>CM062818.1:65487148-66087148 GCA_031772625.1 Pinus tabuliformis
GAAATATGTCCAATCACTAAACTCCTTTGATTCAAGAAGAAGAATTTCCTTTTTGACTTCAGGAGGGACTGAATCAAAGTAATTAGTGACAAACTCCCAACCAAACAACCGACATTAGTGGGAAGAAGAGCCACTCTAGCCACCCCTACGACTCGCCATTCTCTACCGAGGAGCCATAAAGTCCAGTGGAAGTGAGTATAATTGACACCATAAATGAACTCTAAACCCTTGCAAACTAAAAGAATAGTAAACTAACAAAACTAAAGGAATTGATTGTACCTAGATAACTATCACCACAAAAAATATATAGTAATAAAGGTCTCGTGAAACAATAAATACGAACCCAACTCCTGTTAACCAAATACCTTGTGATGAGGACTAATACCCGAGGAAAAGAATTATTGGAATCCCCCTAGAAGAGGAAGGGTACCCGAATTTGAGAATGAGGAGGACTACGAACAGTTAACAAGAAGGGTTTTCTCCCATATATTAAGACATCATTAATCCAGACGACGGAATGAACCCCCATTGGGAATACTGAAAACAAGGAAAAGACCAAAGAGCTATATCGACAATGGAAATTGACAACAGAATTAACAACTTTGAAGCGAAATAGAAAAAGTTCGCAGCTATTCAACTCCACAAACTAGAACAAAGCAACTGAGGGAAAACCTTGCTAGAGAAAATTTGAAACTAATTTATCACCTCTAAAACCAAATTGAAAAAGTACCTGGGTACCAAACCCCACAAACTAGAACCGACCAACTAAAGGAAATCCCCATCGGGTCAGAGCCTTAAATCGATAAGGTAGAGAGAACTGCTACTAGCTCAAAGATAGGATGAGTTCCTATGAAATTAAGGAATAATAAACAAAAACATTGACCGTCTCTTGTTTTGAAAACACTCCATAGACCAAGCCAATTAATTTTCATCGTAGGAACAAAAATGAGGATATCTAGAAACTAGTGTAGGAAGTGAAGGAAGCCACCCTTAGAAACAGAGTAGACCTGATTTGAAGACAAAGAGTGGGTGTGGAATAAGGAATCCTCCACACCACCCCAAGTATATTTGTGAAGTCGCCACTAAGATAGAGTGCCTTGAATTATTTCGACTTATTAAAAGAAATTTCTAAATAAATGCAACTATAAAATGACTCATGAAATTTACAAGTATATAAAACAAAAATAATACACTTGATATAACATGGATGCTTCCAAATACCCACTTTTTTTTAAAGAAAACTTTGGTTAAGATGAGGGAGTATGTTTTTTGGATAGATTCATTGTTGGCTCTACTTAACCACCAAACAGAGGTGTGAGTAAGTTGAGCAGTCCCCTAAGACATGTTATATGTCTATCTCAATGAAGGATGGATCTAAAGCTTTCATTTCCAAGTTCGAGGGTAGATATATGTATTAACTAGAGGGGGTCCCCTCCTCGAAAGGTATCCTCCCCATGGTGCACTGACGGGTTCTAGATCCAGAGAAAGATGGGCATTTGGTTTGAGTGGTAAAAAGTGTGTAATATTCAATTGCATGTTGTACTCCTTGTGTAGAGAGTTGGCAATGAAAATAAGTGAAACTGAAAAGATACTAGACTTTTGTTTTCATTATAGTGATACCAATTGTAGTCAAGGTTGTAAGGACTTAGATGTCGACAAGGATAATAAACTTTCCAAGGAAATTAAATGATACATTGAATTGATTAACGAGTGAAAATACCACTAGTAGCAAGAACTAATTGTTGGGAAAATGCATCTAACACATGTGGCAAGTCAAGATTAAACTAGGTGTAGGTGAGATATTCTCCCCTCTCCTTGCATTTATTAGTATTTTTGGATGTTAGGGTGTTTCAATTTGATAAAAAATTCCTCTGATTGACACTAATTCAATAAAGGATTTGGGCCTAGGATATATGCCCTATGTTCCCTTCCCATACGTCAAATCTTTATCCATGAATATTTCGCCTAGATACTAATTACTAATTGGTACCCTTAGTGTCTTTTCCTAGGCTCCTCACAAGGTCATTACAAGTGGGAAGTTCTTGTGGTACCTCATGCAAACACTTAACATCCATCTTCAAAGTGTTAGAATCCGATTTTCTCGAACAAGGTTTGGTTCTCAATTAACAAGGTCAATTATAGGTGCTAGCTTTACCTTTTACTTTGCTCCTAGAACTCAATCCCTTGCTTCTTAATCACTTCTAGGAACAAGCGCTTTAGTTATCAATATCAATCAACCAAATCAGCTCAGTTAACACATATTACTTCAAGGTGAACAACTGTGGGCATTGGTGTTGAAGAAACTAATGACTCAAATTATTACTATCAGGATGTTGGCTTCATCTCTACCTTTGTTTTTGACAAAGAGAGGCAAAAGAAAAAATAACAATTATATAGTGATGTGAGTATGATTATTTCCTTTTATATGAAATAAATTTACACAAGTTTATTGTATGCCTAGAAGAAAAATTGTGTGTATTGTATAGATAAAACAAGGTTTATAGCTGCATAGTAGCATAGTCCCTACTTCATTGTGCAGGGTCTGTGGTTTGTCATTATTTGAGAATGCTTTGTTTCCACGATCATTTCTCCAAGCCATACCTTTGTATTTCTCACAATGAATGCTTCCTTTGCACCTTTGTATTGCTCAGAACGAAAGCTTCCTCTTCTCCTTTGCACTTCGCACAATGTAACCTAAACCCTGAGATATTCGCACTTTGCAATCGTTATTGCAATTTCCCCAAACCACTAATGATATAGAGAATTAAACAGTTTGATTAAATGGAGGTGAGCCAAACACTAAACAATATTATATATCAAGCAATTTCATACGTAGAAATTTAAGTTTCACAAAATTAATATATCAATTTCACTCCAAGGTGTAGAGGAAGCTTTCATTGTGTTGAGTGCAGAGGTACGAAGGAAGCTTCATTGTGCGGAGTGCAGAGGAAGCATAATGAAAGCTTCCTCTGCATCTCTACACTCTGCACAATGAAATTAACTCAATTAAAAATAAAATATTTTAACATATAACATATTTCAAAATTTAAAAAATTAAAACATATAATGATCCAGGTGGATGTTGGTGGCCACCCACCAACCCATTTGGACCCTCACAACTGTCTCTTTCAGTCTTTTCAGTTTCCTTAATTGTAGCACAGTTTACTATTTTTAGCAGTTTTTCGGGTCCTGAACTTCCGGAGCCGTTTTGAGGCCCTAAACGACGTTTTTTTGGGATTCTGGGGCAACATGGGTCGTAGACCAATGTTGCCTCCCAAAGTGGTAGTACTCGGATAGATCTTTCTAACGAGCTATCGTGTGCGTCAAACGGAGATCGTATGCCAAAGTTACGACCCCGGGAAATTGATTTACCAATTTACCCAAACGGGGCCCACAATTTGGTGTTTCATCTTCTAGGGTTAGGTTTCGGGATGTGAAGGGTTTTTCCATTGTTTCTCAACAATAAATAGGCCTTTGAGCCTCATTGTAATACAGTTCGGAACAGTTCAGAGGCATGTAGCCGCTCATCTCTTCTCAGAGATAGCTACCATCGCCCTAGCTGGTTTATTTCCATTTCTGGTTGTAAGCATATTTCAGTATTTTCCATTAATGAAATGAAGTATTATTTCCGCTGCATCTCTGTATTTATGGTTATCGCATCTCTGTATTTATGGTTATCTCTGTAATCTATTGCGTTCCCATTTAAATCCGGATCAGTGGTATCAGAGCGGTCTGCTTTTTCTCTGTTTTTCTTTGCATGTCCCCAACGAGGTCGGGATATAAGGAGTTAGGGCTTGAACTGGTCGAACCTTTGCAAGACCAGCCTCGCAAATCCCGACGGCCTCCCATGGCGGATGAGAAGAAAGACGAGGGGGCAGGAGATCCTATCAAAATCTTGCTCGAAGAAGCGCTCGAGCGGCAAAGGAACGCGATGATGGATAGCTTTGCGCAGATCCTTCAGCGGCTACCCAGAGGCGACGCATCGGCTTCCAACAGCGACTCTGGAAACGCCACACCGTTTAAGGTACAAGTTAATTTTGAAATCCCCATCTTCGAGGGTAAAATAGACGCAGATGCCGTAGATAAATGGTTAAATCTGCTAGATGGGTATTTTTCTGTTCATGAATTTTCAAGTCGGGAAAAGATTGTTTTCGCTCTTCTCAAAGCAGCCCCCCACGTCAAGGACTGGTGGGAAACGTACTGCGAGCAGAAGGATGAAAGTACAGGCTCACTATTTTCAGCCGCACCCACTTGGAATGACTTTCGGGATGCCATCAAGGAACAATACTACCCTGTTGGAAGCTATGAGGACAAATACATCAAATGGACCACACTGCGGCAGGGACGAGACCAAGATGTACCGGAGTTCACAAACATTTTTCATACCCTTCGCACACAGTTGGGTATCAAAGATTCTGAGCTGCATCTGGTACTCAAATACCGTGGCTGCCTGCATAGATACATCCAGGAAGAGATGGTGTTCTTGGACATCCCCTCACTCGGCACAGCATACCGATACGCTGTCAAAATCGAGCAAAAGTTCAAACAGAAGAAGCGAGACTTTGGATCTGCAAATCCGAAGCCCAAAGGACAAAGCCAAGGCGGGGTGACCCAAGACAACCCGTCAAGGCCGCAAGAAAAGAACAACACCACGAAGCCGAGGAAGGACACAGGAAAGTGGTGTGAGTTCCACAAGAGTCCCACTCATAACACAAGTGAGTGTCGGACCAAGCAGTCGCTGGTGGCCGAGTTGAAGGCTTCTGAATCAGATGCATGTTCCGACCCTGAGCCAGAACCTGACAAGGGGAATGGAAAAGGGAAGCAGATCATTGATGCAGATCCCAGTGCCACTGTTGCCACCGCCAAGATCAAGAAAAATGAGCCCGAAGATCCAGAGGAGGGGGAGCGCCTTTTCCACTCACAGATGTGGGTGAAGGGTTCACCGTTGCGATTCATTGTCGACAGTGGTAGCCAAAAGAACCTGGTTTCAGCAGAGGTCGTGAAGCGGTTGGGCCTACCGACTACACCGCACCCGCAGCCGTACAGTATCGGGTGGCTTCACGAAGGACGAGATCTGAAAGTTCGCCAGCAGTGCCGCCTTCCCTACAGCATCAAGCCCTTCACAGACGAGGTATTGTGTGATGTTACACCTCTGGATGTTTGTGATGTACTATTAGGCCAGCCATACTTATGGAGGCGACATGCTGTGTATGAGTCAAGGCCTCGTGCTGTCATTATTTCTTTGAATAATTCATTATACAGGATACCAGAGGTAGCCCCACCTACTGCCACATCCTTGATCACTACCAAGAAAGGCAGCAAGCTCATATCACAGACCAGGAAATTCATCTGTCTAGTTCACTCCCAAAATAAGGGGAAGATCGTTGCTACATCCATGACCCCTGCAAAGGGTTCCTCTACACAGCAGCAGCAGCAAAGGGATACGGTCATGACAGAACACAGGAACAACTTCTCCTCACCCACAGGGGTACCACATAAGTTTCAGGTGGGCAGCAAAGTCTGGTTGCATCGACAGAAAGAATGCCTTACCAGAACCCATCAGAAGCTCAGACCACTCCAACATGGTCCTTACAGTAGTACCAAGGCTATGGGGAACAATGATTTGGAGCACATCATTCCTCCATTCCTTCACCTGCACCAAATGTTCAATGTTGACCATCGTCGACCATGCTTCCCACCATCATTGGACACATCAGAGATTGCAGGACAAGTTCAGCAGATGGAGGAACTCAACGCAATGGGGACCATTGCTTCCTAAGGGGGGAGGAATGATCCAGGTGGATGTTGGTGGCCACCCACCAACCCATTTGGACCCTCACAACTGTCTCTTTCAGTCTTTTCAGTTTCCTTAATTGTAGCACAGTTTACTATTTTTAGCAGTTTTTCGGGTCCTGAACTTCCGGAGCCGTTTTGAGGCCCTAAACGACGTTTTTTTGGGATTCTGGGGCAACATGGGTCGTAGACCAATGTTGCCTCCCAAAGTGGTAGTACTCGGATAGATCTTTCTAACGAGCTATCGTGTGCATCAAACGGAGATCGTATGCCAAAGTTACGACCCCGGGAAATTGATTTACCAATTTACCCAAACGGGGCCCACAATTTGGTGTTTCATCTTCTAGGGTTAGGTTTCGGGATGTGAAGGGTTTTTCCATTGTTTCTCAACAATAAATAGGCCTTTGAGCCTCATTGTAATACAGTTCGGAACAGTTCAGAGGCATGTAGCCGCTCATCTCTTCTCAGAGATAGCTACCATCGCCCTAGCTGGTTTATTTCCATTTCTGGTTGTAAGCATATTTCAGTATTTTCCATTAATGAAATGAAGTATTATTTCCGCTGCATCTCTGTATTTATGGTTATCGCATCTCTGTATTTATGGTTATCTCTGTAATCTATTGCGTTCCCATTTAAATCCGGATCAGTGGTATCAGAGCGGTCTGCTTTTTCTCTGTTTTTCTTTGCATGTCCCCAACGAGGTCGGGATATAAGGAGTTAGGGCTTGAACTGGTCGAACCTTTGCAAGACCAGCCTCGCAAATCCCGACGGCCTCCCATGGCGGATGAGAAGAAAGACGAGGGGGCAGGAGATCCTATCAAAATCTTGCTCGAAGAAGCACTCGAGCGGCAAAGGAACGCGATGATGGATAGCTTTGCGCAGATCCTTCAGCGGCTACCCAGAGGCGACGCATCGGCTTCCAACAGCGACTCTGGAAACGCCACACCGTTTAAGGTACAAGTTAATTTTGAAATCCCCATCTTCGAGGGTAAAATAGACGCAGATGCCGTAGATAAATGGTTAAATCTGCTAGATGGGTATTTTTCTGTTCATGAATTTTCAAGTCGGGAAAAGATTGTTTTCGCTCTTCTCAAAGCAGCCCCCCACGTCAAGGACTGGTGGGAAACGTACTGCGAGCAGAAGGATGAAAGTACAGGCTCACTATTTTCAGCCGCACCCACTTGGAATGACTTTCGGGATGCCATCAAGGAACAATACTACCCTGTCGGAAGCTATGAGGACAAATACATCAAATGGACCACACTGCGGCAGGGACGAGACCAAGATGTACCGGAGTTCACAAACATTTTTCATACCCTTCGCACATAGTTGGGTATCAAAGATTCTGAGCTGCATCTGGTACTCAAATACCGTGGCTGCCTGCATAGATACATCCAGGAAGAGATGGTGTTCTTGGACATCCCCTCACTCGGCACAGCATACCGATACGCTGTCAAAATCGAGCAAAAGTTCAAACAGAAGAAGCGAGACTTTGGATCTGCAAATCCGAAGCCCAAAGGACAAAGCCAAGGCGGGGTGACCCAAGACAACCCGTCAAGGCCGCAAGAAAAGAACAACACCACGAAGCCGAGGAAGGACACAGGAAAGTGGTGTGAGTTCCACAAGAGTCCCACTCATAACACAAGTGAGTGTCGGACCAAGCAGTCGCTGGTGGCCGAGTTGAAGGCTTCTGAATCAGATGCATGTTCCGACCCTGAGCCAGAACCTGACAAGGGGAATGGAAAAGGGAAGCAGATCATTGATGCAGATCCCAGTGCCACTGTTGCCACCGCCAAGATCAAGAAAAATGAGCCCGAAGATCCAGAGGAGGGGGAGCGCCTTTTCCACTCACAGATGTGGGTGAAGGGTTCACCGTTGCGATTCATTGTCGACAGTGGTAGCCAAAAGAACCTGGTTTCAACAGAGGTCGTGAAGCGGTTGGGCCTACCGACTACACCGCACCCGCAGCCGTACAGTATCGGGTGGCTTCACGAAGGACGAGATCTGAAAGTTCGCCAGCAGTGCCGCCTTCCCTACAGCATCAAGCCCTTCACAGACGAGGTATTGTGTGATGTTACACCTCTGGATGTTTGTGATGTACTATTAGGCCAACCATACTTATGGAGGCGACATGCTGTGTATGAGTCAAGGCCTCGTGCTGTCATTATTTCTTTGAATAATTCATTATACAGGATACCAGAGGTAGCCCCACCTACTGCCACATCCTTGATCACTACCAAGAAAGGCAGCAAGCTCATATCACAGACCAGGAAATTCATCTGTCTAGTTCACTCCCAAAATAAGGGGAAGATCGTTGCTACATCCATGACCCCTGCAAAGGGTTCCTCTACACAGCAGCAGCAGCAAAGGGATACGGTCATGACAGAACACAGGAACAACTTCTCCTCACCCACAGGGGTACCACATAAGTTTCAGGTGGGCAGCAAAGTCTGGTTGCATCGACAGAAAGAATGCCTTACCAGAACCCATCAGAAGCTCAGACCACTCCAACATGGTCCTTACAGTAGTACCAAGGCTATGGGGAACAATGATTTGGAGCACATCATTCCTCCATTCCTTCACCTGCACCAAATGTTCAATGTGGACCATCGTCGACCATGCTTCCCACCATCACTGGACACATCAGAGATTGCAGGACAAGTTCAACAGATGGAGGAACTCAACGCAATGGGGACCATTGCTTCCTAAGGGGGGAGGAATGATCCAGGTGGATGTTGGTGGCCACCCACCAACCCATTTGGACCCTCACAACTGTCTCTTTCAGTCTTTTCAGTTTCCTTAATTGTAGCACAGTTTACTATTTTTAGCAGTTTTTCGGGTCCTGAACTTCCAGAGCCGTTTTGAGGCCCTAAACGACGTTTTTTTGGGATTCTGGGGCAACATGGGTCATAGACCGATGTTGCCTCCCAAAGTGGTAGTACTCGGATAGATCTTTCTAACGAGCTATCGTGTGCGTCAAACGGAGATCGTATGCCAAAGTTACGACCCCGGGAAATTGATTTACCAATTTACCCAAACGGGGCCCACAATTTGGTGTTTCATCTTCTAGGGTTAGGTTTCGGGATGTGAAGGGTTTTTCCATTGTTTCTCAACAATAAATAGGCCTTTGAGCCTCATTGTAATACAGTTCGGAACAGTTCAGAGGCATGTAGCCGCTCATCTCTTCTCAGAGATAGCTACCATCGCCCTAGCTGGTTTATTTCCATTTCTGGTTGTAAGCATATTTCAGTATTTTCCATTAATGAAATGAAGTATTATTTCCGCTGCATCTCTGTATTTATGGTTATCGCATCTCTGTATTTATGATTATCTCTGTAATCTATTGCGTTCCCATTTAAATCCGGATCATATAACTACAAAGTTTCGATAATGAAAATAATAAAAGTTTTTGTACATTATGTGTTTTCAATGGATTTTTTATTGACTAGTGCGGGAACCTACAGTGACAAATACTAACTGCGGTTCAAAGGACTATGCACCAAGTATTAAAAAATTAATTATGGTTTAGTTGTACTATTAACATCTATTCATTGCTTAATAACATGTATTCTAATGCATTGTATAATGATTATTGGTTGTAAACATATCAAGTTTGGCATATATTTGGTGAATCAGCCCGTAATCAATACATTATTTGAGTGCTTAATAAGATTTATTGCTTGTAAAAAAATTAAGAATATGCATAGGGCTCCTCATCCTATATCCATTGTAGAATATTGAAATGATGTGTATGGAGGTGCGGAAGTATGGGACTAATGGTTCTGCTGGGCGCACTCCTCTTTTGCATATCCTTTCAATGTTATTTGGCCCCGCACACTTGCATATATTACAAAAATGTTCAAACCCACATGTGTGGAAGGTGATTGGAAGTGAGATTCTCTTTATGCTATTTGATGAAATTATGAATATTAGTTTTTCTATGCTAAGATCCTCCTCAGATTATAAACAAAATTCTATTCATGTGCTTAAGGATTCATGAGTTTATTGCAAGTGAAAATTAGTTTTTATGTTAATTTTATGAGAAATTTTAACATAAATAAGAAACTGAACAATAGCATATAAATTTAAAGAACATCACCAACAACACATCACAATAGGAACATAATGAAGAAGTTCACCTCTCCTAGGCTACGTCTCCTTGGTTCAGCTTCCAATTGCTTGGGCCTCTCTATTATGCTCAAATGTGTAAAACGAGGTCTTTATAATGCTCAAATGCTTCTGAAACCTACTCCAATGAGTCTAGAATGTCCAAAAATGGCCATCTAGCCTCTTTTTTCTCCCCATTTGGTTGAAAACTGGAGAAGTTATGACCTCTTCTAGTTTCTCCACTATTTGCTCCACAAATTGCCCAAAATCAAGCACCGAACCATTATTTTCACTTGGATTCTCGCTAATTGGCCACCCAATTCATTGAAATCCAAGCAGATTTGTCGAGCAGATAATTTGTCCATCAAGGCCTAAAAATTAGGAGAAAGGCCATATGGAGGGCCATGTGCCCAGGGGCTAGCCCCCGATGCTGGAATGTTTCCTCCAGTGGTCGCATAACTGTTGGTGGCTAACGATGGTGTTCACATCGACGGTTAAGTCTGCACGCTGGTCTAACCTCCAAACTATGTGAAAAAAAACTTTAAATAGCACTCGCACCCCTTATGGTTAAGTAACAACGGCTTGGCGTATTGGAAAACTCTTTAGTGTTATGTTGGGAGGTCACGGTTCGACCCCGCTACCTTCACCTAGACTATAGCCAAATTTTTGGTGGCATCCTAGGCTGCCATGTCACGGCCTCTGGTTAGGCCACGTGTCAGCCTGTGATTGGCCAAGGAGCCATTGACCAAGTCAACGTCCACATACCCTGCCCAGTCAATGCCACATCAGTAGTATAGACTGTTGACTGGCCTGTCCTTTTTTTTTAATTCTCCTATTTGGGAAAGTGAGCAAAACTTGTTTCTAGAGTCATACAAAGTCTGTTTCACAAGAAACGAGTTGCACCGAATTTAAGAATATGAGACCATTCCTCCCCACTAGAAGCCTTTTGGACCCCAAAAGATCACTTTCAGTTGTCTAGCAGGTGAGGGCACAGTTCCCTCACCTTTCCAATCTCGATCCATTTGGCATTTGAAGGATTTATTCCCTTGACTGCCACTCGAAGGTAATCCACATTCCCTCATTTTGAAGACTTCGTTCTTTTGTCAAGAATGGTGTCTTGTTGTGTTTCATCATGGTATTCAGGGGAAAAATCTTCTATGGAAGGAACTTGGACATTCTCTCCTTGATCTTCAATAAAAGGAGGCTCATACAACCCTAAGTTCTCAACATTAACAACATCCTGAATTTGCATATATGAAGGCAAATCCAACCTGAAGGCATTGCTACCAATCTTTTCCAAAATTCTGAATGGACCATATCTAATTGGTTTTAGTTTTTTACCTTCTCTCTCGGAGCCTCTCTTTGCTAATGTGAAGCCAAACTTCCTCACCTACTTGGAACTTGTCATCTACACGATGCTTGTCATGTCTTTCTGTGTACTTTCCTTAGCTCTTTTCAAGTTTTTCTTGAACTCTTTGGTGTACCAATTGGATTTGTTCAACGAACCTTCTTTCTTTGTCTATGTCACTATGACCATCAATAGCAACATCTTTGCCAAAAATGAAATCCAAAGCATACTTAGGAAATATCCCAAACATGCTTCAAATTGGGATGTTTGAGTTGAAGAGTGCTTGGCCCGGTTGTAAGCATGTTGAATATAGTGCAAATGTTCAACCCACAACTTAGGATGCTTGCCATAATACCCACGAAGAAGATTTATGACTATCTTGTTTACCACCTGTATTTGAGAATCTATTTGCGAATGAAATGTTGTACTCTTTTTCAATTTGGTGTCCATGAATCCCCACAAGCTTGACCAAAAATTCCCAACAAAGTGAGAATCTCGATCGTTAATAATGGATGTGGGAAATCCAAAATGCACCCATACATTCTGAAAGAATAACTGAGGAGTTAGTTAAGTTGTAACTTTCTTTTTATATGGCATCAAAGTACACATTTTGTTGAACCTATCCACAACTACATAAAAATAATCATGACCTCTTTTTGACAATGGAAGACCTCCTACAAAATCCATAGAAACACTCTCCCAAAGTCGTGAAGGAATCGAAAGTGGTGCGTACAATCCTAACTTCATATTGCTAGGCTTACTGATTGCACACAATGAACATCCTTTAATAAAATGTGACATACTTTCAAGCATACGAGGCCAATAACAATACCTATGTAGATGTGCAACCATCTTACTTACACCGAAATGACCAACAATAAGAGAAGTATGTGCCTCTCTTATGATGTTGAATCTTTCTCCCTGTGGAATACAAAGCTTGCCAAGATGGTACAACAAGTTATCATGCGAATGATAATCCAATTCCTCTACTTGGTTACCATGACTCAAGCTTGCATAAACATCTTGAAATTCATTGTCTAATGCATATTGCTCGATATAAATTTCATGAAAAAAAAATTATGCTTGAGTAAAGTAGTTTCACTAATAATAGGCCTAGAAATCATATCAGCAACGTTATTGTAGATATATTTCTTATACCTAATTACCAAGTGGAATTGTTGAAGAAAACCCATCCATCAGAAGTGCCTTGATTGTTGCAACTTTGATTGAGATTGCAAGTATTGCAGTGGTTGATAATTAGTTTGAATGGTTGTTTCCTTACCCATCAATTAGTGTTTCCATGTTTTCACACTTTGCATCAATGCATACAATTCCTTGTCATATGTAGGATAGTTAATCGCTGCACCATTAAAAGTTTCCGAATGAAAAAAGATAAGCTGTTAGGTCCCTATAATACTAGTGATGCCCCCATTAATATTTTAGTTGTATCCGTTATTAATATTGTTGTGCCCCTATTGTCCCCATATTGTTATTACTGTGCCCCATAGAATCCCTCTATTGTTATTTTTGTGCCTTTATATTATTATTGTTAGGTTGGCTTGGTTATGTTATCACTCAGGTTGTTCCCTGCCTCCTGAAGGGAATACGGCCGAGGTAACCACTAACCAATCTTTTAGCTGCAGGTCCTAGCCTACCTGCAACTAGAGAGGGCTCTCTCTTTGTGATTTAGCTTTGTTTTGAAGTATTTTAGGCTAGTTATGATGTACAAGGTTTTGTTTTAAGTTTGTTGGATGGTGATTTCAAGCAGAGCTGGGATGCAAGTCCAAAACAGTCTATACTATTGGGCAATGGAGTCAATGATGGTGTACAACTGAAAGTGTTTCTTGGGGAATGGTAGAACTACAGAGCAAGATAGGCAGTTTTGGAACAATTTTCAAATCTGGAATTTGGTGGAATGAAGTCAGGGAATGAAAGGCAATCAAGAATCTTTCATTATACTGGCAGAGGAAAAGTGTATGAGTTTTATTTAGGAGAAATTAAGAATCCCTTAACAATATTCAAAATTTAAGGAATTAGTGAAAACATGAGCAGTTAAGAATTCATATTTATGACTAATCTTGAAGAAAACATAATTAATAGCAGAGATTGAGCACAGGGTGCATTAAAACAAATCCTGGGCTATTCTTCTTCTCTGTTACTAAGATTATGGAACATATATGACATTTTACAAACACAGAAAACATAAAACAGAGTTTAGAATAACTTATTGTTCCATAGAGTGACACAGGAATTCTGTAGCAGGTCCCAGACCATCATTTCCACATTCAGACAGCGCAGAGACCATGAACTTCAACAGCCATTTGTATTAGAGAGTCTCAGAAATTACAGCGTAGCTTAGAGAGAAAATCACCAACCCCAAATACATATTATGGGGAGGTATTTATACAAAAGGGAGATATAAAATATCATGAAGATAAGTCTTTGAACTCATAACTTTCTTTACCAACTATTAAGAAGTAGTAAGTGAGGGAATAAATGCTGTAGTAAATATGAATGTGCTAGCTGTCCAATTTGTCAGAGGTATTTTGACTTTCTGGGCTGAATGAGTCGGCTGGTTGCTGCGCATTCATTCTGTGTTTGCTGCCTTGATGTTACTATGCTGCTTGTCGCTGTCTTGGCCTTTATCATCAGTGCTCGGTTTCCTTTGCATTTAACGAGCTGTAGTGACCATTCCATTTCTGCCTTGCGCTGCTTTTTCTTCCCTTTGCCAGGTGGACCGTGCTATCTGTATGTGCTGACCTGTAGCTGATCAAAAAAGAATTAATAAACAAAATCACCTGAGCAATGTCTCCATCATTCCTTTCCACCAATCCTCTGTAGGCAGCTGATGTCTTTGTATCTTTATCAGTGTTTCATCAGCTTCAGTGTATCTATAAAAGTTTGGCTGGACTTCAAAGAGATGGTTTATCTCATGTTTAATATAAAATAAATTTTCCAGCTTGTCATAAAGACTCTGTCCGGATGGAGGCCCTGTTTCTTCTGAGGTGCTTGAGGACGTTGTGATTTGATTGGAGGCATAGTTGTTTACTCTGTTGGCATAATGCTCATGTGACAGCAATCTTCCAGCGCTGGTTACTAAACTGGGTAGCCCTCTGCTCTGTAATGCTGCAAACTTTATTCTGAATTCATTCACCTCTGCTTGCATTTCTTGGCATTTTCTTTCCAGAGTTTGCACAAAATTCATTAGGGTCAACACCCTTTTTACTAGTAAAATGCTATCAGTCCTATTCCATATTCCTATTGTTGCCAACTACTCTTTGGTGTGAGTATTCAGGAATTGGATCACTCTATTAGCTTGCTCAGGCATATTTCCCAAAGATGTTATAGCCTTTTGATTTTCAAATTGAGCCAAGCTTATCAAATCCATTTGCTCATGAATAGTTTCAATGGATTGCCATTGGTCTGTAATGGATTGGCCAATTTTGGCCCACAAAATTCTCTTGACTTCAGCCAGAGTTCTATCAAGAGTAAGCTCCTTTTCCAGCTCCTTTATTCTTTTTTCCAGGGTTTTCACTTCCCTTGTCTTCTCAGCTACATCCATTTTTGACTTGTCATATCTTTCCTCAATTTTGGCCAGCTTTTCTTTGGCCTCTTTCAATTCTGCCATTTGTACTTCCAGGGCTTTTATTTCTTTCATCATCCCCTCCATACTTAGGCTGGCCTCTTGCTCTGCTGTTGCTGTAGTTGTTGCTGAAACTGGTGCTGAGCTTGAGGTACCTGCTTCTGATGTTGGACCAGTGGGAGGGACTGTTGTGGTGGCCGTAGGAGGAGTAGCTGTAAGAATCTGAGTTGTTTGAATTGGCTGAGAGGCCAACTCTCCCTGTCTTCCTTGCAATGATGCCTCCAAGGCACTCTCTGTTTCTATCAATCTTTTGTGCAAGCTCATAAGCAAAGTTACCACATCCTGCTCCTCTTTTTGTTGTGCTACCTCTGTGGTTTGAGGATGTAGTGTAGCTGGCAGCCTGAGTTGTCTTTTGAGGGCTGCTATGTCTTCCTCTTTCTTTTTGATCAAGGCCTGAATGCCCTTCGGATCCTGGGGATCATGTCCCAACTCTATAATAATCTCCTCCAAGGACTTGATTCTATTGTCCTTGGCCTGTGATGAAGCTTTCTCCAATTCTAGTTGGGCAGCAGTATTATGCAATGAATTTTGTAATCTATGGGCCAACAATGTTTTGTCGGCCAAGGTAGAATATACCATTTCGCCGGTCTGCTTGTGCAATTCAATCTGGTCCATCAGATGGATATCCCTGGAGAGAACTTCCAGATTGGTTCTAATATAGTCAGCAGCTGATTGTGGTTGCTGCGTTGTAGGTCTGAAATGACTGAGGGTCATTTTCCCTTCTTGAATGTCATAGGCTGCCATTAGCCTTTGCTGATTAGTGGGAGCCATTCTTAGCAGTTGGTTGTAAAGCTGGAACCTGACTGGCTCATTTCTAGCTTTAATATCAGTGAATGCTTTTTTGATATCAGAGCCCTGTCTGCTCTGTTGCCTGGTAGATGTAACCTCCACCCCTTGTTGTCTTTCTTGCTCTGGCTGGAAGGAGCTGGCTGATGTCTCCATGCTTGGGGGAACTTGTTGTTCAGTTGGCCCCTCTGGAATTTCTTCTTCTGAATAAGGATTCAATCTTTGTCTCTTTTCTCCTTGCTGATCTGTAGATGTCCCGGTGGGAGTCTCTTCTTGTCTATCCCTTTTCTTGGCCCTTTCCTCATTAAGAGGAGTCTGTAACACTGGGATTTCAGTTGCCTTTGCTTGAGTAGAAGGGTCTTGCCCTTGACTTTGTTCATCTGTAGAAACCGGCCGGTCTGCCATTGTCTCTTGCTGCTCAGAATGATGCACTTGTTGTTCCGAATGCTGCACCTCTTTTCCTTTAGCTGTCCCTGCTGGTGGAGCACTTACTTGAGCAGGTTGCTGGGAAGCCGTAGCGGATGAGGTGCCTTCTCCAAGGTGCCGAGGAGATGTGAAAAACACATGTCCAAAAGATTCCAAGTCAATTGATTTTTCAAGATTCTTGATTGCTTTTTCTGTTATCTCTTCTTCAGTAAGCTCTTCCACTAGTGTGCCCTCTACCCATTCTTGTTGGTTGGCATATTGTTCAATTTCAGGGATTCTGTGGTGGGGATACCCTGTGAGCTTGTTCTTGACCCTTCTAAAGCTTATGAAGTGTTCAGGGTCATATGGTGACCAATAGAAACTCAGTTTGAGCTTAAGTTTCTCTCTCAGAATCTCATCGGCATCCTTCCATGCTTCTTCCCTTTTATTAAAGATAAAGGGGCCCAATTGATGTCTTATTTTAAGCTGTGCCTTTTTCCTAGCACCATAGAAATGCTTTAAGTCTGCACTGTTGAACTGTCGGTAGTACTCCAAGGAAAAGAGTCTCATGGGGACATATTTTGGTAGTTTGCATGGGGCTAATTCACAGCCATAGATCCTTATCACAGTGTGGTTTTGGTAGTAGTACCAGTCACCAATGCTGTATCCCTTTGAGAGGTGCAGAATTCTCTACATTTCAGCAGTGAGCCTAGGAGGAGGATCTGCTGATAAAAGGCAAGTGGCTGGGTAGACAAAGAGGTCAATGAACTCACAGTATGTGTAGGGGGAGAGATTAACATGATGGAACACTGAGGACCAAAATATGACAGACCTTCGCTCCCCCCTAGCATCCAATTTCTTAAGGAAGACCGGGAAAATTCAGACTCATAGTATAGCAACAAATGATAGATATATGAGGTGTATTTGAATACCATTTCCCTTTCTAAGTTCATGAAATGCTCATGAATCTTGTTGGCTATGAAGGTGGCATAGTCATACTTGACAGCAGGGGGCTGTCCTGGAGTAAATATGGACATCAAAGCAAAGACAGTCTCATCCACAATTTCACTGGTTCTGAATCCTAGGATGTAAGAGATCATGTCTATGAGAAATTTTCCCTCCTCAGTAAACCAAGCATGGTGATAGGGGATTGTGAATCTGGAGTAACAGTCTGGTGGCATAAACAGCTTGGCAACTCGGTCAACTTCTGCAGAGGACAACTTTGAGGCTTGATCCAGTAATTGTTTCATGGAAAGGGAGACCAGAGGCTGAGTTGGCTTGAATTGCAGCATCTCATTTATGGACTGAGGGGTAATATAAAAGAGGATATTTCCAGTAGGGTCCATCACTACCCTTTGAGAAGGCTCATAGTTAGCACAACACTGATGGATGAGGTCAGGGAAGACATTCACTGAGGGCAGGTAGTACATAGGCATGTTGGATTCCCATATTCCTAATAGGTCAGCTTTGTTTCTGAATTTATTCCTTATTTCACAGAAAGCCTGAAGGTGAGGCTTGTCTCCCTCCATATCAACAATTTGATAGTCTCTGTCTGCCAAAGGTATCCACTCTAACTCTCTATGGGGTGCATTTAATGGTGCAATATTTAAGGCTACTGGGGCCTCCATGATTTTACTGGGATTATAATTGGATTCGGTGTATACTTCAACAGGAAACAGAGTCCTGATAATGGATTTCTTGGCAGGGAATTTACAGTGTTGAGTTCTGTGCAAAGATGTCCCTGCTGAGTAGAGCTTCAAGGGAAATAAAGAGTATGTAGGGCTCTGCAACAAGTAAGCCTGAAAGGAATGGAGATAGCAGGGATTTTGCAGATTTTCTTTAGTGGTTTTGCAGGCGAACTGGAGCCGGATTTCGAGCTTCAATGGCAATTTTGCAGAGGGCTATAGGGTAAACAGGTTTTCTTTGGAAGCAGTGGTGAGTGGTGAGTTGAAACAGGGAGGTTTAGAGGTTCCAATATATTTCAAACACATTTAATTCTTTCAGAGGTGTTTTAAGAGAGAAACTTGACAAAACAGGGTTTCCGGGTGACAATCGAATAAATACCTATTTATTCGTGACTTTGTGGTGGAAAGGAGCTGCAGGTAGAGCCGAGGAGGTCAGGTTGGCAGGTTGAACACGCGTGGGCGGTCGACTGGGACGTAAATGGTGGACTGAACGTAAAAACTCATGCATGAACTTTTACAATTGGTCGCGCAAAAACAAATAAAAACATCACTTTCATTGGTTTTTAACGAAAATTTGTGTTTTTTCGGGCCTTTGGCGCTTTTTTGTGTTGACGTCAGCATGACGTCACATGGTACTGTAGCAGGGTATGGCGGGTAACGTGGCGCCTGACGTGGATTGGTGACGGGGCAGCCACGACGGACTATACAGTAGCGGGGGTGCTGACGCAAAAGCTAACGTGGGCGGCGGGGAGGACAGGCGGTAAGTGGTTTGCTATCGGACCGCCTTTGGTACGGGGGTAGTATGTGTCAGCGCGGGCCCGATGCAATCAAAACGGGCCACGCGTCCCCGCGTATGGCGGCAAAACCGCCTTCTATCGGGAGCTAACCCTCGTACAGCGGGGTCGCTCCGATATCGGCGAGGGTCGTCCGATCTGCCGGGCGCAAATCAACGGCTGACGGGATGGATAAATGTTGGCGCGATACGATGAGGGGACCCGCCCGTATTTAATATTATAACCTGTCGCGGGGGGGTTAAAAACTTTGGATTAATGGGTTCATATGGTTATGCGGGTTGACGTGGTTATTAATTCAACCAAAGATTAAATTAATCCCGAGCAAAGGTTTGTATGCACAGCGTGGTTAGAACGTTGGTAACGTGGGGTAAAGTGGGAGGGTTAAAGCGGTTATGTATTTAACCTGAGGTTAAACAAATCCCGAGGGTTTATACGCGGAGGGGTTAATATGAAGTCCCTGGTGGACTTAATATTTCCCAAAACTATATTATATGGCTATAGTGCCAAGGGGTAGGGATATTTAGTATTTTTTGGGGTTGTTATATAGTTTTTGTAAAAATAGGGGTGGGAAAATGACTTAGGGAGCTACATAATAAAGTTAGGTGTTAACATGGTTTTATGGAGTGAGACTGCATGATTAAATGCCAAGTTTATAAAGTGAAAACTTAGGCATAAGAAAATGAAAGGAGTGTGGAATAATGATTTTTACACAAGAAATGTGGCTTCTTTCCACTAAGTAAACTCAGAGTTTACCTTAGAATTTCTCATAGAATGAAGTGAAATAGGACTATTGGGCAGATCCCAAGGTCCTTGAGGGGATGTTAGTTAAAGATTTATGGGGGAATGAAGGGGAATTAGACATGCTTCCATTGTTATGCAACCAAACAACTGCCAAGGTACCAATGTCATTGATGAGATGAGTCTTTTTTGACAAGACAAAAGTGAGCACCCACCTGCTTCTGCAACCTCAAACTGCCTACCCATCCTAGCAACCCTCCTACTAAATAGGTGGTTCGGTTTTGCCATCCCATCCATCTCACCCGTCTTTTTATCCCTCTTGTAGCGATAAAGAATTACCCTCCACCGTAGATTGGTCCTTCAATAAGGCCTCATGAACAGTCTGGGTTCCTGGCTTGGCACCGCATACAACCAGCCATTCTCCTAGCCTCATGAAAGGATAGAAAGAGGGATGGATAGTTCACCATCAAAAGAGATACAATAGTTAGTTCCCCATCTCACCCTTTATGTCCCTTTATTTGTCCTACCCTGTTGGACTCGAACCCTACGACCCGATAAAGGCTCTAACCGTTGAGCTATATGTCTCGACCTTCAAGGACTTGTTGTTTAGGGTGTGACTTCCTTGTTGGTTGTCCAGATCTCTGTTGGTATCTGACTTCCTTGTTGGTTGCTTGCTGGTTGGTTGCTTGTTGGTTGCTTGTTGGTTGCTTCCTTAGAATTAGTTCTAAAGGGGTGTTTAGACACCCTTGTACTTTTTTTGGATTGGGTGCATTTGAACTTGCAAACCCTGAATTTCCTCTTTTCTTTTGACTGCCCTCCTATCTAAGTCTACCCTTATCTCTTCCAAGGGCCCAGATTAAGTAGTTGGGCTCCTTAATTTCTCTGCCTATCTACTCATCTGCCAAGCTTGAACTGTTTGGACAGGTAATCATTCTCTATTCTATAACAATCAATTTAAACATGGCATGGTCCAGATTGAATTGTTGGGCCATTCATCAAGTGTGATAAACTACAGTATTCGCACATTGTGAATTTGCAAATAAGATGATAGTGGCATTTTGGCTGGCCACTTTCCTGGTCTTTTTGTTTGGGGTTCATTTTCTTTACTTTTGTTGACCAATTTACTCTTTTTGCCCTTTGATTTTTATTTTAGGGCATACCCTCTTTAAATTTTTTAATTTTCCCTATCTATATACAAAATATGGAACCTTTGCAGCATAAAAAGATGAACATATTTGGCACTTCCCTGGTCAATCATGAAAAATGAAACCTATTGGTATAGGAACCTAACAGGTTATATTGTGACCCCTTAGACTCCTATATATAGAAAGGAGGTTTTGTCATTTTAATCATCCAAGAATTGTTCATTTGTGTAATGTAAAGGAGGTTTCCCCCTGGAGAGGTTGAATTATAAGGTGTTGATATATCTTTTCTATCTTTTTGTTAGCTGGTTTCATACCATTTGGTATCAGAGCTTTGGATTCTAGGGTTTCGTTGCTCCAAATAGGTCATCGTGGCATTTTCGCTATAACTTTTTTTTTTGCGATGTTTCAGAAGTGAAAAAAAAAAACCCATTTGAGACGAAATCTCACTGAACCTTGGGTCCAAATTTCAGAGCTTTTCGCACTATATTTGCAGAGATATGATTGGTGGGCTCCAGTATTGCAGCAATACTGCTGCAACTCCTGGGACTCCCTTATTTACTTATATCAACCCGGTAGTTCGTAACAAACTTGGAAGCGACGGTGTTGTATGCACAAGTACTAGCTCTTGCCGCAGCTGTCACTTGGTCAGCTGGCACAAATCCTGCTAGGGGCTTAAGCCAACTTCTATGAGCTCTTAGAAGAAGATTTTTAACTGATGGATGAAAGCTAACTCAAAGGAAGCTAATCTACTTGCGGAAAGAATTGAAAGCCAAAAAGTAACGCAAACCCTAGCAGACCCTAATTCTACCAGCTAGTCCAACTAATGCAAAGGAGAGAATGCAAACCACTGGAAGGAATGCCATTACTTCTATGAAGGTAAAATACATGTGTCTAGACTACCTCTACCTGAAGAAAACATCTTTTTGTATTTTTGAATAAGTTATTAGAATTATCATGCATGTGCTTTTGACTGGCTTTTTACTGTGCAGGGGTAGACCAAGGAGGAGAAATGCTTGGGAAAGGTTGGGATATTTCAGAGAGGGTCTGAGTCCCTAACACTCTTCTGGAGAGTTGCACAAAGTTTGGCTATCAAGAAACCTCATTTGTGAGCTTCTACAGGAAGTCTGCAGGGGTTCTACAGGATGTTCAGAGATTTCTACAGGATGTTCAGAAATTTCTACAGGATGTTTAAAAAGTGGATTTTAGAGGATGGGTGAGTGAGGGAAGATGCATGAATGGATAGGGAGGTAGGATGGGAGCCTGGAGTGACCCAGGGACTGGTGGATGGAGTGGTGAGAGGGTGTAGAAGGCTGACTTGTCTTCAAGACGGCTAAGACAAAGATGCAGCAAGAAGGTAGGGTTACGTGGGCAAAAGGACAGATGTGAGACGAGGAACCTAGCTAGATGTCAGTGAGACGAATGAACAACAGCTTTATTTGGAAAGAAAACCATGTACATCAATCATGAAAAGAAGAATTTCAGAGATTTGAACCCATAACTAACTTCTGCAAATGGAAACAGTACACTAAGGATTGCATGGTCAAGCAAACTAGTGTTTTTGTTGGGGCAGCACTGTTTCTTCAATTCCAGCCCCTGATCCAATAAGTATGAGGTGAAACTGAGAGTGTTGTTGACCCTTTTCTTGGAGCTTTATCTGTTATTATCCTACCAATCTATTTTAAACATCTGAAGCAATTCTATTCATAACCAGTGACCTATTTAACCAACACAACTAAATCTGCCCAACAGAAATACGCTTCAAATGCATAAAAGGAAAACAACGATGCATAAAGGAAAGGTAACAGTACAAAGAAGGGAGCCCTCAGCTCTCAGGTTGGGCCCAACCCCAAGAGCTATGGCTCCTATAGGAAACTCAGAGTTGATATAAAATTGGATTGCTTCTCATTATCAAAAAATAGTCATAAGTCAAGAGTTATGCCAAAATGGCTACAAGAGAACAACGTAAAGCTAGCAGCACTGTAGTGCAAAATATGCAATGGTTTCCAAAAGTCCCTCAAAAAGGCTGAGGCATTAACATTTATACGCCACGAGGGCCCTAGATAGCCTCCTAAACCTATGGGACTTGGCTGCCCAAACTGTGAGTAGACAGCTCCTTCCAAAATCTGCTTGGCTGCCTTCTAGATCCGGTTTTGGTGGCCTTTGGAGCTTGGATTTGGGGGTGAAGATCCCGAGAAAGGCTATTTAATGCCATAGACAACCCCCCTACGAATCCTCACCCCAAGCTTGGCTGTCTTCTAGCCCATGATTGCTCGGTTTTGCTCCAACATGTGTCAAAAAAACCTGAAATGAGCACGTGTTAGCCACCTAGGAAGAGTGACTACCCTTATTCGTACAAATGACATAAACATATTGAAAAATAATGCATAAGCTATGAAAAATGAAGGATTGAACAAAGATAATTAGGCCAAATGAGCCCAACAAGTTACCAAATTTTGGGCTCATCATCACCCCCCTGCTAAAAGGGTTGCTCATCCTCTGAGCAACTAGTCCAGCTCCTCGTCTTTCATTGCTTTAATCGCCACCCTCACATCCCAGGCTTCTGAAGTAGTATCCTCCTCACTGTCATGGAATCCGGCCTTCCTTTCCACCTCTTCCCACTGCTTATGCTCTTCTTCTTTTGTGCTTCCTTCTAACAATCCCAAAAGCAAAGGTGGACTTAGCTTGAGGCCGATCCAGCTGGCCTGGAGGTTCTGCATAGACTTCTTGTAGGGAGGCACTCATGCCAAGGCCTCCCTCATTCTAGTTGGAGTGTGATATTCCCTGATTTTGAGGCTGTGGGACAATGTGTTCCACCTACGGGTGCAAGCATGAACACAATTGTCCCCTAATAATCGCTCCATATCCTCGAAGTGTGCAATGGCCTGAGCCTGCCGATCCATGTACTCTAATAAAGCCTGAGAGTTGGTTGCTAGGTGTTGGTGGGCTTATATCAATGCTGTGGGGTCCCCTGGCTCTGCTCTAATCAGTATTGGTTCATGTAGTTCTCGATTCATGGCATTTCTGACCTCTGCTGCTCTATTTTCTTCGTGGTTTAACCATGAGGTCATTGCCATCAGCTGCATATCCCATACTGCTGTGTTGGGGTCCCATGAGGTTACATTTGGAAGGGCCAAATTATGCAGGTAGAACTCTAATAGCTTGGCCTTGTCTTCTAACGAACTGCTGTTACATAAATCCATGAACTGTTGGGGGTTTTGGATTTGGTAGATACCCCTCTATGCCAATGTGTTAATTTCGAATTGCAGCCACTGATCTCTTAGGTATAGGCCATAGGATTTGGCTGGCTGCCTACATTGCAGAGCGTCCATTGCCCAACTGGCCATGTAGGCCAGTTGTGCCTCCCTTTCTTGCATCTGCTGTTTTAGAGATTGTATCTCTATGCCTGCCTGCAATTCCCTTTCCTGTAGTTCCCGGTTTAATTCCTCAAGATCAGCTTGCATTCCTTCTTTTTCTTGAGGTTCTGCTGTGATGTCCTTGGCTGTTGTGTCCTCTTCTTTCCTCTGTCCTTGTAGCTGTAGCTATCGTTTGAGCTGCTCATTTTCTTCCTGTAGAAATACTCGCTGGCAGTTTCCCACATGTTTTTCCATAGCCAATTCTCTTCTTGCCTCCTTGAGTTGTTCCTCCAAGGGACCTATATCTGCTACTCGTTTAGACTTGGCTATTCGCATCCATGTGTGGGTCCTCACTCTTTTTTCCTCTAGTGCAAAGAAAAGCGGCACTGTGAATTTCTGTGGAATGATTTTTCCGGCCTCCAAGAAGTTATAATAAGAGCCCAAGCTGGGCTGGGGGCTAGGTTCCATAATGTGCTCTACCTCTCCTTCCTTTTGTGGTGATTTGGCTGCCTCCCCTTCCATTCTTTCAGTCTCCTTAAGCCTGGCCAATGTTTCCTATAGAACATCCTCAACATCCTGTAGAGAGGCTTTTGAAGCCAATCTTTCCATTCTCTCCCTCCAGGTAGATGTCTTCGGGCTCCCCCGCTCATAAGTGACTGATGCTTTGGAGGGGGACTTCTCCTTTGGCGAGGTAGGGGTGTCTTCAATGGTAATTGGTTCTTTGGATGGAGGTTGGGGTCTGTTGGTTTTAATTCTTACACTTCTTCTCGCTTTGAAATACAGAGGAGTCTCCCTCTTTCATTTTTCCTATGGCTTGGGAGAGGTACCTAGGGTGGCCAACACGGCTGCTGCCTCACTAGCTAGAATTTCGGCCGATTTCTCCTTCTACTTTCCTTTTTTCGGACTTCCTGTAGAAAGTCTTGTAGTGGCGGGTTTTTGGCTTCCTGTAGAAGCCGTTTTTAAACTTCCTGTAGAAGTAGACTTTTGGTTTTTTGTAGAAGCAGATGGCACCGTTTTAGCCTGCTTGGTGGAGGGTGCTTTTTCCTTTAGCTTGGCTGGGGCTGCCTTAGGGGTGCCCTCACTGGCTTGGACTTTCTCAGTCCTTTCTACCCTGTTCTGTATTCTTTCCTCCCTGGGTGTTGGTGTAATTTTACCACCCCCTTTTTTGGCAGCTTGGATTTTTTCTTGTGTTCCCTTCTGTTCTTTCTTTGGTGTTTTGCCCGGGGTTTCTTGTCCTTTAACTTTCTTCTCTGCCTGAGTGTGCTCGTTCTCCTCACTGCTGGAGGAAGTGAGCTCCTTGGCCAAAATTCGGATGTCATCACCCTTAGACAAATTCCGAAAAGTTTCCCAGGAGAGAGGGACGGTGTAAGTGTGGAGTGCATCTTCCACGAGGAGCTTGATAAGCCCATCATGGGCTAGCT
This sequence comes from Pinus tabuliformis, assembly GCA_031772625.1. Classification (NCBI taxonomy): domain Eukaryota; kingdom Viridiplantae; phylum Streptophyta; class Pinopsida; order Pinales; family Pinaceae; genus Pinus; species Pinus tabuliformis. Next base: position 65,512,367 of record CM062818.1, read on the forward strand.
GGTCTGGCGTCCCCTCTATCAGTTTGGTGGCACACTCAATCATGGACTGCAGGAGGAAGTAAGGAATGCTCAACTTTTGCTCTGAGGGTAGGTCCATTTGGTGCCTGAGTTCTGTGAGCAGCCGGAAATGATAGCCATACACGATGTTCAATCGCCCCTCACATGTAATATACTTCATAATTTGGAGGCTGACTTCACTGCAGAACGGCTGTAGGCTAGTTCTTCGAACTCCATTCTTGTCCTCTGAAAATTGTTCCTCTGGCAGGAAGAACTATTTTTTAGCTTTCTGACCCAATTTCCTCTCCTCCTTATCCCAAGGTACCCCCATCGGTAGATCAGTTACTCTGCTAATGAGCTGTGGGGTGACTCTGAGGGTCAATCCTCTGAAGTTGACAACAACCAATGTCTTTGACTTCAGCTTCAAGGACCTTAGGAATTCTTCTGTAATTTCATCATCATGACCTTGAAGCTTGTCACAAAATGACATCCAGTGTGCACGGGAAAACAAGTCCACCACCTCAGGGGTTTCCCGTAATTTCTTGGAGTCCGAAGGCTCTTTTCTAATGAACCCTCCCGGCATGGTAAAAAACATGTTTTTGTTGTTCTGAACTTGCCTGCTCGTGTACAGAAGGAGAGCTTCGGGATTTTTCTACACAGAGCGTAGAGCTATGTCTCTGTTATGCACAGAGTCATATAAAATTCACAATTTCCCACCGGTGATCCTTGACAGTGGCTCTGTTTTAATTCAAAACCATGGAGAAAATCTCGCATGCAGACTACGACGACAATTTCATGCAGCGATAAGAAAACGACTTTTGAATTCAAAAACAGACTTTATTCACACTTTCCCTACCCTCTCAACACGTCGAATTCACCACCTTTTGAGTTATTTGCATGGGAAAGTTATGTTCAGGCCTACCTCACTAAGAATTTCCACCCTCGACGTGAACAGTCCAAGCTTCTTCGTAATGTCGGGCTTCCTGTAGCGCAACTTCCTGTAGAAATCGTGCACGACTTCTGGAGAATGTTACAGTGGTTTTGTACTTTCTAAGCAGCAACAAGATGTTGGAATAGGCCGAGAACTTGGGCTAACAACCTTAAGAGGATTGAGGACGCGTACTCGGTTGCCAAACGGTTGTGAGTAAATGACTGCAGTGTATCATAAGTGATTCAGCCGACCGATTTTGAACTGCTGCGAAATTCATGGCGCGGGGGTGAGCTATCCCAGTCGATCCATTGGCTGATGTCATAGCCATCATTCCGCGGCATGTCCCTGACCGCCGAATTCTTCCCTCTGCATTCACCGCCACCATTCCTGTTATACTGTCGCTTCTCTCCGACTGGACGCTTCCCACGAGTCAATTACCCGTCTTTTCGACATAACCAAAGCCATTCGAATCCGACGAGGCCGTCGGACTGGTTGTGGTGGCCAGTTGAATGGCTATCTGACTTGTTAAATCCGTTCATTCTCACAGTCATGCACATTTAGAGTATAGCTGATGTAATTTGACGAAATAAGGTTAGGCACTTACCTGTGCAGCCGTGGACGTGGGTTTTTTCAGGCTTCAGGACGAGGAATGCTGGATTTGCTTGCTGCTGCTTCGTGTATGGGTGCTGGAGTTACTCTTCATTAGCTGCTGCTGGCTACGAGACCTTGAGACCCGATTTCCTGGTGGTGTATGCTGCATGCACCTGCTTCATGAGTTGCTGGTGTCTCCATGGTATGTGCTCTAGCCGGATCAGTTGCTACAGGATTCCTGTAGGACATCCTGTAGCCGTTTCTCCTCCTGGGGTGCATGCCGAGATCATTGAGTCACGTTCACAGGTGCAGAGTCCTGATATTGCCTTGACAGGTAAAGTGTGCGAGCCTCTGCATGCTTTATTTCCTCCTAAAAAAAATTCTTTTTTTTATCTGAAAAAACAAAGTTTTGGTATGACTGTGCAGGTATATTTGGCCATATGGCAGCAATGGTGGTGAAAGGAGGTGAGGGATGGAAGAAAATAGTGGTTGCATGCCTCCTCAACGGGCTTCAAGCTTCAAATTCTTCTTCATAATCGGTCCTGGCCCGCCCAAAGGCTCTACAGGATGTTTCCTGTAGAAATACAGAACTTCCTGTAGAAAGTCCTGTAGCTTCCTGTAGAAGGCTAAACCATGACCAGATTGTGTCCAAACCTTGAAAAAAATGAGTGTTCATGGAGGGAGTGTATGTGAGGTTGCCTGGTAGCTTGGTAGGGACCCTTGTCCTTGAGTTGAGAGGCCTCGTTTTTGCATTGTATTCCTACAACCTGCAACAATTTCCAGAGATTAAACCTGTTTTTTTGTTTCTTCCCTTTTCTCTCTTTTTTTTTTTTTTTTTTAAGAGACAGCAGGGGCGCCTCAATGAGGTTTTCACCCCTACCATCTGCCTTGGGCGCCTCAGAAAGGTTTTCACCCAAGGATCTTTTTTATTTGTAAACTTTTTCTTTTCTTTTTTTTAATTTTTTTTTAATTTTTTTTTTTTTATAATGATGCTCAGGGTATGCCCAAAATAGAGGCAGAACCCTTCTCTATGACCAGCACTAATTTTTCCACAGTTTTGATGAACTCTTGCCTCGAAAGAGGTTTCCTGTAGATATTTAGTCGATGCCCATTGACGAGCATGGGGATGGCTTCTTCATCAATGGTCCAGATAAGGACAGAACCATTGTCATTACACTTCTCCAGTGCATATGGTCCTAGCCATCTTGTCCTCAGCTTCCCCTTGAAATCCTTATGTCTGGAATCATACAGTAGCGCCCAATCTCCTGACTGGAATTGTTTGTCATTGAGGTGCCGGTCATGCCATATCTTCCTCTGAAGTTGAACCACTTCTGAGTGAAGGAGGGCCTGCATTCGGTGTTCATCTAACCCATTCAGCTGTAATAACCTTTCTTGTTGAGCATGGCTGAGGTCTAGGTCCAGCTGAGTTGCCATCCTCAATGTGTTGTACTCGAACTCGATAGACAACAAAGCTCTCTTCTCATAGACCAGCTCATAAGGTATGAAACAGGTTGTGGTCTTCCAAGTGGTGTTGTAAGCCCAAGTGGCCTCAACCAGGAGATCTGCCCAATCCTTTCTGCTACTGCTCACCACCTTAGTCAAAATCCCTTCTAATGCTCTATTGGTGACTTCCACCTGCCCATTTTCTTGAGGATGATATGGGGTGGAAGTTCTATGTTTGATCTTGTGATGAGCGAGCAAGTCTTCAATTAAGTTGGAGGTGAACTGTCTTCCTTGATCGGTGACTAACTCTCTTGGGTAGCCAAATTTGTAGAAGATGTTTTCTCTTAAAAACTCAGCCACCTTTTCTTCTGTCACTGCTTTGATTGCCTTGGTTTCCACCCACTTTGTCAGATAGTCTGTGTACACAATGATGTAAGACCTTTGCCTTGAAGGAGGGTTGATAGGACCCACAAAATCCATACCCCACTTCTCAAATGGCTCAAGAGTCATTTGAGGTTGGAGAGGCATTTCGTCCCTTGGAGTCGGTTTCCCCATCCTTTGGCATCGGTCACATTGGCTGATATATCTTCTGACATCTTGATGAAGCGTGGGCCAGTAGTAGCCTGCCTGTAGAATTTTGAAGGCAGTCCTCTTGGCTGCAAAATGTCCTCCACAAGGCCCATCATGACAGGTTAGGAGGATGTCAAAGACTTCCCCCTCCCTTACACAATTCCTTAAGATCTGATCGGGGACAAGTTTGAACAGGTCTCCCTCGATCCAAGTGAATGAAGCACTTTTCCTCACGATTCTGCTCTTCTCCTTTGAGGATAGATGCGGAGGGAACTGTGTTGAGACTAGGTAGTTTGCTATATCAGCAAACCAGGGAGAGAGTACTGAGATAGCGAACAGATGTTCATCTGCAATCTGGTCATCCACTGTTCCTTCTTCCCCTGCAGGTAAATCCAATCTAGACAAGGAGTCAGCAACAACATTTTCTTTACCTGGTTTGTCAACAATAGTCAAATCAAACTGCTGCAACAAAAGTAACCATCTAATAATACAACCATTCAAATCAGGTTTGTTCATTAAATATCTAATTGTAGCATGATCAATATGTACAAACATTTGATATCCAGTGATGTAGTGTCGGAACTTGTTCAGGGAATGGACCACGGCCAAGAACTCCTTCTCAGTTACAGTATAATTCAGTTCTGCCTTGGATAGGTTTTTGTTGACAAAGTATATGGCATATGGAAGTTTTTCCTCGACTTTTCCTAAGGCTTCCCCTATGGCTTTGTTTGAGGCAATCGTGTGGATGTGGAAAGGTAGGGCCCAATTTGGACCTCTTAAGATCGGGGCAGACACCAACTTATCCTTTAATTCATTCAGAGCCCTCTGACAGTCGTCAGTCCATTTAAACTCAACATCTTTTTCTAAGAGGCCAAACAATGGCGAGGCTAGCTCACTGAAGTCTTTAATGAATCTTCTATAATATCCCGCTAAGCCTAAGAAACTTCGAACATCTCTTACCTTCTGAGGAGGTGGAACCTTTCTTATGAGAGAAATTTTGTTAGGATCCACCTGTAATCCTTGGCGAGAAATGGTATGTCCTAGCACGGACCCTTTAGTCATAAGGAATTCACATTTTTCAGGACTGAGGGATAGGTTCATCTCAATGCACTTGGTTAGAACTTTTCCCAGATTGGACAATGCTTCCTGGAAGTTGGACCCATAAGGAGTGAAGTCATCCATATAGATTTCCACCGAATCATGGACCAGCTCAGAAAATATGCTCAATACTGCTCTCTGGAAAGTGGCAGGAGCGTTGCATAGCCCAAAGGGAAGGACTCGGTAGGCAAAGGTACCCCAAGGACAAGTGAAGGTGGTCTTATCTTTGTCCTCTGGGCTGATTTGGATCTGATTATACTCGGTGAACCCATCTAGGAAAGAGAAAAATTTCTTTCGTGCCAGTCCATCCAACACTTGATCTATGAAAGGCAGAGGGAAGTGGTCTTTCTTAGTGGCTTTGTTTAGTTCTCTATAGTCCACACAGATCCTCCACTTCCCATTTTTCTTGGGTACCAACACCAGAGGGGAAACCCATTCGCTGTCCGAGATGGGGTAGATGAATCCTGCATCCAACAATTTTTGCAATTCTTCTTTGACAATGTCCTTAAGGGTTGGAGTCATTCTCCTCTGAGGTTGCCTGACCGGTTTACAATCTTCTTTAATGTAGATGTGATGGGTACAGACCGAAGGATGGACTCCTTTCATCTCCTTATAGCTCCAAGCAAAAACATCTAGATGACTGGTCAGCAAGCTACACAGGTCCTTTTCCTGGGAAGGAGATAGGGAGGATCTGATATTTAAAGTTCTCTGGGGGCCAAACTCCACATTCTTAACTCTGGGAGAGGTTGGATCAGCCACACAGAGGTCCATTAAGGTACTGGCTTGAGTATCCTCCACCAATTCCTCTAAGGACAGTGCACTAGGAGGTGGATTCTAAATCAAGGTCTCAATCAAATCATCCTCAGTTTGAGGACCTCCCCTGGTGGTTTCTAAGGTGCACAAGGGTGCAGAGTATACCTCATCCTCTTCTCCTTCTTCCAACCAAAGTGGTAAGTCATGCTCTAACAGAGGTTGGGCAGGAGGGTATAGGACTAGCTACTTGGACATAGGACCATTTTTGATGGTCATGTTTCCCGCTCGGCAACTTATGTAAGCATCCGCAGTGGCTAACCAAGGCCTTCCCAAAATAAGGGGGTATCCGGTAAGCTTTGCCTTTGGTTGAAGGACCAAGAAGTCAGCAGGATACTCCCAAGAGTCAACAAAGACCTAGAAATCCTCCACAATCCCTTCGGGAGTCACGGTGGAGCAATCTGCCAACTGCAGGATTGTCGAGGTCTGCCTTAAGGAACCCTGAAGGTTGAGTTTGAGCATGGTGTCCCTGGTCATCACATTAATGGCAGCCCCTAGATCAATCAAGGTGTGGGGTATGATGGTGCCATTGATGTGGACATCAACTACAGGACTCCCAGGATCCAAATACTTTGGACAGATTACTTGCCCCAACATAAGATCAGACAGTTGCCCTATGACATTGATAGTTGAGGCATCTCTTTTTCGCCTGCTTGAGTGCCTTAAACACTTTTTCTTAACCAGTTTGTTGTATATCGGTACATCTTTAATGGCCTGGAGAAGTGGTATTCTCACACACAACTGTTTGAGTTCTCCCAGAAGCTCATTCTCTTCGGGGCTGGGTTGTGTGGTCACTGTTAGTCTCTCAGGAAAGGGTGGAATGGCTTTGGGTTCACTGTCCTGTTTGTCTTCCTCGTCCTCTGGGGGAGGAGGTTGGCGATCTGGAAGAGTCTTCCCGGATCGCAGGTTGATCTCCTGGATCTCCACAACATAGGTAGGGCATGTTGTTTCCCCAGTATATACCTGCTAGGCCTGTCGGTTGTTGGGTTTTGGGTTCGGTTGAGCAGGAATTTGGGGTTGTCTTGGAGGAGCAGGAGGTAATGGTTGTGGTTGAGCCGGTGGTGGAGGCAAAATGGCGGGAGGAGTGTTGTACTGGGGCCTCCACCCCAGTTGAGGTGCATTCCACTGAGGCTATGGCTGGACATGTGAGTGAAACGAATGAGTAGTGGGTTGAGTATGGTATTGAGGTGGGTAAGACCACGGAGGAGGTGCAGACCAGGAAGGATGAGCAGGGGGACCCCAAGAAGGCATAGGAGCAGATTGGTTGGGGCTGTAATAATCTTGGGATGCCCCTTGCATCCCTTGCTGGTAAGGTCTAGGTCCATGCGGCCTACTTTGGTTGAGGAAGTAGAGAGGTTCATTGGGTGCCTCAGTCCCTTGGTATATTGCTTTAAATCCTGGTAAGGTTGGGCATTGGTTTGTGGGGTGGTCCTCCCCACAAACAAAACATACCTCTACTGAGTGCAATGGACACTCATTCTTAGGGTGCTTCCTCGTACACCTGGGACAGAAGATGGCCAAAGCCCTCTCAGCTTCCTCTTTCTTTTGCTGGATTTGGAATGTATCAAGTTGCATGGCAATGGTCTGTCTCACCTCGCTTTTGAGGTCCTCCAGCTGATTAGCAAACTCATGCTTGGAGAAAGTAGTACTAGCTGAAAGTCGGTTTCCCCTACCTCTTTTTCGGGCTGCCCTAGAGTGGTTTCTAAACACAATCTTTATATCCTCATAAGGTAGTTGATAAATATCTCCTCCAGCTAGCATGTGAAGGGTATCTAAAAGGTCTTCAGGGACTCCTCGGAGCAGGACCAGCTTTAGAGATTCAGGGTCAAGTGTGCACCTGACCCGTTTATAGCTAAGTTGGAACCTTTCCTCGTAATCTTCTAAAGACTCATCGTTTCCCATGGTCATCCGAAAGAGTTCTCCCTTGGCTTCCTTGGACCTACAGTAGTTCTGGTATTTGGTATTGAAAGCTTGCTACATCTAAGCCCAAGTGGTGATACTGTTTCCAGGTAACCCCATGAGCCAGCATAATGCTGCATCCTTGAGGGTAGAGGGAAAGAGTTTCAATTTTTGCTCATCTTCTGTATAATCATAGGTTCAAAAAAGGACAGCAAACTCAAATAAGAAGGTATCAGGGTCTTCAGTAGTCAATCCATGGAAGTGAGGTAAAGCGGAGGGGCTTATGTTTTTCATTTTCATGTCTCCATTGGTCTCTCGGATGGGAAAGGCACCTTCTATTCTCTCATCTTCTCTTCTACTATTTCGGTTTTCAGCCATGGCTTTAGATGGAGTGTTCTCTAACTCTTCTTCTGTTATAGGACCTTCGTATATCTCAGGAGATTCACCTATAGGTTCTTCTCGATCACTGCCACCAAAGAAGAGAGAAGGTTGACTCAATGATGTGGTGGGGCTATTGGGTAAGAATTTGCCGGTTTTATCTCTGTTCCTACGAGGCATGAAATGTAAAGACTTTTGATTGCTCTTGTTTTTTTTCTCTGCTTGTACCTGCAAAACTGAAACAGATGGAATTGCAACTGACTAGAATCTATCTTGCGGGAATGAAAATGCGGAATTGAAATGAAAGAAGGAAAGGTATAATCTATTCTGCTGAAATCAAATTGCAAGAAAGAGATACTAGACTACGTTTGCAAAATTGAAATTCTATTTTACGCTTGCAGAATTGAAATTCTATGTTACACTTGCAGAATTGAAAGTCTAATCTATGAAAGCAGGAAGTGTCTAGTTTACTTTTGCAGAAATGAACTTGCAGAATGGAAATGAAATAAACTATTTAGCAGAAGGCGAGAGTAGGAAAATAGAAGAAAAGAAACAATCACCAATACTCTGACGCTTCCCCGGCAAAGGCGCCAAAAAGATGGTGGGCTCCAGTATTGCAGCAATACTGCTACAACTCCTGGGACTCCCTTCTTTACTTATATCAACCCGGTAGTTCGTAACAAACTTGGAAGCGACGGTGCTGTATGCACAAGTACTAGCTCTTGCCGCAGCTGTCACTTGGTTAGCTGGCACAAGTCCTGCTAGGGGCTTAAGCCAACTTCTATGAGCTCTTAGAAGAATCTTTTTAACTGATGGACGAAAGCTAACTCAAAGGAAGCTAATCTACTTGCGGAAAGAACTGAAAGCCAAAAAGTAACGCAAACCCTAGCAAACCCTAATTCTACCAGCTAGTCCCACTTATGCAAAGGAGATAATGCAAACCAATGGAAGGAATGCCATTACTTCTATGAAGGTAAAATACATGTGTCTAGACTACCTCTACCTGAAGAAAACATCTTTTTGTATTTTTGAATAAGTTATTAGAATTATCATGCATGTGCTTTTGACTGGCTTTTTACTGTGCAGGGGTGGATCAAGGAGGAGAAATGCTTGGGAAAGGTTGGGATGGTTCAAAAAGGGTCTAAGGAGTCCCTAACACTCTTCCGGAGAGTTGCACAAAGTTTGTTATCAAGAAACCTCATTTGTGAGCTTCTACAGGAAGTCTGCAGGGGTTCTACAGGATGTTCAGAGATTTCTACAGGATGTTCAGAAATTTCTACAGGATGTTTAAAAAGTGGATTTTAGAGGATGGGTGAGTGAGGGAAGATGCATGAATGGATAGGGAGGTAGGATGGGGGCCTGGAGTGACCCAGGGACTGGTGGATGGAGTGGTGAGAGGGTGTAGAAGGTTGACTTGGCTTCAAGACGGCCAAGATAAAGATGGAGCAAGAAGGTAGGGTTATGTGGGCAAAAGGACAGATGTGAGACAAGGAACCTAGCTAGGAGATGGAACAGGTGGCTTTGATGAAGCTTTGACGGATGAGAGAGTGGTAGAGATGCCCTACACGGTGTACATTCAACCGAATCAACAAAATCCTACAAATAATCAAAGTCCTAGCTAATCTAATCAAACTGTCAGTGAGACGAATGAACAACAGCTTTATTTGGAAAGAAAACCATGTACATCAATCATGCAAAGAAGCATTTCAGAGATCTGAACCCATAACTAACTTCTGCAAATGGAAACAGTACACTAAGGATTGCATGGTCAAACAAACTAGTGTTTTTGTTGGGGCAGCACTGTTTCTTCAATTCCAGCCTCTGATCCAATAAGGATGAGGTGAAACTGAGAGTGTTGTTAACCCTTTTCTTGGAGCTTTATCTGTTATTATCCTACCAATCTATTTTAAACATCTGAAGCAATTCTATGCATAACCAGTGACCTATTTAACCAACACAACTAAATCTGCCCAACAGAAATACGCTTCAAATGCATAAAAGGAAAACAACGATGCATAAAGGAAAGGTAACAGTACAAAGAAGGAAGCCCTAGGCTCTCAGGTTGGGCCCAAGTTAGAGCTATGGCTCCTATAGGAAACTCAGAGTTGATATAAAATCGGACTGCTTCTCATTATCAAAAAATAGTCATAAGTCAAGAGTTATGCCAAAATGGCTACAAGAGAACAACGTAAAGCTAGCAGCACTGTAGTGAAAAATATGCAATGGTTTCCAAAAGTCCCTCATGAAGGCTAAGGCCTTAACATTTATACACCATGAGGGCCCTAACTGGCCTCCTAAATCTATGGGACTTGGCTGCCCAAACTGTGAGTAGACAGCTCCTTCCAAAATCTGCTTGGCTGCCTTCTAGATCTGGTTTTGGTGGCCTTTGGAGCTCGGATTTGGGGGTGAATATCCCGAGGAAGGCTATTTAATGCCATAGACAACCCCCTACGAATCCTCAGCCCAATCGTGGCTGTCTTCTAGCCCATGATTGCTCGGTTTTGCTCCAACATGTGCCAAAAAAACTTGAAATGAGCACGTGTTAGCCACCTAGGAAGAGTGACTACCCTTATTCGTACAAATGACATAAACATACTGAAAAATAATGCATAAACTATGAAAAATGAAGGATTGAACAATGATAATTAGGCCAAATGAGCCCAACAAGTTACCAAATTTGGGGCTCATCAATGATCTAAGGAAGTTGGTCTTTTTACAGACTCTTGAATTACATTCCAAACAAGTGACATGGGGAAACGTCATAACTTTCTCTATGAGCATCGGATTGAAATTTCATAAGAAGGTACAGAAAGAGGACAGACTGTAGTTTCTTGTATATATTTTTTAGAGCCAAAGGTCAAAATAGTGAGATGTGGCACTTCATACAAGTTCGCTCTTCTGATAAGGTCTATAATCAGGTCATCTTGGGAGATTGTGCATAACTCTGCCTTGGAGAATCTAAATTTGATAAGACTGGTGGCATTGGAAAGAGGACACGGAGGGATACTGTAGGTCACAATTGCAGAACTGGATGATCCAAAATTACAAAGATACATCAGATTCAATATCAAGCTCCTACAAAGTGAAAAAAAGGTGTGTAGTTTTTTTTTAAATTTTTGCATAAGCTTGGTTTGAAAAATTAGTTTGAAGGAATTCAAAGGGCATAGTAAAGAATTATTATCAGTAATTGATGCCTTGAGGAAAGAAAATGAAAACACCTAGTAAGCAACCTGAAAGCTCTAGCATGAGTCATGAAGAAGAGAAAGAAATGCAACATGATATATCAAAATTACGAGACCAAGTGCAACAAGTGTCACTTGCACAAAAAGTAACAGAATCTAAGATGGATGGTTTAAAGAAAGATGTAGAAGCTAAGATGGATGGTTTAAAGAAAGGTGTAGAAGCTAAGATGGATTGTTTAAAGAAAGGCGTAGAAGCTAAGATGGATGGCATGGAAGCTAAGATGAATGGCATGGACACTAAAATGGATGGCATGGATGATAAGATGGAAGAATTGAAGATAAATTTGAATAAGTTGCTACAAGAAATGGTCACTAATGGTGAAAGGGTAGTAAAGGAAACTCATGATGAGAACAAAAGAAATGTTAATCATGATTTCATAGACTCTAATGTTGGATCGAAGACCCACCATATTCCAAAAATCGATATGAGGAAGTTTGATGGCAAGGATCTCGCAGCATGGATATTATAGATGGAGCAATTGTTCGATATCAATAATGTGCAAAACACACAAAAGGTATGCATTGCAACTTTATATTTGGAACCAAATCTATTTGTATGGTATCAATGGCTTTGCTCTCGTAAACAAATTATCACTTGGGCAATTTTTACGGAAGAATTGACAACACATTATGAGGATACAAAAAGCAACACTTTTTTTAGCCAATTGATAAGCCTTAAACAAAAGGGTTCAATAATGGAGCACATTGAGGAGTTTCACAAATTGAAAATAAGGGTAAAAAATATTCTAGAGGAGCATAGGATTGATGTGTTCATAGGGACTTTAAAGGATAATATCCAACATGATGTTCACCTTTGGGAGCCTGATTCATTAGAGAAGGCATTCAGGTTAGCAAGAAAAATGGAAAGCAAAATTATGGCAATGAGGAAGCATACTACTCACAACTATAAAGATGGAAGTGTTGTTGCCCCTAGCCTTCCACAACCTATAAGGTTGACACCACAACAATTGGAAGAAAAAAGAGCAAAAGGGCTTTGTTACAGTTGTGATAGCAAATACACTAAAGGTCATATGTGTGCTGAGAAGAAATTATTCTACATAGATTGTGAAGAGGAAGAAGAAAAGGAGAAAGAAAGGTCAAAAGAAGAGGATATACTCCAAGAACAAAGCCTAGATAAAGAAGAAATGAATTCGACCATATCTTGTAATGCATTGGTTGGATTTACCACTCCTCAAACCATCAAGATAGAAGGACAAATCAAGAAGAAAAAGGTAATAGTGTTGATTGATTCAGGAAGTACCCACAATTTTATTCATTGTAAGATAGCAAAAGAATTAAATTGCTTCCTATATCTAGCACCAAAGTGTCAAGTGATGGTTGCAAATGGAGGAACAATAAATTGCTCTGGAAAGTGCCATAATATCAAGCTATCCATGGGAGAATATGTATTGAAAAGCCCAATTCTTTCCATTCCAATGGGAGGTGCTGATGTTGTACTAGGATTCCAATGGCTACAATCCTTGGGTACAATAGCTTTTAACTTTCAAGAACTTCTCATGAAATTTTATGCAGAAGGAAAGGAAGTTGAATTAAGGGGTATTGCAGGGAAACCGGGAAAGATAATAAGCTCTAACAGTATGACAAAGCTTCTAAAAAGGGAACAACGAGGTGTAATTGCATAATTATGTTCGCTAGATGTTTCCACATAAAAATCATCTATTTCTCCAGATCTCCAAAAAGTCTTGGACAATCATTCCAAGGTATTTGAGACTCCCAAAGGTCTCCCACCTATTTGTGATCATGATCATGTTATTCATTTGATTCCGGGAAGTGTTCCTCCAAAAATCAAGCTGTACATATATCCCTATGCCCAAAAGAGTGAAATTGAACGTATGGTTGCAGAAATGCTTGAGGCTGCTATAATTCAACCTAGCCAAAGTTCTTTCTCTACTCTAGTAGTATTGGTACACAAGAAGTATGGAGCATGGCGCATGTGTCCGGATTATAGGGAGCTCAACAAGCTCACTATTAAAGATAAGTTTCCCATTCCTATCATAGATGAACTATTGAATGAATTGCATGGATCAATTTACTTCACCAAGTTAGATCTTCGTTTAGGATATCATCAAATCAGAATGAAGACTCAAGACATTTCAAAAACAACATTTATAACTCATGAGGGTCACTATAAGTTTTTGGTCATGCCTTTTGGCCTTACCAATGCACCTTCTACATTTCAAGGTTTGATGAATTCCATTTTCAAACCCTTCCTTAGAAAATTTGTGTTATTATTTTTTTATGATATACTAATCTACAACAAGTCTTGGAAGGATCATGTTGAACACGTTGACAGGGTGCTACAACTATTGGAGGAGAAACAATTATATGCAAAAATATCCAAATGTTTCTTTGGAGTACAAGAGGTGGAATATCTGGGTCATATTGTATCTCATGAAGGAGTTAAGCTAGACCCTAGAAAAATTAAATCCATTAAGGAATGGGAAATCCCCACATCCATAAATCATTTGCAAGGATTTCTCGGGTTGACAGGGTATTATCGCAAGTTTGTTAAGAATTATGGGAAAATAGTAGCACCTCTAACAACATTGTTGAAGAAAGATGCATTTTCATGGACTCTAGAAGCAACAAAGGCCTTCGAATATCTTAGAGAGGCAATGTACCAAGCACTGGTCTTAGCTACACTAGAATTCACAAAAACCTTTATTGTGGAATATGATGCTTCCAGAAATGGAATTGGTGCTGTTTTAATGCAATATGAAAGACCCATTGCTTTCGAAAGTCATCCAATCAAGGGAAAGTATTTACACAAAGCTATTTATGAGAAGGAAATGTTGGCAATACTACATGCACTTAAGAAATGGTGACCTTACCTAATGGGAAGACACTTCAAGGTAAAAACGGATCATGATAGCCTTAAATACTTTTTAGAACAAAGATTATCCTCTGAAGAACAACAAAAATGGGTCACAAAGATGTTGGGTTATGACTTTGAAATCATATACAAAAAAGGGAAGCAAAATGTTGTGGCAGATGCACTCTCAAGAAAGGATGAGGATGTGGAAGCATTGTTGTGCACCATTTCTATTATCCAACCAGATTGGATAAACGAAGCAAGGGAGGAATGGAAGAATGACGAAGAAGTGTGGGAAATTATTCGAAAGTTACAACAAGATTCCAGTACATCTGATACATTTAGCTGGAAAAATGATTCGTTATGGTACAAAGATCGCTTATACCTCTGTAAGAATTCCCAACTCAAACAAAAGATTCTTCTGGAATTGCACGCTTCTCCCTTAGGAGGGCACTCAGGATTTTTAAAAACTTACCACAGGGTTAAGAAGGAATTTTTTTTGGGATGACCTTAAATAGGATATTCAAAAGTTTGTGGTAGAATGTTTGGAATGCCAACAAAATAAAGCTAAAACAATTAAGACACCAGGTCTATTACAACCTTTATCCATTCCAAGCCAACGTTGGGAGGAGGTTTCAATGGATTTTATCACAGGTTTACCCAAGTCTGAGGGAAAGAGTGTCGTCATGGTGGTAGTTGACAGACTTACCAAGTATGCACACTTTTGTGCATTATCACATCCATTTAAAGCCAGTATAGTTTCTACGACATTTATGGAAACAATTCAAAAGCTACATGGAAGCCCAAAGATTATTGTAAGTGACAGAGATCCCATTTTTACAGGAAATTTTTGGACATAATTATTTTCTTGTCTTGGAACTCAGTTAGCTCATAGCTCATCTTATCATCCTCAATCTGATGGGCAAATGGAGATAGTAAACAAATGTTTGGAAGGATATATTTGTTGCTTTGTATATGATAAACAGACATAATGGGTCAAATGGTTGCCTCTTGGCTGAATGGTGGTATAACACTTCCTTCCATACTGAAACAAAAATGACCCCATTTATGGCACTTTATGGATATCAGCAACCATCCATCACATCATATTTAAGAGAAAATTCTAAGGTTCAAGCAGTGGAACATCACATCGAGCATCAACAACAAGTTCTCCTAATCTTAAAGGATAACCTCGTGTTGGCGCGGAATAGAATGAAACAACAGGCAGATCAACATCGTAGTGAAAGAAGCTTTGATGTAGGTGATTGGGTATTCCTACGGCTACAACCATATAAACAAATGTCCCTCAAGCAAGCTAAGAAGGATAACAAATTGTCACCAAAGTATTATGTTCCATACAAGGTGTTGCAAAATATCGATACTATGGCATACAAATTGGAGCTTCCTGCAGCTTCTCGAGTGCACCTAGTTTTCCATGTTTCATGTTTAAAGAAGGTTATAGGTGACAAGCTCCCAGTTCGAACAATATTTCCAGAACTTGACGAGGAAGGAAAAATTATATTGGAACCAGAAGTAGTCATAGAAACAAGAACTCGACAACTACAAAATCGATCCATTTCAGAGTATCTCATCAAGTGGAAGAACTTATCCACTGAAGATTCCACATGGGAGGATGAGAATTTTATACAGAAGCATCTAGAACTACTCAAGCATTGAGGACAACACTTTTTTGAAGGAGATGGGCATGTTAGGTCCCTATAATACTAGTGATGCCCCCATTAATATTGTAGTTGTATCCCTTATTAATATTTTTGTGCCCCTATTGTCCCCATATTGTTATTACTGTGCCCCATAGAATCCCTCTATTGTTATTTTTGTGCCTTTATATTATTATTGCTAGGTCGGCTTGGTTATATTGTGACCCCTTAGACTCCTATATATAGAAAGGAGGTTCTGTCATTTGAATCATCCAAGAATTGTTCATTTGTGTAATGTAAAGGAGGTTGCCCCCTCGAAGAGGCTGAATTATAAGGTGTTGATATATGTTTTCTATCTTTTTTTGAGTTGGTTTCATAACATTTGGTATCAAAGCTTTGGATTGATAACATTTGGTATCAAAGCTAATATCCTCCTCAGCTTCTAAACAAAATGATATGCATGTGCTTAATGATTCATGAGTTTATTTCAAGTGAAAATGAGTTTTTATGTTAATTTTAAGAGCAATTTTAACATAAATAAGAAACTGAACAACAACATATAAATGTACAAAACATCACCAACAAAACATCACAATAGGAACATGATGAAGCAGTTCACCACTCTGGGCTACGTCTCCTTGGTGCATATTCCAATGGCTTGGGCCTCTCTATTATGATCAAATGTGTAAAATCATGTGTTTACAATGCTCAAATTCTTCTAAAACCTACTCCAATGATTCCAAAATGTCCAAAAATGGCAATCTAGCCTCTTTTTACTCCCCATTTGGTTGAAAACTAGAGAAGTTATGACCTCTCCTAGTTTCTCCATTATTCACTTCACAAACCAGGTGCATTGGTAAGGCCAAAAGGCATGACCAAAAACTCATAGTGACCCTCATGAGTTCTAAATGTTGTTTTCGGAATGTCTTGAGTCTTCATTCTGATTTGATGATATCCTGAACGAAGATCTAACTTGGTGAAGTAAATTGATCCATGCAATTCATCCAATAATTCATCAATGATAGGAATGGGAAACTTATCTTTAATAATGAGCTTGTTGAGCTCCCTATAATCCGGACACATGTGCCATGATCCGTCCTTCTTTTGCACCAACACTACTGGAGCAGAGAAAGAACTTTGGCTAGGTTGAATTATACCAGCCTCAAGCATTGCTACAACCATACGTTCAATTTCACTCTTTTGGGCATAGGGATATCTGTACGGCCTAATGTTTGGAGGAACACTTCCTGGAATAAAATGAATAGCATGATCATGATCACGAATAGGTGGGAGACCTTTGGATGAACCATGGTGTAGTCACTAGCATCAATCTGAATCTCAAATGATTGTCTCAAGTATGGAAGTGCAAGTAATGGAGTTGAACTGATCTTTTCCTTCAATGCATCAAAGGCCTTTTGTTGTTTTCCTCCCCACTAAAAAACGTTTTTCACACTTGTCAATGCATGCAGAGTACTTTTTTCACATGCATGACATATTCATCAAGAGATTTACTAAAAATTAAGATGTCATTTAACTAGACTATAACAAACACATAAAGAAATGGCCTCAACACTTCATTCATCACACGCATGAATGTAGCAAGAGCATTACATAAACCAAAAGGCATAAATATCCATTCAAACAAACCTTGTTTTGTTTTGAATGTTGTATTCCAAATGCCTCCTTCAACAATTCTAATTTGATGGTAGCCACTCCGTAAGTCCAACTTAGTAAAATACTTTTCATCTTTCAATTGATCAAGTAAATCATCTATTCTAGGTAGTGGGTAATGATTATTTACCATAATTTTGTTCAATGCATGGAAGTCCACACACATGCGTCATGTTCCATCCTTCTTTGGCACCAAAACAATAGGTGAACCACATGGAAAAGAAGATGGCCTTATGGTCCCTTTATCCAACAACCCTTGAATTTCCTTTTCAATTCTGCACTTTCCATCACTAACATCCTATACATGCCAATTTTAGAAAGAGTGCTATCTTGATGCAACTATATCTCATGTTGCATTCCTCTCTTGGGAGACAATCCTTTCGGTTCCTGAAACATATCATCATATTGGTCAACTATATCAACCAATTCAGATTTCAATTTTGAATCACAACCTTTAGAAGCTTCATTATCAACATCATTCTTAGGTTGGATCATTAGAAGCACAAAATTCTTTCTTGAATTCACTAGTCTTTTCATCTGCCCCGCATTAACAAGTGAAATATTTAGTTTCTTGCTATGAGCTCTCACAATATATTCTATTCCATATTTGAACAAATGGTATTTTTTTCATATCTATGAGAGATGGCTTTTTTGTAATAGAGATACGGGCTACCCAAAACTATACCACATATGTCTAGTGGCACAACATCAATCTCCACTTCATCTATGAAATTTTCGGTAATGGTGAATTCTAGTAAACAATTTCTAGTTACCTGCAATTGTGCATTGTCACACACCCATCCAAGTGAATATGGTTTATGATATGGAATGATTTCCAAGTTTAAAGTTTTAACAATATTTTCAGAGATAAGATTGGCTTGAAAGCCATTGTCGACAAGTGTCTCAATGTTTCTATGTTTTGAGATCACCCTTATGTGAAAACGTTCTATCCTCTTCTTTTCATTTGGAGTTTCATTTTGTGAATTTGAAGAACTAGTGCTAGAAATGGATTATTTTCCTTTCATACCCATTGTTGTGATTTTAGTTTCATCACCCGAATTGGATCCCAAATACTATTGAGTGGCTACAGTTGTCTTTTGTTTTCCCTTTTTGTCGAATTTTTTGGTTTCATTTTGGAATGAAGCTTCCAACAATGAGCTTCATCGTGACACTCTTTGGAACAATATTGGCATGTTAATTTCTCTCCTTCCTTCTTGATAGATGCATTTCTCTTTCCCTTCCCTTTGAAACCTTTTATTTTCCTTTGCTCTTAAATGGATGTTTACTACCCTCTTCTAGAGTGTTTTTCCCTCTTCCCTTAAGATGAGTGGCTTGCACACACACATCCTCTAGATTATTGGGATTAAACATTAACATAGTGTGCATAAGGTAACTGTGTAAACCCCATATGTACTTCAGCAACGTGTCTTGTGATTGAAAATCTACGCCTAAAATTAGATACCTTTTTTTGCATTCTTGGGTGTAATATTGCACATTTTAACCTTTAAGTTGTCTAAAGTTCTGCCAATTCATGATGGCTTTCTGCATATAAGTTAGAGGGTAGAATTGTATTTTAATTGTAGCAATGAAATCAGACCAAAAAATTGAGATCTTACCATGTTTTTTTTATCTCCTCTTGTGACTTTGATTCCCACCATACTAGTGTTGCACCTTCCATTCTCAATGAAGCCAATTGAATATTTATGTCATCCTCTTGAAGGTTTTGAATTTTGAAATAGACCTCTAAGTGACGAATCCAATTACCAAGCTGTAGAAATTTTGAATAATTTAACACATATTCAACAGAGATTATCCTGATCATGTACTATTGCGGAATACATACACAATACATAAGCTCCTCTACGTTGATCATCAATATAGCAGCATCAATAACAATAAAACATCAAGAGCATTCACACATTAACATAGTATGTAACCCGGGGAAAGCATCTCGCTAAAAACCCCACACTATCCGTATATTAATGATTGAGACCATGTAACATTACAAAGTACAATGCTTATCACAAGAAATCCAGTACCAGCTCCACCTGTTACACACAATACAGCTAAGATCTGATCTCCAAATCTATTCCACTGCTTGCCTACCTCCACTGCTCAAGAATGAATGAGAATGGTCTACCAAACTCGTATTTCACCTCCAAAGAATCACTCACAATGTGTAAGACATGAGCAGAAGCTACAAACTAGGCAAATACATGAGCAAACTCATTGGCATACTCAATCCCTTGATTGTGCAAGATCTGATGCACAACTATAGTCACAACTGATAGCAATCTGATTCTCTAACACCTGTCCCTGCTGAACTGAACATGCACTAACATGCAACTGAGTTAACTGATGTATTCTATAGTTGTATTATGAGTTAATAATTAGTTTAACAACTCATCATTATTCTATCTGCAGTTAGACTAACTACAACTAGTTTAACCAAGTCAAACTGAACACAACTCCATCAACTCCACAATCAACTCCACCAAACTCAACTGATTGAGTTCTAACTGAAGTCATGCATGCAACAACTCAACTGACTCATAAGAAAAGCGTACTTCCTTCTGACAGCTGCATGGGCCACATCTGTAGCTCAAACTGAAGTGCTCCAAGAGAATAAGATCAAGTTTATAGTCCAAATATTATTATGAGACAATAATATTTGACTTTTCTATTTTTGACAGCCAGTCTAAAAATAGACTTTGATCACCCAAACTGTGGTCACCCACACTTTGGTCACCCACATTGTGATCACTCACACTGTGATCACTCACACTGTCATCACTCACACTGTGATCACTCACACTGTGATCATCCACACTGTGATCAAAAATAGAACTTGCGCCATAATTTTCCTGTGGGCCCACTTAGTGAAGGAGACTCTTTTCACTAAGCTCCATCATCTTGTTGCAATCTCAACACAAGCTTCTTTGCATTCACTTCACCATTATACATGGGAAATTCAAATTTAACATCAAGTTTTAATAAGGGTGATTTACCAGTTCCTTTTGAGGTATGTTGATGAGTATGAGTAAGGGTTGTGTTAGTGGATGAGGGTGAAGATGCCTGTGAATAATAAGATGAATAATACGGTGGAGAGGGTGGAGTTTTACCTCCATTTCCATTACCTCCTCCTAAAGAACCTTCTCCTTTGGAGGGTTTAGAGATTTCACCCTATAGTCTGGTATTTCTCTCTTCATAGAGGACCTTCACCATCTTTGTCATATCAAAGAAAGCCTTCCTAAAGACCTTCTCATCCTCTATCATTGTAGGCTCTCCTTCATGAGACATGCTCACCGGTGCCTCAACTACAACTTGAGGAAGAACTAGTGGTGGAGACTATGGAAACCTTTCCCTTCTTCCCTTTGACCCAATTTCAGGGCTTTCAACCAGCTTCACAGTTAAATCCTTCTTACACAAAGAAAACCTAGTGCTCTGATACCAAAATGATCTGATTAGGAATGTTAGTTTTAATGTGATAATATCCTCCTCAACTTATAAACAAAATGCTATTCATGTGCTTAATGATTCATGAATTTATTTCAAGTGAAAATGAGTTTTTATGTTAATTTTAAGAGCAATTTTAACATAAATAAGAAACTGAACAACAACATATAAATGTACAGAACATCACCAACAAAACATCACAACAGGAACATGATGAAGGAGTTCACCGCTCTGGGCTACGTCTCCTTGGTCCATATTCCAATGGCTTGGGCCTCTCTATTATGCTCAAATGTGTAAAAACATGTGTTTACAATGCTCAAATTCTTCTGAAACCTGCTCCAATGAGTTCAAAATGTCCAAAAATGGACATCTAGCCTCTTTTTACTCCCCATTTGGTTGAAAACTGGAGAAGTTATGACCTCTCCTAGTTTCTCCACTATCCGCTCCACAAATGTCCCAAAATCCAGCCCGAACCCTCATTTTCACCCGGGTTCCCGCTAATTGGCCACCAAATTCGTCAAAATCCAGGTGGATTTGTCGGGCGGATAATTTGGAAATCTTCGGCCGGGCCACGTGTCAACCTGTGGTTGGCCATCATTCCAACCAATAGAAAATGTGAAATTTTGACCAGTACAAATGTGCCACTTGGCACAATATAATACATCGAGGATCCTGTTGACCAAGTCAACATCCACAAACCCTGCCAAGTCAGTGCCACATCAATAGTACAGACTGCTGACTGGGTTGTCCTTTTTTTTAAATTTGTCCATTTGGGAAAGTGAAAAGAACTTGTTTTGGGAGTCATACGGAGTTTGTTGCGTGCGAAATGATTTGTGTCAGATTCAAGAAGACGAGCACTATGTGGTCATCCAGGTTCCACACAAATATGACAACTTTGAAATTTTAGCTATTTTTTTAGCACCAGATCATTCCTCCCCACTGGAAGCCTTTTGTACCCCAAAAGATCACTTTTAGTTGTCTAATAGGTGAGGGTACAATTCCCTCACCTTTCCAATCTCGATCCATTTGTCCTTTGAAGGATTTGTTCCCTTGAGCCCCACTTGAAGGTAATCCACATTCCCTTATTTTGAATATCTTGTTCTTCTATCAAGAATGGTGTCTTGCTATAGCTCATCAAGGCATTCAGGAGAAGAATCCTCTATGGAAGGAATTTGGACATTCTATCCTTGATCTTCAATCGTAGGAGGCTCATAAAACCTTAAGTTCTCAACATTAACAACAACATAAATTTGCATATATGAAGGCAAATCCAACTTGAAGGCATTGTTACCAATCTTTTCCAAAATTATGAATGGACCATATCTAATTGGTTTCATTTTTTTACCTTCTCCTTGGAGCCTGTCTTTGCTAATGTGAAGCCAAAGGCCATCACTAAATTGGAACTTGTGATCTACATGATGCTTGTCATGCCTTGCTTTGTACTTTCCTTGGCTTTTTTCAAGTTTTTCTTGAACTCTTTGGTGTACCAATTGGATTTGTTCAATGAAACTTCTTGCTTTGTCTATGTCACTATGACCATCAATAGCAACATCTTTGCCAAAAATGAATCCAAAGGAGACTTAGGCAAGTATCCCAAACATTCCTCAAATGGTGATGTTTGAGTTGAAGAGTGCTTGACTCGGTTGTAAGCATGTTGAATATAGTGCAAATGTTCAACCCACAACTTAGGATGCTTGCTGCAATACCCACAAAGAAGATGTACCACTGTCTTGTTCACCACCTCAGTTTGACCATATATTTGCGGATGAAATGTTGTACTATTTTTCAATTTGGTGTCCATGAATCGTCACAAGCTTGACCAAAAATTCCCAACAAAGCGAGAATCTCGCTCATTAACAATGGATGTGGGAAATCCAAAATGCACCCGTACATTCTGAAAGAATAACTTAGTTTGTTCAGTTGTAACTTGCTTTTTATATGGCATCAAAATACACATTTTGATGAACCTATCCATGAGTACATATAAATAATCATGACCTCTTTTTGACAATGGAAGACCTCCTAAAAATCCATAGAAACACTCTTCCACAGTTGTGAAGGAACCGAAAGTGGTGCATACAATCCTAACTTCTTATTGCTAGGCTTACTGACTGCACATAATGAACATCCTTTAATACAAAGTGACATACTTTCAAGCATACGAAGCCAGTAACAATACCTCTGTAGATGTGCCACCATCTTACTTACATTGAAATGACCAGCAATAAGAGAAGTATGTGCCTCTCTTATGATGTTGACTCTTTCTCCATGTGGAATACAAAGGTTTCTAAGATGGTACAACAAGTTATCATGCAAATGATAATCCAATTCCTCTAGTTGGTTACCTTAACTCAAGCTTGCATAAACGTCTTGAAATTCATTGTCTAATGCGTATTTCTCAATATAATTGTTGTCACTCACTGCTTCACAAATCATCAGTTGCTTCAAAAGACAGATATCAGTGATGTTTGATGCCAAATTTTGAGCCATAGAAGCTATCAAAGCTAGATGGGACCCTCTCCATTGTACAGTGCTTGCAAAAATCTTTCCATTGCTATATAGAAGTCCAAAAAAGGGTTCCTGGATCAAAAGTTAGACCCTATTGAAGAATTCCTTTGAAAAACTTAGAAAACAAGGAAAATGGCTAAGTGTGGAGGTAAATCGCAATTGGGACCTGGGACGCTCATTGCAGTCACAAATTGGGCTTGCTAGGAGCACTCCAAAAATGAAATGCAGTGATTCGTCGATCACTGATATCGCATATCAGCAGTCGACGGGTCCGCGAGAGCATTTATTGCAATCGGCCATTGGTAGGATCCCTGGGGCACACAAGTAAGGTTATCGACATGTCGCTGTCTTGAATGGTAATATCGCATCTCGCATCTCATATCCTTCAGGTCCCCTGCATCCTGCAGATCCAGTAGTCCCGCAGTCACAACATACTCCAAAGCATGTGTGGGGGCGATTTGTGATATATTGTTGCACCTCCGAAAATAGTTAACAAAGAAAATAACGGAAAAACCAAGGGTCGGGCAAGCACCCTTCTCTCTCCTCCATGTGGCGGGTTCCCACGTCCCGCAAGATAGGAGTATCAGTGGGTTTCCAAACTTGAAGTACCGTGTGCAGGGGTCAATATTGCGATTTAGTGTGAAAGACCTGGGAAAGGCCTAAATTCGATAACAAAGAAATGCTTGACAAAACAAGGTCGGGCAAGCCCTTTTCTTTCTCCTCTAGGGGGCCACATGGCAGCCTCTGATTAGTCCTTTGAGCTAACAGAGTAGCTAAAGTTAGTAGTGATGTGGTAGTACGGTTGGTGACATGGGAGATGACATGTGTCACCCAGTTTCAGGGCTTTCAGGGATGACATGGGGTCATTTATGGGTGCCACGTGTCACCACTCACAGGATGACATGTGGTAGTGATGACGTCACCTCGTAGACTGACAATCGCAATGGCTAAGGGGAAAAAATATTAAGACGTTGGTGTTAAGTGATTGCAAATTGCGAGACTCCTCCCCAGATGTGATAAAATATTATGGCAGGGTCTATAAGGACCTCACGTTCGAACTATCGGCTCGCTCCAAAGAAAAGGGTAAGGGGTCTTCCCTTCCTGCAAGGCAATTTCGATATGTGGGCACTCCCCCCCCGTGGATGTGATATAAGATTATGGCAGGGTCTATAGGGACCTAGCATCTAGACTATGGGCCTGCACCAAGGAAAAAACATAGAGCAGGGTAAAACAGAGTTGAAGCACCGATATGTAGGAGAAATTGATAATAAAGGAAAAGGCCTCCAGACACGGGTCCAAAGGCCTTAGCGCTTGAGGGCTCAGCCCCTGGTCCTAGCTCCAAGTCATATGAGGAAATTCACACAAAGGGCTATGATAAGGGGGGCTCAAGGGGAAATCCAAAAAATGCATGTTTTCACCTATTTCAGAGGAAAAATCTTGCACCTGCATGACTGTGTTGTTTCCATGGAATGCATCTCACCTACCACATCACTGAAAGCGTAGTACAAAGTGTTAATGGGCAGATGGGTCGGCATCTAAGGACTTTAATGGAGCATGGCACAACTACAGAGCAGTATGGGGGGGACTCAGGAAGACTTAATGGCATGGCATGGTACTCCACTCCCTCTACACAGAAAATGACCACTTGGGCACACGCCTTTCCCACTCCGCTCCCTATTCCACCGAACAGGTCACTCAGGCAGTTAAGGCAGAATTGACAGAAACTGGCCAAGCAAAAAGTGGAATGCATCACAACAAGGAATTGACTTGATCAAGGGCCTCCACTAGAACAGTAAGGGGACACCTCCTCCTTCATCTCTCCATTTTATTTATCTGTTCATTAATTTTTGTTTATTTCCAAGAAGGGGTTTGATCCCGATTGTATTATTTTTGGGGCAACAGAGCCTTAGACTAACCGAGACAGCTAGTCAAGCATGATAGTTGGGACTCAGAATCAAATATTTTTTAAACTGTAATTCCATCTCCCCCTTCTCTTATAAATAGGGGGAAGTAATATTATACAAAGGTTCTCGAATTTCTCACCCACGAGGGCTGAGCCCTGTGATACCAATTTGGCTCATAACTCTGTCAGTGAATGACTGTTATCTGAGATTGTATTACTTTACAGAGGGAGACCTTAATACTATCACAAAAATGGTGGTCATTCCTCCTTCTTAGCATTACAATATGTTTTTCCTTCTGTTAATTCCATTATGTTCATATTCTTTTGTGCATGTGTGCTACAATAGTTGCTAGAAATTATTTCATGCTTCCTTACAGATCCATGTGTGTTGATAAATTAATGCATAATTCTTGTCTCAAGGGCTGAAGTATATCTTTAAAATTCTCTATAATAATCATATCACTCATCCTCTCTTTAGTCCATTGTTTCTGCTTGTAACTCAAACAAGTGTATAATTTCCCATTTCTTGCGGCTCTATGTTTTCAACATAGAATTCTGGATGTTTTGGGATCTATATGATGAGTTATACTCTCTCGTAATCCTCTCTCATTTACTCAACAAATACTACTAAATTGTAATCCCCTTTCAAGTAATCAACCTCCGCTATTCTATGTGATACTACTAGGAACTCTGAGTGTGAGGCAATACTTGAAATGCATAACTCATACCTTTGGAGGGATGAACCAACCCCCCTCATACCTTTTTTTTATGTGACAATTGGAGTTTTGCAACCCCTTCAAATATAACCTTACAAGCACTTCTCTATTTAAGATGTCCTAGGCACTGGTCTACAATCAACCCAGAGGTTGTCTCTAGGGAGCTTTCCTTGCCTTCTGCTGAACTTGTGCTACATGGTGCAATATTTAGCAACAACATCTTTCTGGCACCGTTGCTGGGGAACGGATTACAATATTTTTCCCTGGGTACGACAAAGTTTTACATTTCCCCTGTTAGGTGAGCTAGGGAAGTGTGGGTTGAAGGTCTCTCACCTTGGCGACTCCACTGTCAAATTATGGTAAACATCTTGTCTACTCCATTGTCTGAATATTAATTGTAAACATTCTAGCGACTACATTTGTCAAGAAATGGAAGAGACGATGGAAGATAAGGTTATCTTAATAAATAACTCCTTATGTAGACTGATGAAACTATAGTTAGAAAAAAGAAGCCTTCGACGATAGTATTCCTCTTTCTCTGACAAAGAGAAAGAAGCAAGGATGCATGAAGAAGAGGAGGATGATCTAGATGATGATGAGATGGATGATTGTTGTAGGCAATTTGTCGATTTCATGATGGCTTGGCTCCACAAGGGAAGTGCTCCTCGGTTATCTAGAAAGACATCAATGGGACATGACCAAAATGAAGACATTTCTTCTGAGGAGCCTCCCGAGCCAGCTAACAGGGGAAAGGAACTTCTAGATACAAATGGCTTTAAACCCAAAGTCCACAAAGAAGAGAAGTGACCCACCCCTTGCTGGCTCATCTATGAAGAAGCCAAAGAGCCAAGTGGTGTTTGTGGCTACCATGACCAAAACGACTTTGGTCAGGAGATTGTATGTGAAGAAGAGGTTGTTGCAAACATTCCTTTTCTATTCCATGACCCTGTGGATGAGTACATGACCCTATTCATAATACAACAACAGAGGTCATTTCAATAGCATGTATCAGGTTCCATATTTGTATATTTTTCATGTTGCATGCATGTTTTAATTTTTCTTTTTCAGCAGTATGAAGGCATGTGGTCTAGTACACTTATGCTGGACTGGTTCTATTGGAGAGTTGAAAATACTTAGCTGAATCAAGTACTGTGCATAAGTAGTATTGTACATAAATAAGCTCACCAATTGAGCATTTACTTTTCAGTTGTTAGAATTTTTATGTCTGCATTCTAGATTGAGGAGGAAAGTCCCATGGGGATTTTTTTGATTACAAAGATTAATTTATTATTGACTCCATGCCCAATAGTGAAGGACGTTGGTCTACAGGTTCTTAGCACCTTGCAAGCAAGGCATTGTCCCTAGTAGGAGCCACTGTTGTCACTCACAGCTTCACAGGTCATCAGTTGCTTCAAAATCCAAATAATAGTGATGTTTGATGCCAAATTCTGAGCCACAGAAGCTGTTAGACCTAGATGGGACCCTCTCCATTGCGCATTTCTTGGAAAAATATTTTTAGTGGTATATAGAAGTCCAAAAAAGGGTTCCTGGATCAAAAGTTAGACCCTATTGAAGAATTCCTTTAAAAAACTCAGAAAATAAGGAAAATGGCTAAGTGTGGAGGTAAATTGCAATCAGGACCCGGGAGGCTTATCGCAATCACAAATCAGGCTTGTTGGAAGGTAAGGAGTAGTGGAGGAATGAAAAGCAGTGATCTGTTGATCGCCAATGTTGCATATCAGCAGTCAGCGGGTCCAGGCAGAGCATTTATCGCAATTGGCCATCGGTGGGATCCCTCGGGCACAAAGCTATGGTTATCGGCACGTCATAGTCTCGAATGTCGATATCACATCTCACATCCTCCATCCCTCACGTTTCCTGCATCCCACAAATCCAGCGGCCCCAAAGTCACAGCATACTCCAAAGCATGTGGGGGGTTGATTTGCGATATATTATTTCACCGCCAAGGAAGGGCCGAAAAGAGTTAACAAAAGGCCAGGCGACCCCCCTTCTCTCTCCTCCACGTGGTGACCCACATCATGCAAGATAGGAGTATCAGTGGGTTTTGAAACTTGAAGGATGTGTGCGGGGGTCGATATTGCGATTTAGCGCGGAAGACTCGGGAAAGGATGAAATTCACTAACGAAGAAATGCTTGACACAACACGATCGTGCAGACCCTTTTCTTTCTCCTCTAGGGGGGCACATGGTGACCTTTGATTGGTCCTCTGAGCGTATAGAGTAGCTGACATCAGCAGTGACTTGGCATTATGGTTGATGACGTGACAGAGGACACATTTCACCCGGTTTTAGGGTTTTCAAGGATGACATGGGGTCATTTCTAGGTGCCACATGTCACCACTCACAGGGTGACACATGGCAGTGATGACATCAACCCGCATAGCAACGATCGCAGTGGCTAATGGGAAAAAAGCTTAAGACATTGGTGCTGAGCGATTGTGAAGTATGGGACTCCCCCCCCCCGGATGCGATAAAAGATTATGGCAAGGTCTATAAGGACCTCGCGTCCGAACTGTCGGCTTGCTCCAAAGAAAAGGGTAAGGGGTCTTCCCTTCCTGTAAGGTGATTGCGATATGCTGGCACTTCCCCCCCACCGGGATGCAATATAAGATTATGGCAAGGTCTATGGGGACCTCGCGTCTGGACTATCGGCCGACACCAAGGAAAAATCATATAGCAGGGTAAAACAGAGTTGAAGCACCGATACGCAGGAGAAATTGATAAAAAAGGAAAAGGCCTCCAAAAATAGGTCTGAAGGCCTTAGCACCCTAGGGCTCAGCCCTTAGTCCCAGCTCCCAGTCATATGAGGAAAGTCACACGAAGGGCTACAATAAGGGGGGCTCAAGGGGAAACCCAAAAAATGCATTTTTTCACTTGTTTCAGAGGAAAAATCTCGCACCTACATGACTGTGTTGTTTCCATGGAAAGCATCTCACCTACCACATCAATGCACTGAAAGTGAAATATAGAGTGTTAATGGGTAGATGGGTCGATAGATAAGGAATTTAATGGAGCATGGAGCATTTGCAGAGTAGTATGGGGAGGCCTCGAGAAGACTTAATGGCATGGCATGGTGCTCTATTCCCTCTACAAAGAAAAGGAATGTTTGGGCACACACCTTTCCCACTCCGCTCCCTATTCCACCGAACATGTCACTCAGGTAGTTAAGGAATAATTGACAGAAATCGTCCAAGCAGCAAGTGGAACGCATCACGGCAGGGAAATGGCTTGATCAAGGGCATCCACTGGAACAACAAGGGGACACCTCCTCCTTCATATCTCCATTTTATTTCTCTGTTCATTAATTTATGTTTATTTCCAAGAAGGGATTCGATCCCGATTGTAATATTTTTGGGGCAACAGAGCCTCAAACTGACCGAGAAAACTAGTCTAGCATGACAGCTGGGGCTCAGGCTCATGTATTTTTTAAATTTTAATTCCAGCTCCCCCTCCTCTTATAAATAGGGGGAAGCAATATTATAGAGAGGTTCTGGAATTTCTCACCCGCGAGGGCTGAGCTTTGTGATACCAATTTGGCTCATAACTCTATAAGTGAATGAATTTTATCTGAGATTGTATTACTTTACGCAAGTAGATCGTCAAAATATAACAAAAATGGTGGTGATTCCTACTTCTTAGCATTACAATATGTTTTTCCTTCTGTTAATTCCATTATGTTCATATTCTTCTCTGCATGTGTTCTACAATAATTTCTAGAAATTATTTCATGCTTCCTTACATATCCATGTGTGTTGATTTATTATTTCTCAATGCCTATCTTAAGGGCTGAGGTATATCTTTAAACTGCTCTATAATAATCATAGCACTCATCCTCTCTTCAGTCCATTATTTCTACTCGTAACTCAAATAAGTGTAGAATTTCCCATTGCTTGCGGCTCTATGTTTTCAACATAGAATTCTGGATGTTTTGGGCTCTATATGATGAGTTATGCTCTCTCCTAATCCCCTCTCATTTACTCAACAAATCCTATTAATCTGTAATACCCTTTGAAGTAATCAACCTCTGTTGTTCTATGTGATACTACTGGGAACTGTGAGTGTGAGGAAATACCTGAAATGCATAACTCATACCTTTAGAGGAATGAACCAACCCCCCTCATACCTTTTTTTTTTACGTGAAAATTGGAGTGTTGCAACCCCCTCACACATAACCTTATGAGCACTCCTTTATTTAATATGTCCTAGGCATTGGTCTACAATCAACCTAGAGGTTGTCTCTAGGGAGCTTTCCTTACCTCCTGTTGTACTTGTGCTGCATGGTACAAGATTTAGAGACAAAAATAACTTTCATGCAAAACAGAATTATGCTCGAGTAAAGTAGCTGCACTAATAATAGGCCTAGAAAGCATATCAACAACTTTATTATAGATAACTTTCTTATACTTGATTACCAGGTGGAATTTTTGAAGAAAACCCATCCATCGGAAGTACCTTGATTGCTGCAAATTTGATTGAGATTGCAAGTATTGCAATGGTTGATGATCAGTGTGTGATTATTTCCTTACCCACCAAGTAGTGTTTCCACTTTTTCACACTTTGCACCAATGCATACAATTCCTTGTCATATATAGGATAGTTAATCACTGCACCATTGAAAGTTTCCGAATGAAAACATATAGGCTTACCATGTTGCATGAGGACTGCACCCATGGCGTAGTCACTAGCATCAGTCTGAATCTCAAATGACTGTCTCAAGTCTAGAAGTGCAAGTACTGGAGCTGAACTGATCTTTTCCTTCAATGCATCAAAGGCCTTTTTCTATTTTCCTCCCCACTGAAAAACATTTTTCACACTTGTCAATGCATGCAAAGGAGCTGCTATAGAAGAAAAGTTAGCAATGAATTTCCTCCAATATTGGGTTGCTCCCAAAAAACTTCTTACCTCAGTAACTGTCTTGGGCCTTGGCCAATTCAAAATGAAATCAACCTTGGAGGGATCTATTTTCAACTCACCTCCTCCAACAATATGACCCAAGTAAATTAAAGAAGTTTTTCCAAACTCACACTTTGACATCTTTAAATACAATTGTGTTTTCTTTAAGACATCAAGTACTTTCGTCACATGCATGACATGTTCATCACGAGATTTACTAAAAATTAAGATGTCATCCAAGTAGAATATAAAAAAATTCATCAAGAAATGGCCTCAACACTTCATTCATCACACACATGAATGTAGCAAGAGCATTACATAAACCAAAAGGCACAACTAGCCATTCAAACAAACCTTTTTTTGTTTTGAATGATGTCTTCCAAATGTCTCCTTCAAAAATTCTAATTTGATGGTAGCCACTTCTTAAGTCCAACTTAGTAAAATACTTTGCATCTTTCAATTTATCAAGTAAATCATTTATTCTAGGCAGTGGGTAACAGTTCTTTACCGTAATTTTTTCAATTCACGGAAGTCCACACACATGCGCCATGTTCCATCCTTCTTTGGCACCAAAACAATAGGTGAACCACATGGCGAAGAAGATGGCCTGATGATCCCTTTATCCAACAACTCTTGAATTTTCTTTTTAATTTCTGCACTTTCCATCACTGACATCCTGTACATGCCAATGTTAGGAAGAGGACTATCTTGTTGCAACTGTATCTCGTGTTGGATTACTCGCTTGGGAGGAAATCCTTTTGGTTCCTAAAACATCTCATCATATTGGTCAACTACATCAACCAATTCAGATTTCAATTTTGAATCACAACCTTTAAAAGCTTCATTATGACATCATTCTTGGGTTTGATCATTAGAAGCACAAAGTTCTTGCTTGAATTCTCTAGTCTTTTCATCTACCTAGCATTAACAAGTGAAAGATTTAGTTTCCTTCTATGAGCTCTCATAATATATTCTTCTCCATCTTTGAACAAATGGTATTTTTTTTCATGTCTATGGAAGATAAATTTTCTGTCATAGAGGTATGGGTTGACCAAAACTATACCACATATCTCTAATGGCAAAACATCAAGCTCCACTTCATCTATGAAATTTGCAGTAATGGCGAATTCCAGTTTACACTTTCTAGCTACCTGCAATTATGCATTGTCACACACCCATCCAAGTGGATATGGTTTATGATGTGGAATGGTTTCCAAGTTTAAACTTTTGACAATATTTTCAGAGATATTATTGGCTTGAGAGCCATTGTTGACAAGTGTATCAATTTTTCTATGTTTTGAGATCACCCTTATGTGAAAACGTTCTATCCTCTTCTTTTCGTTTGGAGTTTCGTTTTTTGAATTTGAATTACTAGTGCTAGCAATGGATTATTTTCATTTCATACCTATGGCTGTAATTTTAGTTTCATCACCTGAATCAGATCCCAAATCCTATTGAGTGGTTACAATTGTCTTTTGTTTTCCCTTGTTGTTGAATTCATTTGGTTTCATTTCGGGATAAAGCTTCCAACAATGAGTTTCATCGTGACCCTCTTTGGAACAATGTTTGCATGTTAATTCCTCTCCTTCCTTCTTGATAGATGCATTTTTCTTTCCCTTCCCTTTGAAACCCTTTTATTTTCCTTTACTCTTAAATGGCTTTTTACTACCCTCTTCTAGAGTGTTTTTCCCTCTTGCCTCAAGATGAGTGGCTTGCACACACATCATTTAGATTATTGGTATTAAACATTAAGATATTATGCCTAAGGTAATTCTGTAAACCCCCTATGTACTTTAGCAATGTGTCTTGTGATTGCAAATATACATCTAACATTAGAGACCATTTTCTGAATTCTTGGGTGTAATCTTGCACATTATGACCTTTAAGTTGTCTAAAGTTCTGCCAATTCATTATGGTTTTCTGCATATAATTTAGAGGGTAGATTTCTCTTTTAATTGTAACAATGAAATCAGACCAAGAAGTTGATATCTTACCGTGTTTCTTTATCCCCTCTTGTGTCTTTGATTCCCACCATCCTAGTGTTTCACCCTCCATTCTCAAGGAAGCCATTTGAATCTTTATACCTTCAACTGACGAATCCAATTATCAAGCTTCTCTACATTCACTTCACCTTTATACATGGGCAATTCAAATTTAACGTCAAGTTTTAAGAAGGGTGATTTACCAGTTCCTTTTGAGGTATGTTGATGAGTATGAGTAAGGGTTGTGTTAGTGGAAGGCGGTGAAGATGCCCATGAAGAAGAAGATGAAGAAGATGGTGGGGAGGGTGGAGGTTTACCTCCATTTCCATTACCTCATCCTAAAGAACCTTCTCCTTTGGGGGATTTGGAGCTTTCACCCTATAGTCTGATATTCCTTGCTTCATAGAGAAACTTCACCATCTTTGTCATATCAAAGAAAGCCTTCCTAAAGACCTTCTCATCCTCTGTCATTGTAGGCTCTCCTTCATGAGAAATGCCTACTGGTGCCTCAACTACAACTTGAGGAAGAACTAGTGGTGGAAACTATGGAAACCTTTCCCTTCTTCCCTTTGACCCAATTTCATGGCTTTCAACCAGCTTCCCTTCTCCTCTTTTGAGTTTTCACCTTGTAAGCATGACATAAACTTGCAAATAGTTAAATCCCTCTTACACAAAGCAAACCTAGTGCTCTGGTACCAAAATGATTTGATTAGGAATATTAGTTTTTCTGTGCTAAGATCCTCCTCAGATTATAAACAAAATGTTATTCATGTGCCTAAGGATTCATGAGTTTATTGCAAGTGAAAATGAGTTTTTATGTTAATTTTATGAGCAATATTAACATAAATAAGAAACTGAACAGCAACATATAAATGTACAAAACATCACCAACACATCACAACAGGAACATGATGAAGGATTTCACCCCTCCTGGGATACATCTCCTTGGTCCAGCTTCTAATGGCTTGGGCCTCTCTATTATGCTCAAATGTGTAAAAATATTTGTTTACAATGCTCAAATGCTTATGAAACCTACTCCAATGAGTCAAGAATGTCCAAAAATGGCCATCTAGCCTCTTTTTGCTCCCCATTTGGTCGAAAATAGGAGAAGTTATGACATCTCCTAGTTTCTCCACTATTCGCTTCACAAATTGCCCAAAATCTAGCACCGAACCCTCATTTTCACCCGGATTCCTGCTAATTGGCCACCAAATTCATCGAAATCTGGGCAGATTTGTTGAGCAGATAATTTGGCCACCGAGGCCTAAAAATTAAGAGAAAGGCCATATGGAGGACCATGCACCTAGGGGCTAGCCTCCGACGTTGGCCCTTTCCCTTTGGCGGTCGCATAACTATTGGCTGCTAACAGTTGTGTTCACAGGGGCGATTAAGTCCACGGGCTGGACCAACCTCCAAACTATGCAACATTAAATAACACAAATGCCCCTTATAGTTAAGTAACAACTACTTGGTGTATTGGAAAAAGATTTGGTGTTGTGTTGGGAGGTCACGGGTTCAACCCCTGTTGCCTCTGTCTAGACTATAGCCGGATTCTTGGTGGCCTCTTGGGATGCCATGTGGTAGCCTCTGGCTGGGCCACGTGTCAACCCGTGGTTGGCCATCATTCCAACCAATAGAAAAAGCGAAATTTCGACCAATACAAATATGCCACTTTGCATGAAATAATTCGATGAGGAGATCATTGACCAAGTCAATGTCCACATACCCTACCCAGTGAGTGCAATGTCAGCAGCACAGACTGCTGACTAGGCTATCCTTTTTTTTAAATTCGCCTGTTTGGGAAAACAAACGGAACTCATTTTTGGATTCATACAGAGTCTGTTTCATGCGAAACAAGTTGCATCAGATTCAGGAAGACGAGCTCTACATGGTTATATAGGTTCCAAACCAATCCAACAACTTTAAAATTTGAGCTATTTTTTGAGCACCTTATCACTATTCTAACTACTCATATACCATGATCACAATATTTGCATATCCTTATGTAGAGAAGTATATTATCAGAGAATCAGTAGTATATTAGAAAATTGAATCAACATTGTTAATGATAAATCTAATGATATTAATGTGTGTGAAGAAGAAGCGTTGTGCAAGAGAACGAGGGTGCAGAGCAAGGAACAAAAACTTTGTTCTACAATTTTTCGTACTTCCACATACATTCTAGCACACCATGTATGTTTTGGGCATGAAAAGTTTGGGTTACGTGTATATCGATCATGAAATAAGGGTGGGTGATTAACATATAAGGGTGGGTTTATTTTTATTTTTTTATAATCAATAATCATTACACAATGATTCAAAGTAAATTCTACTAAGCATTGGAACGGTCAACTGATTATGAGTCAATTCACTCAATAAGCGCTGAAAAGACTCAAGAAATGTATGTCAAATGGCATGAAAATTGCTGAATCATGTAATGATAAGAAGTGGCGTACAAAATGTTGAAATCATTTAGTATCAAAAAATCCAAGAAAGAACAAGTGTGCAGAGCATCCATATATGTAAAAATATTCGAGACAAAAATGTTTGTAGGGGTGTGGAAACCTGCGGTGACAAATACAGACTGTGGTGCGAATGACTCCACACTCAATATTAAAAAGTTAATTAAGGCTTAGTGTTGGGCAGCATATCCCCCCATAGCAGGGTTTTTGGGGCTTAAAGCCCGAGTTTTGGTCAATGTAATGCAAAGACCCCGCGAAATGCGGGTGCAGAGCGCGAGAGACTAGGGCTGTCTGCCCTAAGATAATGTAATTTAATGTAAAGTGTGTCAGCCTACCCGTGGTCCGCGAACCATGGGATTGTATAAATAGAGTGAGGCTCTAAGTGTAAAGACAGTTCTGAGTTTTTGGAAGTAATAGATAGATGCGAAGGCATGGTAAGAAGATAGAAGTGGCTCTGAAGGTATTGGGTCGTAGTGGTAGGTAGAGGTTCTACAGCTCAGTGCGTAGAGGCCTAGTAGATTCCGTAGTTGAGTGTGCAGGGCAGAGTCAGGTCTGTAATTGAACTTGAGCATTAATAAAGATAAGATTGATTTAGAATATTGTGCGTCTATTTGTAGATCTGTATTTGTATGTTCTAGTTATCTTTATACAATTATATTGTTTTCGACTACGCGCACTAATTTGAAAGTTGAACAAGTAATACGAATATTGGGCCCGCACAAATTAAGTTAACCACTAATATAATAGCACAGTAAGGATCAAATCAGAATAATACAGTATTCACAAAGGCGTGCACAGGTTGCAAAGAATAGAAAGTTGCACGAGCAGCGCAGCGTGTAGGTTAGGATCGCGAACCTCTAGAACCCTCATCAAGACATCGCTAAGTCATGGAAACCTGGTTCCAGCATCCTCCCATACTACTTCAGGTGAGACCTCAATCCACGCTCTGCAGACTGTTGCCAAAAGGGCCATTAGTACCGGGATTTGCTTAGCTAAACTCACTGCTGAACCTAGGTCAGGCCCCACGTAGCCAACAAATGGTTTCATTGTAGTCTAGTTGGTTAGGATACTCAGCTCTCACTCGAGATACCCAGGACCGGGATCTGCCTAAGGGATGTCTGATGTCATGCCACTAGAACCCAACAAAGAAGTAAATTGAAGAGTGGTTGGACAAGAAGATTCACGAGTTTGCGACACAGGAAAACAGAACTCCGCAAGTAACCGAGAAAAGGTGGCTGGATCGCTACATGTATATGGAAATCCATGAGATCTTCTTTGCATCCTTTCCTTTTGAACTGTATGAGTGGACTGGAGGTTAGCCAACAGCCAATGAAGGTGTAAGCTCAACCAACTGATAGTGTGGACTCCGAAATTAGTGTGCAAACTAGAGGCATCAAAAGATAAGATCGCGCGAGCTGTGGACCATTGGCTCGACCAGATAATAGGGGGATTTATCACTGAGTTTGTGGTAGACATGACCGTGAGCTACAGTGAAGTAGAACGATGTTTTCTCAAGGGATCGCGAGGTAAGTACATTAAATCTCTGAATACCTGGATTAATATGTTGTTATGTGAAAAGTAGGTTATGTGAATACATTAATGTTTGGAACGATGCGGAGTAGAAATATCTACAAAGGTAGTGGGGGATTAGGAAATAATCCCTTAATTTCACCTTCGCAAGAGAGCGAGGAAGAGCTCGCTCGGGTCTCTCCAAGAAACGTGGTCAGTTTGATAAGGCAGCGCATTCCACAGTTACCACCTCCAGCCATGCCACCACCTGCTTCACCTCCTTCACCTCCATCTCCACCCACTGCACCTCCACCAACCCCGCAGTTCAGCATGGCGAGCGCAATCAAGCTACCCGTGTTCAGAGGAGTAGGGAATGAGGACTGGACCAGTTCTGGTTCGTGGTAAGAGCAATGTGGGAAGCACAAGGGGTCACGGATGACAAAATTAAGAGCGCTAAATTGGTTAGTGTGCTACAGGATTGCACGTTGACATGGTATATCAAGCACTCTAATGACCACCCAAATGCAGGGATAACAGAGATCCAGAATGCGTTGAACAGAGGATTTAGTTGGCCGAAATCAAAGACGCAGTCAATCATCGAGTTTAAAGAGATCGCGATGCTCCCATGAGAGACCCCTTGGGATCTGGATCAACAACTGAAGAGTACAATCCACGAGGCTAATATGACACTCACGGATGCACAGCATCACACATGGTTTGTGGCATCTCTGACACCGCACCTGAGGATGGCGTTGTCACAATAGAAACTTTCTACCT
Organism: Pinus tabuliformis; assembly: GCA_031772625.1. Lineage (NCBI taxonomy): Eukaryota > Viridiplantae > Streptophyta > Pinopsida > Pinales > Pinaceae > Pinus > Pinus tabuliformis. The sequence goes on from CM062818.1 coordinate 65,549,714, forward strand.
AGGCCGAAGCGTTGGAAATGGCGATGAGGTTGCATGAGACACCGATACAAGATCTGGGGCTGGGAGTTCAACAAATCCACGTGAAACTACAGAATCTTTGCCTGGAAATGTAGAGCTTGAAGTAGGATAGGGCATCGCGGCCAGAGGTGCACAAGGAAGTATGGTGTGTAAAATGCAAAGGCCAGGGCCATGATAAGGACCACTGTCCAGTATTTGCGAACTACTTGGCAGGAGGGGGGCCAATGCCATTGAGACCGGAGGCATAGGTAGGGCCAAGTGTGACACCCACGTTATGGTGTGCGATCTGTTAGATAGGAGGAAAGCACACGACGGATAATTGTCATTTGTTGCAGAAGTACACACAGACTCCCCAGCAATTATTTTGTAATTTCTGCAGGTCAGTAGGCCACGACGAGCATAGTTGTTGCAGCTACAATTTAATGATGGATCAGACCCTAGCCTATAGGATGTAGACAAAAACGCGAGCCCTTGACCCAGCGGCAGGGATGGCACGCATTGGATTTCAGGGGCGAGGTCGAGGACGAGGAGGAATGGGCCTAGGAAGGGGTTGTGGACAATTAATTTGTTACAATTGCAGAGGACCAGGGCACTACGACTGTGATTGTACCAGGCCAACAAGAATATCATGTTCATACTATGCTCAGTTCGATCATGAAGCAGTAGATTGTCCTATGTTGATCGCACAGATTCGCGAGAAAGGGGTACTCCAGCATCCTCCAACTCAAAATATCCAAATGATGAGGTCTGAACCGCGTGAAGAAGACCCAAATGTGAACATGGTGCTCAGAAGTTGTGCGACCATAGGGAAGGATAAGGGGAAGTAACCCGAGGAAGATACATGGGTTCGCAAGGCTCCTATAAAGGAACTTGAGTTTGACTTAGAATGCACAAAGGAAATGTTCATGGAAGCTAAGAAGAGCTTCGCAGAGGACTCCACTTCAGGTAGTAAGGATCAACCAGAGCCAGGGATGGATCCTTCTATGCTTACTACCTTTTTGGAGACATTTGTGAAACTGTTGCGTGATAATAAGGTAGTTAAGGGACTACAGGGATTGATCACCAGGTGCGCAGGGTCAGGGGAACCACATGTAGTCCGAAAACTAGGAAAGCATGCATTGCGCACTGGGAGGGAAATGAGATCGATGGCATAGATTGGCGAGTATGAAATGGACCAGGTCATCCTAGATCTAGGATTGGACACGAATGTGTTACCAAAGAAAACATGGGAACGCATGGGCAGGCCCACATTACAATGGTAGCCTATTCAATTACGAATGGCAAACCAACAGAAGATTTTTCCCATGGGGAGGTTGCAGGGGGTGACAGTTGATATCGAAGGTGCAAGCACACAAACGGACTTTGAAGTAATAGAGATTTTTGATGACAGCAATCCCTATCCTGCGTTGCTAGGAATAGACTGGGCTACTAATATGAATGGAATCATCAACCTGAAGAAGAAGAATATGATATTCAAGAAAAAGTCCCTACGTGTAGTAGTTCTGCTAGACCCAGCCGAAGGAGCACGCTACACCGAACCTGTGCACAATGATGGAAGAGACGATGAGATGGATTGTATTTACAAGATAACTGTACGAGATTAGGATTGGGTGAATCCGACTGTAGATGGAAGGATCTCGTGGGAGCACGCAAGTTCCTGCACCTCAGATTCAGACGAAGAAGTCGAATGCTAGCACAATCAGTTGAACGAAGTGACAACGCTAAATTGTAACATGATGATTAGATCACTGCATTGCGTAACAACCCAGGCCTGAGATCTGCCAACATATGATGGATTGATAGTGGTGGATGAATTCTTGAGCAAGTTTGAAAGCGCAGTACCGGAACAACAATGGTTCAATGTGTTGAAGTGGGCACTGCGTGAAACACCTGCGCGTTGGTGGGGAACACATCAAGGAAATTTTGAGAAATGGCGTAGATGTAGAAGGATAATGCCTCTACGATTTGGGAAACCGCAACTATGGATAGAAGATAAATACGATGGACGAGATGACCCATGCATGCACCTTGCGAAATGGACCAAGGCCTATGGGGAAGAACCACAGCCTGAATGGGTACATTTATTCTACCATACCCTGGATGTCATACCCATGAATTGGTATACTGAGATGGAACTCCGACATGGTACGGGCGAATGGGATGTCTTGCGCAAGGGATTTTTGTTAACATTCACATTTGAAGACTGATGGTCAGATATTGTTGATGACGCGCTGCAAGCAGTAAAAGCTGCCATCTTCAAAATACCACAGGAACCACTGCAAGTACTTCAACCAGCATGGGCAACCTAGTTAAGCAGTGCCCTAGAATGTTATAATGTGCAAGTAGAGGAGGATGATGACAACCCCTAAAATATTAATATTCCAGAAACTGAAGGTTGTCGCGAAGTTTGAGGACCATCAATTGAGGATCCCGACATCACTGCGCCACTAAAAACAAAGTAGGTAAACATTGGCACAGACGCAGAGCCGAAGTACTTGATGACTATTGGGATGATGCTACGGTAGATAAGGTCGCCGAGTTACTCCGCGAATATCAAGATTTGTTCCCGACCAAAATCACAGACTTAAAGGGGATCATTGGCAACTTAGGGATGATGAAGATCACTCTAAAACTAGACGTGAAGCCAGTTAAGTAGCAACCTTACCATTTGAATCCAAAGTATAAAGAAAAGGTCTGCGACGAATTAGACAAAATGCTCACAGTCGAAATTATTGAACCAGTGGAAGAATCCGACTGGGTGATTTCTATGGTAGTACAGGAGAAAAAATAGAAGGGCGTAATTGGAATATGCATGGACCTCAGGAAGCTTAATGACACCTATGTTCACTATCCATTCCTAACACCATTCCTAGATGAAGTATTGGAGAATGTTGGTAGTCAGGAAGCTTACTCATTCACGAATGGCTTCTCAGGGTACCATCAGATCAAGATCGCACCGGGAGATAGGAACAAGACAACCTTCGCAACCAAATGGGGTTGTTTTCAATACACCATTATGCCCTTTGGACTGAAGAACGCGCCAACAATATTTTCGCGCATAGTTGTGGCCGCATTCAAGGAATACATCCACAAGTTCTTGGAGGTCTATCTGGATGGTTGGATTGTATTTGGGTTAGTTAAACACCATATAGTGAGCTTACGTTTGATGTTGGATACTTGCTGACAACACAAGATTGTGCTTATTCTTAAAAAGTGCACCTTCCTCGTTCCCTTTGGAAACCTATGTTGGCTTATAAAATATGCCTTTTAAAACTCCTAACTATCCCACATTAATCATCAACGGGCAAGTCCTTTTATTTCAAGAGTGTACACAATATGTGGATGCTATAAATTCAGAGAGCAATGTTTCTTAAATTGTAGTATAGATCTTTGACACAAGAGTAAATGGATGCATATAATAAACTCAAATTGCAATTATTAAAGGAAATATGACATCTAGCTTCAAAACTCAATCTTCTACGGAAATCAAATCTTATAGCAATTCAAGTAACAACAACATCAGTCGAGAGCAGAGTCGCAATAACTCATCTCTTCTTAGCTAATTCAGGCTAAACTATACTTCAATCTCTTTAAAGCAATCAAAATAGAAATGATATCAATTCTGAGAGTCCAATAGCGATAACCAAAATCTTATAGCTGATTAAACCAATGTGATGCACTATCTAAATAAATTACTCTGTAATAAACAGAACTCGAATCAAATGACAGCACTGTAAAGTATATAAAGGACATACACTACTTCAATACAAGGAAGCGATAAACAACGAATAGAGTAAACTCACAGAAACAGGAAAATTATCAAACCAACCAAACTTTATGAGAATCAGAAATATAACACAAGAAAGTAGTTCAATCCACCAGAGGCCAGGCCCTTAGCCGTCAGTGAACACTGCTGAGCTACTTCAGATAATGCGAGGGAACAACAACTTCAATTATATATTAATCATCAAACTTAAGTAGTGTTACAATATGAGCACGTTCTCCAACAATGCAAGTCTATAATTAAAACTTACAATTTGTAAAATAATAGAGATTCCTCCCCTTTCTTCCTACAATCGCTTTCTTTTATAATCAGAAAGGGGTAAAGGGTAAATGGTAAATGTGATCCCTTAGGATCTCCCGATCTTGAGGGATTCACAACTGATTGCTAACTTCAGACACCTTTCCTATTTCACGCTGATCCCTCTAATTCGCCCTCAGCCTTGTCTGCAACCGACACATTCCTTCCTTTGTTTGTCAATTTTTTCTGTTCCAATGTCAGGGAACAACAATCATTCCTTTTGTCGCTTTCCTGCATAAAGAAGGGTAAAAGTTAGCTAAATCATAACTGCAAATAATTCATCTATTTCTTACCATAATTCCTCAATATATTAGCGCATTAAGATATGAAAAAGATAAGAATCAAGGAAAAAGATGATGAAATTAATAGTAAATACATACCCATTTCGTAACTCAACATACTCCCCTGCTTACCCTGTTTCATGTCCTCATGAAAAGTAAGTAATTCTGATGGAGTACAGTTAAAGAGTAGGCTAGAGAAGGAGCATAAAAAATTGGTCTGAAACCATGATGTTGAGCTAGGAATGCAAAGGCGGGCCCTTCCTTTCCTTCAGGCAATTCGTAAATAGCCCTATAACCTTCAGGAGGATACCAAATGATGGGGCTATGAAACCGACATCCTAACCAATAAGGTCCCTCTCTCAAAATAAGGTTGCTATAGGTGACAAAACAGGCTGCAGCTGCTTTAAAATTTCTATAATTAAATGGCTCCCTATCCTGCACACTACTAGTGGAGACCGTCCACTTGAGCTTGGATGCAACCAAAGAGCTTTCTTGAATGGATTGAAAATATGATACTCCATTCTGTACAATCTCCTTATGAATAGGCCCTAAAATTTTAATCACCCCTTCCCTTGTCATCAAACTCTTATGGTTGGCAAGCATTTGCAAAGGGTGCTTGGGTTCACTTCTTACCCAAAGATCCAATCCATGTTCTTGTCTTTGGAATGTGTTATGAGCTTTAAACCATTTAAGTTGATTAACTGCAAACGAGATAAAGGCTTGGAATTGAACATCTCCCACAAAAGGGTTAGGGTTCTTTTCCACCTCGTTCTCTAATACAAAATTGTGCAGGTAAAATTCGCAAAGAAGCCTTTGAACCTTTACACCATGCTATTTGCAGCAATTTATAAAATCTTCAACTGTTTTTAATTCAATTGGTTTTCTAGCTCTCATGGCTTTAATTTTCAACAACATGTATCGTTTTGACAAAAACAAGGCATAATTGGTGGCGAGAGACCTGCATGCCAAGACATCTGTATATAATGAGGAGATGGTGTCTATCCAACCTATCACCCTATGTAGTTTGAGCTTGATTCTCTCTATTTTCTCTTCTGCTTTTCTGTATCTGTCGAAGGTCTCGCTCTATGTTGCATTCATTTCCTGAAGTTGTCTCTGCAACTCTTGATATTTTTGTTGGGAAATGGTTTCTTGTTCAAGTCGTTCTAACGCAAGCCGAGCCTGTGCTAATTCTTCCTGAAGATTCAATATAATGGGGTCATTGTGTGTCATGACATCTTTAGCTTCTATGCATGTCTGAGTGCTTATGCTATGAGAAAGGATGTTTTCTGTCTGAATCTCTTTATTATGGGAGGTCCAAGCCTCCGTTTGAGTAGCCATGCTATAAGAGGGTACCTCCTCTGTCTGAGTAGCTACATCTACTAAAATTGCATGTTGTTCCTCTTGAATGATGACTGGTTGAGTGGGTATGGGTTCAGTTTGAGTCCCTGTAGCCCTACCTTCATATAACTCTGTCTGTACAGCCGTGTTTACTGTCTCCAGGGTTTTGTCTGAAACCTTACCTGCTGTGATTTCTTTTATTTTTCTTCTGAGCCTTTTGACTATTTTTCGAAGCTTCTGCTATTCTTTCCTAAGCAATTTCAATTTGGCTCTATACTTTTTCGGAGGAGCAACTGTTCTGCTAACAGTCTAGTTAAAAGTTTCTGCTTCTAAAGAGCCCGGTTGCTCACCCTAGCTCTGTTCTAATAAGATCGTATCTCCTGATTGATTATCAGCTTCCCGAATTATCTCTGTTTCTACTTCTTCTTCTTGGCCTATGTTCTCTATGCTTAGGCTTACCTGACTGTTTTGCACTCGGAGCGTGTCACCAGATTGGTTCTCTGCTTCCCAAATGGCCTCTACATCTGTTTCCACTTCACGGCTTGCATCTTTTGAGGGAGATAGAAATCTGGTATCGCCATAATTCTCAGGAGATTGGGTTTCTCTAAATTAATATTGAGCGAGCTTTCAGGCTACATGTAAACATTCATGTTGGCCAGGACCTGGGTCAATTCGAAATCGTGCAATAAATCGCCTTGGGGACTCATAATTGGTGTTGAGGGAAGTCCCAATTCATTTCTTTGTTCATCTCCATAATGCCCTGTTCCTTCCTCATGGTCTCATTCAAGGTTATCCTACCCTTCTAACTCTAGCTAAAAGTATTGATCACTTACTGGGCTAGATAATTCTATGGGTTGATAGACGCTGCCTTGAGGATTTTCAGATGCTCCCAGTTTTGACCTCAACCTTGTGGATCATTTTCACTTTTGAGGTATGTTCCTTGAAAGGGCAGTCCTCTTCCTTTCTGGAATAGGGTTAGGTGCTGGTAGGGCTAAACCTCCTTCGAGGGCTAATAGTAGATCATCCCAGGTTGATTGTTGCTAGGCAAGGTTATAGCTAACTATTAACTTGATCAGACCGTGGTGGCTCACTACAGTTTCTATGTGTTAGGACCGTCTCAGCCTCTCAACAATGTCATGCAGTAAAGAATTCAACAATGCAGGTAAATTAACAGAGCACTTTCGTTTTAGAACTGCTAAAAGTTTGAGTTGCTACGGCCTTACCACATCTTTACACCCACCACAGGTAATGTAGTTTTGGAAGATTCATGCTAATTCTCCCCATGGTTCTCCAAGAGAGGATGGCCAAACACCTTTGCCCTTATTGATTAGCTCGTGTCCTTCGTCCCTAAAAGCCTCGATAGCGTCATGCAGCTTCAACCGCTTGCCAGCCCACACTGATCCTTCTACCGGTAACCCAAATACTTCTTCTATCACAACGTCTGATATAGTGATTTGTCTACCTCTTACCATTGATTGTCCATTATGTAGATTTCGATGGCAATTTCCTCGTTGGGTGGTTAAAATCTCGTAAAGTATGCTATCCATCCGGCTCGAGCTAAAATTTCCCTGGCTTCATCGAAAACAGCCAGTATTAGAGGTTCTCGGCGCACTGTTCTTCCTCCCATAATGCTTGAATTCTGCAGATGATAAGTGTAGCGGGGAAAGCACAGTGACGAACAGAGCCAAGTGATGGAACAACAAATGGTTGTAATAGCTCTATCAGGTGATACTTTATAACATAAATACCGTTATTGAGGACTGTTATAATGCCACATGCTCTGTGATCATGGAATGTCGTATCATTATGCAAAATCCAATGAAAAGATGACAGCGCATGCATAAGTACACTGGAGGTCCCCACCCCCCTTCGAAATAATAGGTTGCCTACGACTGAATGAATGAAAGGATAACGCGCTGGCGGCGAAGTACAGGGGTGATGGATTGGCAAGGTACACATATTAATGAAAGGATCATAAAGGATATTGGAGTGGTGAAATCAAGGCTTGTACCGAGAATTATCAATAAGTGATAGGATGCTGTGATGTGATATGATAAAGAAAAAGGGACAACATACGCAGGAAATAATACTTTACTGTTGTTATTCCACTTAAAACTGTTGTGATTGATTTAAAATAGATTACTCATGCATAAAGGTTCAAGGTACGTTAGGGACATAATATCTTCGTAAAAAAGATAAAAACATAAGAAGAGGGTATTATAATAATTATTGATGTAAAATAAAGCTTCAATACCATCAGCAGAGCTTTTGTTGCCTGCAGGCATCCATAGCCTCGATAGAGTTTCTTTCTAACCCTTGGGAACCATGGTCCTCTATGTATAATTGGGGAAGTGCCTTATGATGTCCATAGTAGAGACCAATGTGCTGGCATGGTAACCAGGTGATCACATTGCCATTCACTGGGAAGTAGCGAAAGTGGTCAGGCCGGCTCATGATGAGACCTCCTGTTTCCAAGGACTTTGTTTGTTTATGCATCCATTGGATCATATCCCTGGTGTGGTGGCCATAGTGGGAATGCCACTTCGCTCCTTCCTTATGATCATGGTAGGTTGGCTCGTGATGAGACCCCCTATCCTCCATCTGTGGAAAAAAAATCATAAAACTGTTAGTGAATCTCTCTCTCTCTCTCTCTCTCTCTCTCTCTCTCTCTCTCTCTCTATATATATATATATATATATATATATATTTATTTATTTATTTATTATTATTATTATTTATTATTTTATTTTTTTACAGTCCCCATTTTATACATAGAGGGTGGCTCATCACTCCTTAAGAGTAGGGATTGCGGAAGACGTTTGAACCTATCAATATAAAAAAATATACCCAGAATCTTATTGATAATACACAAAGAGAGTTATATGGGAAAGGGGGAACCAGCATGGTACAAATAATCAATCAGTTTGGTTTATAGTGGAAATGAGGACAGTGAAGTGATATAGATAACTGTGTCCTTTTCTTTTTCGATCATCACAAAGCAATCTTGTTAAAGATGATAGTATTCAAGATATTTTCCTGCTCCAGTAGACTCCATACTTGTTTTCCTTAAATATGTATCATACTTTTTATGCCATAAAGAGGATCATTATTATAGCTCTGATACCACTTGTTATAGCTCTGATTCCACTTGTTATAGCTCTGATACCACTTGTTATAGATCTGACCTGAAAATATAAGAAAATACAAATATACCCAAAAAAAAGAAGATAGAAATAGATAGAAATGCTTCTTTATTAATATCAAACCCTTAAGGTAGGGCAACACCATACATTCATTCCTTAAGGAAGGAGAGCACTCCACAAGCCATATGCTTGTTCATACAATATTCCTTGACACCTCTCAATGTAGAGTCTCTAGCCTCTATATAGGCCTCATACATGCAATACCATGGGTCAATACCATGGTTCCCTCAATACCATCTAACTAATACCATGGGCCCATCACATTATTACTAACTACTTGTGGTCCTTTACATGATACGGGTTAACCACCTTATTTATTACTATGGCCCATCCCATTATTACATTATTCCCTTGGGTACCTCCCTTTGTACCCCATATTATCCCCCCTAGGTATATAACACTCCCCCTCAGGAGGGCACTCAAGATTTTTAAAAACTTCTGACAAGATCGAGAATGTTTTTTTTTGGATGGACTCAAAATATAATATTCAGAAGTTTGTGGTAGAATGCTTGTTTTTTCAACAAAATAAAGTTGAGACAATTAATACCCCAATTCTGTTACAACCTTTAGCCATTCCAAGTCAGCGTTGGGATGATGTCTCAATGGATTTTATCACAAGTTTATCCAAATATGAAGGAAAGAGTGTCACCATGGTTGTAGTTGATAAACTTACCAAGTATGCACACTTTTGTGCATTATCTCATCCTTTTAAAGCTAGTACAATTGCTACTGCATTTATGGAAACAATTCAAAAGCTACATGGAAACCCAAAGATTATTATAAGTGATAAATATTCCATTTTCACTAGAAATGTTTGGACGAAACTATTTTCTTGTCTTGGTACTCAGTTAGCTCATAGCTCATCTTATCATCCTCAATCTCATGGGAAAACTAAGATAATGAAAAAATGTTCGGAAGGATATATTCGTTTCTTTGTATCTAATAAACAAGCATAATGAGTCAAGTGGTTAGCTTTGGTTGAATGGTGGTTAACACTTCCTTCGATACTACATAAAAAATTACCCCATTTATGGCACTTTATGGATATCACCAACCATCCTTCACATCGTCTTTAAGAGAAAATTCTAAGGTTTAAGTAGTGGAATATCACATCGAGCATCAACAAAAAGTTATCCAACTCTTAAAGGATAACCTCACTCTGGTGCAAAATCGAATGAAACAACAAGAAGATCAACATCACAGTGAAATAAGTTTTGACATAAGTGACTGGGTATTTTTACGGCTACAACCATACATACAAATGTCCCTCAAGGAAGCTAAGAAGGATAATAAATTATCACCCAATTACTGTGGTCCTTACAAGGTGTTAGAAAACATTGGTACTATGGCATACAAATTGGAGCTTCTGCATCTTCTCGAGTACACCTAGTTTTCCATTTCCATGCTTAAATAAGGTTATCGTTGACAAGCTCCCAATTCAAACAATGTTTCTAGAACTTGACGAAGAAGGAAAAATTATATTTGACCCTGAAGCAATCACAGAAACAAGAACTCGAAAGCTACAGAATCAATGAATTTCAGAGTATCTCATTAAGAGGAAGAACTTACCCGCTGAAGATTTCACTTGGGAGGATGAGATTTTTATATAGAAGCATCCATAACTACTAAAGCATTGAGGGAAACACTTTTTTTTAAGGAGAGGAGCATGTTAGGTCCCTATATTAATTGTGTAGCCCCCTTATTATCATTTTTAATGTAGCCCCCATATTGTTATTGTTGCGCCCTTACATTATTATTGTTATGCAGGCTCTAATTATATTGTAACCCATTAGACTCCTATATATAGAAAGGATGTATTTTCATTTATATCATCCAAGAATTATTCATTTATGTGATGTAAGGAGGTTGCCCCCACGAAGAGGCTATTTCTCAAGTCATTGATCTATCATTTTTTTCTATTTTGTGATTTGGTTGCATAACAATAACACGCTGCTGGTCTACTACAAACTGCAAGTAATTCGAACAACACTCCAACAACTCTTTCACAACTCAGCAATGAAAAAATCCAATGCTGAACAAATAAAAACAACACTCTTTGTATCAAAAAACTCTCCACATGATCCCCGCTCTCCATGATTGAACAACGAAGTGACAACTTTTCAAACGATGTTGGTGTTTTACAATGCCTCTTCTAGATACATAGAGCACGTCTCTCTAAGATACACAGGGGGCACAACACAATACAAAGAGAGCACAATTAAACACACAACAAACTTAACCACTGCATAATCTCTCCTAGTTGCCACCTGATGCTCTGATACCAACATAAAATATAAACAAAACAAATAATTGGAAACGGTGAGGCAACACTCACACAGAGATGCTTCCCACACTCAGTATGCTCATTCTTCAAGTAGGATTCAATTACATATATAACAATGCAAATTAGCTTATAGAATTAACCAAACTCCCAAAACATAGGATCTGAAGATCTAATTATGAAAAATGCTCCTAACTACCTCCAACCACACTATGAACAATATTCTAATAATTAATTTCTCTATTATTTCTCCATCTGTTTTGTCAAGTCAGCTTGGAATATGAAGGGACACCACACGAAGGGACATGACCCTTCGCCTCACCCATTTGACCAATACATATATATACATTTCAGTTAAAGAAGTAGAATGTGTGGAGAACTTGGTAAGTAGAACTCAAAAGGAACAAAATGAACTATAGAAAGGCATAGCTTAGATAATGAGGGTCTTTTTTATTTTTAATTTGATGCTTGAGGACGTGGCCACTCACCAACCAAGTGTTGGGGAGGTGACTAGTTTTGTATATTAGACTATTTGAGCAATATTTCATTCATTTATGTTTGTATAGTCCATGGGTTGAGATAGTTGTGCATTTTCTTGCACTCTTATTGCATTTTGGGATGAGGATCGAGCTCATGGACCTATGTCACTCACATGTCAATATTCCTAGCAAACATTATATTTGAATGGATTCCATGTGAGTGTTTTCCTCTGAGACAATATTAGGCTGAGAGAGAAGAAAAAGTATACGATGTACGAAATGACTAGAATGATAGATATTTCTGGAACCAAATCATTCTCTCACTTTACATCAATTCTAGCAAAGGTTCCAAAAATGTCAGTGGGCTATGGTAAGCCTAATTTATCAAGCCACAATTTTGTTTAAAAGACTTCCAGAAGGGAAGAACTCAATGTGATAGAGATAATTGAATAATGTACAGTAAGGGCTTGTGAAGGAGCTGCATTGTTGGATAGTTGAAGACAAGCCAAGTGAACAAGTCAAGTTAATGACCTAAGACTAGTTGAAGTGTAGGAAGTTGCATTGTTCAAGCTAGGCGGTTGTAATCATAGTGGAGAGTGGAAATCTACTGATTGCATGGTGAAGTAATGACCATCCAAGGAAGAAGAAATTGATGAAAAATCCAAAGTATAACTTGGAGTTGAGTTGATGATCAACCAAGGATTAGAGTCTCTTGTGGGTTGGATCACATGAGTTTTGTTGAGTTGGTGCTCAACTAGGGAATTGGTATCTCGTGTGGCTTGGTTTCCATGAATTCATTGAGTTGGTGATTAATTAGGAGAATGGAGTCTCCTTAGGTTGGTTCCTATGGAAGTTTCAATTAGAGTTGATAAACTTTATGGCACTCTTTATATATTGAGAAAAATTGAAAGTGAATTTTCTTCTAGTCATAAATCTTTTATGTCCATCTGTTTAGTCTTAGATGCTTAATTTTGTGAAATTTTTATGGTTAAAAATTGGTTAATTGACTAAATATTGATTCACCCCCTTGAGTATTTCCAAAAATTTCAACCATTGTATTTATCCTATAGGTAGAATGAGAGATTAGCTTAGTCTCACGTATAGATATAACATCAAGGCACTAAGTTGAAGCATGAATTGAAGTATGTGACAAGAGTATCTAAGTCTTATCTATGTTATATGTGCAATGTGGGAGATTGTTGACATTCTGGTACTCCATATGCCTATTAATTGCACTGCTTTCTTCATAACTACGGGATAGTTTATTGATACTCTTTCCCATCTACGAATAATAACCCAAATTTTTTAGTAGTGTCTATACTAGCCTAAAGATCTACTTACTCATTAATGACATGGAGAACCTAAAACCACTATAACAAATAAAATAAAGTTATAAGTTTCTCAATGCAAGATTGGATAATTTTCTTTGACCATATACCTCCTCCTCCTACTACTACTACTAAAATCACCAATAAAATTTAACTTCAAACACCTAGATGATGTGCTAGGGTGAGCCCCTTGTACAAGGAGTACACTTCTTCCTAACAATTTCTCATATATTTGAGGCTACAAGCAAAGCTATGTTCAAAGTTTTCTCTAAGGCCTTACACTTATCACGGCCTTACACTTATCACCTTTTAGTTTTGTGTAAGTAGAAAACATTTCTTAATAGAAATACAAAAGAAATACAAAAAAAAAAACAAAACAAAACAAAACAAAACACTTTAGCGAGCAATTACTTCAAATCACTAAATTTTATTGCTTAAAAAAAATCAATAATTATTTAATTTTCACATCTCAAATTTCCAATTCATTAATATTTCTATGAAAAGATCTCAAATACTTATTTTAAAAAAATAAAATAAATTAAACCCTCCACTTTTGCATTACTCCATTTTAAATTTGTGAAATAACTTTAATAGGATTGGTAAATAATAAACCAAATTTGTTTAAACAAATGCAACTTAATGTCAATGATACTTAATAAACCAATATTAAAATAATACTAAAAAACTATTATAAATTAATTAACAATTTATTTATTTAATAAACAAAAATATAAATAAACATTAATATTTTATTAATGAAATGAAATAAAATTAAGTTCACGAGGCTTTGGATGGACGGTGAATGGGTGTACTATTAAGGCATTCCTTGTGATAGGTCACTGGTTCAAATCCCATGAGTGCTTACCTACCCAAAAAAAAAGAAATGAAATAAAATAAAATTTTATTTATATAATTTAATATAAATAATTGTAAAATAAACTATTAGAAAATCATTGAAATGTTGGTAGTTACAAAATCAAAGATTGCTAAAATCTTAAATAGGGTGTACTTATTTTCTTCTTCATCATACATATATCTACTTTTTTTCATGATAAAAAACTAGTTGATGAGACATATTTGTCCCTTTCTCTGTTTTGGTATTAGATCTTTAAGTAAAGGGCCATGAGGCAAGCACTACTTAGAAAAATCTTATGCGTACTCTGCATGTGTTTGTATGGTGTTATAACATTTCAGTTTCAAATTTCTGTGATTTCTCTAAATTGGTAATTTTCCATATCAATCTGTGAATTTGAAAAGCTAGGCATGCTTCTATTTGGAGGATTTGGAATTTTTGTGATTTTTACATTAAAAGAGCAAGAACAATTCCTAAATCTTTTACATAGTCATTATTATGTGCATTTATCAATGCATATGAGCAGTAAACTCATGTCACTTTGTAATCCAAAAATATTTTGACAAAGAAAAAGGAAATGAACTGTAGGAGAAAAACAATGCATTAATATTCTATTTATAGACTCTCACATGTGTGAGCCTATTGATACATGCGAGAGTTATTTTAAGTTGTGTGAGATATTTATATGCACTATATGCTCCCATTTCACATGGAATTTAGTTACAGTAAAACACACTTATCTTGGCCACCTAGAAAGAAAGCGAACCCATAAAATATAATTCAATTTATTTTTATAAGAATTGTTGGGTGATTGGTCTTGAAAATTGGTGGTATTTCATATTGTGCTTCTAAAAGATCTCAAATATTTTGATAAACTCCTCCTTAAATGAATAAAATAAATTAGATTGGAAAATTATGTAAATTGGAAATCTAAGTTACAAACTTTAATGGAAGAATGAAATGTTTGGTCAATTGCATGTGGATATGAAACTAATCAAAACCCCAATTCAATATTGAGAAAGAATAGAAAATAAGATAAAGGTTGTTCTAGATTGTTAGTAAAAGATAGCAATGTTCCTCATATAAGGAAGTGCAAAATGTTCCAAGCCTAACATGAGAGGTACAAAATGTTTGTATGAAATGGCTAATGCAAATTGGTTATTGTTTTTAAAATGTGAGCTTCTCTCAATAAAATTGAAAGAAAATGAAAGTATTAGAAATTTTCTATTTAAAGGATTGAATTATAGAGTAGGCATATTTGTGAGAATATATTAAACATTGTTTTGGTAACTATTATGTTAGATAAATATCATATTTTATCACCATTCTTGTAGCAAGAGAAAAATACACCTTCATTTGATGATTTGATAAATATCATATTACAAGAAGAGAAATAGAGGAAGAATATTAGCATCAAGTTTCAAAGTTTAGATTTGGTGTTGATAGCCAAAACCAAAAATCCATACAAAGGAAAAACCATGGAAAAGGAACGTTGAGTCGATTCTGATGTAAAACTACATCAAGATGGGGCATCACCAAAGACAAATACAATTACGAAGAATAATAACCCATGTTACTGTTATGGTAAGTTTGGACATTATGCTAAGGATTGTAGGAGAAAGAAGTTTTATAATTCCAAATATAAAAGACATGTAAAAAATATTGTCGATAGAGAAGCAACAATAATTAATAATCTCAAAAAATTCAAGTTGTTTATTTTAGATGCATCATTATCAGTAGAAATAATTGATTGTAATGCATGCTTCATGGATTCAAGTGCTTCTATTCATATGACACGTGATAAAGATTGTTTTGAAATTTATCATGAGAAAACTAAGAGTGCTAAAATCTATTTGGTCATGACAAATGCTATTAAATAAATGGTTGATGGAAAATATATGACACTTAATGTATGGTCAATTCAATTTTAAAAACCTATTTTTACATCCAAAGAAAGAGATGGTGGAGGGTCTTCCAATTTTTAAGAATGAAAATAATGGATGTGATGGTTGTGCACTAGCAAAACAACATATGGATGAATTTCCTATTAGTATAAAAAAAGGAAAAGAAGGGTTCCTAAATTAGTGCATATTGATGTGTGTGGGCCAATGCAAACTAAATCACTTAAGGTAGATTCTTATTTTCTTATATTCTTTGATGATAGAACAAGATTTACATGGTTTTATTTCATAAGAAAGAAAGAAAATGTGTTTAAATATTTCAAATAGTTTAAATACATAGTTGAAAAGTAGACAAGAAAAAACATCATGATCCTTAAAATAGTTTAAGAAGGAAAATATCCATTAAGATATTTCATCAAATATTGCAAGGATAATGGGATTCATAAAAAATGAACAATTTCACATAGTACTGACAATTGAATGACGTGGCTAAGAGGAAGAATACAACCTTGGTGTTGTAGCGACTACAACCATCCTCCAAAATTTTGGCTCGCATGCAAATTTCGGAGCCTACCTTGGATCCTGCGATTGATCGTTCCTTGGTCACTTGTTGGTAAGATGATAATCTCAAGCTCCCCTCCTTGATCTTAAGAGTTGTTCATGTTCTCATCTTTATGCAGCATGTGTCATATTTGGGCATAGGGATTGTTGTTTGTCATGCAAAGGGAATGTTGTTTTGCTTCAAGGGAAATCTTGTGCGTATGAGTTGTTTTCATTACATAGACATGTTTCACACTCACTTCACGCACTCTTGTCGCGAAGGTTGTTGCATCAAGCAGAGTATGTTTTATAAATTTTGGATGGTCTACGTTGTATCACTAAGTGTTCGTGTGTGATCATAGTCGAGTCCTATCACTGTTTACATATGTTCCCTGATCTCACACTTAGCCAATTTCTCGAGCAACCTAGCCTCATCCAGCTTCCCAGAACTGTGCACTTTGCTTCTGCAACCCTTAATATTTTTCCCTTGCCTACTGGAACTACATAGTGCGTAGAGACCTTAGCCTCCCTTGGCATCCAAAACTGTGTAGTGGTTTCCTCTAGTGTCCTTCCCCCAGATGGAACCCACTGCCATCAAAAACTGTGCAGTATTTTCCCTTGGCTGCTCAGGCTGCACTACACTTAGAAACTATGCACAGGTGTCCTCCCAGGACCCCATCCCGCAGCAGTGTCATGTGCCCCAAAATTGTGCAGTGTTTTCCAAGCTGTCCAGTCTGTCTTACAACCCGAAATTGCGCAGATGTGTCCTCTCGGAACCCATCCTGCAATAGTCCCTTGCATCGATAAATTGTGTAGTATTGCCTCTCAGCTACCCAGGCTACACTGCACTCAGAAACTATGCAGATGTGTCCTCCCAGGACCCCATCCCGCAATAGTGTCCTATGCCTCAAAACTGTGCAGTGTTTTCCAAGTTGTCACGTTTGTCTTGCATGTAGAAAATGCGCAAATGGGCCTCCCAGGGCCTCATTTACGAAACAGTCACTGCTCGTTGAAACTGTGTTGATCTATATTTTAGTGACTACAAAAAAGATGACAAGCTAAGATCACTCCCAAGGAGTTGAGGAGAAGGACCAAGAGACTAAGTGATGGCAAAAGATCAGAAACGCATGAAAACTCCGTCGGATGCATGATCATCTTGAGGGTAAGTATGGTAAGTGAAGAACACCTTTCGAAGTACATCTCTTAACTGAGTTTGTGGGACTTCTTGTCATTTTCATATCATCCTATCTTCAGTAACATGCATGTGTGCAAACACAAAAGTAATTTCATGTGTTTCCTCTACATGTCTTGCTTCCTTTTCACTTGTTTGACCAACTGTCGTCTTTGGCATGCTGATTGCTATGTCATGCTTGCGACCTTGTTCTGGTGATATTGAAGGTTTGTCTTTGTGTGCATGAGTTGTTCTGACTATGTAAACACCCATCGTACTCACACACAAAGTTGTAGACATTGTCGCGCAAGTGTCGTCACGATCGTTCAATGACCCATCTTAAGTATTGCACTTGTCACTCTCGCCTTTAGATGGCTGCACTAAACACATTGTATTGTTAGTTTGAGTTGTATTGTTGTCAAGTCATGCTAATGTGTGTTCACAAGGTCATATATACATGAGTTCGCTCATACACTTAACCATTTTTCCTGAAGATCTGTCGACCGGAAAACATTCCATCAACTAGAACTCCACCGAGCTGCACTATGCAGTCTTAGCCCTCAATGACCATGCATTGTTGCCTATAACTACGCAGAGCTTGAGGTTTTCCTCCCAGGAAGCCTGCAATGTGCAATTTTGGAAATGAGCCAGCTAACGGTCTCCTAGAAATATGCAGAATTTGTCCAAGAATCTATTCCAGTCGGTGCTTCCCCCAAGAGCATCTAGCAATCCTCCCTCTTGTCAATCGAAAGATATAACTTGAGTTGTTACCCAGGACTGCATTCATCCCCAAAAATGCATAGTAGTTGTCCAGCTAGCCAGCCTACACTACCTGTAGAAACTGCATAAACATGAGGGACGTGCCTCTGCTTCCTGTCACTCCATTGTCACAGGAAAATATGCATTTTTTCTAAGCAGTCCCCCTGTTGACCTGCTTTGATCTCCTGCTAAAGATTACATAGTTTTCACTAAAAATCCTCCTACTTCTCGACACTCCACTTAGCCTGGAAACTACACAGTCATGTTCTGCCTTGACTGTCTCCCAAAACTGCGCAGTTCTTACCAACATCTCCCGCATCCTGATCCCGACCTCCTCTAGAAAACTATGTAGTTTTCACTGCCAGTGCTTCCTGCTTCCTGCAGTACCTCCCATCTGAGCCCTCTCCTGTAGATTTCACTGCTATCCCAGACTGTTCAAATCAATCTCCCAGTGACCTCTGTGAAGTGTTTCCCGAAAGTGCCCCGGAGTCCCACATCTTGGCCTGAGCTGTGGTCTAAGTACCTTGTCCTCCCTCCTAGTCACTTAGACCGATCACAGAAAATAATGCATCATCGTAGATTAGGAAATTTGGATTTGATGTCGTCTCATCATGAGTGATTGAAGACGCAGGTACATGAATGGAACATGGTGCGACAATGAACGTGATGAAGAAGGAGTACATGCTAGAAGACTTACTCACGGTTGGACGAACATGCGAAGCATACCAAGTAGCAAGTGAAGGAAATAAATACACATGCATGAAACATCAAGCGAATACCAAGACCATCAAAGACCCCACACACTTCGACATGCGTAGGTGGAGATATGATACACCAAGAGCATACTCATTACCCAACAACATAGCAGCTTGACACAGACACCACAATCAACATGTTCATGTCAGTAGTGTCATGTCTAGTTGTTTCATGAGTTGTCTCAGCCACATCACTACTTTCGGCCATACTTGTTGTCATCAATGTAATGTAACATGGAAGACCAAGAGACCCATAGATGAAGTTGAAGAGTCATGTAAGTCGACTAGTCATGAGGGAAGTTGAAGAATCACAAGGGTTAGTTTCACCCTTGGCTATATATACCCCTCATTTGTACATGCAAATGACTTTTGACCTTAGCTCCTCCCACATAGCCTTGAGAGTCTGTAATCTTTTCTTTGAGGAGAGAGTAGTGGCTCCAACGCTCCACTACTGGGCTAGTGATGTATGGTGTACAAATGTGTCTTGGAACTTTCTCTTAATTCAGAAGCCTGCTGTAGACCAACATGTTTTCATGCATGCATCGTATTCGTTTGTAAGACTATTCTTTAAACGCTTGTAATGCATGTTTTCTTAAATTTTACTAGGATACTTGAACTACTTCGGTTATTCTACTGCATATATTGTTGAAGATGTGTTGTAATGGTTGCTATTGTTGTCTCGTCCGTGTGGACTGCTCCACTGGACACTAGATATATTCATTCTTTTATATTTGTTATAACAACCGTCACTTCTGTGTGGACTACTCCGCAAGGTGTTGTACGTGCTACTCATTTACCTTAGTGTTTGTGATTGCTGCATCTGTGTGGACTACTCTGCCAGAGATTGTGCAGATCTTGTTGTGTTGTGTGTGTCTCTACTTGAGTTGGGACTACTTCCTCTTGACCAGAGACTCACTTTCACCCTCCCCCTCTATAGTGAAGGAACTTAGACACAAATTACACTGAGCACTCACCAGGCACACGTACCTCACTTTTTGAAGACCAAGTATATCAATCTCATGTGATGACAATCAAGAGCTAAGGCATATCTTTAAGATAATGGAAACTGTGCCATCATACCGAATGGGACTCCTACACCAAAATGTGTGAGGTCTAGTTGGGACTTCATACCAGGGAGTTCCCGTGAATGTTCGTAGATCCAACACCGTCAATATTTATGGTGCTAGAAGGAGGGCCAGATGACAAGTTGAGCCTGTTGCATCTGGTTTGAATCACTTATCAAAATGGATCATACACAAATCATGCTCCTAGGGTGTTTCTCCCATTTCTCCCTTAATCAACTATCACTCCCCGTTGAATTTCTCAATCACTTGTGCTTGTTAAAGTTTTACGGCGAGGACAGAATGCTCGTAATGCACATTTATGATTTTCTTCATTTCTACAAATCTCATGAAATCTATAGCAAAGAGCTTGTTTGTGTACTTTTCTTCCTCACCCTTGAAGGTCATGTTAATCGGTGGTGTCATACCCTGCCACCTGCTTCCATCCATTCCCTTCTTACTCTCCTCAAGGAGCTCCATCAAGCCTTCGATAAGTATAACCACCAAGATGTCTATGAAAGAATATCTCATTTAAGAATGAAGCCTAGTGAATTAGTTGAGGACTTTGCTACCTGCTTCCTTCACCTTTATCACGAAATTCCTGAATAGTTTTTGGACCTTGACTTCATGAGCCAAGAGTTGAAACACTTGGTTCATGTTTCCCAACATGGTGAACCTCCTGATTTCCCTTCTTCCTCGACTCTTGTGGATCATGAGGCCCCTTAGTTTGCAAAGGAGGAGCCCAACACCCTGTTTGTTCCTTGTCCTCCTCCCTTTCTGGTCTCGAAGTGGGTGCTCCCTTGCAACGATTGCAAAGTTGAGAAATCTGCGTAGAGGGTGCCCCTTCACAATAGTCGTAGAGCTGAGAAATTTGCATAGAGGGTGCCCCTTCACAGCAGTTACAAAGCTAAGAAATATGTGCAACATGTTCCCGACGCATCTTCTCAGCCGTCTCCCACTTCAATGGAGGAAATTCTAGAATGGCTTAGAAAGCCTATGGCAGAGACTCATTCCTCCATTCTGCAAGAGCACATCACCATTCATAACCCAAGTCTCGAGTCTGATCTACATATCATCCATCCTCAATCATCTATAAGCCATGACTCCTTGTACCATCACTCACTTGACCAATCCACTTCACTGGCCAGCTGTGTGCTTTCTCTTGATTCTCAAGCTGCTGGCTCAAATTTCGGTCATGTGCAAGGCAGTCTCATTACACATGTGAAGGAGCAAAAAGGTGAAGACACAATCAATTCCTCCTCTATGATTCAAAATGGTTCACATCAAGATAATGAGCTTTCATTCTTGAACGATTCTCAACCCACTAATCTTGGTGAAACATCATGCACAATTAATTATTTTGATCAACCTCCAGTCTTGGGTTGTCATCACTCCCATTCTTCCATATGTTATGATGAACATCCAAGCACATCATGTGATCTGTTGTTCTCTCATGTACATTCTAACTCAGATCTAGAATGCGCACCGGTCAAAGCAGGCATCCATATCGAAACTTCCTTTGCACTTCACTCACCCGTGTGTCCTACCATTCACAATACATCTACATGTGGCATAGATACTCCCTGTTCTATTTCTTGTTCATCTGATGAGTTATCTCCTTGATCGAAACAAGGCAGTGAGGCCATCCATGATGAAAACAATCTCAACGCATATAACTCTTCCCACTCATCATCATCTTGTATGTTGCACGAAGACAACTCGTCAAGTCAGCTTGCTGAAGCCAAAAAGTTTGATGAAACCTGTGACAGAGATGGCTGCCATCCTAAGAGAAATTTCAAAATCATAAACAACAACCATCCTCAAGCCATGCATGATTTGGTTAACATCTCAAAATATGATTTTTCAATTCTGGAAAGTTCTGGGACATGTCAGGGAGTCAAGGCACTTCAACGTCCATTGATTGTTATGTGAGGACCTCGCGACTCTGGTAAGCCCCTCGAAATGAATCAAATCTGGTTTCTCACACATAATCCATCTATCTTCATAGTTGCACTCGATGTGGATCCCCGTGTAAAAAATGTTTACTATTCTTGGTGTGATATTTCAAGATTTCACTTATGACCTAATCCACGAATCTGTTACAACATGTCTATCTTCATGTGCATCTCTTACATCCAAATCAGGTTGGGAGTGTCCATCTCTCATGCAATCATGGAACTGTCAAGTTGATTATCTCAAAGACTGTCTTTGTCCGAAATCATACTTATTGAATATTCTCTCTCGTGATCAGCTCCTCGGTCTTCTTGCAAATCTTGAACTTCAAATCTGCCCGCTCATCACAACAACAATCTCCCTGTGTGATGATGAGCGCACAGGCTGTCATGCAAATCAAGTTCCTCTCATTTCACCAGACCCCAACTGGCTTCACACATTCATAGTGTTGGCATCATTTCTACATTCCTGTGATGACCATGTTTCCTGCGCAATTTTTCACCAGTTGCAGGTGGGTGTTCTGTCATATCTAGTGCACAATGAACTTGGTTCCATCATTCAGAGCATTCGTAAGATCGCTCAAAAATTTTCTTTCTTCATGTCAAACTGGATATCTAGCACCTCAACCAACTCATTTGATCTTTCTCCTATCTTGGGTGATTGTCATGCAGTTTATCATTTTCCCAACATTACATACAATGGTAGTTGCTCCGCGCACTATGATCTTAACTATGTATCATCTTTCTACTCAAACTTCTGTCAAGTAGTTGAGGCATTTTAGCCTGTGCTGATGGTGATGTCAGGTCCTCACTGTCTTGACATGACTGAAGAGAATGATCAGATCTATCTATCCATACCAGATTCCCATCGTGATCCCCTCTCTCGAATCAGAAATCCATATTTTCAAAGATCACGAGTCTTTCAAAACAACCATCATGAATTTAATGATCCAATCGTTGAATGGATGGAACAATCTTACTTGGTGAGTCGTGTTGCAGGTAACAAGCTTCAGTCCTTCCTCGCACTCGCTAATAAAATTGGTGCAGATGAACACATACTCCGAAGGGGCTGCCGAGGTTTGTTGAAAAATGGTAGTCATCAAAGAGGTAAGCATGTCTGTTGGGTGGTTGTGACACATCTTTCTGCCCACAGGCAAGACCTTCTCTCTCGTGTGCAAGATTTTCAAGTTTTTGTATTTTCTGTTGCACACTATTTTTTATCTATTTTAATCGCTTATATCTTTGTGGTTGTAGGCCGGGAATGCCTACGGTGGCTTCACTAGAAATCTTATTTGATGTAACCCCAACTATTTAGCGTAGGAGTAGGAGTAGTGTTTTCTTTCTTGCTTTGATTTGCTTTCTGGTTTGCATATTTGTTTTCGTGTTGACTTGGTTTGGTTTTCTTGCTTGTTTTTCTTTTGCTTTACTTCTGCTTTCTTCTTTTTTCTTTATTTTATTGCTTGTATCCGTAGGTTAGCCTCACATGAAACCGTGTTTGGCGCTTGAGACAAGCCATGAAAATCTAAGAGGACTTGTACAACTATCAACATTTGGTTACTTGTTGTCCTCTCTCTTTATGAAGAGATTGTTGTCTTCAGTCAATGATACCCTGATGGAAAATACATTATTTTCAGAGTGAGTCTTGGTGAAAACACAACGCTTGCACTATTAACTAGTACCACCTACTCTATTCGATCCTTTGGTTTAGCCCTTATCAACTCAGTCAAGTAGAGTAAGGTGAGAGGGAAAACCTTGACAAGTATGTCAGACATATATATAACATACTTCTCGGAAGGGACAACCTCTTTTTCTCTCAATAAGTCGAGATCCCTCTTCCGCCCCTAAAATAAATAAGTGCCTCTGCACAGTTCTTTGAAAATGAAAAAAAACAAAAAATGAAAATATGGAAAAAAACAAATAAGGCAAAAGAAGAGAAAGGCTTCCTTTGCAGAGAAGTGATGCAAGTAACTTTTCCGAGGTACTGACCAGGCTCGCTGGCAATAGAGAGATGCTTGTGTTCCTGCGTGACTCCACCAGGGTACTGTCCAGGCCTATTGGAAGCGGAGCAACACTAAAGATGAAACTTAAACTGTCACTGTTATATTACTTGTGCCCGCACTGCCTCCACGTTCCGATCACGGAAAACAATGCATCATGGTAGATTAGGAGATTTTGGATTTGATGTCATCTCATCATGAATGATTGCAAGAGCAAGTACATGAATGGAACATGGCATAACGATGAACGAGATGAAGAAGGAGTGAATGCTAGGAGACTTGCTCGTGGTTGGACAAACAAGCGAAGCATACCAAGTAGTAAGCGAAGGAGATACATACACATGCATGAACCATCAAGAGAATACCAATACCATTCAAGACACGACACACTTTTCCATTCAGAGGTGAAGATATGATACACCAAGAGCATACTCATTACCCAACATCATAACATCTCAACACGAACACCATAGTCAGCATGTTCATGTCAACAGTGTCATGTCGAGTTGTGTCATGAGTCATCTTGGCCACATCACTACTTTAGGCCATACTTGTTGTAATCAATGTAATGTAACGTGGAAGTCCAAGAGACCCATAGATGAAGTTGAAGAGTCATGTAAGTCAAACAGTCATGAGGGAAGTTGAAGAGTCATAAGGGTCAGTTTCACCCTTGGCTATATATACCCCTCATTTGTACATGAAAAGGACTTTTCACCTTGGCTCCTCCCACATAGCCTTGAGAGTCTGTAATCTTTTCTTTCAGGAGTGAGTAGTGGCACCAACGCTCCACTACTCAGTCTAGTGATGTATGGTGTGCAAATTTGTCTTGGAACTTTTGCTTAATTCAGAAGCCTGTCACAGGCCAGCACATTTTCATGCATGTGTTGTATTCATTTGTAAGACTATTCTTTAAATGCTTGTAGTGCATGTTTTCTTAACTTGTACTAGGATAGTTGAACTATTTCAGTTATCCTAGTGCATATATTATTAAATATGTGTTGTAGTGGTTGCCATTGTTGTCACGTCCGAGTGGACTACTCCGCCAAACACTAGACAAATTCATTATTGTATATTTGTTATAGAAATCGTTGCATCTGTGTGGACTACTCCAATGGGTGTTGTACGTGCTACTCATTTACCTTAGTGTTTGTGACTGCCGCATCTGTGTGGACTACTCTACTAGAGGCTACATAGTTCCTGTTGTGTTGTGTATGTCTTTACCTAAGTTGAGACTACTCCCTCTCGACTAGAGACTCACTTTTACCCTCCCCGCCCCCAGTGAAGGAAATTAGACACAAGTTACACTAAGCACTCACTAGGCATATGTACCTCGCTTTTTGAAGACCAAGTATATCACTCTCATGTGCTGACAAGAAAGAGCTAAGGCATATATTTAAGATAATGGCAACCAAGCCATCGTATCAGATGGGACTCCTACACCAAACAGTGTGAGGTCTTGTTGGGACTTCATACCAGGGAGATCCCCTAAATGTTGGCGGATCCAACACCATCAACACTTGGTTAAATTTGCTCAAAGCATGATTAATGCTAGCAATATTCCTAATGGTTTTTAGGTTGAAGTAAAAATTATTGTTGTGTATCAAAACAATAAAATTCAAACCAATTTTTTAAAGCATAAAACTCCTTATGAAGCATTCTATGGTTATAAATCAACTTCTAATGATTTGAGTATTTTTGGAACTAAAGCATTTTCCAGCATTCGGAAGTATGATAAAAGGAAAATTGATGCAAAGTTGATCAAATGTATATTCATTGGCTATTGTGCTAACCATAAAGTTTACAAAATGTATGATCCCATTACTCATATTTTTTTTGCAAAATAGAGATGTTATATTTCATGAGTACAAATATGAGATTCAAAAAAAAGATGATCAAGATGTATGGAAACTTCCAAAAGAAGGTGTTAAAAATACAAAAATAAAAGAAGATGTTTAAAGTAGCATTGAAGCTACAAGTAGCCAAAGTACAAAAAGAAAGAGTGGAGCAACTCCACAAAAGTAGTGAGGTCCTATGAAGATAAAAAAGGTGAATCTAAACACCTGTTAGGCATAAATATTATGCTATGATCCCTTAAGTAATGAGTGCAAAATAACCTTTCAATTTTGAGCAAACAAAATATCATAAGGAAACGATGAAAGTTATGAAAGAGGAATATGATTCCATAATGAAAAATGAAAATAGGAATTTATGGAACTACTTCCAAATAAAATTCCTACACGTCCAAAATGGTTGTTCAATCTAATTTCAATGATAATGGAAGTATATAAAAGTTTTAAACTATATTGGTTGCAAAAGGATATTCATAGAAAGAAGGAATAGATTACGAAGGAAGATTTGCAAGTGTAGCTAAAATGAATACCATTAGATTAAGTATTCCATTAGCTACTAAGTGCAATTATAAATTACATTAGTTGGATGTTAATTCAACATTTTAGAATGTTGAATCAAAAGAAGTGTATCTTGATCAACTTAAGGGCTTTATAAAGAAGATATGAGAATATCTTTCATGCAAGCTAGAAAAATCACTATAAACTTGAAGATTCTAGTCATGGTATGTGGAAATTAACACTTTCTTCTTTTAGCAAATATTTAATCAAAAGTAAGAGTGATCCAAATCTTTACATAAAGAAAGATGGAAATGGGAACGTTGATTTGATTGCATTGTATGTTGATAATTTAATCTAAACAAGAAGTGTTGCAAAATTGAATAATGAGATAAAAAGGCAATTATCATCGAAATTTGAAATAACATTGGTTGGGAGTATTACTATTTAGGCATTAAGGTTGAGGGAATATAGTAACACTTTTATCATTCAAGGAAATATACAAAGGAATTAGTCATAAGGTTCAGTATGTGTGAATGTAATCTAGTTTCTATTACATTAGAATATAATGTTAAACTTTGCTATAATGATGATACAAAAAATGGTGCTTTAAATAGATAGATGGTGGGAAGTTAAACTATTTTATAATAACAAGACATGCTATTTCATATTTAGTTATCATACTAAGTCAATTCATGGTTAAACCACATGACAACCACTAGAAAGTAGCTAAGAGAGTCATTTGGTACCTGAAAGGGATTGTAGATTTTGGTATTGAATAAACTGATGGTTTAAATGTTGAGTTGTCATCTAACTTTGATTTTGATTGGGTAGGAGATCCATATGATAGAAAATCCATCACTAGACATGCACTCAATATAGAATTGAGAATTGTGTCTTGGGGTAGTAATAAGTAGTCAACTATTTTCTTGTTCTCAATTGAACCCAAGTATAAAGTATTGTGTAGCACTATCTATGAAGTAATTTACCTAAAGCATATTCTTGAAGACATAAGAGAAAGGAGAGGAGTTATTACATCTATCAAATGTGATAATCAAGGCACAATAAAATTGACGAATAATCTAATTCATCATGCAAGACCAAATGACATTGAAACTCGTCATAAGTTTGTAAGAAAAAGGATTCAATCAAAAGAAATTGGTATGATGCGTTGCACTGCAAATGATAATGTGCTAGATATATTCACCAAACCTCTAGGAAAGGTTTAATTTTTCATATTAGATAGGAATTGTAGAAAGTTCATTTCTCTGTTAAGAAAAGTGATATAAATAATTGTTGAAATGAATTATTAGGAAAATGCTAGAATATTGATAGTTAAAAAATCAATATTGTTACAATATTAGATAGTCATAGGGCTATGTTTATTTTCATTCTATATATCTATGCATTTTTATTATTGATAAATAAGGTGTCGATGACACAAATTCCATAAGGGATATGTTTATGAATATTCAATTCATAAACTTATATAGATAAATATTCTAATGTATACACCTTTTAACTCCAGTGTTTTGTAGTCAAATGCATTTTGCCAACTTTGCAAATTATTTTATGGATAAAGAAAGTTATGAATATTTGAAAAAGATAGAAAAATACGTAGAATAAATTTAAATACAACTACAATTTAGTCTAGTTAGTTTATGTTTTATTTTTAATTTTTTTATTGGAATATGATGGTACAATTTTTTGGCAAGATCATAGTTTTTTTTTCTTTAAAAATATTTGTTTTTAATGTATAGATGAATTCGACACCCTAAAATACAAAAATCATTTAGATTAAGAAAAATTCACAACTCAAACTTATGACTCCAATGAATCCTAATAAATTTCAAACTTTATTGGAATTATTCCCAAAAAAAAAAAAAACTTAAAAGAGTTAATCTACAACCCATCTAAAATGGATCCCAAATTTTGTCTTCTTTCTTTGACAACTTTATTTCTCCAAACTACATCACAACTTTATTCCTCCAAACTACATCACTTAGATTTCTAGCATTGACAAATTACATCATGTAAAAGGAAAAATTGGTACAAATTGCATATTAAAATTTTTATATGTTTATTTATGTGATATAAACATTTTTAAATGTCCATAAATATCTTTATATTTTAAGAGTAAATTTAATTTAATTATTTAAAAAAAAAAACTAAATATGTTATTTAATAATAATAATAATAATTTACTTTTAAGATTATTGTCAAATTAGACATCAAATTGGTGTATAATAATTTTTTTTTTGTTTGTTAAAGTCTTTGGAAGTGTAAATACGTTGTCTTCTCTAAATTTGAATTTGTAATATTTTACAAGAAAATACATACTTTTAACCATTAAACCCATTCAAATTGTATTAGGAAATAATATATTTATAAAAAAACATCTAAATACATTTTATTTTATTTTAAAATTAATAATTTATGAATTAAATATAGATAATTTATTAATAATTAATTCATTTAAAACATACATATATTATAACAGAAATCATGTCAACATCTTTTGAAAATAATAATATATAAATAAAATATTTATAATTTATTAATAAATAATTAATTGAAAACATGGATATTCTGATGATGATTAACTTCTTCTAAGACCAATGTCGTCCATCGGACCTCAAGAAAAAGAAAAACAAGAAAAAAAAAACTAATTGAGATTTTTCAAAATCTTGATTTGTATAAGATTGCTTTTTCACCTTCATAGGAATGTGTGAAAAGAAATAAAATTATTCCTTCAATAGGGCTGCTTCTAACCATACGAGTAAATGTCGATTCACTCACCCAACGGATTTAACGTATGATCATATTTGGTCAAATATTTGATAAAAGAATAAGAGTTAGGTGGTATTTGTGGGATGCCCTGATAGCATATCTTATATCATCATATTTTTGTGATGCACGAATATTTTACATGTTTTAAGTTTGTATTATTTTTATATATATTTAGAGTTTTGTTTGAAATTTAATTAAAGTTGTTTGTTTGGGGTAGTTTAATTTAAAATGGTTGTGGAAATGAAGTCTCATCAAATCAGAAGTTTAAAAAATTAAAATTATTTAAATATTGGGTTGTTAAATTTATAAATATATAATTTTTTTTAATTAATTTTGTTTGGTATTTTTTTAGTCAATTTGATTTAAAATTAAATATTAATTTGTTGAAACTATAAGATCAAATTAAATATTAATTTGTTGAAATTATAAGTTTAAGTTGCGTAATCTCTACATAATCAAAATGTCCCAAAAATAAAAAGTGATACTCCAAAACTATACTATCTATTAAAAAATAAATACTCCACAAAAATTCAAAACTTTGAATCTATTTAAATAATTAAAAATAAAAATTTCACCAAAAATTATATCACTAAATTTTATGAAAAACAAAAAATAAAATAATTAAACTTTACATTTTTAATTAATTATTAAAATATAATAAATTTGAGTCCACATATATATTATTAATATATAAATAATTAGAAAGATATTAATTAGAGAATTTTTCATGAAGTTGTCTTCAAGATTTTTTTAGAAGCTTTTACAGTAGGTTTTTCCTTGTGAAATTTCTCTAAAATCGGTAGGAATTTATTGAAATCACAAATTTGATAGGCAATCCTGTGCAATCGAAGTGTCTTGGAGATTTTCAAAGTCGCAAAATCTATATATAGAATCAAAAAACTAGTTGAAATAACACAAATCAAAATTTTACTTCAAATTTTTCCACTAATTTTTCCACTAAATTACAACACCATAAATTCCAAAAAAATCTCAATTAAAAACAACTCTTTTTTTCTTTTCTCATCCATTCCGTTGAAGTGTAAATTTAAACCGACAACGTGTTTTCATTTCTCTGTTTTCAATTATATCTCGATTTCTAATATTGCACGTTACGAATCTTTCATTCAAATATTAATAACTTGAACATGTCTACTATATTATACTAGCAACTGTCCCAAAAGGTACAAAGAGAGGCCGATAGGATTATTAATTTGGAATTGTAAAATTTAGTAGCAAATATTGCAGAGGGAAATTCCATGATATTATAGAATGAAATCCCATCCTATTACAAGTAAAACTGAGAAATTTCATATACCACAATACAAGTAAAACTGAAACCAATCTTGTAGAGTGAAATCCCATCATATTACAAAATGAAATCTCATTATATAGGATTTATTAGGGTCATTACAGAGAAAATTAACATGAGTGGAGAGTTGATTCAGAAGGTATGACATGGACTCTGTAGAGTGAATCCCCTAATCTTGTAGAGTGAATCCCATCATATTACAGAATGAAATAGAAGTCTAAAGGATTTATCAGAGACATTACAAAGAACGTTATCACAGTGGAGAGCTGCTTCACAAGGCAGGACATGGATTCTGCTTATTCACCACAGAAGCTCTTGTTGTTGAAGATGAGAAGCATCACAAAAGTAAGTCATTCCACAACTACTACAAACTTACAACAATATTAACATCCTGCAAATATTCTCATCTATGAGGAGCTTTGGGGGCCTATAGATTACAAGAGAATAGCAGAAATTCTTCACTAAACATGTTAGTAGCGTACTGATCATCTTGGCGGTTGGAGACAGAACTGGTGTTGAAGCTCTCTTTCCTCACAAACCCAGCAGGGGCTTTCTTGTCATAATTCTGAGTACAAAATTTGACTATCATTTTCTGCATCTTTCTATTTATATACATTGTTTGAACTCCTGTACAAAATTTCCCACAGAAGAGAAACAAAAGATATTACAATCATATTGTAAGAGAAACAAAAGATATTACAATCATATTGTAAGAGAAATGATCTGGCTACTAACAAATGAAAACCAACATGAAATGATGATTCAAGCACTACAAAGTTAAATCCTAGTTTTCAAAATACATTCTGTATTAACTACATGTGGGCATCAGACTGTCCTTGTATAGTGACTTAATCTATTTGGCTAGCAAGAAATGAAAAGAATTCAAAACAAAGATGTTATTCCTAATCAAGTTTGACACAAGAATAGATATGCATATTAAGGTACACAACCACTTTTAAAGGAAAAGAAACAAATAATACTAAGATCCCCAGATATATATATAACAATAGTGTGGAGTTATTTCAACGAGGCTTGTCAAGGTAATCCCAACTATTGTGGATCATGAGGCATTACTTTAAGAGACAATTACGAGATCAGTTTCAAAGCAGAGCTGTAGGAGATGGATCAAACAACAGAGCAGAACTTTATGCTTTTTGGTAGATTCTGAAAATAGCAATAGAGAAAGGTTTAGATTGTCTACATGTGATAAGAGATTCCAAACACATTGCAGAGAGGTCAAATGGAAATTTCAATCAGGAAAATTTGCAGCTGGCCCATCATTGGACGGAATCAGAGAAGCAAGGAAAAATTCCATGTCATTATCTTTTCAGCATGTCTGCAAGGGATAAATATGAAGGTTGATATATTGTTCAAGTAAGCACTGAGGATGCAGAACAGATGGATGGAGATGATTGAATACCCCATCTGGACCTTCTCATTCAATCTATTTCTAATCAAGCTATTATAGTAATGACCTTTTGGATGGCTGTTTTGGAAGCAATGTCAAAACTTAAACATCATACTTACCCTAAAATTATTATAACTGTTTACATGCTTTCCAGGACTTTAATTGCATACCATAGTTACACATAAAAGCCACGACATTAATCACATAACAGTTTGAAATAGTTCAACATGCCTTCATAACATTGGAGATATTCCAACTGTGTTCATATTTGTCACTAATCCTGGATGACTTTAATTACAGTTCTCAGACCCTCTCCTTTAAGCATGTGATCAAATGCCTTGTTGATGTCAGCAAAAGAAACCTTGTCTGTAACAAATTTATCCAGTTCAAGCTCCTGCAAATTTAACAATCAAGGAAGGAAAGATTAAAACCGTAATTATAACTCTAATTAGATATGATAAGCATAGATTGCTCCCGGCATGGTACGGACAAAAAAAAAACAACTGGGAAATATGACCACACAGTATTATCTACAATTATGGTTTGAATAAGTTGTTACAACTATGTTATGAAGTCTTACCCCATTCAAATACATCTCTACAAGGCCTGGCAAATCAGTTCGAGGCTTGTAATTTCCAAAGAAGGTTCCTTTCAACGTTTTCTCGCTCAGAAAGTTTACAGGATTCGTTTTAAAGAATGCGTCTGAACGAGGGACCCCTGTTAAAACGGCTACACCCCAACCCTGCAAAAACAGAACTCTGATATCAAACATATGCATTGCCTGCATTTTCTTAATTAAATCGAAGCAATCAGTTTAAACTTTAAAGCTACAGCTTAGAATTGAAATGATTGATGTATCTTAAACCAAAGGAAACCAAGAGCTAGTACATCATGGCAGCATTCCAAAGCTTGAACCATGGCCTCAATACTCCCTGTGCATTCGACGCTGCAGTCCACCCCTCCATCAATTTTTTCCGCAATTACCTGTAAACATTTTTTATAAGTGTTTGGAAATTAAGAGTCTACACTGCTTTGAATGGATGGTGAATGAGTGCACTCCATGCAAAAACTTAAAATCTCCCCCACCTAAGTACTAAAGTACCACACTAGTCAAAAGCAACCAATACTCTGATCTGGGAGAGAGTTTGATGATCATTTTGGGCAGCTCAACGTACCTGCTGAATAGGTTTTTCGTACTCTTTAGGGTTTATAAATTCCGTTACTCCAAATTGTTTTGCTGAGAAAGGAAAGATTACAAAAAAGGGTTAAAAAGGCAATTCTACAAGTCAACATATCAACATATGTACACAGGTTTTCCAATAATGGAAGTGGGAAATATACAATTACCTCGTTCATATCTCTCATTATTGAAATCGATTCCAATTATTCGAGCAGCTCCTGCAATTCTTGCACCTTCACAAGCCTGCGTAGTATAAATCAACTTATTAAACAATTTTAAAAGTTTTTCTTGAAAAACCATTATTATTTTCATCTTAATTTACAACATAGTTACCAATTTTGAATTCGAATCCATAAATTTCCCATGAAAATTTTCAAGTCAAAAATTATTATCTAATAAATAAATACATATTTAGAAAATCAATAAACTTATTTATTTATGTAGATTTCGTTAAAATAAAAATATATTTAGAAAATGAGTAATAATGTACTTTCACTCATTAGACTTTTAACTTATTTGTCAAAAATTCTTATCCAATAAATAAATACATATTTAGAAAATCACCATTTTAAACTGATTTATGTAGAGTTCAAAATAAAAATATATTTAGAAAATGAGTCACAATGTACATTCTTTTTTTTCTTGTTTTATTGGCTTTCGCGCCCACCAAAGAAAGAATATTTTGAAAAATGAAATTTTTCCAATTTCACAATTGTTTTTATTTTCCTTCCTTTTCTTTTTCTAAATACACACAATTATATATATGTATTGGAACCTTGACATTATATGTTTACATTTTTTTTATCTGGCTTTCCAACTCTTCAAACTAATAATGAAATTGAAAAATAAAATTTTTCTTAATTTCACAATTATTTCTCTTTTCTCTAGTTTTCTTTTTGAAAATACAATTATTTATGTGGTAAAATCTTATTATATGTCTACAAATCATACAGCGACACAATTTTATTTCCTAACAAAAAGTCAAAGCCAACCCTCCTAACTTGCATGGCATCCTAACTCCTTGAAAACACTATTATGTTAAAATATTGCTCTCTTTAAAGACGGGCTCAAATAAATGAACCAAATCGAACCATTCGTTGTTCCAATCGAATTAATATATTTCCAAACTTTTTACCCCAATTCAAGCGAATCTTGGTAACTGTGATTTACAGCGACTATCCGGTTCTATAATCATTTCCTTGGGTTATAAACATAGATAAGGGAGATGCTCAGCTTTACAATATTTCTATTCAGGGAATAAGAAGAAGTAGTGCTGATATCTATCATCATTTGCTTGCGTTATAAACATAGATAAGCGAGATGCTCAGCTTTACAATATTTATATTCAGGGAATACAAACAAGTAGTGCTGATCATCGCAAACATAATGAACAAAACATAAGTAGCAGCTATAAATAAATATATAGATATATAGATATGGTTATATAAGCATATATAGGGACCAAAAAATGAGGATTACATGCTTGGAGAAACGGCCAGAGCGCAGCGATGTATATTCGATCAGATGCGAGTGACAATTATCACACGTATGTCTAATCGGCGGTGACTGCGAGTCTTTTCCCAGCCAGAGAGAAGTGCCGAGGAAAACTGCAAATAAAGTAGTTAGGACCCTTATTCAGAGTAACCATGTCGTTGCCAGTGTCGTAGCGTTTTGAATTCCCTGCAGTACGGGTTTTATAACCGTTCGCGTCTGCCACCACCACGCAATGAAATCTCAGGTAATAGTTGAATATTGCACGTATAATTACTTGAATTTAATTCAATGGATTTCAAGAATATTTTAAAATGGGATTTAAAAGAGTGAGGTCAAGAAATTAAACTCTTTCACTTCTCTCTAGCTAAACCTAATTGCATTATCAATTTCAAAAATATTTTAAAATAGGATAACCGGAGTGAGATGAATAAATTGAATTCACTACCTCTCTACCAAATATTCTGGAAATTTACAATAATAAAGATTGTTTTACTAAGGAAATATTCTATACATTTACAATAATAAAGAAGGTTCATTAACCATCAGAAACAAAACTCAAAATATTCCAGAAATGGACAATGATAAAGATGGCCCCATCAGCCACATAAAACAGCCTTGTTCATCAACCAGATGCATGCCTTCAAAACACATTAAACTTACAGAGAGTGTCACTGGCCTTGAATTTCTTCCCGCCAACCCAGCGAGACGGGTCGGTTTGAAAACCCCACCCATGCGATCCCCAACCGCGTAGGTGGCGCCTTCAACAAGAAGTGCAGACTAAATCATCAAACAAAGGGGCAGCATGCCCATTGTGAAAAGCGCCACACTGCCTCCTCCCTCGGCCATTTTGCGGTACAGAACCAGAGCAATCAATAACACACATAAAATTTTACCAGATCGCACTAACAGAATCAGATTTTTACCAGATCACTCTGACTGGGTAGAACAGTGACAAAATTAGGTTTTTACCAGATCGCCCTGACTGGTTAAAACTGTGACAAGATTTGGGTGGAAAGAACGGTAGCTAGAGAAAGACGGGATGCGATGATTTATATAGTGGGATGTAGGTAGATCCCGAGTTTGCGAAAAAATTGTAGTATCTTCAATTCCATGCATGGTGGTTGGTGTTATAAGTGCCACCAACTGCCCCGCCCACTTCGACATTCATTATTCAAACATTACGGTCATTCATTCCAGATAACGACTATATACCTCCGTTAAAATCTCCCACCACCTCCGTTATTGAAATTTGGCCGAGCAAAACAAGCGTTATATGCCATGATCGCACAACGTTCTGCCCAATCGGTGGATTTCGGAAGATCGAAGAGAGACAAATTATCAAAAGATTAATTAATATTAAAAACCTACCCTGATTTTGTGGGCTCTGCTCCAAACTTTTCTGCGTAGGACTCTGCCCCGATGATGGAGAGAGGGTGTCGACAATTCTGGCAGAGCCATCTCGGAGGTTTTCCCGCACGCTGTTTGACAAGTTAACGGCGGAAAACCAAAGTAGTAGTGACAAGTTAACGGTGGAAAATTAAAGCAGTAGTGACAGATGTACCGTGGAAAACAAAAGCGTAGACGACCGTAGGCAACCAACTGATTCAAAAGTAGCCAGGTGTCAACCTTACAGTGAAAGGGACGACGAAAGTCTCTTTCAAAGGGAAGGCCTATCGGCCTAATTATATCTCAATTTTCAATATTTCAATAATGTAGGTTGGTGCATTTAAATAATTTTATTTTATTAATTAATTCGTATATTTTTATATGAATGAAACGTTTGACCCTGTTGCAGGGAAGCGTTGAAATGTTTAAACCACATTCCTACTATTTGATAATTACAAATATTCGAGTTAAAATAATATTTTTTATTATATAAAATATGTAATTCCGTTAAATTATCTGTTTTCAGTAAGATCACTAAATAAATTATTATAACAATAAGGTGTTTGTACCATTGAAAGGTATTTTCATCGGATTAAGTGACAGTGAAAATGGAAATAAGAATTAGACAAGGTAGAATGAAGTGTGATTGTAATAATAGAAACAAAGATTGAATTATAATGTACTTTAAACGCTAGAGATGTTTTTGATATATTTTTTAAATTTTAGTCATATTTCTGTTATTAAATTTAAATATTTAATAAAATAAATTATAGCTATAATTTAGTAAAAATGTAATAGATAAGTGGAAACAAACATAGAGTATGTTGGTCTCAACTTAGTAAGAATGGAATAGATAAAGCTTCCATCTTCTTTCTTAACCGCAACACCTTCCAAAAGAAGTGTAAGGCTCTTAAATTTGGACAAAATATATTCAATGGAAAAAAATTATTAGGGTCTAATGTAAGCAATTCATTTTCGAGTTGATGGGGTCTAATTTCATTTTTAATTCCAAAAACTTTATTGAGATGTTTCATTGCTTCATCGAGAGTATCAATTTCTGTGATATGAAATCTAAGGTCCGGAGAAATAGACATCCCTATCAACCCACGTGCTTGATCTTGCTTATTTTCCCATTTGACTTGCTTATATTCATCTTGAGGCTATTCTATAAAGACCTTACATCTAAGTAAATCCACAGTGTAAGATAACCATTGGAAGTAGTTGGTGTTGTCAAGAATAACTAGGCATGAAGTTTCCATTTTAAAAGAAATTGAAGCTATAGATGTTGAAACAAAGTGTTCCAATGGAAAGATTTCGAAAAATTAGGCGATTAAAAAAAAAACGGCTTCCGGATGAAGAAGTTATG
The DNA here is from genome assembly GCA_031772625.1 of Pinus tabuliformis. Lineage (NCBI taxonomy): Eukaryota > Viridiplantae > Streptophyta > Pinopsida > Pinales > Pinaceae > Pinus > Pinus tabuliformis. The sequence goes on from CM062818.1 coordinate 65,586,990, forward strand.
GATTTTTTAAGAAAATTTATTGAAGATGTCAACAAACTATGTGAATGTTGGGAAGTGAATAACATTGTTATATTTAAAAAAAAAATCCCCCCACCCTTTTCCAAACTTAATCTAATTAGCTCACTTTAAAAAAAATATATTACTTTATGTGACCCACTTTTATAAATAAATGAAAATCACTTTTACAATGGTACTTTATGAACTATCCACTAAATTGTAACTTAAATAAAAGATAAATTGACTTTAGGATTATAAGTGACTCACTTTTTAAAATGGGTGAGAACACTTTTACATAAAGTAGCTTTAAAACATAAGTTACATATGTTTTTTGAAAAAGTAACTCAACAAAAAGAAATACTTGAACCAAAAACCTCTATTCTCATAAAATAACTTTGGATAAGTGAGTTACTTTAAAAGGTTAGTAGTTTTTGGAAAGGAAGAAGGGTTTTTTGTTTTTTTGTTCACCAAAGCTTTGGAGTGCATGCTTACTTGAAAAACCCCTTTTTGCTTACAAAATAAAACAAAAAAAAAAACCATACAAACCAAAACGAACACACAAAAGCAATCCAGGTTTTATGAGTTAAAGTTATATTTCGCCGAAAACTATATATTTTCCTCCATGTTTCTGGTTTTCCAAGATCACACTTAGGCGCAACAGAAAAGAGCATATGCATGAGAAAAATCCTTTCTTTCTGTTTTTGGTTTGCCCAGATCGCACAGAGTTGCGGAGTAAAGAGCATACGCAGAAATGGAAGGTATAGATCCAGTAATAAAACAAATTATAGATGACTATAAACTGAAATAAACATAGAGATAAATAACTATAACTGCAAATAAACGCTATATATCTCTAGATCTTAAAAATGATGTAGCTAGGGCTACCAGAAACCTTTTCACATGAAACAAAAGGGGCTCCTCACTAGAACAGATGCTCCTAACATAATATAGCAGTGATCTCGACACGAAAGCGGTCAGAAACAATAGATCAACGAAATGACAGTCAGATGTAGTTGTACTGGCTTCAGATTTGGATCACTATTGGATGTGGCCCTTGAATAGTTCTTGATACCATGTAGGAATTTACATGGCAAGTTCCTTAGATAGAACACCAAATAAAACCACTCACAAACAGATCAAAGATCAGTACACCAGTATTCTTGACGTGGTTAAAACCCTCAAAGAGGGAAACATTCCACGACTTGAGCCAACAACGCCACTTCAGAAAATTTATTAATGTAAAAGAAAGAAATTTTACAAATTTTACATAAGCTTTGCTCATGAATGGTCACCTAACGAAAGACCCTCCATGCTCTTTAAATAGAGATCATGGACCAAACGGGTGTTAAGCCACGAATCAAGTGTCGGTAATACTGAGGAGAGAATGAACCGTCGGATCACTTCATGTCTAGAACATATCGTAACCGTGGGATTGTAAGTTACAAAAAGTACATACTAAAGAAACACACTTTACCTAACTATACACTAGACCAAGTTATACTTAATTATTTCCTATGTGTTGGAATATCCTAACACCTTAGCCATAATAAACCGAATCAACACCCATCTAGGATGCTTCCCCCACCATTCAGCTTGGAATATGTGTCTCATCGACCATAGCCTTATATATTTTTACATGGAATTTTCACTAGGGTTGTTACAAAACATCATGATCATTAAAAAAACTTAAGAAGGAAAATATACATGAAGATATTTTATCTAATATTGCAAGGATAATGGGATTCATAAACAATGCACAATTTCACATAGTCTTGACAGTCGAATGATGTGGATAAGAGGAAAAATACAACCTTGGTTAAATGTGCTCAAAGCATGATTAATGCTAAAAATATTCCTAATGGTTTTTAGTCTAAAGTAATAATTATTGTTGTGTATCAAAAAAGTAAAATTCCAACCAAATTTTTAGAGCATAACACTCCTTATGAAGCATTTTATGGTTATAAATAAACTTCTAATGATTTGATGATCGAGTGATCAATTTTAAGATAAAAAATGAAAGTGCCCAAAACTTCTTTAAACCAATGCCAAATCGAAGAGCTTGCTAATATGAATTCAACATAACTCGAATCGCTCAAAACTGATATCATATGCTCCCGATATCACGTTCTAAATGTTTTCCCAAACATGTAAAAACTTTGCAGGTTGGATGCAGGACTGATCACTGGGAAATCCGTATGATGATTGGGCAAGATGACTGTATAATGTAGGCCAATGATAGGATTCCACTTGTCCTCTTCAGATTGGTTGAATTTTGTTGAGTTCTAATTGGTTGTGGTTGTGGTTTTGTGGTTCAATGTTGGGCCAATGGATGGTTGCCATGCGGCCTCCTGAGGGTGCATTAAAAAAATTTATGGGCCAAAATGCCATCACAAGAATCGAACATGAGACCTCTTGTCTAGCAACACAACACCTTACCGCCATGCCACTGGGTGGTTATTAATATACATGGTGGCACATTTATATTTAAATGTGATAGGTTTTTTTGTTTGGGGATGGGGACGGGGCTAAGCCCTAGCCCACAGTCACCCCCACACCGATAGGACTATAGGAGGGGGAGCCAAGAGCACGGGCTTAGCCCCGACCCATGGTTCTAGCACCCATGATAACCCACAACATCGGACTAGCGCCAAGCAGATGGACGTGTCAACTGTTCAGGGGTAGAGTTGGGGACCAACCCTGTTGTGGGGGAAAGTATCCAACTCGGAATGACCCTAACCCACTCTAAGGGTGACAGTTCCTTAGCAACAGCTGAAAGCAAAGCTATCTAAAGTTTCTTCTTTATGACATGCAAGAGATAGAAGGGAGAGATCCACTTACCGATGTCTTGCGCAAATGGTCGATCCAATCTCCTTTGTTTGCCGCTTGCTCCCAGATCCAAGTCTTTTTCACGGGCCCAGCTACACGAGATCCTGCAAATAAGACAAGAAAAGGAAACTACAAGAGGCATGCATTCATAATCGATTCAAGGATTAGCATAAATCAAAGACGCAAGTAAGACAATACACCATTGAAACACATGCGAATAGAAGAACCTCAAATGCTTTATTAATATATGGAAGTAAGGTTCAGGCGGTGATACAACCATGAGAGGTCCAATCTAGCATCACCTTCCCGACGGAGAGAAATCTCTTCTTCACCTCCCTCAAGCAATCACCCAATACTCACAACTGTAAACCAACAGCAATTCTTTGCACAAAATTCCGGCCTCCCTAGATCCCATGGGATGAGATCCTTATATAGAGTTTTGGAGTGAAGATAAGTCAGCTTGATGTGTGACTTGTTGTCCTCTTCAACTCCAGTTGTTCTTCAGTTCTTCACTCGGAGTTTTTGTCTTCCACTTGGAGTCTTAGAAGCTCTTAACTCATCATTAGGCGAATCTTATCATCAAGTGTCTTTTTAGAAGCTTCCTGGGCACTGGCACTTTGAGAAAAAGATTCCCCCACATGTCCAAGTACGCCCAACGCAGGTAGCCTTTGTTCTACTTGCTATGCAACGCAGGTAGCCTTTGTTGTACCTGCTATGCAGCGCAGATGCCTAGTGGAGCAGCTGCAATGATCCAAAACTGACCTGTTTTTGAGTGTTTTTCAGTGGAGAACTGATTTGCAGTGCTGTGGTTTGCTGACCTTGTTCCTCTAAGGGTAAGAACAACTTGTTTAGGGACTTTGGATCCCTTAGATTATTGACATTTCATGCTCTATGCTGTAAGGCACAAAAATGTCTATAACAGTTGCCCCCTAAAGTATGAGGTCGTTTATCGAGTGAAATGCTTTATTAGGAGGATCCGAAGTTCATTCAATCGCCGGGAGGTGACCTGTAACAAAATACAATACAATACATTATCTTTTCATACTTTCTTTTCATGATCTAGCTGATGCGGGCATTTCCCATGATCAGCTTTATAAATACATTTGCCGTACATAAACAGACGATCGTCTGATAAGAGACGGATAATTCTCTGCTTTTAATTATCATCCTTTTAGTAGGATGCTCATCTGCTGCACATGTCTATGTTTTTATCTCCTGAATATATATCGCAGCCCGGATGGATGAAACTAGATCCGGGGTCTTCAAACTTGTCCGATCTTCACTCTAGTACAAGTCGATCCATGTGAGAATTTCTTGAAGTCGAACATGGAAAGACATCGCTTGATTACCAGTCAATAATGTAAACTGTTAACAAGCGCGAGAGGAATCACCGATAATGATGATGACCCTCAAGGTACTGCAGCACAATTCACGTGGTGTGAATATAGGATCTGACGTCGAACACCACGCAAAGTCTCCTGGTCGAAGGTCATTAATGTATACCTATCGCCGGGAGTGAGAAACTTGCCATTGAGGCATGCAAGCTTCAAAGTACTGAGGGGGTGTCCCTAGATCAACTTCTTGGATAATGAGCTGATGTCGACAAGAAGTGATCCGTCAAAGGAGGGCCTTAATGAATCCCACATCAGTGACACGGAACGGAGCTAGTGATGATGGTGAAAACGATCTGTGAAATATGATTCAAGGTGGCGGTCATGGAAGGATGAAAGATGATGTATGGTAGTGGATGGGACCCGGTTGACACTTTCTGAATGACATCTCTTGAACATATAACGACACTGATGTGATGGATCGGTAGCATTACCCCATGTATGGATGGTATGGCGAGACCATGGTGAAGGGACCGGTGAATGATAATAACCCAACCCGATATTTACGGAGGCCAAAAGTGTCATGTTCAAGAGCGACTTGCTACCATTAAGCTTTGAGGTTCTTCCCAATTTTTCCCCAGTCATTTCTGACCAGTACCTCTTTATTTTTGTCAAGCTTGAGGAGGATAACATATGCTTGATCTATAACCTGCCCTTCGGGCAAGCCCATCGCTATGTTTTAACGAGCCTAGCGATAGGGAAACTCGTTCTTGTCTAAAGACAAGTTTGTCGCTATCTAACATTTTTAACGAGCCCAGCGACAAAGACAACTCGGTCCTTTTCATTTTTAGAGAGTCTGAAAAGGGTACATAAAGTAGACTCCAGGGGTCCTTTTTCGTCATCTAATCCCTTAAGTCCGAAAAAGTATAAAACAATACAGAAGGGATGAATGTTCGATATCTTTATCGAGCCGAACCAGACAAGCGCTCGATCTTTTTGTGCAATAATCCCTCAGGTCCAAAAAGATTAAAATCTAGAGGAGGGATAGCTCTTCCGGTCCTTTTAACGAGCTGGAAGGCCAAAACTCGGCAAACTTTTCATTTTTTACGAGTCAGTGAAAAGAGCTCAAAGAAGACTCGTATTTTGAGGAACGAGTGATAAACAGGGATAGCAGCAGATTCCAGGTACAGGTTGGAATTTTCCAATCACGGCAGTATTACAAGGATGGCTAGGTGAAATCACTCTTCGCAGCTGTTCCTCAAAATAGGTAAACAATCAAGTGGATGTGAATGATCGGCCAAATGAAAAGTGGAGGTGACGGTACACAAACACGACCAAGGCTTTTATGGCTGATGAATTTACGGTCTCAAATGGTCATTTACCGGTTCATTTTTTCTGGATGAGCTTGAACTCTGGGGGAAGCTTGCTCACATGCTTATTTTTATTTTTTAACGAGCATGAATTCCCGCATTAAAACTGCTCGGTTTTGCGTTTATTTTTTAACGAGCATGAACTTTGCCAAAACTGCTCGTATCTTGCGTTTATTTTTTAACGAGCATGAACTTTGCCAAAACTGCTCGTTTTTACCAGTCATAAAGTAGGAAGGTCTCGTGTGAGATAGCTATTTTTTATGGAGCTTTATCTCACGAAGCTATGCTCCATATCCTCTCTTTATGCAAGCTGGGTATCGGCTAATCCTACGAGTTTAACGGGTTAGACCTACAGGTTTAAAGGGAGGACCTAAAAAACTAAAAAACAAAATAGCCGCCCGTGCTTGCATTCCAAGAGGTTTGCATGCCCCCAGGTGTAAGTCTAATTTCAAGGTTACCCCTCAATTTGCAGGTAAAACATTTGTTTTACCGGGAGAGGCCTACCTCTTTCTGGTTACCCAAAGATTGTTCTGTTAATTCTTTTAAACAGAAACTTTCTTCGGCGATGTCTATCATTAGGTTATCCAAAGATGGTTACAATTTGTTGCAGCAATAGAATCTCTTTCTTTGGAGGCTGCCCCTACTTATCCTTTAAAACATTTGTTTTAATGGGTGAGGCTTGCCTTTTACCCAAAGATGGTTACTACTTGCTGCCGCAAACGGATCCCCTTCTTTGGCAGAGCCTACTTATTTAGACAAAGGTGAATGACGGCGCTTCCGCCACACACTTAACTTTAACAAAAGAATCTTTTTCTAGAACAACCCCATTCCTAACAGCCCCTTCTGAGATTCCCAGTCTCTCTTCGTCTTCTTGTCCTTCTTCTCCACGAAGATGGCTCAGAGGAAGATTCACAAAGATGAAGGAGGGGACGGGGTACGGACTAGTCATATTCTCCCGCGGAAATTCTACTTTACACCCAAGGTTTTTTCTGCCTCCAGAGCAGACCAGGATGCATGCCCCCTGGGCTCCTGCGTTCCTTTCCCGAATCACTCGCATTCATCAGGAAGAAGAACCGGGGGAAGAGACCTTTCTTGATCGAAAAGACCATTGAGGATAGGTATGTGACTATTTGCGATGCGTGATCCCAGAAGTGAAAGTTGGTCTACGAGCTTGACCATCCTTCCTTCGTATGGAAAACACATTATTCGAAAGAGTGAGGAGACTATTGCTTCCATGCAATATATGTAGTCTCGTCCAAGGAGTAGGTTATAATCCAAGGGTCCTTGGACGACCATCAAATTCATCTTGACGGCCTTCCCTTTCAAGGTAATAGGCACATTAGGTAGAATCCCTAATGGTCGACTGGTTCCTTTGTCAAAACCCGAGAGATGCCTTGTCTCGGGCAAAAGCGCCGGGCAACCCAGTGCTTTCCAAGCAATAGAGGACAGGATACTCACAGATGCCCCTTCATCAATGATAGTTCCAGCCATCACCATTTTGTATATTTGGACTATAATTCTAAATGGTATGCTGGCTGGTAACCGGGGTCTGCCTAGTTGGTTCCAATCAAAGGACACAACTAGGTTGCTTGGTGGTGGGACCGAATATACGGCCGGATATGATCCTGACGACGCTCCTTCCTGCGATAAAGGAGTGGGCACATTGCCCTGATGTTCATCAGAATCGGTGTTGACGAAAAGAATATGGACGGTGTCATCCTTATTCTCTTCGGCGGGGGTGTCAACTGAAGATGAATCCTCAGTGACTGTGGTGTTTGAAGATGAAACTTCTGAAGGGAGAACCGGGTCAACTGTCATTTCGACCTTTGGACTTTCGTCCGGTCCGGATTCAGTAGGTTCACTTTCAGTGACTGACACTTCAGCTGGCCCTCTGAGCAAGACAGCTGTATTTTCGACCAACGAAGGACCTGGCGCGAGGTTTTGATATCCAGGAGGAAGTAGTATTGGTGCCACCGGTTGATCTTCCAAAACTCTCTTTGCCTCGTCTAAAAAGGGACAACGGCGAAGGGTGTGATCGCCTTCACACAGTTCGCAAGGGAATCTCATCCCTCTTCGTCATCTGCGACCTTCACTTTCGTTGGTCGACGGTAAGCATTCAACCTGGTTATCAGAGGTTGACGCTTCCGAATCGTGCAAACGAGGGGACCAGTCCCTTAGTATCCGGGGAATACTGGGACAATCACTGTGGAAGTGGTCTCCTCTACATATGACACATGGCGATTTGGGCCCGGTCCGTGCTATGTGTGGGTTTTCGTTAGATGCCTTTTGCTTGCCCCCAGGCGCCTTTGGCTCCTTTTGCTTCTTTTCTTTCTTCTTCTTTTCCTTCTTCTTTTCTATGGGAGCTCCGCTTTTGGCGGCTTGACCTTTCGAAGAAGAAGGATCGGAGGAAGGCTCATAAGAAGTGGAAGGCTGGAGGGTAGCTCTAGACTGGTCTAACTGTTGAATCGACTGTTCAGGAACCGTGGTGGTCTGAACTACAGCGGTCGAGAATAGCCAAACTGGCAGGCCAATTGTCAGTCCTGGAAGCGACAATGTGGCCATGTGGGGCGCACCAACTTCTCCCCAAGAGGAGGAAGGGCTAGGGGTCCCATGCTGTGGAATCCCTTGGTTGGTGTGTTCCATGTTCTCAACCTTAAGATCAACGTAGGAATTAGGGGTGATTATGTTCCGTTTAAGATGAATTTTATATGACGACGCTTTTAGACACAACTTGCTTTTTCACTTTTTAAGAGTCGAGAAAAAGCTAAAGATGACTCTAGTCTCCTTCGATGTATTAACGAGCCCGAAGTGACAAATGCTCGGATGGACTTTTTCAGTTATAGAGTTTGAAAAAGGCCAAAAGAAACTACTCTGGAGTTCTAGGCAAGGGTGTGCCAAACCTTTCGCGAAACCACAGAATACGTTTTACGGTACGAGTGGTCGATCTTCGTGAATGCTGTGTTCACTGCATCGCGATCAGTAGGGCGGCCGACACGGCTTCCTATGGATAAAGGCTTTGTTCCTATAGGGGTCCCCCAATATACGCGACGGTACGCGGGGGCACAAGTCCGTATTAGTGCTATCGTCTCTCAAGAGGAATCACCCACCTTCGTAGAGATCGACAGTCACTATGTTTAACGACGCCGGTTCATGTCTCTACCTAGACCTCTACTGTGTTTCGTTATGTTTCAAAGCGTTGTTAGATAAATTCAGTTCTTTTTAGGTTGATCTTGCTTAGCAGTTTGCCTTTATGGATCACCACGTGATGTATGATACAACTCCTAAATGCAGTCTAAGAATGATAAGCAAGCTTTTTCAATTCTTTCAACTTATGAAAACCTTAACTACTGAAGGAAAAGAAAGACATCATCTTTTCAAACAGATCATAGAGCACAAACTGATGCACTTTTCCTAAATCGACATGCAAACTGTCAAAATGCACATGCACAATGCAAGTATTTCTTTTCTTCTTCCTTAATGTTTGGTGTATGACAAAAAGAAAGCTGTTGTATGATTTCGAATTCAATTTCAAGCGCAAGCAAACAAGTGTTTGTCCAATAATCAAAAGAACACCTTAAGATTTCACTCGTTTCAACACAAGAAATACTGAAATTCGAACCATATAACGAAAGCAAATGCTCAAGTAGCTATGAACAGCAATAAACTAACTCTTAGAATCACACCGACACTTTCTCACAGGTCTAGATTCAAGAGGTCATAGCAAGACTAGTTCGCTTTCGCTATGGGAAATTGTGAATGACAGCAAGAAATACAATAAGAACAATCACGGTTTCTTCATACAACTGAGGCAGAATGAAGGCAAAGAGAAGTGGTTTCAGCTGGGTATACAGGTTGACAACTGGCTGCAAAAAACAATACTGAAAACTGGGCAACAGACAGTGGAGAATCCAAGTTGCACAAGGCAAAACTGGATCAGCGCAGGTGCTGCACTGTGAATCTGAGATGCAGCGCAGGTAGCCCCTTCGGGACCTGCGTTGCAGTGCAGGTAGCCTTTGTGGCAGCTGCACTGATGAGACAAGTCACGTCTCTCTCAGATTCCGGGTCACAGTTTGCTAAAAAATGAGCGGTTTTTGGCCAAATCAGAGGCTGTCAGTCAAGTATACACTAGAGGATGATTAAAGGAAGATGAACACTATCACAAAGAGCTAAAAAGAGTCCTTGTGGATCAGCTCTTCAAATCATAAACATGCCCAGCACTGGGCTAGAGTAGTTGCCCTCTACTTTGCATTCGAAGGACTCGAATGCAGTTCGATTCGGTACTCTTTTGTTTAAGAAACGAATAGCAAGAAACACAAGCTACCAACAAGACACGATCCCCAACGGGGTCGCCAGTCTATTGTGGGGGAAAGTATCCAACTCGGAATGACCCTAACCCACTCTAAGGGTGACAGTTCCTTAGCAACAGCTGAAAGCAAAGCTATCTAAAGTTTCTTCTTTATGACATGCAAGAGATAGAAGGGAGAGATCCACTTACCGATGTCTTGCGCAAATGGTCGATCCAATCTCCTTTGTTTGCCGCTTGCTCCCAGATCCAAGTCTTTCTCACGGGCCCAGCTACACGAGATCCTGCAAATAAGACAAGAAAAGGAAACTACAAGAGGCATGCATTCATAATCGATTCAAGGATTAGCATAAATCAAAGATGTAAGTAAGACAATACACCATTGAAACACATGCGAATAGAAGAACCTCAAATGCTTTATTAATATATGGAAGTAAGGTTCAGGCGGTGATACAACCATGAGAGGTCCAATCCAGCATCACCTTCCCGACGGAGAGAAATCTCTTCTTCACCTCCCTCAAGCAATCACCCAATACTCACAACTGTAAACCAACAGCAATTCTTTGCACAAAATTCTGGCCTCCCTAGATCCCATGGGATGAGATCCTTATATAGAGTTTTGGAGTGAAGATAAGTCAGCTTGATGTGTGACTTGTTGTCCTCTTCAACTCCAGTTGTTCTTCAGTTCTTCACTCGGAGTTTCTGTCTTCCACTTGGAGTCTTAGAAGCTCTTAACTCATCATTAGGCGAATCTTATCATCAAGTGTCTTTTTAGAAGCTTCCTGGGCACTGGCACTTTGAGAAAAAGATTCCTCCACATGTCCAAGTACGCCCAACGCAGGTAGCCTTTGTTCTACTTGCTATGCAACGCAGGTAGCCTTTGTTGTACCTGCTATGCAACGCAGATGCCTAGTGGAGCAGCTGCAATGATCCAAAACTGACCTATTTTTGAGTGTTTTTCAGTGGAGAACTGATTTGCAGTGCTGTGGTTTGCTGACCTTGTTCCTCTAAGGGTAAGAACAACTTGTTTAGGGACTTTGGATCCCTTAGATTATTGACATTTCATGCTCTATGCTGTAAGGCACAAAAATGTCTATAACAAACCCTGGGTCATATCTCTGCCATTGTGACTGAGTGCTAAGTTTTAAGGGGCTCGGTGGAGATTTGTGACAGGCACTAAGGTATGCACCCATCTAGAGGCCATATGGCCTTTCACATGACCGTTGGCGCAAAGTTTGGGCGTTAGGAAGAAGGTGCCAAGGAAGGGGGCCAACCCTAGGGTTGCATGGCAGTCATAGGACCATGCGCCAACATTTGGGGGTTCCAACGGATAGGGTGGGTCGTTGTCCATGCCCTCGGCCCTGTGGGGCATAATTCGACCTCGTCTCGAGTTTTAAGGGGCTTAACTAGCGGGGATGGTTGTTAAGGCCCAGTCCTCGCCCTTATGTGGCCCATGTGGCCTTGATTTTCAGATTAAGGGGTCTGAGGATAAATTAACTATCCAACAAAATGCACTGGTGGATAGTGAAATTGTCACTCCATTATTGAATTTTGGGTGGATTTGTAGAATCGATAGACAAAAGGGCGAATTTGTAGGATGGTTAACAATGAAATTCATGAGAGAGCTTGGAAGCTCATAACTTTTTGAGTTTTTATCCAAATGGAGCTCAGAAAGAGGCTACTTAGGGGTTTCTAGATGTTTTGAATCCATTAGTAACCTCTAATTTCTAATTTGAGCACACATACATAGTCTTTTTTTAGGTTTGAGACTAAAGGTGTATGGATCAATCAGGGTTTGGAAGTAGTTATTGGAGGTATTTGGGCATAAAGAAGACCTTGTAGGGGTATTTTGACTTCCAGAAGGCTATTACAGCAACTGTGACTAGTAGGGTTTAGCTCAGGTTCAACTTCTCTTAACATGAAGTTTTGTTTATATTCTTTAGTGTGGAGTTGAAGGGTTCACATGTTGTTTTTAGCTCATTTCAGTTGAAGTATGTCATCTTTTGTAGGAGATGCTTTGAGTTGTTGTTGTTGTGAGAGTTGTTTGTAGGAGAACATTAACTTATAGGGGTAATAGCTACATATTGACCCACAACAAACATTTATGTACTTCATTTGATATTGAATATATGAGTGGTCTAGTCATGTTGGTAGGCCCAGAGATGTAGCCCAGGAGGGGTGAATTCCATCAACAAACTTTTTTCTCTCTCGTCTTTATGTTTGCATGGATTATGTGTTGTTTTTTCATTATGTTAAGTTGCATATGAATACTAGTCCATGATTTGAAGAGATATTGGAAACCTGTTTGTTTCAAGACCCATTTTAACCTTGTAAAGCATCAACATGGTCCTAATTTTTGTTTTATTAGATTTTGGAAAAGAGGAAGAAATCACCTAATCCAATTTGAGATCATTTGAGTATTTTTGGAATTGAAGATGCAATGTTGATCAAATGTGTATTCATTGACTATTTTGCTAACCATAAAGTTTACAAAATGTGTGATCCCATTACTCATAATTTTTTTGCAAATAGAGATGTTATATTTCATGAGTATGAATATGAGATTCAAAAACAACATGATCAAGATGTATGGAAACTTCCAAAAGCAGGCATTAAAAATAAAAAACAAAAAAAATCAAGATCAAGGTGATGTTGAAGTTTAAATTAGCATTAAAGCTACAAGTAGCCAAAGTACAAAAATAAAGAGTGGAGCAACTCCACAAAAGTAGTGAGGTCTTATGAAGATAAAAAAGGTGAATCCAAACTCCTATTAGGCATAAATATTATGTTATGATCCCTTAGGTAATGAGCGTAGAAGAACCTTTCAATTTTGAGCAAACAAAATATCATAATGAAATGATGAAAGCTATGAAAGAGGACTATGATTCCATAACGAAAAATGAAACTTAGGAAGTTATGAAACTACTTCCAAATAAAATTCCTATAGGTCCAAAATAGTTGTTCAAATCTAATTTCAATGATAATGGAAGTATAGACAAGTTTTAAACTATATTGGTTGCAAAAGGATATTCATAGAAATAAGGAATAGATTACGACGACAGATTTGCAAGTATAGCTAAAATGAATATCATTAGATTAAGTATTCCATTAGCTCCTAAGTGAAATTATAAATTACATTAGTTGGATGTTAAGTCAACATTTTTGAATGTTGAATCAGAAGAAGTGTATCTTGATCAACCAAAAGGATTTGTAAAGAAGAGATTAGAATATCTTGCATGCAAATTAGAAAAATAACTATAAACTTGAAGATTCTAGCCATGGTATGTGAAAATTGACATTTTCTCCTTTTAGAAAAGATTTAATCAAAAGCAAGAGCGATCCAAATATTTACATAAAGGAAGATGGAAATGGGGATGTTGATTTGATTGCATTTTATGTTGATAATTTAATCTTAACAAGAAGTGCTACAAAATTGATTAATGAGATAAAAAGGAAATTATCATCGAAATTTGAAATAACATTGGTTGGATGTATTACTATTTAGGCATTAAGGTTGAGGGAATATGGTAACACTTTTATCATTCAAGGAAGTATACAAAGGAATTAGTTAGAATGTTCAATATGTGTGAATGTAATCTAGTTTCTACTCCATTAGAATATAATGTTAAAATTTGTTACGATGATGATACCAAAAATGGTACTTTGTAGAGATAGATGGTGGGAAGTTAAACTATTTAACTAGACATGATATTGCATATTTAGTTAGCATACTACGTCAATTCATGGTTAAACCACACGACAACCACTAGAAAGTAGCTAAGAGATTCATTTGGTACCTGAAAGGGATTGCATATTTTGGTATTGAATACATTCATGATTTAAATGTGGAGCTGACAGGTTACCTTGATTTTGATTGGCTAGGAGATCCAGATGATAGAAAATCCATCACTAGACATGCACTCAATATAGAATTGTGAATTGGGTCTTGGGGTAGCAATAAGTAGCAACTATTTCCTTGTTCTCAATTGAACCACAGTATAAATTATTGTCGTTCTATCTATGAAGTTATTTAGCTAAAGCATATTCTTGAAGACATAAGAGAAAGGCGAGGAGTTCTTACATCTATCAAATGTGATAATCAAAGCTCAATAAAATTGACAAATAATCTAATTCATCATGCAAGACCAAATGACATTGAAACTCGTCATAATTTTGTGAGAAAAATGATTCAATCAAAAGAAATTGATTTGATGTGTTGTAATTCAAATGATAACCTGCTAGATATATTCACCAAACCTCTATGAAAGGTTAAATTTGTCATATTAGATAGGAATTGTAGAAAAATCATTTCTCTGCTAAGAGGAGTGATATAATTAATTGTTGAAATGAATTATTAGGAAATTGATAGAATATTGGTAGTTAAAAGTCAATATTGTTATAATCGTAGATAATCATAGGGGTGTATCTATTTTCATTCTATATATGTATGCATTTTTATGATTGATAAATAAGGTGATGATGACAAAAATTCCATAAATAAGGGAAATGTTTATGAATATTCAATTCATAAACTTATCTAGATAAATATTCTAATGTATAGACCCTTTAACTCCATTGTTTTGTAGCTAAATGCAATTTTTGCAAATTATTTTATGGATAAAGAAATAAATATTTGTTTTCTTTAATTACAGAGGAATCGGCAACTAGAGCAGCCTCGCAACTCGCGTAACACGGGGTCATTCTGACCGCTACCACTATAACCCTTGGGAACTGCTCCCACCCCTCTCCACAGCTCCAGGCTAGTCCGGGGGATTTGAACTCGTGACCTTCAGTAAGGAGCCCGCCTTTCTAACGAACTTCACCGCATTGTGATTACCAACTCGCCTACCTTCGTGGGGCTAAAGAAATAAATATTTGAAAAAGATAAAAAAAAATACTTTTAGTGAGTAGAATATGTTAAATACAACTACAATTTAGTCTAATTAGTTTATGTTTTATTTTTTAATTTTTTATTGGAATGTGATGGTACAATTTTTTAGCAAGATCATGGTTTTTGGTTTTTTTTGTTTTTGTTTTTTTTTTTTAATGTATAAATGGATTCAACACCCTAAAACACATGAAACACTCAGATTTAGAAAATTTCACAACTCAAACTTATGATTCCAACGAATCTTATTGGATTTGGATTTCAAACAAAATCTACTAGAATCATTCACAAAAAAAAGAAAAAGAAAGAAAAAAAGAAAAAAATAGTTAATCTACAACCAATCTAAATTAAATCCTAAATTTTGTCTTTTTTTCTTTCATAACTTTATTCCACTTTATTCCTCCAAAGTACATTACTTAGATTTCTAGTATTGACAAATTACAACATCAAAAAGGAAAATTGGTACAAATTTAAACAATTCCATATTAAAGGTTTTCTAGGTTTATTTATGTGATATAAACATTTTTAAACATCCATAAGGAGATATTTATATTTTAAGAATTAAATTTTATTTAATTATTTAAGAAAAATTAAATATGTTATATAATAATAATAATAATAATAATAATAATATATTTTTAAGGTTATTGTTAAATTAGACATTAATTTGGTGTGAGATATTTTCTTCTTTGTTTGCTAAAATCTGTAAAGATGTAAATACTCTATGGTCTTTGGATTTGAATTTGAAAATACATATTTTTAACCAAAGCACTCAAATTGTATTAAAAAATAATATATTTATAAAAAAACATTTAAATACATTTTCATTTTATTTTAAAAACAACCATTTATGAATTAAATACATATAATTCAGTAATAATTAATTCACTAAAATATACCTATATTATAATAAAAATTATCTAAACTCTTTTTTTTAAAAGAATAATAATTTATAAGTCATTAATAATTATTTAACTAAAAACATAAATATTATAAATATAATTTGAATTTTGATGAAAAAAATAATGACTTTTCTTCGTAACAATTTAAATTATATTTAATTTACAAATTAGTATAATTTTTTTAATATTATTTTTAAAATAAAAATAGACCATTTAAAAATAAAATAAATTCATATATAATTCACACATTACCGAGAAAGCCATCGTTGACAATACCCACTGCCCACGCAAACATTGAATTGTCTTCTGTATAGGATTGCTTTCTTCACCTTCATGAGAATGTGTGGAAACGGATAAAATTATCCCTTCAATAGAGGCGCTTTTGTGGGTAATATTTGGGGATGCTATTATAGCATATTTTTATATCATTATATTTTAGATTATGTATGGAAAGATATAATACATTATGGATGGAAAGGATCTGTTATCTCTATGATAATATGAACATCATGGATGGAAATCACTTTTTCTTAGAGTGCCCCGGGTACAACCACATTCGATCTCAGTTTCCTAATCTTTGTTGCAAAACTGACCTTCCTAGCTTTTTAGGATGTCAAAATTATAGTGAGCTCAGGAGACTTCTCTCCAAGCTTTTTGAACACATGAATAAAATCTTAAATTAAATTAAATAATTGGTTTCTTTAGATCCTTTAAACCAACGTTTAGTCTCAGTTAACCATCATCATCATCATGATGTAAATATATTTTACATGTTCTAAGTTTGTATCTTTTCTATATATGTTTAGAGTTTTGTTTGAAACTTAATTACAATGGTTTAAATGTTGGGTTGTTAAATTTATAAATATATAGTATTTTTTTAATTAATTTTGTTTGGTATTTGTTTTTAGTCAATTTGATTTAAAATTAAATATACATTTAATTTAAAATTAAATATAAATTTGTTGAAATTATAAGTTTAAGTCGTTTAGTTTATATAATTAGAATGAGTCCAAAATAAAGAGTGATGTTTTAAAAGTTACATGATCTATAAAGAGTAAATGTTCAAAAAAAAATATTTATTATTATTATTTATTTTTAAGTTTTTAGAATTAATTTTTTGATTATTTAAGTTGGATCCAAATATTATTTTTATTTTATTATATTATTATATTGATTTGATTATTTAGGTTTGACCTAAATATTATATTATTTTTATTTTTAGATATTCATTTTATTAAAATTATCGTTTTATTAATTATTTTCCTTAACTCAATATTAACAACTATATTATGTCCGCATGGGGTAGCTCAAGCACATTGGCCGTGGAAATGAAGTCTCACCGAACCGGAAGTCTTCGGTTCAAATCTTGGGCTACCCTTCCCCGTAGCGGGCGTGTAATGGACATGAAAATATGAGAGTCCTACGAAGCTTACAAAAAAAATATTAACAATTGTATTATAACAATTATTTCTTTATATTAAAATATTAACAACTATATTATAACAATTATTTCTTTATATTAAAATATTAACAACATTTAGTCAAATTTAACCTGTCAAAATATTTTCTTTCATCTATTTAACTTGATGCCAAAATCTGGTTCTTCATCTTGTCCTAATAATGAACTATACTCAATAGTTCCAAAGGTATCGACCAAACTTTGATATTATAATTTTCACCTATATTTTTTTTTTTTTAACTTTTCACTTTGAATTTGTTTAAACAATTAAAACTAAACATTTCACAAAATTATATCACTAAATTTTATGAAAAACAAAAAATAAAATAATTAAATTTTACATTTTTAATTAATTAAGTTTAAAATATAATAAATTTGAATAAAATCATCCACATATATTATTAATATATAAATAATTAGAAAGATATTAATAAGTTAGAACATGTCTATTATATTATATCTCGATTTCTGATATGGCAAGTTACAAACATGTTTATCCTCTTTCATTAAAATATTAATAACTTGAACATGTCTACTATACTATATTATATTATATCTCAATTTTCAATATTGGAATAATGTAGGTTGGTGCATTTAAATAATTTAATTTTCTTAATTAAAATATATCTCAATTTTCAATATTGGAATAATGTAGGTTGGTGCATTTAAATAATTTAATTTTCTTAATTAATTTGTATTTTTTTATATGAATGAAACGTTTGAGCCTGTTGCAGCGAAGCGTTGAAATTTTTAAACCACATTCCTACCATTCCTACTATTTGACAATTACAAATATTCGAGTTAAAATAATAATTTTTATTATATAAAATATGTAATTCCAAATAAATTATCGGTTTTCAATCATTAAGATCACTAAATAAATTATTATAACAATAAAGTGTTTGTACCATTGAAAGGTACCTTCATCCGCAATTGGATGAAGTGGCAGTGAAAATGGAAAGAAGGATTACACAAGGTACAATGAAGTGTGATTGTAATAATAAAGATAAAGATTGAATTATAATGTAGTTTAAGCGGTATAGCTGTTATATTTTAAATTTTATTAAAACTTTAGTCAAATTTCCGTTATTAAATTTAAATATTTAATAATAAAAAATTAGAGTTGTGAATTAATTTATATATTAAAAAATAATTATTTTACTAATAATTGTATTTTTAAATTTTAACTAATTTTTTTTTATCCAAAATTATATTTTCAAAAATTTATTAAATATCACCAAGAATTGGAATTGTATCTCCAAATTTCAATTACAAAAAATGTAGCCAAAGAATTGTATTGCGAAATTCCAAATTTTAACCTTTCTACACTGTCAAATTTCATTCACGAACCAGGAAAACCGAACCATAACCAGGTGTGTAGCCGCTTCCCCCACGCCCACGGCTTGTTCATCGGCGGGTGGAAATGGTCGCAGCATGAAACTTCCACCCATCTTCGTGTCTCGTTGTCATGTTTGCGTGTTTATAGGGAAGCATCATTTATTATTCATTTTACGCGATTAGCGGGACATTCGCTCCCGAGGATAAAGCGTTCGTTAGTGACGGGAGAAGCAGTATAAAGCGCCCCTGGCTCCCCAACCATTTTTGATCATAGTAATTCCGGTTCTTCTTTGCAGTTGCAACCGATTACCGAATATCGGGAAACAGTGGTGTGGAGTGGGGTTTCTTTTGAAAATCAACCGAAAATGGCTCTGAGCAGCGCTACTGATTCTGATGGCTCCATACATTCAACCTTTGCCTCCAGATATGTTCAGGAATCCTTGCCTCGGTATGTATAAACTCTGGAGGGAAATCTAGGAACATAAACTGCGCTTATCAAAGCTTATTTCACTGGATGGGTTTGCTTCCGCTATTGTGCAGTAGTTCTTTCTTGAGGATAAACCCTCCGGACATTGGGGTTTCCAATAAAATGGCCCTGAGCAGGGCTTCTGATTCGGTTTGCTTTGAATGTTTGTGTTGGCAGGTTTCAAATTCCGAGTAGGTCGATTCCCAAAGATGCTGCCTATCAGATCATCAGCGACGAGCTCATGTTGGATGGGAACCCCAGACTTAATCTTGCTTCTTTTGTCACCACATGGATGGAACCAGAATGTGATAAGCTCATCATGCAGGCAATCAACAAGAATTATGTCGACATGGATGAGTATCCTGTCACTACAGAATTGCAGGTAATGGCAGGGTTTGGGATACTAGATCTGAAGGCCCTTCTCAGATCCGTTTGGGCGTTAATTTTATTTATTTTTCTTTGTTTTCTCAATTCTTTATCTGAAAGTGTTCAGTGCTTTCATGTGTCTGGATTTGGAAAAAGAATCGATGTGTGAACATAATAGCCAATCTGTTTAACGCCCCACTTGGCGATGGAGAGGAAGCTGTTGGTGTGGGCACGGTTGGATCTTCAGAGGCGATAATGTTGGCAGGCCTTGCATTCAAACGCAAATGGCAGAACAAGCGCAAGGCAGAGGGGAAGCCGTATGACAAGCCAAACATTGTGACAGGTGCAAATGTCCAGGTAAGATTAACGCAATTCGATTAGCCCAAGCCCATCTAAATTCTGATCTTATGTCAACATGGATTCTGTATATCAATTTGAAGCCCAGATTCATGGATGTTGTATATTAGTTAGATTAAATCAAATCCATCTAGATTCTGGTTTGATATGCATCTTAACCTTAAAACGAGCTTGATGAAGTCGAGGTTACATATCTGGAGTTCATAATCTATGCAAATAGAATCAGGGCTCTCTGTATTTCGCCAAATGCTGAAGAATTAGATGGGTTTGACCTAGAAATATTCATTGCACCTAGTATTGTAGGGTGTATTGGTGATGGATAGATCGCCCCTGTATTACACCTCGTTTCTGTTTGCAGATGTAGGGAAAATTGGGAATTTTTGCTTAGATTTGACAATTTTATTTACATAGGACTGTGCGCAACTATTGCAGGTGTGCTGGGAGAAATTTGCTCGTTATTTTGAAGTAGAGCTGAAGGAAGTTAAACTGAAGAAGGATTACTATATCATGGATCCTGTTAAGGCTGTTGAGATGGTGGATGAGAACACTATTTGTGTGGCAGCCATCTTGGGTTCCACTTACAATGGAGAGTTCGAAGATGTCAAGCTGGTGAACGATCTCCTCATCCAGAAAAACAAGGAAACAGGGTGCGTCTTCAAATCTCCAGATTTTTCAATATCCTTATAATCTCTGATGGGTTTGATAAAGAATTTTCTCTAGACAAACTTAAAGAGTATAGATCCATCTAAACCCTGGTAATCTAGGGTACTCACTCTCTGCACTCTCTGCCTGGGGTTGACGATTTCCATGTGCCAATTTGGGTTTTTCATTGCAGCACCATCGTCTACATTTAGTCCTGTTTGACATAGACTTCATTGATTTAAAGTTAAACAGTAAAGTAGTTATTGCGTATTGTGGGCTTAAATAAATTCTGATTGTTTCCATTGATTGCGTGTGGGTTACAGGTGGGACACGCCCATCCATGTGGACGCCGCGAGCGGCGGATTTATTGCACCGTTCCTGTACCCTGAGTTGGAATGGGATTTCCGGCTTCCATTGGTGAAGAGCATCAACGTCAGCGGGCACAAGTACGGTCTCGTCTATGCCGGAATCGGGTGGGTTATCTGGAGAGCAAAGCAAGATCTCCCTGAGGAGCTCATCTTTCACATCAATTATTTGGGCGCCGATCAGCCCACATTCACCCTCAATTTCTCCAAAGGTATAATTAGTTTTTATTACAAGGAAGACCTTGATTAATATTCAAGGTTTTATTTGGGGAAAGCATCTTTGAATTAAAGCCCTTGACCATGAAACCCTGCAGGTGCCAGCCAAATAATTGCGCAATATTACCAGCTCATACGTCTAGGGTTCGAGGTGTGTTGAGACCTCTCAAACTTTTATTTCAGCTGTAATCCCTTTCAATGTACAGTGTGTGACGGGTTTTGAATTGATTGAACAGGGCTACCGGAATATCATGGGCAACTGCGCGGCAAACGCCAAGGCTTTGTCAGATGGTTTGGTGAAGAGCGGGCGGTTCAACATTCTGTCGAAGGAGATCGGGGTCCCTCTGGTGGCGTTTTCGCTAAAGGACAGTAGCAGGCACGATGAGTATGAGATTTCTGACCACCTGAGAAGGTTTGGTTGGATCGTGCCCGCGTACACCATGGCTCCGGACGCACAAGAGGTGAAGCTTCTGCGTGTGGTGGTTCGCGAAGATTTCAACCGGAGCCTGGCAGAACGACTGGTTCATGACATCGAGAAGGTGTTGCATGAACTTGACACGCTTCCTTCAAAGATAGCGAGGGAAGTGGCTGCGTCTCTGGTAGATGCCCATCCAGAGCTCAAAGAAGTCAAAGACCTAGGTATAGATGTCACCAAGTTTAAGTCCTCTGCTGTGTTCAACGAAATCGTTAACTCCCACAAGGCCGTAAAGGCATGGAAGAAATTTGTTGCGCAGAAGGCCAATCGTGTTTGCTGAGGAGCCCCATTCAAATGGCTGAAAGTTTGAAGTTGTTAAATTATTTTTGTTTTGTTATGCTCATGGTCATTGCACGATGCGACGTCCGCACTATTACCATTAATTATTTTTGTCTTGTTATGCTCATGGTCGTTGCACGATGCGACCTCCGCACTATTACCATTATTTTACTTCCGTTCACCCTGTAGCTGTCTCTGTATAAGAGATTTGTCAAAGCTGAGTTTATAGGTGGCTTGCACGACTTTTGCAGCTCTAGTAATGAGAAAAATAGTTTTGTTCTTCACGCGTATTCTTTAGAATATTTCGGGGCGGTTTGTCTTCCAAAAACAATAATGTCACATCTATGTGCCAATTTCACCGACTCTTGAATACGATTGATACCGTATTACATTGCTTTTCCTTGATTTTTCACTTGCATATTTTTTTCATATTTTTCCCATTTGGATTTGGTTTAATCATTTTCTTCAATAAATTTTATTTATATTATATATTTTCACATCTTAATTGTAATATAAAAAATAAAATTTAAGTCAATAGTACAATAAAAAACAATTTTCTTTACAATTTTAATCCTAATTTAAAAATATAAAATAAAATAAATATTGTTTAGGAATTTAACCCTTTGTGTAACTAAATTATGAATGTAAATTTAAAGTTAAATAAATAATCTTTTACCATAATTAACTTTCTAAAAAAATATATATTTTAGTTATATTGTATATATAGATTATTTAATATAAAGATACTAGACATTGCAATATTGTATATTAATTTTTGTAGCAAACAATGATGTTGGGGCTAATGTTTCATCCAAAATTAACTCAAGATTATTTAATCCATTAATTATTTTGTTATTTCTTTTGTTGTATTCAAATGTGTTTTATTATTAAATTTATGAATTTGTCGGGGCTAATGTTTCATTCTAAATTAGGTTGAGATTATTTAATCCATTAATTATTTTTGGTATTTCCCTTTGTCCTATTCAAATGTGTTTTATTATTAGATTTATGAATTTGTTGGGGCTAATGTTTCATCCTAAATTAGCTCAAGGTTATTTAATCTATTAATTATTTTTGTTATTTCCTTTGTCGTATTCAAATGTGTTTTGTTATTAGATTTATGAATTTGTTGAGGTTTTGCATAAGTACAAATCTACAGAATGTCGAAGGTAGAGATAACTTGAGTTGAAGTTGTTTGATCCTTTTTGCAAGAGACAAGTATAAAGTAGCAACTCTACATAATGCTGTAGGGAGAGATAACTTGAGTTGAAGTTGTTTAATCTATAGAATTTGAGTGCCCCATGGGGTTTTCAAGTTGTTGAATCCATTTATACATTCAAAAATGTATTTTAAACAACAACAAAATCACAATCTTGCTTGAAATAATAAAGTGGTTCTAACATCAATATAAATAAAAAATTTCGAAATTTATATAATATGTTTTGTCAAATAATTTAACTATAATTTTATTAATTTTCAGATTTATAATTTATTTTTTATTATTTTTATTTTTAATTAAAATTATTATAAGTTATTATCTAATTTTAATATATTTAATTTATTTAAAATTTATGTGAATTAAAAAAATAAATTTAAATAATGAATTGTTAAAATATTTATGTAAAAAATATATGTAAAAAGTATGAAACATTATTAAGTTTTTTTTATAGTTTTTTTTCCAAAAAAAAATTGAGTAATTTTATTTTTTTGCAAAACGAATAAAGTTATACCGGTAAAACTAGTTATCTATATGTAGTATTAAATTAATACAAATAGCCATTAACTTGAAATTTAGAATATACCGTAGAAAGAATTTATATGTTGTTCAAACTTTTAGAAGGCAATATCTTTTCAGCAAAGTATCTTGAAGCATTAAACAACCATTCATTATTGTAATCTTGAGTCATGAATATATTCAAGATATTCATTAAGGACAACATGGGTGAAGATATTCAAAAGACACTTAGAATAAACGAGGAGTGTTTTTATTGCTTAGAATAAACGGAGAAGAATGTAGTTCTATAGCATGAAGTCCCTTTTCATCTTTTTTTTTAAGGCAAAGAATTTCTATATATAAGTAGTTGAGTAGGGGTATTAAGGTTGTGCAGAGTGGCCTTGAGAGTCATATGTTCACAAAAATTGTGGTCATTTAAAATGTTTACAATGGTGCATGTCCCTCTATGAGGGGTCGAGTCTTTATTAAAGAAATCTCACATGCTTTTTTGATCATAGATTTTTGTTGAATTACTAGAATATAGTCTTAAATTTCTAAAATAGAGCTTTTTGGGAACTAAGAAAATATTAATAAAATATCTAAGTTTTAGAAAATGCATTTAAAAGAGGGGTCCTTGTTCTAAAAAATGGAAAGATTTCGACTATTCAAATACTTCATGTTATAGTAAGGTGAAGGGCTTTGAAATTGCTTGTTGCCTAGTTACATAGCCATGGCTTTAATGCTTCCTCTATAGTATCTCCACCCAAGACAAAATACAAACCTATTACTCACTCAATCTCCATCTAAATATCAGAGGAAGACCCTGAAAATTCATAATTTGAAATTTATCCTAGGAAAGTTCCATATTATGCAATCATAACCACATAAATTCCATATCATGCAATAATAACCTCAAAAAGTTTGACTTTTCCTAGACACATGGGTTTCCATAGTTTATTCACCCAAGGTGGACATTTAGCTCTATTGTCTTGGGATAGTGCAATGTATGTAATCATGGTTCATAGCCTCCATTAGTGTTCAAGGACCACAGAAGTTGGTTCTCCTGGTATATTTGAAGGAGTATGTGCCAATACATTGTACACATTCTATCTAGAGAAAACTGATTAAAGTGATCATGAAGAACTTCAGTTTGAAAATGAGAACCTATTGATGAACACAGTATGCAAGTTGTCATTCCAAGTTGAATTTACAAGTAGTGAATATGCTCACACAACCCTCAATAGGATGATCTTTTCTTTGATAACAAGGATGTAAAATATGGAAAGACATCTTTCAAACTCCCTCAATATTTGTTATACCTTATTATTACAATATATGGCTTCAAATTCTTTATCAATTCAATCATTAGATCATATCGATGTGGTACTTTTACAAAACAAACCAGCTCAAGTCAACCCTTGTACAATTAAATATTTTTAATTAAAAATAATATTTATAAACCTGGACAAGTCGGTCTACATACTCATGTCAACCCCTCTCCAATGGATGTGTCTCTTCAAATCATGGAAAAACAAGTATAAGTAGGAATTGTGGTTCTCCATTTCTCCTACATGTTCATGTCAACCCCTCTCCAATGGACGTGTCTCTTCAAATCATGGACAAACAAGTATAAATAGAAACTATGGTTCTCCATTTCTCCTATCAACTCGGTGAAGCAAGCAAGATATACATCTAATATGAAGTAAGAAGTGGAGTTCACGACTCATGAACTAGAAGTTGTTAAGGAGACAAAGGAAGGAACACTTGTTTTTTTTCTTTGATCATACTTTTCTCTATGGTTAGTTTGGAATAAGGTATGTTTTTTTGTGGAGTTAGGACCTATGTTCTTAGATTTGAGGTGCTCAAATTTGGCCCCTTTGTGGCTCAGATTTAAGTCATAATAGAACCTCATTCCTGAAGTTTTTAAGCCTATAGATATGCAATTCTCAACCCTAAAATAACGTTTACTTAATAGCTCAGACCATGACTTGAAGAAAAGTTTGGACCTATGGCTTTGGTTTAAGCACAAATTTTTAGCCCTCATTATAGACCTATATGTGACAATACAGGCCTGTGATAGCTCATCTTGTGGGTTAAAGAAAATTCGAACCATGGCTTGACATTCAAATTTGTGATTTGTATGACAATTCGACCTGTGGGCTTATACTCTCAGACTTGTGATCATAAGTTTGTTGAGAAAGAGCTGGGTAATTGGGCATTCCATGGAGAAGACTAGAAGCATTCCTTGGAGCAGACTAGAAGTAGCATTTGGAGTAGACTAAAGCATCATTTGGAACATATTTGAAAGCATCTTTCCATACACTTGAATCCATTGTTAAAGGAAATCTTGAAAGTATATTTGGAGTCAATTTTTGGAGACCAATTGTAGCAGCTATTGAAGCATTCTTTGAAGCCCTATTGGAAGTAGAATTTAAGCCTTCTCTTGAACATTCATTTGAAGCACTTACAAATCATTGTAGTAGACCTTTGATGAAGTTTTATGAAGCAGACCCATACAGTATTGCGAAGGAAACCTAGACAATGATCTGAAGCAGACCTTGTTCATTCTGTGTAGACATGAAGAACCTTGAACCCACATTCAATAAATTTCTGAAGTTGACTAAACCTTGAAGTATCTTGGAGGCCATTTAAAGCATTTTCCAAAGAAGATATTGGAGCTATTTGTAAGGCATTGTTGGAGTAGTAGAATTTTTGAAGAAATCCTTCAAGACTTGTTGAAGAAGTAGCGTTTTGGAAGTCTCAAGGAAGCATTGAAGCCAACTTTACAAACTGAAGTGAATTTAAAGGGCTGGAGCCCGAGAGGACTGGAGTCCTCACGCAGGGTTGGAACCTTGTGAAAAATCAAGTTGGATCTTGGACCGAGTTTTTGAACATTGGAGTCCTCAACTAGACCAAGTTGGAGCTTGGATGTGTAGTGAGGATTGGAGTCCTCACCCAAGGTTGGAGCCTTGGAGAAATTGAAGAATTTATGGTACAGGTTAGAGCCTGGTTGTTTGTAAGAGGATTGGAGTCCTCTTCATTTTTATATTAATAAAAAAATAGTGTTGTACATGTTGTGTTATGGTTTAATTCATGATATCAATTGGCATAATTCAACAATTGTAAAGAAATGTTGATCCACACCCCCCCATCACAATATTTCCAACAATAATTTTCCTTTGTGACTTGTGTCAATAAGTCTCTTCCTTGGATCAAACTACACTTTTTTTACTTCCATTGCTTTGGAGAAGAGATAATCTTTTTTTAAGTCCCACCTATAAATGGATTTTTGAGTGGTAAGTTTTTTTCCAAGAGGCAAGACTCGATTCTTTTTTTTGAACTTCCTCACCAAACAAATAAAAAAGAAAGTTATCTTATTTTTCCCATTCCTTTATGGATCTATGCCAAAGAGGTATAGTATATTAGTATGGCTTCTAACGTATATTTGACAAGTAGCAGTTGGTGTTCCTCTTTGGTATTGTTAGTACCATAACTAGTCATTTTTATGGCCATTGGATTTTAGCATGAGGTCTAAGTATTTGAGCCTTGAGTTAGTTACCCCAAACCATAGGGAGATGATTTATGAAATGTTATCCTTTCCCTAATCACTGAGTCCCCAATTGATTAGGGAGGATTTCTCTTTGTTGAACAACACACTTATGGAATTATAGAATGTATTCAAGAGATCAATAAAGTACTCCACTAATATATTAGTCCCCTTATACAAGATTAATATGTCATCTATAAATAAGAGATGAGTGATTGTAAAAGAAGGATAAAAAAAATTCCCTTGGTCCTTTCTGCAACTATGGCTTCCTTCAATAATCAACTAAGACCTTTAAATATCAATAAGAAGAGGAGGGGGAAAAGAGGACATCCCTATGTAAGTCCTCTTTTTGGTTTGAAATAACAATATGTTGATCAATTTATGAGGATGGAAAATGAGGCAAGTTAATGCATTTGAGAGTCCATGTTACAAAAGAGGGCCCAAATCCAAAATGATAGAGAGGAGTATGATTAATAACCAAATAAGCATGTCAAAATCCTTCAATGGATTTATCTTTAAGATGAGTTATTTTTAATTTTTTACTTGGATGGAAAGGAACCCTTCTTGTGTGAATTTAATAGCTTCATGAATTTGTCTACCTTTAAGAAACCCAAATTGTTCTACACAGATATGGTTTGAGAGTGTGTCCTTTAATATCCAAGAAATCAACATTAAGGTAATTTTATATATACTATTGCAAAGAAATATTAGCACAAATTGGTCAAAATTTAAAGGATTTCCTCACTTAGCTATCAAATATATGAGGGTAGAATCAAAACTAGAGTTTTTCCTATGATCCTAGAGTATTCAACCACCTTTATAATATCATTTCTAAGAAAGTCAAAATATCCTAAGTAGAAGTCCATAAGGACCTATTGTAGCGGCTACAAGCACCCTCCAAAATTTTTCCTATGCTTCGATTTTGGAGCCTTCCTTCTAAACCACAATAGGTCATCTTGCATTGATCCACATACTTGTGCTTCGATTGAGACTTATCCTTTTCATCTTGTCTTTTGTTTTATCACGTAGTTGATCTTTCGACCCACAAGTCAATCTCCTGACTTGGTCCCACAACAGTTCTACGCTTGCCTCAGAAAATTACACAATTCTTGAGGGCAACTGGCCTTGTTGTTGGGAATTGCGTAGTCCTGACTGCGAGTGATCCTTGAACTCTGGAAATGTGAATTCATGGAGGGGAAGCCTACCGCTGAACTCAAAAAATGAGCATAACTCACTGTGATTAGAAACTATGTAGTGCATGAGCTGAAGATTTGCCCAATCCTTCCCAAAAATGCGCAATCTTTCCAGGCAATGCATGACGGTTTTCCCAAAAAAGAAAAAAGAAAAAGAAAAAGAAAAAAAGTATCCCAAGAAAAATAGGGATCTTATTTTAGTAACCCGAAGGAGGCACTTTCATTATTTTTAGAAACTGCTGCCAAGTGTCGCTTTCTCCTTGATTTTAGGCATGCACGTCATAAACCCTAACTTGGCCAAATCTATTTAAGCGACGCTAATAACACTCATTTGCACACTAGATATTGGAGCTCAATCAATCCTGAGGAGATCAAGGAGCCTTCGGTGCGATCATCATCGCTTTTCCGAGTGAGTTTTTATTTTCTCGACTTTTGCCACTTTTTCTATCGCTTTTTGTTGTTTATCTTGTGTGAGTGTTGTTTCACTTGTTTATTCGCACGATTGTTGGCATTTTAACTTATTTTTTATTGTAGAAGTTTTGTGTCAAGATATAGATTGCCTTTCCCAAGTGTCACATGAGTTTTCTCATTTTTGCACCAATGGTGGCCATCACGGCGACTCTCCTCACATGCTTCATTTTCCTTCAGTTTAATCAATTGTTGCACTTATTTTACATGCATACATAAAAAACTAGTCAGATTTGCACTCATCATCACACCATCTTTTGGATCTGATTGTTTTTCATACTCCCCTTGGGCAGATGTGGGACCCCCCGAATCTCACTATGCACATCTAGCTCTACCCAATTTGGAGACTCAAGCCTCTAGTTTGGCTTTGGTAATTGCTCAGAGACTAGCTTGGGCTAGCTCCAACTATGCATTGCTTAGTCCCAGGAGCTAGTCTCCCAGCTTGGTCACTGAGACTGCGCAATGTGTAGTCTTTCCCAGGCCTCGGCCCAGACTGAACTTCGCATTGCACAGTTCCAATCATCAAGCTCCCACACTGACTACTAGGACTGCGCAATGCGTAGTTCCCATAGACATTCAATCACCTCTGTCAATCAAAACTGCGGAATCCTTCCCATCATGAGCCCGACTTGCTACTTGATCTTGTCTTGAAGTTGTTTTTCTTTTAGCTGACATTTTCTTTCCATGAGTGTCCTCTCTGTCCCACAGGTACAACAATTGTTAAGCATCTCTCTAGCAATCACAATTAACATGGCATCCAAGAGAGCTACATCAAAGGAAACCGCCGAGAGCAAAACTAGGGAAGCAGTTGAGCAAATTTTAGTTGATCTACCAATATATGTAGATACTCAGTTGTTCATTGAGAAGGGAACATGACTAACATGGCAGCAGATCAAAGACACTTTTGCAAAGGACTTTAAGGTAGACTTAGAGGACTAAAAAACTTATCTTAGCATCTAGCAGTCAGGGTTGTACAAGGTTGCATACCCGACCTTCCCATGTGCGGACATCATTAGATGGATTGTCTCACATACAGATGAACAAACTATGACATTGAGCAGTGCTAGCGAGAGAGAGATTTCCACCTTCAGGGCATAAAACTTTCAACAGATGTATCACTTTCCTGAGCCGGTGAAGTGCATGGACTCACTCTTCTATGACACCCATAACTATGTGAACACTAGAGACGTTGTTGAGCAATGGGAGAAAGAGTCATCAAAGTTTATACAGACACCCACCCATGTTTACAAGATGAAGTCCCTTAGGACGGCTTACCAGTTATTGATCATATTTTTTGGGTTGTATTATATTATTTCCACGACTAGCCCATGTAGTTAACCACGGGGTTAGAGGGGGTCGGAGCCCCCCTTCGTTGCGTCGATTGTGTAGCGGGGGGGTGTCACAGGGGGTTTGAGGTGTACCTGTAACCCCAATTTATGGGGTCCGAGGCAGCACCCCGGAACATTTTGGTTTTGGACCCTTTATTAGGTTGGGCGGACCCACCTATGGTTTTGTGCATGAGTTACGCATATGTTTTTTGGATGCGATGGTTTTTGGTCCATGGTATTGGATGCGATGGTTTTCGGTCCATGGTATTGGATGCTTTGGCATGTATAAATATCTATTATAACATTGAAAGGAACATAATGAAAAATCAAGCTGGTAGTCTCGATTTTGGGATCCAGGGGAAATCTCTGCGTATATGTGTTTTATGTGTTATGCTTTCGCATTGTTTATTTTATGTGTTTTAGAATTCTTATGCAGGTAATTTCTTTACGGGGTTAAAACCTACATTTGGTATCAAAGCAGTTTTGGCTTCAAGGGGATGCCTTTGTTTCTGAGGGGTTCAGGCCTATGGTAGGCCCTGTTCAGTGGGAGATCAGCGAGATCGATTTTGGTGGTGAAAGAAGATGGCAAGCAGTGGAAAGATAGATATCGAGAAATTTAATGGTCAGAGTTTTGAGTTGTGGAAACTCAAGATGGAGGATTTGTTGGTGGATAAAGATGAATGGATCGCGGTATATCCAAGTACTAAACCAACGGTAGTGTCCGATGAAGAATGGAAGAAGTTGGATCGGAAGGCAAAGAGCACAATATGATTGTGTGTCTCAAATTCAGTATTGTTGAATGTATCAAGGGAAGCTACGGCGAAGGCTTTCTGGGACAAGTTAGGGACTTTGTACCAATCTAAGTCTCTGGTGAACAAACTGTTCCTGCGAAAAAAGTTGTATAACCTAAGGATGAAAGATGGAAACTTAGTGACAGAGCATCTAAACGCATTTAATACTGTGGTAAGTCAATTAGCATCTGTTGATATTAAAATTTTAGATGAAGATAAGTGCATCAGTTTGTTGCGTTCTCTACCAGATTCGTGGGATAGTCTAGTTATTGCAATAGGTAGCAATGCAACTACCTTGCAGTTTAATGAAATAGTCTCATCCTTGCTGACGGAGGAGATGAGACGAAAAATTATGGAGAGTCAAAATGGTGATGCCTTATCTGTACGAGGACGTCCTAGAAAAAAAACAAAAATAAGTCATCGAGTGGGAGATTTAAATCTAGAGGGAGATCTAAATCTCCAGGAAAACATGTAAAGGTGGTGTGCTGGAAATGCGGAAAGGAAGGGCACTACAAAAGGGACTGTAAATCTAAAGCTCCTAATAAATGAAAGGGATCTTATGATGCTTCTTCTGCAGAGGCGAAAACCACCTCAAATGAAGGCAGGAATGTGTACTTGGCTTCTTCAAGTACACATGTAGATCATGAGACATGGTTGATTGACTCAGGTGCATCCTTTCACTTCACTCCCCATAGAGAGTGGTTCTGCGAGTATGAGAAATATGATGGTTGTGATGTCTTCTAAGGGGATGATGGGAAGGATAGAATCATTGGTCGTGGAAAAGTAAAGTTGAAGTTGCAAGGTGGAAGGGTTAGAACACTTTAGGGTGTTCTGCATATTCCTACATTAGCCAGAAATTTGATTTCTGTAAGCAAGCTGGATGATGCAGGTGTAAAAACAGTGTTCGAGAAGGAGACCTGCAAAATGGTTTGGGGAGCACTGGTATTGATGTGGGGATTTCGGATTGGAACTCTGTACAAGCTGCAAGGTAGCACTGTTATTGATGGGTGCAATAGTTTTGTGGTTCCTGAAAGTGGAGCATAAAATCTAGTGGTCTCTGGAGAGAAGACCATATTGTGGCATCAAAGGCTTGGACATATTGGAGAGAAGGGCCTTCGAATACTTCATGGTAAAGGTATGGTAGAAGGTATGAGTAATAGCTCTCTGGATTTTGATTTCTGTGAAAATTGTGTATATGGGAAGCAGAATCGGGTGAGGTTCCCCTCTGGTATTAAGAGGGCGAAACAGATTTTAGAACTTGTGCACAATGATGTGTTTGGACTTGTGAAGGTTCCATCACTGGGTAAGTCTGTGTACTATGTATCATTTATAGATGACTTCTCAAGGAATACATGAATATATTTCCTGAAGAAGAAATCTGAAGCCTTTGAAAGGTTTAAAGAATTTAAGGCTCTCATGGAAAATCAGACAGAGAAGAAGATAAAGGTGTTGAGGACAGATAATGGTGGAGAGTTTTGCAGCAAGGAATTTGAAGAATTCTATAAGTAGTGTGGTATAGCATGACAGAGGACTACTCCATATACACCTAAGCAAAATGGAGTTGCTGAAACAATTTATAAGACGTTTATGGAAAGGGCAAGAAGCATGCTCAGTGGTGCCGGGTTAGGATAGGAATTCTAGGCAGAGGCGGTGGATACTGCATGTTACCTGGTCACAGGTCACCTTCATCAGCGTTGGAGGACAAGACTCCACAAGAGGTATGGACTGGTAAGAAACCCTCTCTTTCACATCTGAGGGTATTGGGATGTGATGCATATGTACATGTTCCAAAGGAGAAACAAACCAAGTTGGATAGTAAATCTGAAAAGTGCATCTTTATTAGGTATAAGGATGGTTTAAAGGGTTATAAGCTTTGGAACCCAGTCACACGGAAGGTTGTGTACAACCAAGATGTGGTGTTCAGAGAGGTAAAAGATGTTATTAAACATGAAGTCCAACCAAAGGATCCTGAGAAGATAGAGTTTGAGCTAAAGGAGGAAGAATCAGACTCTACAACAGAGGAGGAATCAGAAGATGAAGAGCCACAAACTCCGGCTATGAGAAGATCAGTTCGAGAAAGAAGGCAGCCAGAAAGGTATAGTCCATCTGCTTTCTGTTCAAATTTTTCTTTGTCTGTTACTGATGATGATCCCAGAATTGTGAAGGAAGTAGTAGATTCAGAGGATGGAAAACTCTAGAAAGAGGCCATGGTTGATGAAATGGCATATTTGCACAAAAGTGAGGCTTGGGATCTGGTGGAGTTGCCGGCTGGAAGGAAACCCATTGGTAGCAAATGGGTGTTCAAGAAGAAGATAAATGCAGAAGAAAAGGTGGAGAAATACAAAGCTCGGTTGGTAGTAAAAGGTTATTCCCAGGTGTCGGGAATTGATTTTGGTGATATTTTTTTTCCTTTTGCCAAGGTAACTTCTATTGGATTACTTTTATATGTTGTTGCTGCTTTTGATTTTGAGGTAGAACAGATGGATGTGAAGACAAAATTTCTTCACGGGATCTGGAAGAGGAGATCTACATGAAGCAACTTGAAGGCTTTGTGGTGAAGGGTAAGAAAGAACTGGTATGTAAGTTAAAGAAGTCTCTGTATGGGTTAAAACAGTCACCAAGGATGTGGTATCAAAATTTGATACATTTATACACGGACTTGGCTTCACCAGAAGCAAAGCAGATCACTGTGTGTATTTTAAATTAATTGGTGACCGTGTTATTTATCTGGTCTTGTATGTGGATGATATGTTGCTGGTTGTAAATGACAAAGACATTATCTAGGATTTGAAGACCCATTTGTCCTCCAAATTCGACATGAAATATCTTGGTGTTGCAAACTATATTTTGGGAATGGAAATTAAAAGAGATTGGGCAAAGAGGAAGTTCTGGTTAAACCAGAGGAAGTATGTCGAGACAATATTGTAGAGGTTTAATATGCAGGATAGTAAACTGGTGAAGGTTCCTATTCCTGTAGGTGTGAGGTTATCTGCTGAACAGTGTCCCAAGACACAAGAAGAGGAAGAGGACATGTCCTGTGTTCCATATGCAAGTGCAGCCGATAGAGTGATGTATGCAATGGTATGTACTAGACCAGACATTGCACATGCAGTGGGAGTATTGAGTAGGTTTATGTCAAAACCAGGGAAGGAGCATTGGACAAAAGTGAAGTGGATTTTTAGGTATTTGCGTGGCACTAGTGATTATGGTTTGTGCTACCAGGGAAGATCAAGATTGGACAAAATGTTGGATATTCATGGCTTTGTTGATGCAGACTGGGCTAGAGATCTAGATCAGAGAAGATCTACAAGTGGGTATGTGTTTAACCTATTTGGAGGTGCAATCAATTGGATGAGTAAGAAACAATCTGTAGTGGCACTATCAACTACAGAGGCATAATACATGGCATCCGATCATGCAAGCGAGGATGTAGTTTGGTTGCAGAGAATGTGTTCAAGTATGGGGTTAATACAGAGAGCTATAAGGATAGACTATGACAACCAAAGTACAATTTTTTTGGCAAAGAACCCCACATATCATTCAAAGACAAAGCACATTGATGTTCAATATCACTTTGTGGGGGATATGATAGAAGACAAAAAGGTGTTGCTGGTAAAGGTGGACACTTTGAAGAATACTGCAGATGCATTGAAAAAATATTTGAGCTCTGAGAAGTTCTCTTGGTGTAGAGAGACAATGGGCATTTCAGGGCTGAAAAAATGACTAAGCTCTCTTGTGGCCCCCTGTGGAAAGAAAACAACAAGTGGGAGAATGTTCGGTTGTGTTATATTTTTTTCACGACTAGCCCACGTAGTTAACTAGGGGGTTAGAGGGGGGGCAGAGCCCCCCTTCATTGAGCTAATTGTGTAGCGGGAGGGGGCGGGGCGGGGGGGTGTCACAGGAGGTTTGAGGTGTACCTGTAACCCCACTTATGGGGTCCGGGGCAGCACCCCAGAAAATTTTGGTTTTGGACCCTATGTTAGGTTGGGCAGACCCACCTATGGTTTTGTGCATGATTTTTGCACATGTTCTTTGGACGCAATGGTTTTCGGTCCATGGTATTGGATGCTTCGGCATGTATAAATATGTATTATAACATTGAAAGGAACATAATGAAAAATCAAGTTGGTAGTCCCGATTTTGGGATCCAGGGGAAAATCTATGTGTATATGTGTTTTATGTGTTATGCTCTCGCATTGTTTATTTTATGTGTTTTAGTATTCGTATGTAGGTAATTTCTGTATGGGGTTAAAACCTACAATATTTTCTTGCAGAATATATGGTCAAGAAAACATAGAAACCTTTCCTGAAGGGTGGGTAGTATTACTAGACCAGTTGGTGAATGATGGGAGGTCATGTTGGGTGTGGAGCCTGATTATCTTCTTTATTCATAGGTATTGCCGCATTGGACCCCAGTTCGTAATGTGGCGGCAACGTCGCCGTAAAATGTACGCCACCAGGGGGTCTAGGGGGGTGCAACCTAAAATAGATGTAAAATTGCCTTGTAAATGTTGTAATTTCATAGTCAATCTGGGTCGTTCATTAGGTGGAGATCTGATGGTAGAAGTTATGTTTAGTTTGGGGTTTTTTTTCCCTAGAAGGAAACCCCTCGCTATATATGAGGGAATTGTATTGTGTCTATGTAGATATGTATTCTAAGCGAGAAAGAGAGAGGAGATTGTGTGAGAGTGAAGAGTGAATTACATCAGATTTGCTGTAGGTTGTATCTCTTCATTTTGTTGGATAATATAAAAGGAAGCACTAACTATTTCTCTGTGGACGTAGCCCAAATTGGGTGAACCACACATTTTTGTGTCTCTCTTGTTTTATATGTTTTTTGTGTTTATAATTTTGCAATATATTTTATGTGTTCCATTGCTTTGTAATATATAATTTCCTAACAACTAGTATCAAAGCCGAAGGTCTATTTGGCTAATAAACTCGCAGGAGAGAAGGGTTCCTGGTTCGAGTGGGAGCAATGGTGGAAGATGGTAGGTTTAGGGTTGAAAAATTTAACGACCAAAACTACTAGCTGTGGAAGATGCAGATGGAAGATTATCTGTATTAGAAAGATCTGTACCTACTGTTACAGATCCATTTGGGCACATCACTTCCATCATTCATATCAGTACTATTGGGGCTCATCAAACCCTAATTCAGTTGCTACATGCCCTAGACAAGTCAACACTTTGAATGCCTCCTTCCCTGAGAGTTTCTTGGCCTGAAGCCCTCTAGAAATGCCTCCTTGAGGGACCAGCGCAACCTTGGTTAGGGGTAAGTGTGCTTCAGTGTAGGTAGGCCCATGTTAAGGTGCTTTCTAGAGCACTTAGACCCACTTTGACCTGCGCTGGGCAAGATTGAGCAAAATCATTATAGGGTTATGGGAATATTCTTATCTTTTGGAGCCATCTAGAAGATTCTCACACTTATCATCTCCTATGAGCTCGAAATTGGATAGGGAAAGAGTTAAGTAACCTCCTATCCTCTCATCCCTTCCTCCATGGAAGCTAACTCTAAGTTTGGAAGGCCATTCAATACCCTCATTTATGAACAAACCACCATCATTTCCTATAAATTGAGCTCTCATCTAAGTGATCAGGGGCTGGACTTTGAGAATTTGTAAGGAGATATTGTTGGTGTGAGGTTTGAGATTGTAAGAAAGTATTGTTATGCTGCCAGAGTGTTGTGCTTTTGATGTGATGTTGGTTGGAACCCAAGCTAGAAGAGTGACAATGGATCAGACTTCATGGTTGTAATTCTTCCTTCTACTTAATAAAGTTGTTTACACCTTTTCCCATATTCTTGTCTTTATGTATGATGATTATATGTGTAAATGCTTTCGATTTCATTTGATTATAATAGATAGATCTCTTGCTTTGATTGGCTTTTGTCCTCTATTTATGATTGTAGGTACTTGTTGAGCGGATTAAGTTCAAGAAGGAGCGACGGGAGCCAAACAACAGAGACAAAGGAAAGTGAAAGATAACAAGTAGGTCCATTGTCTTATTTATCTTCTATAGAAAAAGGTTAAGTTCTTTAAATTTGTTGTTCTAGGTGTAGCTACCCACCTAGGGAAATTGTATTTATCCGTAGATACAAAATTCCACATAACACCTACCATTGAGCGGAAAGACAAAGAAGTTGATGAGTATGACAGACACAAAATGGGATATTCTTAACAGAAAGGCACTTGGAACAATACGACTTTGCCTAGCAGCATCGGTTAATATTTCAAGGGAAACGACAACAAAGGGTATAATGTTGGCATTGGCCAAAATATATGAAAAAACCCTCAGCCTCAAAAAAGGTATTTCTTATGAAGCATTTATTTAATATGAATATGTTAGAAGGTGGATCTGTTACTGATCATTTAAATGAATTTAATATAGTTACCAGTCAATTAAGTTCTATAGGAGTTACTTTTGACAATGAAGTTAGGGCTGTGTTATTTATATGCTCATTGCCAGAAAGTTGGAATGGTTTAGTTATGGCCATTAGCAACTCTGTCTCTGGATCTAGTACTTTAAAGTTTGATGATGTTTTCGGTGCAATCCTTAGTGAGGAAATGCGATGAAAAAGCTTTGGTGAGACATGATATAATGCTTTGATTGTAGAGACTAGGGGAAGAAAAATGGAAAGAGGAAGAGCCCAGGATATCACAGTAAGTCAAGGAAAGGCAGATCCAATTCCAAATTGGGGATAGTGTGCTGGAAATGTGGGAAGAAAGGACACCTAAAGAAATACTACAAGTCTTAGAAGGGAAAAGAAGGAAACGTGCAGCAAGAAAACAATCATGAAGAGAATGTGACAGGTGATGTGTTGCAAGATTCTTTGATTCTTTCATTAGAAAATATTATTGATGCCCGGGTGGTAGATTCAGGGGCCTCATTCCATGCCACACCTGATAGCAAACATTTTCATGATTACGTTCAAGGAGTTTTTGGATAGGTTCGATTGGGTGATGATAAACCCTATAAAATCATTGGAATGGGTATGATTTTCATAAAACAATAGAATGGAAATCAATGGCTATTGAAAGAGTTATGGCATGTTCCAGATCTGAAGAAAAATCTGATTTCAACAGGGCAGTTGGGAGTTGAAGGTTGTGTAATAACTTTTGCAGATAAAACCTGGAAGGTCACTAAAGGAACCCTAGTAATATCAAAAGGAGAAAAGGTTGGTACATTGTATTTATGCAATGATATTTATAATTATGTTAATGCTTTAACCTCTACAAGAGAAGATACAACATTATGGCATCATAGGCTTGGGCACATGACTGAGAAGGGGATGCAGATTCCTCACTCAAGAAATTTTTTGCTAGGTTTGAAGCATGTTGATTTAAAATTTTGTGAGAATTGTGTTTATGGAAAACATAAGAGAGTCAGATTCCTCAGAGTTGGGAAAGAAAAGAAGAGCGACAATTAGAGCTTGTACATACAGATGTATGGGGACTTGCTTAGGTATCATCTCTCAGTGGCTCTTATTATTATGTTACTTTTATTCATGATGCAACTAGAAAAACCTGGATTTATTGTATTCGAAATAAATTTGATGCTTTCAAGAAATGGAAATCTTTGGTTGAAAATGAGACAGGAAAAAGGTTAAAATGTCTTAGATCAGATAATGGAGGTGAATATTGTAGCAAAGAGTTTGATAGGTATTGTTCAGAGAATGGAATTCATAGACAAAATACAGTTCCAGGAACACCACAAGAAAATGGTGTGTCAGAAAGGATGAATAGGACAATCATGGAGTGTGCAAGGTGCATGAGATTGCATGGAGCATTGCCTTTACAACTTTGGGTAGATGTTGTAGATATTGTTGTTTATCTAATAAACAGAGGGCCTTCAAGTTCCTTGGATGGTGGTATTCTAGAGGAGGCATGGACAGGTAAAAAGGTAAACTACTCATTTTTAAAGACTTCTGGTTGTGAAGCCTTTGTCCACATTAATAAAGAAAATAGAAAAAGCTTGAGGCAAAATCAAAGAAATGTACCTTTATTGGATATGTTGTTAATGATTTTGGTTATCACTTTTATGATTATGAAAAACACAAAATCATTAGGAGTAGAGGTGTCATATTCATTGAAAAGATTTTGTATAAGGATCAGATGCAGGAAAAAGAAAATAGAGAATACACAGTTCATAATGACATCACAGAAAAAGTGAAGGTGCCTGAAAATCATAATGATCAACAGCCAGAACAACAACAACTACAACAACAAGAAGCACCTCAAACACCTAAAAGTGGTGTTAGAAGATCTACCAGGATAAGTAGACCCCCTGAATGATAGTCTCCTTCATTATTTTATGTATTGTTGACTGATTTTGGTGAACCAAAATGTTATGAAGAAGCAGTGCAGGTAGAAACTAGGAAGAAGCGCGATAAATAAATGAAAGAAGAGATGGACTCCTTAGCACATAACCAGACTTGGGACTTAGTCAGGTTGCCTGTAGGTAAAACAACATTGTAGAATAAATGGGTTTACAGGTTGAAGGAAGAAAATGGAGGTAGAAAAAGTATAAAGCTAGACTTGTGGTGAAGGGTTTTGCATAGAAAAAGGGTATAGATTTTGATGAGATATTTTCTCCTGTTGTTAAAATGACTTCAATCAAAACTATTTTAAGTCTAGTAGCAATTGAAGATTTTAATCTTTAGTAGTTAGATGTAAAGACAACCTTTCTCCATGGGGATTTGGAGGAAGAGATATATATGCAGCAACCATAAGGATATGAGGTAAAAGGGAAGGAGAAACTAGTGTGCAAGTTGAAGAAGAGCTTGTAGGGATTAAAATAGGCTCCAAGGCAGTGGTATCTAAAATTTGACAGGTTTATGTTTGAACAAGGTTATACTAGATGTCACTTTGATAATTGTGTTTATCTCAAAAGGAAAAATGATGGAAACTAAATTATATTGTTATTGTATGTAGATGACATGCTTGTTTCAGGTTCTAACATGTAGGAAAGAAATGTGCTCAAAAGAAAATTGGCGAACTCATTTTCAATGAAGTATTTGGGTGCTGCAAAACAAATCCTTGGTGTGCAAATAACTAGAGAGATGAATAATTGAAAATTAACATTGTTCCAGAGTGAGTACATAGAAAAGGTGTTGAAAAGATTTAATATGTAGAATGCAAAACCAGTTAGTATACCTTTGGCTAGCCATTTCAAACTAAGTAAGGAGGTGTGTCCCAAGACTCAGAAAGAAATGGCTTATATGTCTAAATTTCCATATGCATCAGTAGTTGGAAGCTTAATGTATGCAATGGTTTGCACAAGGCCTGATATTGCACATGCGGTGGGAATTGTAAGCAGGTACATTAGCAATCTAGGAAAAGAACATTGGATGGTGGTGAAGTGGATTCTCAGGTATTTGAGAGGTACCACAAATCAAGCATTATGCTTTGGCGGTTCAAACATTTCTCTACAGGGATATGTTGATGCAGATATGGCGGGTGATAGAGATAACAAAAGGAGCACCACAGGGTATTTGTTCACTGTAGGTGGAACAACTGTCAGTTGGGTTTCAAAAATAAAAAGTGTTATTGCACTCTCAACAACAGAAGCAGAGTATGTTGCTGCTACAGAGGCTAGTAAAGAAATGATTTGGTTACAAAGGTTTCTAGATGAATTGGGTAAGAATCAGGAGTTGGGCAGGTTATACAATGACAGCCAGAGTGCCATACATCTTGCAAAGAACTCCACATTTCATTCCAAGACTAAACATATACAGCTCAAGTACCATTTCATACGGTAAGTGTTGGAAGATGGATAGTTGAAGCTGGAAAGGATACACACTAGCCAGAATCCTGGAGATATGTTAACAAAAGTTGTAACTAGGGAGAAACTGAGATTCTGCTCAGTTTCAATTGGTCTTCAAGTATGATGAAAAAGATGAGAAACAACCAGGTCCAAAGTGGAGTCATTTTCCAGCAAATAGAGTAGCGATGGAGTTGTTATAATCAGTCTCCAAGTGGGAGATTATTAGGTGTGGAGCCTGATTATATTCTTTATTCAAAGGTATTTACGCATTGGACCCCAGTTCGTAATGTTGTGGCAATGTCGCCCATAAAATGTACGCTGCCAGCGGGGTCCAGGTGGGGCAACGATGATTATTTGGAGCCCCCCTGATGAGCGTCAGTATTGCAGCAATAATGCTACAACTCCTGGGCTACCTAATTTACTCTTATCAACCTAGTAGTTCGTAACAAACTTGGAAGCGATGGTGCTGTATGCACAAGTACTAGTTCTTGCTACAGGTTGTCACTTGGTTAGCCGGCGCAAGATCACTAGGAGATCAAGCCAACTTCTATGGATTCTAGAAGAAGCTCTATATGTGATGAAAGGAGAGAAAGACTACTCTACAGATACTACTCTAACTGTAGAAAGGAGAAAGACTGAAATGTAAAGCAAACCAAGTAAATCCTAATTAACCAACTAATCCTACTTTTGTAGAAAGCACTATGAAAACTATGAAAAGAATTCCATTACCTACCCAAGGAAGTAAACAACATATAACTAAGCTATTTCTGGAAGTAAATGAACAAAAAACATTTGGATTTTTATGTTTTTTTATGTGAATTTGACATGCATGTGATTTATTGTTTGTGAATGTGGCAGCGAATAGGTGGTGTTGAAGGGTGGTTTTTGGACTTGTGAGGATGTAGGATGGTGTGGTTGGGTCCTAGGAGGTCTTAGGTGGCCTTCTGGAGGCTTTTCCCACACTCGGCATTCAAAAGAAAGCCTACAAGAAAATCTACAGGAGGACACAGGAAATCTACAGGAGGAAAAACAATGTTCTACAGGAGGCCTACAGGAGGAGGCCGAGAGCAGTTTTGGCTATTTTGAGGGTGTGAGAGTGGGTGGAAAAGGTGGATGAAGGTTGGAATGAAGTGTTAGGGCACCTAGGGTCTGCCAAGAATCATTAGGAGAGAGAAATATGATTGGATTTTCTCAAGGAGAGAGGAAGAAATTCTATGGAAAATGCAGGAAACTAAGGAAAAATTGAGGGGAGACTTGGGCGACCTGTAGGGCATGGATTAGATGGAGGATGGGATGGCTGATAGGTTGGCTTACTGCTAGAAGATATCTGCTACATAAACAACTGACAGTCAACCAATGAGATTAAGCAAGCAATGAAATAAGTGCATCTAGAAAAACAAAGTTTTGCATCAAACTAATCTAAACTGTGATCTATGAAAGGAAATGCTGATAACTGTTGCAAGAAAGGAAAGCATGGAAGAAGACTATGGTAAATAAAGAAGTGAGCATGATGAAGAAGTTCTGAAGCAAAGCAAACTAGACTATTAACCAACTAAAAAGCTGTAAACACTAGAAGTCCTATGAATGAGGAAAATCTGTGTTTTTGGGGCAGCAAGAGGGTCTTTGCCTCAAATCATGGTCCTAGAGGGAGGAAGAGAGGCCAAGGCACTATTTCTAGCCTTTTGTATCTTTTATTTATCACTGCTTAACCTGCTATAGAAATCACAAATGGAAGCAAACTATTGAATCATCAAAAGCAACCTATTCTTGACTATAAAAGAAATTCATCTAACAGCAACCTAATCTACAAACTGAAATAAAACATACAAATACAAGTAAAGAGGAGCTTGGCTGCTTGGGTTGAGCCCTAACCCAAGAGCTTTAGTCCTCTGAGGTAACTCAGTGCTAGCTCAAAAAGGATTCCATCTTTATTTCCAAAACAATAACAAGATTACATGGTACTGTCAAAATAATAAGCTCGAAGTTGAGTAGAGTTTACATAAGCAAAAGTACAACAAAAATCCAACAAAAATTCGACCCTAGTGAGGCCCTAGGCATCTCTACTTATGCAAATGAAGCTACCAACAGCTTCCTTAAAATCAGGGAGGCTTGGCTCCTAAAACTAGAGATAATCATTAGTCATCCTCCACTTGCTTGGCTACCTTCTAGTGCATGACTTGGCTGCTTGTACTCCGAGCTCAATGAAGGGGAATTAGAAGTGAGGAGTAATAAATGAGGGGGATTCCCTCCTATATGTCCTCTCCTTTGTCCACTTCGAGTTATTGCTGCCATTTGTCCACTGGATCCTTGACTTTGACTTCAAAAATCATCAATAATCTACATTAAACACATGTTAGACCACATGGCATCATAAATGAGGTAAAATGAGCCCATATAATTACCCATTTATGAGGCTCATCATCACCCCCCTACTGAAAGTGTTTCTCATCCTCTGAGCAACTTAGTCCATCTCCTCATGTTTTATGGCCCTAGTGGCCTCCCTAGCATCCCATGCTTCTGATGTGGTCTCTTATTACTTGTCATAGAATTCTGCCTTTGTGTCTATCTCTTCCCACTGCTCATGCTCTTCTTCTTCTCTTCTGCCTTCCAGTATGCCTAACAGTAGTGGGGGACTCAATTTGAGGCCAATCCAATTGACCTTTAGCCTTTGCATGGAGCGCTTATATATTGGCACTCTCCTTAATGCCTCCTTCATCCTCATTGGGGAATGATATTCCCTGATCTGCAGACTGTGTGGTGAGGTGTTCCATCTCCTCATACATGCATGCACACAGTCATCCCCAAGTAGCCTTTCCATATCTTCAAAGTGTGAAATGGCTTGTGCCTGATCACTTATATATCTAGGGGCAATCTGAGGATTATTAGCAAGCAGGTTATGTGTGCTGATGAGTGCCATGGGGTTTGATGGCTTAGCTCTGATCATTAATGGCTCATTCTAGTCCTTTACCATCAACCTTCTTATTTCTGTTTCCCTTAACTCTTAATGGTTCATCCATGAGTCCATGGCCATTAGTTGTAGGTCCCCTAGCCTGGCATTGGGGTCCCACACATTCATGTCTATGAGGGCCATGTTATGTAGGTAGAATTCTGCCATCTTTGCCTTATCTTCTGATGTGCTTTGCTCACAAAGGTCCATAAATTTCCTGTAATCTTGGAAAGGCATTGTGCCTCTTTGTGCCAAAGTCTTTATCTGAAATTGCAACCATTGGTCCTTGAGATACAGGCCATAGGAATTTGTTGGTGTTCTACATTGCAATGCCTCCATGGACTAGCTAGCCATGCATGCCAGTTGGGTCTCTTTCTCTTGCAGTTGCCTCCTTAGCAATTCATTTTTTGTTTCAAGTTGGCTTCTTGTAATTGCTTTCCTATGTATGATAGCACTCAACTCTCTTCCCATTTCTCTAAGTTTGTTCTCTATATGGCCAATATCCTCAACTCCTTTGGATTTGGCTATTTGCATCCACCTATGTGTTATTATCCTCTCTTTTTCTAATTCAAAAAACAATAGAATTGCAATTTTTTGTGGAATTATTCTTCCCCCCTCAAGAAGACTATAGTAGGAGCCAAGACTGGGCTGGGGATCAGGTTCTTGTAGCTCTATTTCTTCCTCCTTTCCATTTGGCTGTCCTTCTATCCCTTTCTCAAGCTTTTGGGTCTCCTGTAGTTTTGATAGTGTCTCCTGCAGAACTGTCTATGCCTCCCGTAGGATTGTTTTTGGGTCCTGTAGTTCTACCTTTTCTTTCCATGTGGGAGATCTATGAGTCCCCATTTCATATGTGATAGGTGCCTTAGGAGGGGATTCTT
Organism: Pinus tabuliformis; assembly: GCA_031772625.1. Classification (NCBI taxonomy): domain Eukaryota; kingdom Viridiplantae; phylum Streptophyta; class Pinopsida; order Pinales; family Pinaceae; genus Pinus; species Pinus tabuliformis. Next base: position 65,631,200 of record CM062818.1, read on the forward strand.
TTCCTTGGGCAGAGGGTGCATCTTTAATTATAATTGGCACTTTTGAAGAAGGTTGGGGTTTCCCTGTTTTGATTCTTGTGCTCTTCCTAGCCCTGAAATACATGGAGGCCTACCTTTTCCTCTTCTTTTTTGGCTTGATGGGTGTACTGAGGGTAGTGAGAGTAGTTGCTGCCTCTCTTTCCAGAGTCTCAAGGGACACTTCTCCTTGTTTACTCTTTTCTGCCCCTTTTTCTCCTCCTTCTATTTCCCTTTTTGTCTATGTTTGCTTTGTTTCTTCCTGCTCTGTTTCTTCAACTTTCTCCTCCTCTATCTTAGTTTCTTCCTCCTTCCCTTCTTGTTTTTCTAAGTCATTAGTTGCTTCACCTTCTCCCCCTTGCTTCTCTTCCTCCTCACTGCCAGTAGGATTGATATCATAGGTTAGGGCTTTTATGTCATCCTCTGCTGTCATGTTTTGGAAGATTTCCCATGCTATAGGGAGTGTATAGGTATGGAGGGCTTCTTCCACTAAAATTTTGATTAACCCATGGTGAGCGAGTTGCTTTGAATTCCCTGCTTGAACTTTAGTGTTGGAGTCAATGAGAGACTGCAGGAGTAAGTAGGGGATGCTAAGCTTCCGAGGGGCTAGAGTGTCCATGCCATACCTTAATTCATGAAGGATTCTAAAGTGGTAACCATAGACAATGCTATACCTCCCCTCACAGGAAATATATTTGATTATTTGATAGCTAACCTCATCCCAAGGATATGGTATGCTAGCATTTCTAATGCCATTTTTATCCTCGATAGGGGTTTCATTGTTTTGGAAGAATTTTTTCTTAGCAGCTTGGCCAATTGGTTTCTCATCCTTACTCCAAGGCAATCCAAGAGGAAGGGTAGTGACCCTACTGATAAATTCAGGGGTTATCTCCATGGAAAGACCTCTAAACATGACAGTGGCATGTGTTCTAGTGTGAGGGACCAAAGAGTGGGCAAATTCTTAAGAAATTTCCTCATCAAACCCTCGGAATTTCTTAAAAAGTTTCATCCAATTTGCTCTTGTGAATATGTCCACTACTTGGGGATGTGCATGGAGCTTGGAGGAGTTGGTGGGCTCCTTCCTCATAAAACCTCTTGTCATTTTTTTAATGCTTCTTTAGGAAACCAAATGTGGAGAAGGAGACAAAAACTTTTGAAGAAAAATAGAGAAACAGAGAGACTGTGTTTTTTTTAGAAATAAGAATAACTTTTTTTTCTTTTTTAAATGTATTTCCTCCACCTAAAGGCTTGATTTCACCCTTGAATTTCAACCATTTCTTGCATATTTTGATATTTAATGGGGGTATGCATGGAACCTACTTCCTCAGCCTGAGAATCGTGCTAAAACCTGTGTTTTCTCCCTTCAAAACAACTCACTAGCCCTCCTGTACAAGATTGTTGTCCCTCCTGTAGAATCCCTATAGGTGCTCATGTAGAACTTGTAAGTGCTCCTGTAGAAAACGCTGAGAGCAAGAATATGGGAGAGATTAATGGAGAATGATGGTTACGAGGAGATTGCAGGAGCGGAGCTTCGAGGAGAGAATGAAGGAAAAGGTGGTGAGAGTGCTCAGGGAGGAGTACTTATTAATTTTTATGGATATTTTCGGTGATGGAGGGTGAGCTGGCAAAGTGTACGTTGGCCATATTTGGACCGTTGGTTCCCACCTGCCTTGTCATCATGGCCCTTTCCTCATAGTCATCCCTCATGATTGCATCAGAGTTCACACTTCCTCCACTACTTGTCCTTGACATCTTTCTTGAGTTGACTGTGCGCACGTGTGGGTGACATCTTCGGATGAGTGGAGTCAACTAGATGAAGGTGGCCAAGTTAATTGGCCACCTTTCCCTCATTCAAAATCAACCATCTCATTACTTTTTCATGCCTTCTAATTACACAAATGCAAACAGAGGAGAAGGTTAGTTACTTACCTGAGATCTGAATGTATTTGCTTGTGAGGTGCTATGGTTCTTTCTCTCTGTTGCATGCCCTTGTTTCTTTTGATGCATGATATCTGCTTGCTAATGTTTGGCTGTGCCTTGTTCAAGTTCTTCTCTGGCTGGATCTGAGCTTCAGGTGTCTTCTTCAACCTTCATATTTTCACCCTCTTGCTGCTGATGCTGGATTTTAATGGGATCAACTGCTACAAGAATTCCTACAGGAGCTCCTATAGCTGCTTCTCCCCTTGAAACTTCAGCTTCTTTCTGTGCTTGGAGCTATGAGGATGATGCTAGAGATGTAGATAAAGATGGAGAGGTGATAGGTAGGATTCAGGTGAGGTTGATGGTGTTGTTCCCTTTCTTATTTTTTCTTTTCCTGAAGAACTATTTTTTCTGTGCTTTTCTTGGACAGGAAGAAGAATGATGCTTGGGGTGTGATGCAGGCTTGGCCATGATGGCAAGGAGGTTTGAATACTACAGGAGTATTTATAGATTTTTTATGAAGCTTCCCTATCCCTCAAACTGCCTTTTATATCCATTTCTGGCTCTCTGTAATTCCTACAGGAGCCTCCAGTAGAAAACACAGTTTTCGAAAAATAATCACAGTGAGGTGAAAAAAATGCCAAGAATGATGGAGAAAGGTGTGGGAAGGTAGGATAGGTGCTCATGTTGGTTTCAGGGCTCCCTTGGCACCTTCTGCTGCTTCCTGTAGTCCTCCTGCAAACCTGCAATGCAACTGGAAATTCATTGTTCTTTTTCTCTTTTTTTTTTAAACAACTAGGGTGCCTCAAGGAGGTTTTCACCCTAATTACTTGCCCTGGGCACCTCCAAGGGAGGTTTTCACCCAGGGATATTATTTTTTTCTCCTTTATTTATTTATTTATTTGACATCACTAGGCCGCCTCAGAAGAGGTTTTCAACCCAATGATGGGATTCAAGCGCCTCATGGAGGTTTTCACTTGGGTCCTTATTTTTTTTTTATTTTCTTTTTCTTCAGTGAGTGGGTGAAGTGGAGGCTAAGACATGCTCCACTACCATCACTGTCTTATTAAAATATTCAATGAGCTCTCGCTTAGAGAGGGGTTTCTTGTAGACTTTCAACCGATGTCCATTGACAAGCATGGAGATGGCTTCATCATTAATGGCTCTGATCAGAACTAAACCATTGTCATTGCATTTCTCCACAGTGGAGGGTCCCAGCCATCTTGTCCTTAGATTTCCCTTGAAATATTTATATCTTGAATCATAGAGTAGTGCCCAATATCCCTCTTGGAATTTCTTCTCCTTGATATTTTTGTCATGCCATATCTTTCTCTGAAGCTGAACTACCTTTGTATGGAAAAGGGCCCGCATTCTGTGTTCATCCAAACCATTGAGTTGAAGTAATCTTTCTTTCTATGCATTGCTGAAGTCTAGGTCTAGCTAGGCTACCATCCTTAGGGTATTGAATTCAAATTATATTGACAGCAAAGCCTTCTTCCCATAGACAAGCTCATAGGGTGTGAACCCTGTAGTGGTCTTCCAAGTTGTGTTGTAGGCCCAAGTGGCCTCAACTAATCTATCCTCCTAGTCTTTTCTGTTGTTGCTTACTACCTTTGTCAGGATCCCTTCCAATGTTCTGTTAGTGACCTCCACCTGCCCATTGGCTTGTGGATGGTAAGGGGTCGAAGTCCTGTGCTTGATTCTATGATGTGTGAGGAGGTCTTCAATCAAATTGGAAGTAAATTGACTACCTTGATCTATGACCAACTCTCTTGGATACCCAAACTTGTAGAATATGTTTTCTGTCAAGAATTTAGCTACTTTTTCTTTTGTCGCTGCTTTGATTGCTTTGGTCTTTGCTCAATTTGTCAGGTAATCGCTGCACACAATGATGTATTGCTTCTGCTTTGAAGGAGGGTTGATAGGACCCATAAAGTCCATGACCCACTTCTCAAATGGTTCAAAGGTCACTTGAGGTTGCATGGGCATTTCATCCTTTAGAGTAGGTTTCCCCATCCTCTGACACCGATCACACTGGCTGGTATATCTCCTCACATCTTGATGAAGAGTGGGCCAGTAGTAGCCTACTTGGAGTATCTTGAAGGCAGTGCTTTTTGCTGCAAAATGGCCTCCACAAGGCCCATCATGACAGGTCAGGAGGATGTCAAAGACTTCCTCCTCCCTGACACATCTTCTCAAGATCTGATCTGGGCCAAGTTTGAAGAGATTTCCTCCAATCCAGGTGAAAGGGGCGCTTTTCCTTACTATCTTGCTCTTCTCTTTTGAGGACAAGTGTGGTGGAAACCGTGCTGAAACCAAGTAGTTTGCTATATCAACAAACCATGGAGAGAGTACTGAGATAGAAAATAGATGTTCATATGGCATTTGTTCATCCACCATTCCTTCTTCACCTGTAGACAAATTCACTCTAGACAAAAAGTCAGCAACGACATTTTCTTTACTAGGCTTATCAATAATGGTCAAATCAAACTGATGCACTAAAAGCAACTATCTAATAATGCGAGCATTCACATCTGGTTTGTTCATTAAATATCTAATTGCAACATCATCAGTGTGCACAAAGGTTTGACAGCCTATGATATAATGTCTGAATTTGTTTAAGAAATGCATGACAGCTAGGAGTTCCTTCTCAGTCACTGTATAGTTTAACTCAGCCTTTGACAAGTTTTTGCTTATAAAGTATATGGCATAAGGCAGCTTTTCATCGATTTGTCCCAAGGCTGCTCCTATTGCTTTGTTCGAGGCATCTGTGTGAATATGGAAAGGTAGGGCCCAGTTTGGGCCTCTCAGAATTGGGGCAGTCACGAGCTTTCTCTTCAAGGTATCTAGGGCCTCTTGATAGTTTTCTAACCATATGAACTCAACATCTTTACCTAAGAGGCCAAACAAAGGAGAGGCTAGCTTACTAAAATCTTTAATGAATCTCCGGTAATACCCAGCTAAGCCTAGGAAACTTGTGACATCTCTCACCTTTTGAAGAGGTGGGACCCTTTGGATGATGGAAATTTTGTTGGGTTCCACCTGCAGTCCTTATTGAGATATTGCATGACCTAGCATGGTCCCTTCAGTCATCAGAAATTCACATTTTTCTAGACTGAGGGACAGGTTCATCTCAATACACTTTTCTAGAACTTTTCCTAGGTTAGATAAAGCTTCCTGAAAGTCAGAGCCATAAGGAGTAAAGTCATCCATGTATATCTCTACTGCATCATGAACTAATTCAGAGAATATACATAACACCACTCTTTGGAAAGTGGCGGGAGCATTACACAAACCAAAAGGAAGGACATGGTATGCAAAGGTACCTCAAGGACAAGTGAAAGTGGTCTTATCTTGGTCTTCTGGGCTGATTTGAATCTGATTGTACCTACTAAACCCATCTAGGAAAGAGAAAAACTTTTTCCCTACCAGACCATCTAACACTTGATCTATGAAAGGTAAAGGAAAATGGTCCTTTTTAGTACCTTTGTGCAATTCCCGATAGTCGACACAGATTCTCCACTTACCATTTTTCTTTGGCACTAGCACCAAAGGAGAGACCCATTCACTGTCAGAGATGGGATAGATGAACCCTGAATCAAGCAATTTCTGTAATTCTTCCTTAACAATATCTTTAAGTGTTGGATTTGTCCTCCTTTGAGGCTGCCTGACTGGCTTGCAATCCTCCTTGATGTATATAAAATTAGTACATACTGAGGTGTACTCCCTTCATCTCCTTATAGTTCCAGGTGAAGGCATCTAGGTGTTTTCTCAACAAGCTACACAGTTCCTTCTCGTGGGAAGTGGATAGGGATGGATTGATTTTCAAGGTTCTTTCTGGGCTGAAATCTATATTCTTAATACGAAGAGGAGTGGAGTCGGCCACACAAAGATTAGTTGAGGGGTTGTTTTGGGTTTCTCTTACTATGTCCTCTAATGGTGATACACTGGGAGGTGGATTTTGAATCATATTTTCAATCATATCATCCTCATCTTGCGGTTTTCCCCCCATGGTGATTTCTAATGCACAAAGCAGTGCAAAATAGACTTCATCCTCATCTTCCTCCTCCAACTAGAGAGGTAGATCATGTTCTAACAAGGGTTGGGCAGGAGGATATAGGATTAATTGCTTGGACATATGCCCGTTCTTTATGGTCATGTTCCCAGCTCGACAGCTGATGTAGGCATCAACGGTAGCCAACCAGGGTCTTCCCAGAATGAGAGGATACCCAGTGAGCTTTTCCTTTGGCTGGAGAACTATGAAATCAGTAGGGTACTCCCAAGAATCAATGGAGACCATCGCATCTTCAACAATTCCCTCAGGGTTCATGGTAGAGCGGTCTGCAAGCTGTAGCACGGTCGTGGTCTTCCTCAAGGAGCCTTGGAGGTTGAGTTTGAGCATTGTGTCCTTTGTCATCAAATTAATGGCAGCTCATAGATCAATCAAGGTGTGTGAGATCATGGTGCCATTGATGTGGACATTGACTACTGGGCTTGCAGGGTCCAGATACTTTGGACAGATTACCTACCCCAACATCAGGTTGGATAGTTTCCCTATGACATTGATGGTTGGGGCATCTCTCTTGTGCCTTCCTAGATGCCTAAAGCACTTCTCTTTGATCAACCTATTGTAGATAGACACATCTTTTATGGCTTGGAGAAGTGGTATCTTCACACATAAATGTTTCAATTCTCCTAGGAGTTCAGTTTCTTCTGGGGTAGGCTGGACTGTTGCAGATAGTCTCTCAGGAAAGGGTGGATTTGCTTTAGGTTCGCTTTCCTCTTTATCTTCCTCAACCTCCCTGGGTGGAGGCTAGCTATCTGGGAGAACTTTCCCAAATCGCAAGTTAATTTCCTGAATCTCCATAACATAAGTTGGGCATGATGGTTCCCCACTATACACTTGCTGAGCCTGTCTGTTGTTCAGGTTCAGATTTGGTTGGGCAGGAATTTGGGGTTGCTTTGGTGGACCAGGAGGTAATAGTTATGGTTGGGCAGGTGGTGGAGGCAAAAGAGTGGGGGAGAGTTGTATTGGTGCCTCCACTCCTGATGAGATGCATTCCACTGAGGCTGTAGCTGAGCATAGGATTGAAATGAATGGGTGGCTGGTTGGGCATGATATGGAGATGTAAAGGACCAAGGAGGAGGTGTGGACCAGGAAGGATGAGCAGGGGGGGCCCAAGAAGGTATGGAAGTGACTTGGTTGGGGTTGTAGTATGCCTGAGATGTCCCTTGCATCCCCTAATGATATGGTCTAGGTCCATGTAGCCTCCTTTGGTTTATGTAATAGAGCTATTCAATGACTCCCTCAGCGCCTTGATATACAGTTTTAAGTCCAGGTAAGGAAGGGCACTTGTTTTTAGAATGATTTTCTTCACAAACTGAACAAACCTCCATAGATTTCAATGGGTGTTCATTCTTAGGATACCTCCTAGTGCATCTAGGGCAATAAATGGCCAAAGCCCTCTCTGCTTCCTCTTGTTTCCTTTTGATATGCAAGGTATCCATTTGCATGGCAAGAGTCTGCAGCATCTCACTCTTGAAGTCTTCCAGCATGTTTCCAATTTCTCCTTTAATGGATGAGTTAGAGGAAGAGGTACTGGCTATGGATTGACTCCCCCTACCTTTCTTTCTGGCTGCTCTAGAATGGTTCCTGAAAATAGTCTTTATGTCCTCATATGACAGTTGGTAGATGTCTCCCCCGGCTAGTAGATGGAGGGTGTCTAAAAGATCTTCTCGAAGTTTCCTGAGCAAGACAAGCTTTAGAGATTTAGGGTCAAGTGTACACTTGGCCCTTTTGTAACTGAGCTGGAACCTCTCCTCATAGTCTTCCAGGGACTCATCACTTCCTATAGTCATTCGAAAAATTTCTTCTTTAGTATCTTTTGACCTACAATAGTCTCGATACTTTTTGTTAAAGGCTTGCTACATCTAAGCCCAAGTTGTGATGCTATTGCCAGGTAATCCCATGAACCAACACAATGCTTCATCCTTGAGAGTAGAAGGGAACAGTTTCAACTTTTGCTCATCTTATGCATAGTCATAGGTTCTATAGATAACAACAAACTCAAACAAAAAGGTGTCATGATCTTTTGTAGTCAGACCATGGAAATGAGGTAGGGCGATAGGGCTTATATTCTTCATTTTGGTGTCCCCATTGGTCTCCCGAATAGGAAAGGTACCCTCTATTCTCTCTCCATTCCCCCTAACATTTCTGTGTTCAGCCATTGGATCCAAAGGAATGTTTTATTATTCTTCTTCCCCTATAGGTTCTTCAAATATGTTTGGTTGTTCACCTAAGGGTTCTTCTTGATCATAGCCACCGAATAAGAGAGAAGGTTGGCTGTGTGAAGCAGTGGGGGTGTTGGGAAAGAATTTTCTTGAGTTATCTCTATTCCTACGAGGCATGAAAGGAAATATTTTTGGTTGGTTTTTGTTTCTTTTTCCCCACACTGATAGTACCTGCAAAACTAAAAGTGATTGAACAAAACAAATTGAAACTAGCTAAAACAAACTTGCTGAATGAAAATTTGCAGAATTGAAGAGGAAAGCAAGGAAATGTAGGACTTGAAAGAAAAGAATGACTAGTCTACTCTTACTGAAAAGAAATTTGTAGAATTGAAAAGGAAAGCAAAGAAATGCAGAACTTGAAGGAAAAGAAAGGACTAGTCTACTTTTGTTGAAATAAACTATTAGCAGAATGTTGCAATAAAAAATAGAAGAAAGCAGTAATCACAGAATGCTCTGATGCTTCCCCAGCAATGGTGCCAAAAAGTATGGTGAGCGCCAGTATTGCAGCAATAATGTTGCAACTCTTGGGCTACCTACTTTACTCTTATCAACCCGGTAGTTCGTAACAAACTTGGAAGCGACAGTGCCATATGCACAAGTACTAGTTTTTACTACAGGTTGTCACTTGGTTAGCTGGTGAAAGATTACTAGGAGCTAAAGCCAACTTCTATGGATTCCAAAAGAAGCTTTATATATGATGAATGAAGAGAAAGACTACTCTATAGATACTACTCTAACTTCAGAAAGGAGAAAGACTGAAATGTAAAGCAAACCAAGTAAATCCTAATTAACCAACTAATCCTACTTTTGCAGAAAGCACTATGAAAACCATGAAAAGAATGCCATTGCCTACTCAAGGAAGTAAGCAACATCTAACTAAGCCATTTCTGGAAGTAAATGAGCAAAAAACATCTATTTGGATTTTTATGTGAATTTGACATGCATGTGATTTATTGTTTGTGAATGTGACAACGAATAGGTGGTGTTGAAGGGCGGTTTTGGGACTTGTGAGGATGTAGGATGGTGTGATTTGGTCCTAGGAGGTCTCATGTGGCCTTATGGAGGATTTTCCCACACTCGGCCTTCAAAAGAAAGCATACAGGAAAATTTACAGGAGGACACAGGAAATCTACAAGAGGAAAAACAACGTTCTACAGGAGGCCTATAGGAGGAGGCCGAGAGCAGTTTCGACTGTTTTGAGGGTGTGAGAGTGGGTGGAAAAGGTGGATGAAGGTTGGAATGAAGTTTTAGGGCACCTAGGGTCTACCAAGAATCATTAGGATAGAGAAAGATGATTGGATTTGCTCAAGGAGAGAGGAAGAAATTCTATGGAAAATGTAGGAAACTAAGGCAGAATTGAGGGGAGACTTGGGCGACCTGTAGGGCATGGATGAGATGGAGGATAGGATGGTTGATAGGCTAGCCTACTACTAGAAGATATCTGTTGCATAAACAACTGACAGTCAACCAATGAGATTAAGCAAGCAATGAAATAAGTGCATTTAGAAAAACAGAGTTTTGCATCAAACTAATCTAAACTGTGATCTATGAAAGGAAATTTTGATAACTGCTGCAAGAAAGGAAATCATGGAAGAAGACTATGGTAAATAAAGAAGTGAGCATGATGAAGAAGACCTGAAGCAAAGCAAACTAGACTATTAACCAACTAAAAAGCTGTAAACACTAGAAGTCCTTGTAGAAATTTTGAATAATTTAACACATATTCACAAAGATTATCCTGATCATACAATTATAAGCGGAACATGTATAATACATAACCTCCTCTACGTTGATCATCAATTTACAGAAGCATAAACATTCACAGGCACACATAGAAGCATCAATCAAACTCATTAACACAGTATGTATCCCGGGGAAAGCATATCGCTAAAAACCCCACACTATCTGTATATTATATTGATTGAATCATGTAAAATTACAAAGTACAATGCTTATCACAAGCAATCCAGTACCAGCTCCACCTGTTACACACAATACAGCTAAGATCTGATCTCCAAATCTATTCCACTGCTTGCCTGCCTCCACTGCTCAATACCTGCTCAAGAACTGATGAGAATGGCTCACCAAACTCGTATTTCACCTAAAAATAATCACTCACACTTTGTTGGACGTGATAAAAGGCTACAATACTGGGAAAATATGTGAGCAAACTCATTGGCATACTCAATCCCTTGATTGTGCAAGATCTGGTGCACAACTATAGTCACAACTGATAGCAATCTGATTCTCTACCACCTGTCCCTGTTGAACTGAACATGCAATGACATGCAACTGAGTTATGGATGTATTCATTAGTTGCATCATGAGTTACTAATTAGTTTAACAACTCATCATTAGTCTATCTGCAATTAGACTAACTACAACTAGTTTAACCAAGTCAAACTGAACACAACTCCATCAACTCCACAATCAACTCCACCAAACTCAACTAATTGAGTTTTAACTGAAGTCATGCATGCAACAACTCAATTGACTCATAAAAAAAGCGTATTTCCTTCTAACAACTGCATGTGCCACCTCTGTAGCTCAAATTGAAGTGCTCCAAGAGAATAAGATCAAGTTTATAGTCCAAATATTATTATGAGACAATAATATTTGACTTTTCTATTTTTGACAGCCAGTCTAAAAATAGACTTTGATCACTCACACTTACATCAAAAATAGAAGTCCATCTATTTTTCCCAACTTGACCAATCATCCATAAACAGCAACCTGCAATCCATAGACATGATCCATATGTCTAAAAATAGACATAGTCTAAAAATAGACTTGCGCCAAAAATAGCCTGCGGGCCCACTTAGTGAAGGCGACTCTTTTCACTAAGCTCCATCATCTTGTTGCACTCTCAACAAGCATTTCTTGTTGCACACTTTTCAACAGTCCTATGAATGAGGAAAATCTGTGTTTTTGGGGCAACAAGAGGGTCTTTGCCTCAAATCATGGTCCCAGAGGGAGAAAGAGAGGCCAAGGCAATGTTGCTAGCCTTTTGGATCTTTTCTTTATCACTGCTTAACCTGCTATAGAAACCACAAATGGAAGCAAACTATTGAATCATCAAAAGCAACCTATTCTTGACTATAAAAGAAATTCATCTAACAACAACATAATCTACAAACTGAAATAAAACATACAAATAAAAGTAAAGAGGAGCTTGGCTGCTTTGATTAGGTCCTAACCCAAGAGCTTCAGCCCTCTGAGGTAACTCAATGCTAGCTCAAAAAGGATTCCATCTTTATTTCCGAAACAATAACAAGATTACATGGAACTGTCAAAATAAAAAGCTCGAAGTTGAGCAGAGTTTACATAAGCAAAAGTACAACAAAAATCTGACCCTAGTGAGGCCCTAGGCCTCTCTAATTATAAAAATGAAGCTACCAACAACTTCCTTAAAATCAGGGAGGCTTGGCTCCCAAAACTCGAGATAATCATTAGTCATCCCCCACTTGCTCGACTGCCTTCTAGTGCATGACTTGGTTGCTTGTACTCCGAGCTCAATGAAGGCGAATTCGAAGTGAGGAGTATTAAATGAGGGGGATTCTCTCCTATAAGTCCTCTCATTTTTCCACTTCGAGTTATTGCTACCATTTGTCCAGTGGATCCTTGACTTTGACCTCAAAAATCATCAATAATTTGCATTAAACACATGTTAGACCACATGGCATCATAACTAACTCAACTCACTCTATAAGCATAAATATAATCAGAAAATCATACAATAAGCTAAGAGAATGGTTGATTTGACTAGGTTAGGAGGTAAAATGAGCCCATATAATTACCCATTTATGAGGCTCATCAACCCCCCTGGCGGGGGATTGGGGGTAGTGCCCCTGAAGCTAGAAATAGACGTAAAATTGCCTTGTAAAATGTTGTAATTTTATAGTCAATCTGGGCCATTCATTAGGTGGAGATTTGATGGTAGAAGTTATGTTTAATTTAGGATTTTTTTCCCTATAAGGAAACCCCTCGCTATATATGAGGGAATTGTATTGCGTCAATGTAGATATGTATTATGAGCGAGAAAGAGAGAGGAGATTGTGTGAGAGTGAAGAGTGAATTACAACGGATCCGTTGTAGGTTATATCTCTTCATTTTGCTGGATAATATAAAAGGAAGGGCTGGCTATTTCTCTGTGGACGTAGCCCAAATGGGGTGAATCACGTATATCTGTGTCTCGTTTTTTGCATTTTCTTTGTTTATATTTCTGTAATATATTTTATGTGTTCCATTGCTATGTAATATATAATTTCCTAACTGGCAATTCAACTAGTCAGATATGTTGGCTTATCAGTTGAATTCCCATGTAGCTAAGGCTCAGAATCCACCTAATAATGTGCCAACAAGGTTTTACATGTCCGCATACTTACCATATACAATTTGTGTCCAGTAGCAGTTCCATGGCATGAGAGAGACATGGACACCACAACAAACTGTCACCAACATCTATTGCAAGTTTCTTGGTTGTACCGGAAGGATCAGTTGAAATGACAGTACAGGTTGCAATGGAATCGTAGGTTGAACGGGAACTGACGTGACAACAGTTTGTACAAAAATTTGAGAGGTCGTGTTTGGAATGAATGGACCACAAGTAGACATTGAATTTGAAGACCAAATGGGATTATGATACAAATATGAAGCACTAGGATTTCATGAAACTAACTGAGCTAGGGTTGTATAACCCTGAGTTGGAAACATGGGTCCATTGGTTTCAGGAAGTGTGAGATGGGACTCTTCCTGTAAAAGGAAATCCTTATGGAGGAAATTCATACCCTTTCTCATCATCTACATGAGGAGTACGAGTGGCGGAAACTTCTGAATGACCCAGAGAAGAGGTTGGGATCTCACCTTATGAATCCATGGGTGGAAACAATTGGTGACGAGGAATTTGAGATGTGCGAGGAGATAACTCCAAAGGAATACCAGGCTAATCGTAAGGACTATAAGGACACAAAGGAGATATTACAACAGAATCAAATAACAGATTCGATGGATGAATAACAAGCCCTTGCAGACTCTCGAGGGTCTATATAGGATTGGCAGGGGTCTCAGGATTAGATTCTTGAGGGGACCAGGAATCTAATGGAGGTGGATAAGAAGACAAGGGTTGGATACTTGGAATAATCCCAAGTTTGAAACCTTGATCTTCAAGTGACTGAGGAAGCTCTGGATGAACTCCTTGGGAGGACCCTTCAGTATTAGACAATAAAGGGGAAGTGTGAGATGAACTCAATGGTTCAGCCATGATGACTTCCTCTCAAGAGCAGAGAAGGAAAGATAATTAGGTTAGGGCTTATTAACAATCTTGAAATTAACAGGGAATTTTTCAATATTGGTCCAAGAAGCAACTGTATGGGTTCAACATGTTTATCGTGGGCAGTTATTTTGAGAAACAAAAACATTGCCTTTTCATCTTTTAAGAGTCAAGAAAAGGACGAAAAGGTGACTCTAGTCACTTTCATTGGTTTAGCGAGCTTGAAAGGACAAGTACTTGATGATCTTTTCAAATTTAAGGAGTCAGCAAAGATTGAAATGACCACTCAGGTAACTGTAGGAAAAAAGGAGTACCAAGTAACCGTGAACTGTAATATACACCTCAACAAATAAATTTACCAAGGACTTGACTTACGCATAGGAAATCTCTTCGAATGATGTGTTCAGTGTATCACTTTGCAGGGTGACCTACTCGACTTCCTATGGATAAAGGTTTGCAACCTATGAGGGTCTCCCTTTATATACTTGACAATACAGGGAGCACAATTCTGTGCTAGCGCTATCTAATGCAAGAGCGAATGATAGCTGCTGAGTTTTATAGACGTTGGAACGCGTCTCTAGGATAGACTACTAAGTATGAACATTAATGTTTCAAATGCTCCTTAGATCAATTGATAGATTTTAAAGTTAATCTTGAAATTATGTTCCTATTTAAAGGCCTTAACGATGTCACATGTTCCTAAAATGAAGCTAAATGATGAAATTGAAATCCTTTCATTCGATGAAGGCTACCTACTTAGAGAAGAGAAACACCCAAATCATGCATCAAACAAGCAACAATGCATCAATACAATTTTCAAATGCTAAATGAAAAACATGAAATCTAATCTTTCATTTCATAAGTAAATGCAATGCCATAGAAATGAAAAATCTTTTTCTTTTCGCTAAATATGTAATCAAGGAAATTTAGTGCAAAAGAGAAAAAGAGACTGCAAACAACTCAATAATCATGAAAATCTCTTTCACATTAATGATTTTGAATGCAACAAATGCTTTAAAAACTACTTAAAAGATAAACACTTTCGCTTTCACTTTTCTAAATACAACATTCAAACAAAATATTTCCTTTTAGCTCAATCGAAACAAACAATTTTGTAATCTATTTCTTTCCAAATGGAACTAAAGGGACTTTCAAAGCATCTACTCAATTCGACACTAATGCAAACAACTTAATACCCATGAACCAAAAGTGTTTTGCAAAAGACGCCCAAACAAAAAAAGACTCTTTGAACAAGGGTAATTAATCTCTGAAGAGAAGACCAATGAGTGAATGAAGGATCACTTAGAAGTCCTAGAAACCCTAGAAGGAAAATCAAGCTCAAAACAAACTTAAACCAATTCAAGAGGCAATTTTAATTAGACAAACATGTCAAGCAAGACAAGGACACTAAAATCACACTGGTAAGCCACTGACAGAAGGAAAACTACTAAAAACAAGAAGACAAACACTAATTTTCTTTAACCTCTGGGAATCAAACAAGCAATCGAGTCTGGGAATGGACGGTTGGTCAAACTCATCACAAAAAGAAGGTGAAGGATTGAATGGAAAGGATCATAGGCTCCCCAGCGGAGTTGCCATTTTGTCATCTAGGTAAATCCTCTCTGCTGACAGAGACAATCCCTCTAGCCCAATGAGTGGATCTAGCAATCGAAGTGACAATATACCAGACATTTTTGTAAGTTACAATTGAAAAGAGAGACAAAGAAGATGGCCTACCTCGTTCTGATGTTATCTTGATCTCTTTTGTTGAAGACCTTGAATCACGTGTGTCACGGGCTTATTCCTATTTCTCTCAACATTTATGCACCTGCACAAGATATCAAGACACAACAAAGCATGCAAATACAAATATAATATTCGAAAGCAACCTACTTAACTAATCAATGAATTTTAAGCTAAACGATACATGAGCATACACATTTAGGGAAAATGAACCAGCAAATGTATATTAATAGAAAATAAGGGGAAGCATACAACCAAGCCTTGATGTTAATAGGCTCTCCTTGAATGAATATCCAAATCCAAGCTAAGCTCTCTAAGCACTCCGTCTCTAAGGAAAATTGGTAGCATATAGGCACAATCTTAGCATTAGGGTGCAAAGTGACATAGACCAACCATTTGGGAATGGAAGAGGGTGAATATATAGGTTGGGAAAGGGAGTTAGGACCTCTCCAAAGATAGGATTAGGCCCTCATCTCAAGGAGGTAGCTCATAGGGATAAGACCAAGAGGAAAAGTTGGGAGAATTCGACCTCATCTATGCCAAACAAGCTCTAGCTCGCCGCTCTGGAAGCTTCTAGATCACGAAGCTTCTCATCCTCTTTGGGAAAATTTTAGGATCATCACAGGTATACAAGTGAACAGAGCGATGCCACCACGGGTCAAGTGTAGTGAAATAGGCGATCATCATTGTTTTTAGCCTCATAAGCATGATGATTCTCAAATTAGGGTTTTAGAGTTATTTATTTAAAGGAAAGTTCAAGGCATTTTACAATCAATGTCTTAGGAAGAATTTGAGTTGCATATATGAATGAGTACACTGCATAATGTTCATGTTTTGGGCACTTCAGCATATGTCACAAGGAAGTGTAGGAGGTGTAAAACAATATTGTGTAACAACTATGTCCAAGTCCGCCCCAACACCCAACAGGACCAAAGAAAGAGGTCTGGGCATCAATACCATATATGCACTATATGTGAGGAGAACCATCACAGAAGGAGGTTCCCTCACCTTCCTCAATTCCGTAAAACAGTTAATTCCATATGTAACTTTGTAAAGGAAAATCCCTATTTGCTAAACTCAGATATGGAATCCATAGAACCCATTCCCCCACCCATCGAAGAAGGACCCCTAAATGTCCTATGTGTGTTCGTGGAGAAACGACAACTAGGCCCCTGCCATTTCACGTCCCATCACCATCGCCAGGCTAGACTAGCCCAAAAGCAATCAAAAGCCACTTGGAAAAGAAATTCACCCATTACATGTGCATTATGCGACAAACCCAATCATTTGATCAATAAATGCTATGAACTAAGTAGATTTAGTGATGTCTTCCGCTTAGTAGCCCAGATCCCCTATAAACACCTCTTAAACCAAGAAAAAATTATGCAGTGTTATTGTCGCATATGCTCTCAATTCCACCACACAAGGAATTGTCAGTACCTTACATGGTTCCATGCAACAAGAGAAGCACTAAAACCAACCCACACAAACAGGCCACGCCATAACAAAACCTTGCCCCAGAGATAGATACCTCCACAAGCTATCTTCTCTCGCCATAAAAAGGCCTCACCCCATAGAAGGATACATCCACAAGATATCCTATCCCACAATAACCAGACCTCACCCCAGAGATGGATACCTCCACAATATATCCTATCTCACAATGATAAAGAGGCATCAACTTCCTACGCCACGAGTAGCACCGCCTCTCATACAATCTATGCGGTTAGTGTCGAACAAGTTCATAGAAACCACGTGCATGGCATAACAAAAGTTTGAAAACCTTTGGAAGGTCTCATACATCATCAAACATTGCCTCCACAAGGGGGACACATACTATCAGATCCCGATGGGACTTGCCTAAAAAATCTCGATCAATGGTCTCTACCTCAAACAAATTTCACCTATAAAATGTTAGAGTAGGCATGTATGTACAATTACGTATTGCTTATGATGATCACCTCATCATATATGTATTCTAAAAATTGCTCTCTCATATCATGTAAATATATGGATCTTCCTCCAGCTTATCACCACGAGTTCACTCACGGTGCATCTCAATGGTCGCAAAATATCGCTACTACAACATGGGCCATATACTCTTTTGATCGATCACCTCATCTCTTCAATGGACTTTGTATCGGTTCAGCCACCAAAAATAAAGAAGAATATGATGTCTTCATAGGCCTCTTGGATGATGCTCGCCACCTAGGTATCTATCACCTGCATGTATTCCTTGATTCCCAGCTCATATTATCTTAGTTAAATAGGATGTTCCAAGTCCGTGATCCATGCCATTTTCACAAATATCTGCATGCACAAAGGTTAACTAGACATTTTGATCAAAATCATATAGTTGATCGCATTGTTAATCAAATCCTAGACTGGCATGCATCACACATATATAACTATCAAGATATATAAAAACATCAACACAAGATACATCTAAAAACACAAACGCATAAATACACTAAGAAGTATGGATGCATATATCACATCATGAGACCCACCAACAAATATCATTGTATATACATCAAAAAATAAATATGAGTATAAAAATCACTAGCCTATGACCAGGAAGGATAAGTCACCAAACAATAAAGGGGAGAATCCTCATAGAACGGTTCTTGCCCTAGTCCATACATCATCTCGACTAAAAACAAAGATACATAGCCAGTCCCCTAAGGCCCTGGTGGCACCATCTTTGCATCAAGAGCCAAGATGGGACCAGCCATAGCTATCACCATAGAAATACAGTGCGAAGTCATTTGATGCTCCCATTCCTGGGACATCTTCGTCTCAACCACAACCTCTCGAAGGTAAGCTCATCCCTCAAAGGGCACACCTCTGATCAAAGTCTCTACTCATCTCTAGGAGTCATGATACCGCTGTAACCTTGAGGAGAAGTCATTGTCCTTGGTACCTGGGGTCTCTGAGGAATAGGGACATCCCCCAAAACTCCCATATGTATCTGATCATGACCAACCAAAAAGGCCAGTGGACGTCCTCGCAGCCTCGCATCTACAAGTAAACAAATCATAGTGTAAATATCATCGTAAATCATGAATACATGAAAAAATACATATGTATACAAATTCATAATTAACAAACATATACCTGATCGCCCCTAAGCAACACTGGAGGGAGCCCCATCTTCAAATCTTGTCGGAAGTCAACCCCATGGTACGGGTAGTCGAATATCAACTAGGGTTTGGACTCGAACCAATGTTGTACCATGTCAGTCCAGTACCTACCTGTTATGAAACCAGCTCAAGAAAAGATAGAAAAGATAGATCAATGCCTTAGAATTCAGCCTCTTCGAGGGGGCAACCTCCTTTACATTACATAAATGAACAATTCTTTGATGATACAAATGACAAAACCTCCTTTCTATATATAGGAGTCTAAGGAGTCACAATATAATCCAACCGACCTAACAATAATAATATAAAGCCACAAAAATAACAATAGAGGGATTCTATGGGGCACAGAAATAACAATATGGGGGTAATATGGGCACAACAATATAAATAAGGGGTATAACTACACTAGTAATGGGGTAATCACTAGTATTATAGGGACCCAACATGCCCCTCTCCAAAAAAGTGTTGTCCTCAACACTTGAGTAGTTCTGGATACTTCTGCATAAAATTCTCATCCTCCCATGTGGAATATTCAGCGGATAAGTTCTTCCACTTGATAAGATACTCTGAAATTGATCGATTTCGTAGCTGTCGAGTTCTTGTTTCTGTGACTGCTTCCGGTTCCAATATAATTTTTCCTTCCTCGTCAAGTTCTGGCAATATTGTTTGAATTGGGAGCTTGTCACCTATAACCTTCTTTAAACATGAAACATGGAAAACTGGGTGCAATTGAGAAGCTGCAGGAAGCTCCAATTTGTATGCCATAGTACCAATCTTTTGCAACACCTTGTACGGACCATAATACTTTGGTGATAATTTATTATCCTTCTTAGCTTGCTTTAGGGACATTTGCTTATATGGTTGTAGCCGTAGGAATACCCAATCACCTACATCAAAACTTCTTTCACTGCGATGTTGATCTGCCTGTTGTTTCATTCTATTTTGTGCCAACACGAGGTTATCCTTTAAGAGTTGGAGGACTTGTTGTTGATGTTTGATGTGATGTTCCACTTCCTGAACTTTAGAATTTTCTCTTAAATATGATGTGATGGATGGTGGTTGATACCCATAAAGTGCCATAAATGGGGTCATTTTTGTTGCTGTATGGAAGGAAGTGTTATACCACCATTCAGCCAGAGGCAACCATTTGACCCATTGTGTCTGTTTATCAGATACAAAACAACGAAGATATCCTTCCAAACATTTGTTTACTATCTCAGTTTGCCCATCAGATTGAGGATGATAAGATGAGCTATGAGCTAACTGAGTACCAAGACAAGAAAATAATTTTGTCCAAAAATTTCCAGTGAAAATGGGATCTCTGTCACTTACAATAATCTTTGGGTTTCCATGTAGCTTTTGAACTGTTTCCATAAATGCAATAGAAACTGTACTAGCTTTAAATGGATGTGATAATGCACAAAAGTGTGCATACTTGGTAAGTCTGTCAACTGCCACGCATAGGTGGGAGACCTTTTGGAGTCTCAAATACCTTGGAATGATTGTCCAGGACTTTTTGGAGATCTAGAGAAATAGATGATTGCAATGTGGAAACATCTAGCGAACATAATTGTGTAATTACACCTCTTTTCTCCTTTTTTAGAAGCTTTTTCATGCCATTAGAGCTGATTATCTTTCCTCATTTCCCTGCAATACCCCTTAATTCAACTTCCTTTCCTTCCGTAGAAAATTTGATGAAAAGTTCTTGAAAATTAAAAGCTATTGTACCCAAGGATTGTAGCCATTGGACTCCTAGTACAACATCAGCACCTCCCATTGGAATGGAAAGCATTGGGCTAGTCAATACATATTCTCCCATGGATAGCTTGATATTATGGCACTTTCCAGAGCAATTTATTGTTCCTCCATTTGCAATCATCACTTGACACTCTGGTGCTGGATATAGGAAGCAATTCAATTCTTTTGCTACCCTACAATGAATAAAATTGTGGGTGCTTCCTGAATCAATCAACACTATTACCTTTTTCTTCTTGATTTGTCCTTCTATCTTGATGGCTTGAGGAGTGGTAATTCCCGCCAATGCATTACAAGATATGGTTGGATTTATTTGTTCTTCATCTAGGCTTTGTTCCTGGAGTATATCTTCTTCTTTTGACCTTTCTTGCTCCTTTTCTTCTTCCTCTTCACAATCTATGTAGAATAATTTCTTCTCAGCACACTTATGACCTTTAGTGTGTTTGCTATCACAACTGTAACAAAGCCCTTTTTCTCTTTTTTCTTCCAATTGTTGTGGTGTCAACCTTATAGGTTGTGGAAGAATAGGGGCAACAACACTTCCGTCTTTATAGTTGTGAGGGGTATGCTTCCTGGTTGCCATAATTTTGCTTTCCATTTTTCTTGCTAACCTGAATGCCTTCTCTAATGAATCAGGTTCCCAAAGGCGAACATCATGTTGGATATTATCCTTTAAAGACCCTATGAACACATCAATCCTATGCTCCTCTGGAATATCTTTTACCCTTATGTTCAATTTTTGGAACTCCTCAATGTGCTCCATTATTGAACCCTTTTGTTTGAGACTTATCAATTGGCTAAAAAAAGTGTTGTTTTTTGTATCTTCATAATGTGCTATCAATTCTTCCGTAAAAATTGCCCAAGTGATAAATTGTTTACGAGAGCAAAGCCATTGATACCATACAAACTGATTTGGTTCCCAATATACAGTTGCCATACGTACCTTTTGTGCGTTTTGCACATTATTGAGATCGAAGAATTGCTCCATTTGTAATATCCATGTGGCAGGATCCTTGCCATCGAACTTCCTCATATCGATTTTTGGAATATGGTGATTCTTCGATCCAACGAAAGCGTCTATGGAATCATGATTAACATTTCTTTTGTTCTCATCATGAGTTTCCTTTACTACCTTTTCACCATTAGTGACCCTTTCTTGTAGCAACTTCTTCAATTCTTCCATGTCTGTCTTCAAATCTATCTTCAAATCTGCCATGTCTCTCTTCAAATATGTCTTTGAATCATCCATCTTAGCTTCCATGCCCTTTATCTTAGATTCCACACCACTTATCTTAGCTTTTGTTAGCTTTTTTGAGCGTGACATTTGTTGCACTTGTTCTTGTAATTTTGATATATCATGTAGCATTTCTTCCTCTTCTTCATGAGTCATGCTAGAGCTTTCAGGTTCCTTACTAGGTGTTTGCATTTTCTTTCCTCGGGGCATCATTTACTGATAATAATGCTTTACTATGCCCTTTGAATTCCGTTAAACCAAGCTTACACAAAAATTAAAAAAAAACTAAACACCTTTTTTCACTTTATAGAAGCCTGATATTGAATCTGATGTATCTCTGTAATTTCAGATCATCCAGTTCTGAAATTGCTACCTGTAGTAGCCTTCTGTGTCCTCTTTCCAATGCTACAAGTCTGAGCCAAATTGGATTCTCCAAGGAAGAGTTATGTCAAATCTCCCACAGTGACTTGCTTTTAGACTGGTTCAGTAGAGCGAACTTGTACGACGTACCACGAGTCACTGTTTCAACCTTTGAATCTGAAACACACACACAAGAAACTACAGTCCATCCTCTTTCTGTACCTTCTTACGAAATTTCAATCCGATCCCCAGAGAGAAAGTTATGACGATTTTCCCCAGGTCACCTGTTTTGAATGTAATTCAGGAGTCTGCAAAAGACCAACTTCCTCAGATCATATCTCCGCAAATATCGCGCGAAAAGCTCTAAAATTCGGACCCAAGGTTCAACGCGATTTCTTCTCAAATGGGTTTTTTTTGCGACTTCTAAAACGTCACAGAAAAAAGTTATAGCGAAAATTCCACGCTGACCTGTTTGGAGCAGCGAAACCCTAGAATCCAAAGCTCTGATACCAAATGTTATGAAACCAGCTCAAGAAAAGATAGAAAAGATAGATCAATGCCTTAGAATTCAGCCTCTTCGAGGGGGCAACCTCCTTTACATTACATAAATGAAAAATTCTTTGATGATACAAATGACAAAACCTCCTTTCTATATATAGGAGTCTAAGGAGTCACAATATAATCCAGCCGACCTAACAATAATAATATAAAGCCACAAAAATAACAATAAAGGGATTCTATGGGGCACAAAAATAACAATATGGGGGTAATAGGGGCACAACAATATAAATAAGGGGTATAAATACAATAGTAATGGGGTAATCACTAGTATTATAGGGACCCAACACTACCCACCTCTCTTTCGCCTTCCTATGGCATCTCTTGTCCCCAACAACGCATGCGAGGCACCCGAGGAGGCTCCACTAGTACTACAAGAACAAGGCGAAGAATAACTACCCTCTCATAGAGTATACTGCAGATCACACTCCCATAACCAAAACTCTTCAGTGACAATCGCTAAAACTAGGTAACCTATGAAACCATCCCCTGCCGCACTAGTTGGGCCCAGTCAAAGAATGCCCTTGCCTAAAGTTGCTACAAAACTGAAATATGCAACCCCGAGCACCAATTTAGGGACACCAACCCCACAATTCTAATGATCATATCCAACATTTCTCGCTCGACTAGATCCTCCACTATTGTGATCCTCACACAACCATTTGAAATAGGATCTAGACGGTAGTGCCCATCAGCCAAAACCCTCATGTCAGCATCCCCTCCTAGAAGGGGATAAGGAAGAACCTCCCCTCGCGGTATCAACCCGGTAATAAAGTAAATGCCAACTTCCATCAGTATCAGGGGGTCTGTATGGCAGATAACCATCACCTGGCGATCCACATCCTAGCAACTAACCAGATATCACAAGAACTTGTCCTACAACCTCATTAAAGGGTTCTAAAGAAACTTCGGCAACCTCCACTACACTACTTGTTTCCTCGCACCAGCATCCTACAACACAACATTCCAAAGAGGAGTCCAGTCTCACTCTCTCTAGATCATCCTGCCACCAAGGATGCCATAAGTTAGAATGGAGAATCCCTCAGGTCCTCAAAAAATCAAAATGGGGAAAAAAACCAGTTTTTCCCCCACCACGCACATGTTCTTAAGAACAACGCACGATGTGTGCACCTGTATCCCATACAAGTGCACAACCAATGTGCAAATGCTTGGGAAAGTCATGACAAACCCTGGTAGGGTTTGTCGTGTAAACCCATAACTCAAACGCACGAAGTGCGCGTCTGAGTATCCCTTTCACGCGGGGTCTTTGCACATAACTCTTGTTATGCATGAAGACCATGCGTCTCAAGGAGAGTCACCTACACAGTCCTCAAAATTGACCCTAAAGCTATGTACAGGGGACCCCTATACAACCCACCTAACCTAGCAGACTGAAAATCACAGAAGTTAGGGCTCATGCTCTTACTTGTCTCTAATGGCACGAATCACCACAACGGAAAGAAACGCTCCAAGAAATCTCTTTGACGTCCACAGCTCAACAATGCACATAATTGATATTTGGGCCCCATGGCCCTATCTATCACCCCTTTTGACATATCTTGGGGTACATAATAGAAGCTTGGGATCTCCATTGACAAAACCAAAAGAGACACAAAGATCAGTCCCATAGCATCTTCATCATGGAACCCTTCATTCCTGTTGTTAGGTACTTTTCCAGCTCTCTAAGTCCATAAAAATTGCATATGTATGTCTTGAATAATGATTTCACTTCAGGTTTTGGTTGTCTCCATTGCATGAATATCACATATGGTTAGCTTCAACCAACACCTTGACAAGCAAAAGGAAAGCATGTATCATTCTCCACTCAACATGGTAGGCTTCCCCTAAAAAACGCTTTGCATATCCTAACATCATTTCTCTGAAATGTGCCATAAGGTCCAACATCTGGACCATGTTTATCACCATCTCACACTTGTACATGATAAGCATTCACGTCGGTCGATAGGAAACCCCCCCCATGGCTCCCTTCATCATTGTAGATCCTTCTTCACACAAAGGAGCCATGACCACTCACTCAGGCCTGAGAACCATCTCACATACATATCTAAAAATTTAGCCTCATTATGCTACATTCATTACGCATTCACCATGTTTTCCTGGCCCCCTCACAAATACTAACGAATGCACCTCCGCATCCTACATTTGGCCTCTCGTTCATCCACATCACATAGCCCATTTGTACCACTTCACCACCCACTTGCCATGGAGACCAACCAATGGGACCCCCACCCTTAGTATATACATTACACTTTCACATAGGTTACTATCATCATGGAGCACCTGTCTTTGTGGTTGTACATCTAAACCAACCCCTATTCGTTTGGCAAGTGTACAAAAAAATTTTCAAAAAAAAAAAATTATCCTATACACATTTGATTTTTAAAATTCATGGCCCTCACCCGCCTATAGTATCTAACTACCTTTGGTCACATCTCATCAGAAAATCATCCCCATTTTTCACATCTATCAAAAATCACTTACACCCATCCTATAAATCCTACTGACTCCAGGATCATCAAAAAGCAGGTTTTTGACCGTCGTCGCTTGCATCTCAAACTATGACCTCATAATAGCTATATGTATCCTCCAATTTCGATAGACCTCGCTATCATGAATATTTGACCCAAGTTATTACAATATTTTCATATCTCACATTGATTCACTGACTCACCATGTCAGATGAATGACACCCCTTTCTTGTCGACTTCAACAAATGTATTCCAGGAAAGAGGTAGTACCTTGGATGCTCCCTCCCTTAATAGGGATACCCTCGGGTGGTACATTGGGAACCATTATTTCCCAATGATGTCATCAATCCCCTTGACATTAGACATAAATTCTCTTCTTTCTTTAATAGACTTTCGTTGAATTTTTTGTCAAAACTTTCATTTTCTTGTTCTAACTTGTGCTTCTTAGCTTTACATTTTCTCTCTTGTGTAAGTAGTTTTTTATTATGCTCCTTCGAACACAAATTTTCTTTATTTTTTTTGGATATGACTTCTTCAAGTTCTTTTTTCTTCCTTGATATTGTTTTTGGAATATCTTAAAACATTAGTTTCGAAATATCCTTAAGATCTTTTGATGAAGGTAGTATCAGTTCTGATTCGTTGTCATGTCTTGGAATGTCACCATCTTCCTCTTGTAAGGGAACATCAAGAAAAAAAAAATGTGTTTAAATCAACGTACCTAATTCTTTGAACCAAGGTTGACTGAGAATTATGCCAAACTCTTTGTCAAGCATAGTTATGACACTAAATTGAGATATGTGCTCATAATGATCAATTGTTACTTGTAAATCATTAATTTCATATTCTTTCTTGCCAAAAATATTTGTTCTTTCTCCTATGTTTGACTCTGGAATTAATAGTTGATTTGTCATATTAACATTGATGCAGGGAAAATTTTAAGAACCACCCTAAATTTATATGTATAATAAATGGGCTAATCCCCATGATACATAGGAAAAATGTGAGGCGATTTTATCAATAATATAATATGTATATATAATTTTTTTGGCGAATCTCTCACCAAATTATATTATCTTGTACAGTGATGGAGAATCTTTCACTGAATTATAAAATCTTGTAAGATCTTGGCAAATATTTTACTGAATAATAACACATTGTGAAGTATGAAACCATATATGATAATAAGAAAAAATATTCATTAAACTGTAATATACCAACATACATGTTTGGAAAAAAGAAACATAATTTTCTCTTCCTACAAACAATGTTCCAATTTTTAGTGGCCATGTTTGTCAAGGTTCTTACAATACACTCTTTCATATCCTTCTATTAGTTTTGATAATATTCCACAACAAAGTTCTTGTAGGTGTTGATATTGACAATGAGTTCTGTCAAGGTAGGAGAGATTAATCTTTTCTCTACAACTTTTTTCAAGCTACCACTTTGTTCAAGTTATCAAATTTCTTTCTTATTCCATAGACTCCAACTGCGAGATAATAATAATAATAATAAAAGAAAAACACATCAAGTTTGTTTACCCCAACACACCAAAAAGTAGCAAGCCCCAACTATATTATATAAGAAAGTATTAGGTATCCCAAAGGCTTGAACGAGATCTAATTGAAATAAGTGACCAATGTGAGAATCCTTCCAAATAATATATGAATATATAAATGTAGATTTATTATTATTTTAATTGGAAATCTTCAATTAAATAATAAAATTTAATTACGTCTCTCCCAATCTAAATTGCTTATTAGCATAATTCACTACCCTCATAGGTCTCGCATTTTTTAACAGCGTTGTAACATGTAGATTAATTTCCTTTTTGGTGAACAATCTCCACCTTTTAGGAAAATATGGTGCAATGGCTCCAACCCCTACATATCATTAGGACAAACTAAGAATAGCACAGAAGATGAAAGGTTGTACAAACCAGCTTATTTTTCAAACAACTAATCCAACATCAGTACCTAAACTTTTTCATGAAGATATCATATTGAGAATGTTTGAAAAATGGTGAGAAATCTTCTACGAGGGTGATGCGGAAAGAGTGATAAGGTTTCATTGTTTTGAATTTTTTTTGTTAAATCAGAAAAAGTTAAAAACCAATATTAATGGAGATATTGGTATTTTTTACTAAATTTTGTGAAGTGACTAAATGTAACTTTAACCATTCACCTTAAGATGTTTTTACAATATAATTTCCTAAGTCTATTTAATATCTTCATTATCATAAGAACCAACCTATATCCATCTTAAGTCCACATCTAACCTCTTAGGGGGATGAAATCTATTTATCCCTCTGAGCACTTGGTAGACCCAGAATTAAGATGGATCTAAGATGATAGAATTTCCCCTTTAAATAGTCTATGCTCACATGAATAACATGGTATTACCATGGGTCAATACCATGGGTTATCATAAACCTGGAGCTTAAAAATTACTATTAGTAATTTATAAAAATTAATAAAATTAATAATTGATTTTTATTTTATTTTTTATTTTAACCAAAATAAAATGCTTAACATACATTAAATTACAACATCGATTTTTACTCTTGATCCACCAAACCCCGAGATGGATCAAATGTTTTTCCACTCTATGCTAGTTTGCATATCACGATATTTGATCCCTCTCGAGGCTTAGTAGATCCAGAATAGAGATGGATCTATGCTGGTTTAATTCCGCCATTTAAATAGGTTGCATTCCATGTGAATACCATGGGTCAATACCATGTGCCATTTTTATTTTTATTAATACTAATATTAGGATTAATAATGTTTTTTTGCGTGGTATTAATAATAATCTAGCCCATGGTATTTGGCCCATAGTATTTTTCCCATAGGTTTCACCTAAATATAACACATTTTTTGAGTGTTCGTAAATATAAGGTGAGTTATGGAGTAAATATAAATATATGTTTTATTTGTTTACCATACCTCTTGTTTATTTATATTTTTATTAATTTACCAGACCTCTTTTACAAATATGGTATTTGGCCCATAGGATTCACTTAAATAAAACCTTTTTTTTAGCCTTTATAAATAGAAAGAGGGTTATGGACTAAATATAAAAAGAGGTTTTATTTATTTACCATACCTCCACTTTATTTATATTTTTATTCGTTTACACCCTTGCATGTATATAAGGTGACTTATGGAGTAAATATAAAAAATGTTTTATTATTTACCATAACTCGCATTTATTTATATTTTTATTAATTTACCATACCTCTTTTATAAATATGGTATTTGGCCCATAGGATTCACTTAAATAAAACCTATTCTTGAAAATTAGGCGAATGGAAGGTTGTAACTCCTAATTTCAAGGGCTAAATTTACCTTTTTTACCCTATCCCTTAAAATAAGGTGGGCTATTTGAGGCGATTTGTAAAAATGTACTATGATACAAAATATTCACCCACTAAAAATTTAAAACCCCTTAATTTCGCCAAAGAGGGAACATTCGCCCCTAAAATTTTCGATGCATTAATGTAATTTTCCTCGCGACTTGTACTAATAGTGATATTAACTTTTTCCCTTGGATAATCCCTCTTAATGTAATTAACTTGTGATGTGTGATTAAAACACCCTTATAGGAAAATTGTCCTTCCTTCGTCACTTTAGAATTAGGCTACATTTGTTTTTTCTTGAAAAATGAACTTTTTCTTTAAAATAAGTGCCATTTTATTTGATAAACTTGAACACCTTTATAAATTCCTTTAACTTTTATTTTCCTCAATTATATATTTTTCCCCACTTTAAAATAAGTTGATATAAATCCACTATTTAAATAAACTGCACCTTATATTTATTATAATGCTTTAAAAAGTACTCGTCCTTTGTTATAACTTGTTACCCTTATGTCTCTTTATAGTTCTAGATTTAACCATTTATATACTTTAATAATATAAATCTTCTTTTTTTCTCGAGGCAAAATTGTAACTTTCCATTAATTTGAAAAATTACATGTAGTGGATGCCCTTGGCATATGCATATCTGTTGGATGAAGCCATTCAAGTAGTGATAAAAAATAAGCTAAGTCTGAGATCATTCAAAAATATCTAGTGCTATACATAATTTACCACGTAGGGTATACTTGATAAGTCTAGTAATAGAAATCATATATATATATATATCTATATATATATCTATATCTATATCTATATATATATATATATATATATATATATATATATATATATATATATATATATATATATATACATAAGTCAGCATAGTGAAACTATAAACTGCTAATAATAACCAAAAAATTTAGGGCATGTCCGCCCTAGGATATGCACTATCAATGTAGGGTCAGTGATAGTATTAATATTTCTCTTCACCAATCTGTTCCTGTATCATCCACAGGCCTCTGGGATGTGTCGTAGCCTCCTTGGATAATTTGACAGTAGTCGAGTTATGTTCCCTATAAATATGTTGACAGGTAACAGAGTTAAATTGTGCTTTGAAAATTTGTATTTCATCCAAAATGTTTCTGAGTGAATGTGCATGACAAGTATTAATGTTATTGAACCAATTTATGATGATTTTGGAATCACCAAAAATCTGTAAATTATTGCATGTGTGAGCCAATGCAAAATGAAAAATATGCCTGAGCGTGATTAGTTCAGGATAATTGTTTGTTCCCTCTCCCAATCCCATTTGAATTTTGTAGTGATGGTGCTCAGATAGATGGATTAAAATTCCACCACCACACCCCTGAGCTTGGGCTGCGCCATCGAAATAAGCCTAAGGGATGGTGAAATCTATCACTTCAGAGGATAAAATTTGATTTGTAGGAGAGTGTTCCTCATCTGGAATCTCATGATAGGAAGCAATGATTTTTGCAGTTGCATGAGGCCATCTAGCCTCTTTCCCCTTGAATATAATTTCATTTATAATTAGCTAGATTGACCAGGAAGACAAGGAGAGGTAGACAATGAGTTTTTGAATCACTTGTTGCAGCTCTCCAGAGATCCCAAGCCTCAAATATCGATTGACCCTACCATCTGGTAGTTTTGGAGAGCATATCTAAGACTTGTATCCATAGGATGAGAAATCATCGGGCAGTGTAAGAACAAATGATCGTTGTTTTCCTTAGTTTGTTTACATAGCACACACCAATGTGGGCCGTAATAGGATCGATGCATGAGATTTTCTCCTGTTGGGGTTTTGTTCCTGAGCACGTTCCACATGAATAATTTCATTCTCAGTGGTACTTTAAGTTTCCATAGCTTCCCCACCAATCTAGGAGTGCTAGTGCCTTGCGCACTGAGTGTAGGATGGGGTAGCCATATTTAGGAGAGTATAATCCATGCTCAACCGGAGTCCAGATGAGATCGTCGGGGCCTTCTTTGATGTGCACATGGGATTCATTCAGGGCATTGATATACCTTTCCCAATCCTGCTGCCAATGTTCGAGGATTTCTAATTGCAGTGCTGATAACCAAGCCTGTTCAAAGATGGATTTGTTCTCTAGGTCAGCAACCTGTGCGATTACTTTGATATTCCGCTAATTTAGATTTAGGATGAGGTCAAGGGGTAAACAATACATATTCCCACCTCCTGTCCATGGGTCCATGCCTATACGGACCAAAGTGCCATTATTTATTCGCCAAGCTAGCCCCTCCCTAATAAAAGGCGAGGTGTGTAATATTTCTTTCCAGACCATTGATATCCCAGATCGAGGCCAAGAGGGTAGTCGAATCCAATCCATGATATGATGTTGCCATATATATTTATTGTAGGAGACTTCAGTTCAGAGGTTTTGTGATGTGAGCAAGATCCATCCCATCTTGGCAGCAAGAGCATGTGTAAATATTGATAAGTCCTTTAGTCCCCATCCACCCCATTTCTTGGGGAGGGAAATGTGCTTCCATCCCACCCAAGCAAATGGTTTTCCCTCCTTATACCCATTCCAAATTAATATGAAACATATCTTCTGAATTCAGGAAAGGATTCCTTTAGGGATCCAAGAAAGCGACATCCAGTAGACTGGAGTAACCTCCAAGACAGATTTTATGAGGACTAACCGACCAGCTCTGGATAGGAATCTGTAGTTCCAGTTTTGTAAAAAAATTTCAATTTTAACCACAAGCCATATCCAATCAGCTATCCTGTAGCAATGAGGCTTGATCCAGAATCCTAGGTACTTAAGGCCATCCTCCAGTTGATGGCTCTAAAAAGGGAATTTCTGTTAGGCGAATAATCTGACAATAGAAATTATGTTAATTTATGGTTTTTTTCCCTAGAAGACAACCTTGGGCTTATATGAGGGAATTGTATTGCGGTTTTGTATGATTATTCTAAGCGAGAGAGAGAGGAGGTTGTGTGAGAGAGAATAGGAAATTACAGTAGATCTGTTGTAGGTTGTATCTCTTCATTTTGTTGGATAATATAAAAGGAAGGATTGGTTGTTTTTCCTTGGACGTAGCCCAAATTGGGTGAACCACATATATCTTTGTCTCTATTGTTTTATGTGTTTTTGTATTTGTGTTTCCGAAATATTTTATGTGTTCCATTGCTTTGTAATATATAATTTTCTAACAACTAGTACCAGAGTCGAAGGTCCATTTGGATGATAAACTCGTAGAAGAGAAGGGTTCCTAGTTCAACTGGGAGCAATGGTAGAAGATGGCAGATTTAGGGTTGAGAAATTTAATGGCCAAAACTACCAGCTATGGAAGATGCATATGAAAGATTATATGCATCAGAAATATCTATACCTACCATTGAGTCGAAAATCAAATAAAATGAGTATGATGGACGTAGAATGGGATATTCTTGATAGAAAGGCACTAGGAACAATACAATTGTGTCTGGAAATGTCGATGGCATTCAACATTTCAAAGGAAACAACAACGCAAGTTTCATTGACAACATTGGCCAAACTATATGAAAATCCCCCAGCCTCAAATAAGGTATTTCTTATGAAGTGACTATTTAATATGAAGATGTCAGAAGCTGGATCTATTACTAATCATTTAAATGACTTTAACATGGTTACTAGTCAGTTAAGTTCTGTAGGGGTAATTTTTGATGATTAAGTTAGGGCTATGTTATTTCTGTGTTCATTGCCAAAAAGTTGGAATGGCTTATTTATGGCTATTAGTAACTCTTTCTCTGGATCTAGTACTTTAAAGTTTGATAATGTTGTTGGTGCCATCCTTAGCGAGGAAATGTGATTGAAAAGCTCTGATGAGACATTGGGTAATGCTTTGACTACAGAGACTAGGGGAAGAAAAATGGGAAGAGGAAGGAGCCCAGGAAATCAAAGTAAGTCAAGAAAAGGAAGATCCAAATCCAGAATATGGATAACGGGTTGAAAATGGAAGAAAGGACACCTGAAGAAAGACTGCAAATCTCGGAAAGGAAAAGAAGGAGATGGACAACAAGAGAACAATCATGAAGCAAATGTGACAGTTGATGTGTTGCAAGATGGTTTGATTCCTTCATTATAAAATATTATTAATGCCTGGGTGTTTTATTCAGGGGCTTCATTCCATGCTACACCTGATAGGAAACATTTTCATGACTATGTTCAAGAAAATTTTAGACATGTTCGTTTGGTTGATGATAAACCCTGTAAAATCATTAGAATGGGTAAGGATTTTATAAATAAACAAAATAGAAACCAATGGCTATTGAAGGAGGTAAGGCATGTTCCAGATCTAAATAAAAATCTGATTTCAACAAGGCAATTAAGTGGTGAAGGTTGTGTAACTACATTCACAGACAAAACCTTGAAGGTCACTAAAGGATCCCTGGTAATAGAAAAAGGAGAAAAGGTTGGTACATTGTATTTATGCAATGGTATAATTTTCTAATTTTTTTAATTATTTAACCTCCACATGAGCAGATACAATATTGTGGCATCATAGGCTTGGGCACATGAGTGAGAAGGGGATGCAGATTCTTCACTCAAGAAATTTGTTGCCAGGTTTGAAGCATGTTTATTTGGATTTCTATGAGAATTGTGATTACGTGCAAGGTGCATGATATTACATGCAAGATTTCCCTTACAATTTTGGGAAGATGTTGTAGATACTATTGTTTATCTAATAAATAGAGGGCCTTCAAGTTCTTTGGATGATGGTATTCCATAAGAGGCATGGACAAGTAAAAAGGTAAACTACTCATTTTTAAATACTTTTGATTGTGGAGCCTTTGTCCACATTAATAAAAAAAATAGAATAAATCTTGAGGAAAAACCAAAGAAATGTACCTTTATTGGATATGGTGTTAATTATTTTGGTTATCACTTATATGATTATGAAAATCACAAAATCATTAGGAGCGGAGATGTCATATTCAATGAAAAGGTCTTGTATAAGGATCAGATGCAAAAAAAAGAAACAGGAAACGAAAAACAAAGAATATGTAGTGCTTGATGAGATCACAAAAAAGTAAAGGTGTCTGAAAATTAGAATGATCAACATCCACAACAACAACAAGTACTTTAAACACCTGAAAGTGGTGTTAGAAGATCTACCAGGATAAGTAGACCCCATGAATGATACTCTCCTTCATTATATTATGTATTGTTAAGTGATTCTGGTGATCCTGAAAGATATGAAGAAGTAATGCAGATAGAAGCAAGGAATAAGTGGGAGAAATCCATGGAGGAAGAGATGGACTCCTTGATGCATAACCATACTTGGGACTTAGTCAAGTTAACTGTTTATAAAACAACATTAAATAATAAATTGGTTTATAGGTTAAAGGAATAAGATGGAGGAAAACAAAGGTATAAGGCTAAACTTTTGGTGAAGGGGTTTGCACAAAATAAAGGTATAAACTTTGATGAACTTTTTAATCTTGTTGTTAAAATGACTTCAATCATAACTATTTTAAGTCTAGTGGTAGAAGAATATTTTGGTATTGAGCAGTTAGATGTAAAGACAACCCTTCTCCATGGGGATTTGGAGGGAGAAATATATATGAAGTAGCCATAAGGGTGTGAGGTCAAAGGGAAGGAGAAATTAGTGTGCAGGTTGAAGAAGAGCTTGTGTGGCCTAAAACAAGCTCCAAGGAAATAGTATCTAAAACTTGACAAGTTCATGTTTGAACAAGGTTATACTAGATTTCATTTTGATCATTGTTTTTATATCAAGAAATAAAATGATGGCAACTATATTATATTGCTATTGTATGTAGATGACATGCTTGTTGCAGGGTCTAACATGCAAGAAATAAATGGCTCAAAGGAAAATTGGCAAACACATTTGTAATGAAGGATGTGGGTGCTACAAAATAAATCCTTGGTATGAGAATAACTAGAGATAGGAAAATTCGCAAATTAACATTGTCTTACAGTGAGTACATAGAAAAGGTGTTGGAAATATTTAATATGCAGAATGAAAAACTAGTTAGTGCACCTTTGGCTAGTCATTTCAAACTAAGGAGATGTGTCCCAAGACCCAAGAAGAGATGGATTATATGTGTAAAGTTCCATATGCATCGGAAATTAGAAGCTTAATGTATGCAATGGTATGCATAAGGCCTGATATTACACATGCAATGAGAGTTGTAAGAAGGTATATGAACAATTCAGGAAAAGAGCATTGGATGGAAGTGAATTGGATTCTCAAATATTTTAGAGGTACCACAAATAAAGCATTATGATGATGTAGATATGGAAGACGATAGATATAATAGGAGGAGCACCAAAGGGTATGTGTTTATTGTAGGTGGAACAACTATCAGTTGGGTTTCAAAATTGCAAAACATTGTTGCACTTTCAACAATGGAAACAGAGTATGTTGTTGCTATATAGGCTAGTAAATAAATGATTTGGTTACAGAGGTGTATGGATGAGTCGAGCAACAAGCAGGAGATGGCCAGGTTATATAATGACAGGTAGAGTTCCATTCATATTGAAAATAACTCAACATTTCATTCCATGACTAAACATATATATCTCAAGTACCATTTCATATAGTTAGTGTTGGAAGATGAAAAGATGAAGCTAGAAAAGACACACTAGCCAAGATCCTGCAGACATGTTTACAAAATTTGTAACTAGGGAGAAACTGAGATCCTGCTAAGTTTCAATTGGTATTCAAGTATGATGATGAATATGAGAAACATACAAGTCCAAATTGGAAGCATGGTTTAGCAAATGAAGCATCGGTGGAGTTTCTATAATCAGTCTCCAAGTGGGAGATTGTTGTGTGTGGAGCCTAATTATCTTATTAATTTAGAAGTCTCATCCACATTTGACGCTAGTTCCTAAATGGGAAGGAAACACTGCCCATATGATATCTACCAGGGGGGGTCTGCGATGGCAACTTTTAAACCCCCCCCCCCCCCCCCTAGTGGGGGTTCGGGGGCAACGCCCCCAAAGCTAAAAATAAATGAAAAATTTCCCTGTAAAATATTGTAATTTCGTAGTCAATTTGAGTCATTCATTAGGAGAATGGTATGGTGGTATAAGTTATGTTAATTTAGGGTTATTTTCTCTAGAATACAACCCTTGGTTTATATGATAAAATTGTATTGTAGTTGTGTATGATTATTCTGAGAGAGAGAGAGAGAGAGAGGAGGTTGTGTGCGAGCGAAGAGGAAATTACAACAGATCTGTTGTAGGTTGTATCTCTTCATTTTTTTGCGTAATATAAAAGGAAGGATTGGTTGTTTCTCCATGGACATAGCCCAAATTGGGTGGACCACATACATCTATGTCTCTCTTGTTTTATGCATTTATGTATTTATGTTTTCGCAATATTTTATGTGTTCCATTTCTCTGTAATATATAATTTTCTAACAATGGTTTGAGTCATTATGTTGATATGCATGTTATGGAGGAGTTTCATGGAGTTATTTTCTAGACACATGTATGGGTTAATTTTGATATAACAATCATGATATGTTATGTATTTGAGTCATTGTTCCATAGGAGTTTATTATAGAAGTGATGTATTTATTGATATATAATGTAAAATTTTCATGGAGTTATGTACTTGTATTGTTTTATCATTTGGTTCTCTAGTGTTTTGGTGCTAGAATTGAGAAATCATGTAAAAATGAGTCATGAGGTCATGCTATAGTCATGTATGAGGTAATTTGTATCATTCCTACAGCCATATATGTATAATGTATATGTAATTAGTCATGGTCATGTGGATTCTTGGTCCACCTTGTGCTTCTTTCCTTTAGCAAGGAAGCAACGTTGCAGCAGAAGTGGGTCACTTCAGGACGGATTGATGTTGGAGATGGCATGTGTTCAGGGGGGAGCATCTATTTTCTCTTGTTTATTTCAACCATTCATTGTTGGCATCATTGTCCTCTTGGAGTTGTTCATGTTGTGCCTCGTGATATGCTATGATAGTTGAGGTTCTTGGTCTCATATAATGTTTAGAGCTGTTTGGAGGCTATTGATGTTGTTGCTATGTAGTTGTGGTGGAGATTGTGTGTAGTTGCCTCATGTAGATGTTGCTTCATATTATATGATGTTTCTCATTAATGCTTGTATGGTTGCCTCATGTTGGCATATTGTTTTTGTTGCTAGAGGCGTTTGATTGGATATGTTTCTCTAAATTTTTCTTGGTTCATATGTTGCTTGTTTCTTACTGGTTGAGATGAATCATATTTCAGCCATATGGTGGTCGGATGTTTTAGTGTTAGTACTTGTGTTCTTGCCACCTCATATATGGAGTTGACCCAATGTCAAAGGGGGAGTGATAGAGCAGATTGGTCTAGAGGTTGTGTGTGGTTGCCATTAATGCTAAAGGGGGAGATTGTTGGCATTATGGTGTGCATGGATCCAGCTAGCTAATGTTGGAATTGGTTCATGATGGAAGCTAGCTCATGTTGCCATTGATGTCAACCCTTATAGACTAGTTGATGTTTGGATGCCTTCATTGTATCATGGTTGCAACTAGTTGAGTTAGAATTGAGATGGTTATGTTGGCATTGATGTCAACTCTTGATGTCAGCCCTTTTGATGATGGTTAGTGATGGCATTGGTGTGGTTGAGGATTCCTCATGAACTAGTGGTGTTGATGGAGGTGTTGCTTTGATTTTTCTTGTGTTGGAATGTGTTAGCGTGTGCATGGATTGGAGGAATTACAGATGTGCTATAGAGGTCTATTAGAGGTGTTGCGGCTTGTGCAAGTGACAAGGAGAGTGGAGGACTTGTTGGCACTCTTTCCAATCTTATTTGTTGGACTTTTAGGTCAATTTGGAAGTGACACTTGGGAGACACGTTTGATCCACTTGCATATGTGTCAGAGATTATAACATAGGTTTGGAATCATGTTTAGATGCTAAATAAGGTGATCCCTCAGCTAGTAGAGGTTCTGGACTAAAGTTCCATGATTTTTCCTTATGATCTGCCCCAGATGCTCCCATGGAGGCTTATCCATGTCACTGAAAGGTCTCGGACACTGGGAAATGGGCCTATGTAAGCGATTGAAGACTCCAGTCAAGTTTAGCTAGTGTTGTGTGTGCGATTGAGAATTTTTATGAGAAATCCTTTACATTCCTCATGCAAATTAGATGAAAATTGACATGGGAATTCCTACAGACTTATAGATGAATTGGAAAAGGTAGGAAATGGTTGATTAAGTCATCCAAAGGGTGTGAATGAATTTATTGCACAAGTTGTGATGTTAGTGGCTTGATTTTGTCAAGTCTATGCACTCTTGATCCTAGCCCCGAGATTAATTTTTCCCATCACATTTTATATACATCATTTTAGAGTTGAGTATTGGTTGGTGCATGTAGTAGAGTGAGTGAGAGCATTGGATAAGTTGTAGAATTCTTTAGATCAGGTTGTGAGGTTAGATGCTTCAGTGTGTGAGGGAAATGGTAATGTTGTAATAGATTTCTGAAACAATTCATTAGTATTCAGATCATATTTTTGTTTGGAGGATTGGAGACGAGATTATGTTGCTAGATAGTTATAGTTTTGATGGATATATATGAGCCACTAATTTTCTAGTGTTGAGAACACATTGTTGGTGGTGTTTTTTATTATGATTTACAGAGATTCTTACTACTTAGAGCATGATTGCAAAGATGAATTATTCTTGAGCAGAGCGTCTTGGATCTAGTTTGGAAATTTATGAAATGAGGTCCACTTAGTGTTGAGGAGTAATAACTTCATGAGAGAGGAGTAATGATTTCGAAGCTTCAACAAAAACAATAATTTCTCTATCTAATTGGAGTTGGGTAAATATTGTTGATCGTGGTGGCCTTCAGTGGATGGTAGTCTGTATATCCATGTGAGAAAAAAGTCTTCTAAGTTGATTAATAGAATCAAGTCTCATGGTTGATTGGTGTTAGCCTATTGTGTATGAGGTTGAGTCTCCAGGTTGATCGGAGTCAGCTAGCTATGTAAAAGACAAATTGATTAGCATAATAGAAATTCAAAGTAGAGCAACAAGGGTGATTTTTCCCTTGGAAGGGTTTCCACCAGAAATCATGTGTCTCATGTGTCATGATGTGATTGTGTGCATTACTTATTGTTTTTGTTGTTGCTTATGGTTTTAGTTTCTATGGTGCACATGTTATGAATTTTATTACTTTTTGGTTAACATATGTGTGATTCAGTAAGTGAATTTTAAATTGGTAAAAATCATATATAGATCACACTACTTATTCACACCACCCCCCCTCTCAGTATTTCACAAAGGTTTCCAACAGTTTGAGATCAAGATAATAAATTAGAGACTTAAGACTACAAAACCACATCAATAAGACTTAACATAAATTGAAAAACATGAATATAATGAGATAAAAGCCTATGTTAAGTGTAAATCAAGATTTGAACTTAACTAAAGTTCTAAATCTAAAAATATCATCTCTTATTCTTTATAAGCAGAAATTGAATTAGCAAGAAAAGAATTTTTAGTGGTTGTTGGTGAATTGATCAGAGATCGGAGATTGTTAAGGTGATTTTGTGGTGATTAGGTTTGTGATTGAGGAGAAATTTATTTGTTTCATGAAAAACAGTATCCTTCATGATCTGAGTTGACTAAACTCCTGGATTTAACCAAGATATTTTACTCTCGTGATGTGGTTAGAGTTTCATTTTAACAGAGCATAAATGAACCTATATGCATGCTTAAGCAAATGGAAACATAATACAATCAGCGAATCATAGACATGAGACTTTGATAACGGAGTTCGTCCAGTGTGGACTACGTCTTCGAGCCCGGTGTCAAGATGGTTTTGGCTGCATCATCCAGTGCTGTAAATGGTGAAGATGTACATGGACTATGTTTTATGTCATACAAGGACATGTTCCCTCTACATGAGTGGCAAAGTATCTTCATGAGACATTCTACTACAGGAACTATCACTCACAAAATACCTCCTATCAGCATGACATAAAATTACACATGGTGACAATGAGTATCCCGCCATCATGGAATCAAAGATATCTCAACCAAAACTCCCATGGTGACAATTAGTATCCCACCATCATGGCAACAAATGGATCTCAATCAAGATAGTCATAACAATCCATGATGAATACATCTCACATGAAATAGACACAAAGATTCTACATCATACATCAAGTAGGAATTGAAACAATATAGTACATCTCATAGCAAATGATCAAAGAAGTACATGAAAACAACACTTCGTATACCTCAAATCAGATTCTAGCTGAAGAATAGAATACTCAGTTGTTGGATCTGAATACACCATCAAAATCGTGGCATAGAATCGACTGTCCACACTCTGAAATCTCACACTGTCACTCCAATATGGAAAATGGCCAAAACATGGAAGGGTCAGCTATAAAACTTGACCGCACCACTAAATTTGTGTCGTCAAGAGGTGTAAAATTGACTATCCATTTGTCGAATTCTGACACCGGCAGAATCTAGGCCTGTAGGAATCTTTTAGATTCCCCAGTGATTCTCCAAAGATTCCCTCCTCTAGGTTAACTGGAGATCTGCAACTCAAATTAGAAAACTAATCTCACCATTGAAATCCTTTCAAGATTTTGAGAAGAATGTGTATAAAGTTGGCTGCATTCTGGATCTAGGAAATTTCAGCCTTGAAGGAATCTGGAAGATTCCCTCAAGATTCTCAAAGATTCTCCTCTGCTAGGAATTTGCAAATCCATTGCTCAAAAGGTGAATCCAACCTCGAAATTGCATTCCCTGCAAAAATTTGAGAAGAATGACTGTAAACTTGATTACATTCTGACAATGCAAAATTTTACCTCCTAAGGAATCTTCGGCATCAAAAGAATATTCCTCATCTCAAAAAACATGTCAAGGTTCCGCCTCCTGGAACTGCTTCATGGTTCCACCTGGGCATGATTCCACTACACGAAACTCCATTCTCGCCCTCCCCGTTCTGTTGGCTCTTTCCCTCTCTGTTTTGTTCTACCTCTCCCCCCAGCGCATTTTCAAATGAGGCTCAAATATACCTTCTCGAGCGGAGTTATCAAAGTTGAGCCCCGTGGCCTAATGGTGGTGGACGTCTCTAGCCCAGCGGAGATCAAGGTTTGAATCATGCACCTCTCCAAAAATCGTCGGACTGTTATGTTAATTTTAGGCAAATTGTTTTGTATGGCGATTTGGTTTGTTGTGGGGGTGTGTTTTAAATGGAGTGTTAAAGGTGTCGGTCAGGCGAGTTCCAACCCCGTCGCCCACATTCTACAAGTGGCATAAGGGGAGGGGTCGGGTATGCCGGTGGCAGCTCGCCTCGTTTCAACATATATATATATATATATATATATATATATATATACTCATTACACTTCGCACATCCCGTGGAGTCTTTGCCCTATCTCTGCCCAAAATTGCGGGCTTTGAACCCCAAAACCGTTACGCGGGGCTTCTGCTACCCAACAATATCTATATATATATATATATATATATATATATATATATAGGGCAAAGACTCCGCGGGATGTGCGAAGTGTAATGAGTCAAGTCAAAGGGTTGTCCGCCCAAAAATGATGTAGAGTGAGTCGGCCTGCCCATGGTTTGTGGACCATGGAAATGTATAAATAGAGCAAGGCTCTATGGTTAGGGGGTAGTTAGTTTTTGGCATTATTGATCTGAATTGTAATGGGTTTATGAGGTAAGAAGTTTTGGAGCATCTGTAAGTCTGAGTCAAGGGTGTTGGTGGGTAGATAGAGGCTCTGCAGTTGTGTGCGCAGAGGCCTGGTAGAGTCTGCAGTTGTGTGCACAGACCCCTGCAACTGAGTGCACAGGGTAGATCTGGTTGTATCGGCGATAAAGTTGAATAAAGATAAGTTGGTTCTGAAACACTGTGTTGAATCTGAAATATTGTGGATCTGGTTAATTTATGATTGATATTTCTGTTAGATCGGTATGCTTATGCGTATGTTATGAGTTTATGCGAATCTGTATCTCTTTTGAACACACGCACTGGTTATCTCTATTAAATGTTTGCTTAAAGACCGTAACAAGTAGATCTGATCTATAACAACTCATTAAGTAATAATTATTAAGGAATAGCCCTGTCTCGGATCTGCATGGAAGCAAAGCAATGTGAGGCCACAGAACGGCGCACGAACCCTCCAGACCACATCAAGACATCCTAAGGGTGCAGAAACTTGGTTCTAGCACCCTCCCCTACTACCTCAAGTGAGACCTCAGTCCGCGCTTCGCGAGCTATTGCCGAAAGGGCTAGTAGCTGCGGGATTTGTTTGGCTGAATAACTCTTCCGAACCTGGGTTAGGCCCATATAAGCCAACATATATATATATATATATATATATATATATATATATATATATATATATATATATATATATATATATATATAGATATAGATATATATATATTTCAGTCGGAGGTTGGAAGGTCCAACAGGGTCATGGCTGCCGACCCTTTTTTTAATATACTGTTTTTTTAATATATGTTATGTGAAGTTCAATAGAGGTGGCGGGGGTCATGGCTCACCACCTATTTTAATATATTTTTTTGTTTTCATATAAACCATTGGTTATTTTTAAATTTTTCGAAAATAAGGGATATTGGGTAATTTAAAGAGGCCATAATTTTGCCTACTCTCAGGAGCTAAGTTTCCACGTCGGTTGATGGTGAATTTGCAGGACACTTAAACCTGGCCCACTGCCCAACTTTGACCAAAACTTTGACTCGCTCTATCTCCTCCATACAAGCTTGGATTTGAGTGTCGTTCACACTATTGGAATCAAGGCGACGAGCACTTCGATCTGGTGCTGGTTTGGGAGCAATATGACCCCTTTGAATTTTGACCCTTTCTTAGCACCCTTAGACTGTCTGGAGCCATCTAGGTCAATCCTCCCCACTGAGGAGATTTTGGTCCTCAAAAAGCATGAAAATACTCTGCAGCTTATTTGTACCTTGTTTGCACTTACAAGTGTCTAATAAGTCACCCTTCCTTCTCCTTCACCTTTGTCCTTTGAAGCCATAAGTGATGAGCCAACACCTGCAACTTCTGCAAACCTGTAATACATTGTTTTTACAAATTACATGCTTGATTTACAAAACCAACTAATGACCCAAGCATCCCATACTTGCCACGAGTTTATAACACATACTCAATGGTCAAGTTTACATCATAATGGAAACAATACCCCAGCTATGAAAACAAGGCCGAAATATCATTGTTGCTTCAACAAGTGATGGAAAACACATCATCATTGCAAAACATGATTTATAAAAATAAGGCCAAACACTATTGTTGCTTTAACAAGTGATGGAAACACAAAATCACTTTCATAGTTTAAAATGCATCACAAAATAAGGTCAAACATCATTGTTGTTGCAACAAGTGATGAAACACACATCATCACTTTTACAGTTTTAAACTGCAACAAATGATTGGAAAAAATAATACCATGACATTCTACCACACCTAGAAGAACCATTTCTCACTTATCAAAGTGAATGGGTCACCTCCTTGTGGCGCATTCACTAGTAAAACAACCATTTGATCTGGTTCATGCTCAGATGCTTTGTCTTTGCGATGTTGCTCTGGATGGAGCCTCCAACATGTGGCTTTTTGATGACCACTTCTATTGCAATGACTGCAATAAGTCTTCTCCCTCTAGATCTTCTTAAATGTTTCTTCCTCTGCGGTGGAGAAGGCCTTTCATGCCTAATCCTCTTTCGTGCTACCATTATCTTCCAACACTCATCAAATATGTGGTTATGTAAACCACAAAAAGTACATGTTTTTCGATTCCATGTTTTACGTTCATCATTAGCAACATTATTGTAATCGAAATGAAAATTCAAATATTGAAACTTGTTTTACCTTTCCTTGTTACCTCTGGTGTAATTATGGCAATGAGAGCTTGCCTCATCTCTTTTCCTGCAATGGTTACTGCTATGGGATGACGGTGATGTGTTCCCATCATTCTCTTTCCTCAATGATTTCAACAATGTCTCAGAAGAATCTGACACCTTCAAGCATTCTCCTTCGTTATATCCCAAACCTGCAAGTCGAGGTTTCTTCTCAACCTCCAATGGTTGAGTTATGCTTTGGCTATTAACAACAATTCCTTCTTCTTCCTTGTATCTCATCCTAGTAAGGAGATTCATGCTTGTCCCTGTAATTGGTATCTCCACATTTCCAAAAGAAATTATACTATGTGAAGATGAAACTGAAGGGAAATCAACATCTTTTACCTCCACTGTCGAGTTAGAAAGAATTGATGAGGGCTCCTCATCCTTTGTTGTTGGTGTTTTGTTGGCTGTCTTGGCGCATTCCCCAACTTCCTTCCTGACATACCCAAGTCCTACCTAATAGGCTAATTCCTCTACTTTGATGGGGTTGACAATGACTTGACCATTAATGCCCAAGCCTTTTCCTTGATACCCCATTTTCTTCTGCAATTTGTAGCCAAATCCTATGGTATGATTTTCAAAAGCAGCGAAATCATAATCAAGAAACGTACATGAAGTCGGAGAATTACTTTTTACCTCACAGGGGTCACGTTGCAGCTTTTCCAAGGCCTCGTCCTTAGCTTGCAATTGTCATAGCAACCTATTTTTCTCCTCTTTCTCTTCTTGTAGAAGCATCTTCAATTCAGCATTATCTTCTTGAAGACTCTGGTTGTTGTGCTTCAGTTCTTCCAGGGCCTCTTCCGTGGCTCGCAACTGAAGTTGCAATTGCTTCTTTTCCTCTGTCTCTTCTTGTAGAGCTTCATACATTGTGTCCATCTTTTTGGATACTTTGAGCATGG
This sequence comes from Pinus tabuliformis, assembly GCA_031772625.1. Taxonomy (NCBI): domain Eukaryota; kingdom Viridiplantae; phylum Streptophyta; class Pinopsida; order Pinales; family Pinaceae; genus Pinus; species Pinus tabuliformis. The sequence goes on from CM062818.1 coordinate 65,675,153, forward strand.
TCTTGTACATCTATTTGACGTCCTCCATTGTTGCACATTCCATTGTTCACGCTCACAATTCACATCCATGTGAAAATCACTCTAATACCAAACTTGATCCAAGTTGACTCAACTCCCAGATTTAACCAATATCTTTTACTCCCGTGATGTGGTTAGAGTTGCATTTTAACAGAGCATAAATAAACATATATGCATGCTTAAGAAAATTCAAACATAATAAAAATCATCAAATCATAGACATGAGACGTTGATAACAAAGTAAGTCCAGTGTGGACTACGCCCCCAGCCCTGGTGTCAAGATGGTGTTGACCGCTTCATTTAGTTCTGGAAATGGTGAATATGTACATGGACTATGTTTTTTGTCATACAAGGACATGTTCCCTCTACATGAGTAACAAAGTCTCTCCACGAGACGTTCCGCTATAGGAACTATCACTCACAACCGACCTCCTATCAGCATGACATAAACTTACACGTGGTGACAATGAGTATCTCGCCATCATGGCATCAAAGGGATCTCAACCAAAACACCCATGGTGATAATGAGTATCCCGCCATCATGGCAACAAAGGGATCTCAATCAAAACAGACATAACAATCCATGATGAATACATCTCACATGAAATAGACACAAATATTCTGCATCATACATCAAGTAGGAATCGAAAAAATATAGTACATCTCACAGCAAATGATCAAAGAAGTACATGATAACAAAACTTCATATACCTCAACTCAAATTCTGGCTGAAGAATAGAATACACAAATTCTAGATCTAAATGCACCATCGAAATCATGGCATCAAATGGCATAGAATCGACTGTCCACACTCTGAAATCTTACACCATCACTCCGATATGGAAAATGGCCAAAAAGTAGAAGGCTCAACTACAAAAATTCACTGCACCACTGAATTTGTGTCATCAAGAGGTGTAAAATCGACTATCCATTTGTCGAATTCTAACACCGGCAAAATCTAGGCCTGTAGGAATATTTTAGGTACCCCATGATTCTCCAAAGATTCCCTCCTCTGGGTTGACTGGAGATCTGGAACTCAAATCAAAATACTAATCTCACCATTGAGATCCTTGAGAAATTCTGAGAAGAATGAGTATAAATTTGGTTGCATTCTGGATTTGGGAAATTTTAGCCTCGAAGGAATCTAGAAGATTCCCTCAATATTCTCGAAGATTCTCCTCTACTGGGAATCTACAAATCCACTGTTCAAAAGGCGAATCCAACATCGCCATTGCATTCCCTGTAAAATCTAAGAAAAATGGCTATAAAATTGATTACATTCTGATAATGCAAAATTTTACCTCCCAAGGAATCTTCGGCATCAAAAAAATATTCCTCGTCTCGAAAAATGCGTCAAGGTTCCACCTCCTGGAACTGCGTCATGGTTCCACCTGGGCATGATTCCACTACACAAAATTCCATTCTCAGCCTTCCTGTTCCATCAGCTCTTTCCCTCTTTGTTTTGTTCTGCCTCTCCCCCCCGGTGCATTTTGAAATGAGGCTCAAATATACCTTCTCGAGCGGAGTTATCAAAGTTGGGCCCCGTGGCCCAACAGTAGTGGAGATCTCTAGCCTGGCAGATATCAGGGTTTGAATCTTGTGCCTCTCCAAAAATCGTCGGACTTTTATGTTATTTTTTGGCAACTGTTTTGTATGGCGGTTTGGTTTGTTGTGGGGTGCGTTTTAAGTGGAGTGTTAAAGGTGTGGGTGCCCGAGTGACGCGTCGGCCGTTCCGGTCGGGCGGGTTCAAACCCCACCACCCATGGTCTACAAGTGGCATAAGGGGAGGGGTCAGGTCCACTGATGGCGGCCCACCCCGTTTCAACATCTATATATATATATATATATATATATATATATATATATATATATATATATATATATATATTTATATTTCAGTTGGAGGTTGGAGGGTCTGGTGGGGTCATGGTCACCAACCCTTTTTTAATATATGTTATGTGAAGTTCGATAGAGGTGGCGGGGGTCATGGCCTGCCTCCTATTTTAATATATTTTTTTGTTGTCATATAAACTTTTGGTTATTTAAAAAAAAAATCGAAAATGAGGGATATTGGGCAATTTAAATAGGCCACAATTTCACTAGCTCTTAGGAGCTAAGTTTCCACGTCGGTTGATGTTGAATTTGTAGGACACTTAAACCTGGCCCACTGCCCAACTTTGACCAAAACTTTGACTCGCTCTGTCTCCTCCATACGAGCTCGGATTTGAGTGTTGTTCGCACCGTTGGAATCAGGGCAACGAGCACTTTGATCTAGTGCTAGTTTGGGAGAAATATGACTACTTTGAATTTTGACCCTTTCTGAGCCCCCCTTGAACTTCTGCGTGTGTCTGGAGCCACCTGGATCACTTCATGATTTTAGTTTGAAAATGTGATGAAAGATTAATCAAGGAGGTTAAGAAAGTGTCAGCTTACAAATCAGGGGTAGTAGGTCCTTTCATGGTCGCTAATAAACTCAGGGATAGAATCCCCTTTCAATGGTAGATGATAAACGCAAGGGTTGTATTTTCTTTCTGTAGTAGTTAATAAACTAGAGAGTAGTAGATTCCTTCAAGTTGGAGCCTAAGAAACTAGCAAATTGAGGGTTTTCGTTGTGATATCCCTTAGCTTAATGTTTTGTTTATAATTAAATGTGCATAAGATTATTTTTGGTTAAGCATGCTACATTAAAAAACAGATGAACATTTTAATTATTAGTACTTTATTATTGATGATAGTTGATTGTAAAGTTGTAATTATTATGTTTTATTTTGTGAATAAAGAAAATTATGGGAAATTAATCGTTGAGTATAAATGGTTGAAAGAGAAAAACGCTACAATTATTGAGAAAGAGTTATTACCCTTCTTGAATTCCTAGGTATCTAATCTGAATGATTGGATTTAATTAAAGAGTTATGATATTGGCCAATAAATTATTTCCTAGAAGACAGGAAGTTGTGCTCAAGAGTGGGAAACAAGAGCTCATAAATGTGCAGACAATTACCTTCCACTGGAGGTATTTATTAACCACGAGAAGTGTGGTATATGAGTGAATATATATTTTACTTGCTTTTGTCTCATGATTCTAAGCGCAGAATTAGAGAGAATGAAGAGAAGCAAGTGCTAGAAAATAGAGAAACAAGGTTTCCAGGCCTGGCAGCTTGGGGGACATTAGTTATGTAGTAGTGTCATGGTTAGGAGGATCCAAGTACTTAACTTTTAATTCCTAAGAAAAAAAAATAAAATTTGCATTAAGTAGGTATTTCTAACCTATTTATCTATTTTCTTGATAAAAAAGAAAAAAATTGGAAACATGGTTTGAGTGATTTATGAAATCGATATCATCTTGTTTAATTAATATTCTACAAGAAATGATTAAAATATATGGATATTATATTTTGGAAAATTATACATTGTTACAAGAATTAAGGAGACGTAGACCTACAAATTATATTTAGAATGGTATTTCTTTAACTAAATTGTGCAGGTTTAACGTGAATTATTAAAGTATGTACGTTGGTTCATTCTCATACAGATTGAAGAGAATGTATTTGTTTTATATTCTAAATATAATAGTTGAACATATAGATATTTTTATTAGTAAGAGTATATATTTTTATGTAACACTTTATTATAAGAGCAAATAGTTGCAAAGAAGTTATATTAATATCTTGAGATATCATAATTGAACAGAAAATATAAAAATATGTATGAATTGGTTCAAGCAAATAGTTGCAAAGAAGTTATATTAATATCTTGAGATATCATAATTGAACAGAAAATATAAAAATATGTATGAATTGGTTCAAGCTTGTATAGAATTCTGAGTGAGATCATTTCATAAATCATAATATTATATGTATATATTTTTATATATATAATGGGAGTTATCTATTTTATATGCAGAGGGAAAATTTCAGAAGCCTTGGGCCTTTATTTTATAGGGAAAGAGGAATTCAAACAAATATTTTCATATGATGTGCAGACCTTTGTATGTTAGAAAGGACAAGAAAAAAAAAAAAAAAAAAAATATATATATATATATATATATAAATAAATTGAAGTCTTCTATTTGAATATAAATAAGCAGTATAAATAAGCAAAACTAAGATATTGGAAGTAATTTTAAACTACTACTAAAATTACAAATTGGCTACATAACATTGAAACAAAAACAACGTATTCAAATGTATAGTCAAACCAAATAAAAAAATTACCATTAAAAATATGTAACCACGTTTACAAAATAATCACTGTAACGATTGTCATTGTACAATGAGTAATTTTACACATACAAATGCATATATGATTCTCAAAGATAAAGCAGATAACCTTTATACATATGAAATATAAAAGAAGAAATATAAATCCATAGGGAAAGATTTCATATATAGAATTTAAAAGAAAACTATGTTTAAATTAAAAACAAATTATAATTCAAAGTACAGTATAGGCTTAAAGCCTGTTATGCTAAAAAAAAATATTTCAGTTTTATAAGAACTGAATACCTTGTGGGGTTCAGGGAATAAACTAAAGAAGACATCATTAAAAATTTAAATTTTGGAAGTTGTCATCACATGAAAGACCTCGTCTTTCTATAAGAGAAACCATAGGGTTGATGTTTTCTCTTACATGGTAAGAAAAATATCAACTTGTTTTTTAACACTGAATCTAGGAGGACCCTTTCCAGCGATGTAACACACAAATTGATTTATAGACATATTATAAAAGAAATGCATGGCTCAAAAAAAACAGATTGTGATAGTATACTTTAATAGATACACATAAACATGGAAAGAATTATTGAAGAACAGGTTTAAAGAGGTTATTACCTAGTAGGGAAGTCCTAATTCCTGGTAATACAGAGAGAAAGGGAGTTAAAAACTTGAGAATTATATGAATCTATTGATAAATAAATGATTCTAGAAATAGAGTAATCCATTGAAAAGTACAAAAAGAGAAGTGGGTTATATTTGAGTTAAATAATTAAAAATCATTGAAAAGTCGACAAATTCATTACCGTAATGAAACCTCTATCGTTGAGAACTAACAATCAATATCAACCATTGAAGTGATCGATTCAACGAGCCATACGTGGCAGCAAGAACTCACTCCAGCGTAGGGTAGAACCGTCCATAACAATTTTAATGCATAGGTGAATCCGACGAAATATATTAAGAAATGTGTATTTAGAATAATAATACCACATTCATTTTTATTTATATAACTCGAATCATACCTATTGCCAAGTATTTGATGTTTCATTACAAATACATGTAACATTACATTTCACATAACAAGAAGTCGCTCTCTACTATAAGCGAAGACTTGTAATAATAATAATGATAAGTTAGGTAAACACTTTACTAATACGCAACCCTTTCGAAAGGGTAATATCATTCCCATTCAACAATTCAAGGTGGACTAAGTTCTATATTTTACTCCAAAATAGATAATGTGGAATAGAGTTATATTTTATTAAAAAAAACAAGTGTTGTGTGTGTCCACCTTTAAGCACACCTATTAGGTGAAAACAAGTGTTATATCATTCCCATTCAACAATTCAAGGTAGACTAAGTTCTACATTTTACTCCAAAATAGATAATGTGGAATAGAGTTATATTTTATTTAAAAAAACAAGTGTTGTGTGTGTCCACCTTTAAGCACACCTATTAGGTGAAAGCAAGTGTTGTGTGTATCCACCTTTAAGCACACCTATTGGGTGAAGGAGAGTAAATGAATAAACATTCATTTATATGAAAAACATCAAGGAGAGTAAATGAATAAACATTCCTTTATATGAAAAACATCAAGAAAAATGTGAGATGGTATTAGTAGGATATTTTACATGAAGGTTAGCTATATTTTCATTTTAGGGTAACTAGTTATTTACTGAAAGAAGAAGAAGTTGTCATCAAGTAAACATAAGTGTTGTTCATCATTATTATGGTTATTATCATAAAAAAAATAAAAATAAAAAATGTGTGTATGAGTGAGGGTCTTTATAGTATCTCTCAAGTAGGTTGAAGCTTACTAATTGATGTAACAGCAATTTGAAGCTTACCTTTGTGAAAGTAATTGAAGATAAGATTGAAGTTTTTATGTGTTGCATTTATGCTTCTTATGTTAATTCTTATTTGTTAAAGATATTGTTGGCGTTTTAGTATTCTTTACTTTTTTGAAAGAAAGTTTTAAAATTCTCACAATATAGATTAACCGCACCCCCCTCCCCTCTCGGCTCTCAGTATTGTCTTGATTTCTAAAATTAGAAAGAGCCAAGACATCTTAAACTCATCTCCTCCCCCACCTTAAGGGAGCTCTATCCCAAGGGTTTCCTACTCTTCAAGCCTACAACAGGGAAAACATGTTCCTTGGAATTGGACTTGAGTGGATGGGAGAACAAACTATGTTCCCAACCACTTGAGTTACTAACCCAAAACAGATGGCCTCTTATATATATAGGTATGTATGTATGTATGTATGTATAAAAATAAAAATAAAAAATTTGTGTATGAGTGAGGGTCTTTATGTTATGCTCTTAACCTGCAAAATGATACCCAAATACAGAATATGCGAAGAAAAGATACCCAGAACACAGAATAGCAATGATTATATTATTCAGAGAGTAATGTTCACTTGCCTCTTCGAGGGGGCAACCTCCAATAGAGCAGTGCTCGACTACAAAATAAGACACGATGCTCCTCGCAGGGAGTCTCTATCCTTTATATATGACTCATACATGCAATACCGCGGGCCAATACCGTGGATTTTATTAATACCATCTATCTAATACTACGGCCCATTTGCAACTAACTGTGGTTCAGTCATTAATTGTGGATTAACCACTTACAATTATTAATATGGGCTTTATTGACTCTTGACTATGACGTGATCCCATTACATAAATAAGGGGGTTAGGGTGGGACCCTAACATGCCCTCCCCCTTAAGACGAGCCTTGTCCTCAAGGCTGAAGCTGCGGAAACTGTTGAAGAATAGTGGCTGGTTCCCAAGTTGCATCTTCCGAGGAGGTGTCTTTCCATTTGACGAGGACTTCCTTAATCATGTGGCCGCGCAGTTGCTTGTCTCGTGTGTCTAGGACCTGTTCGGGTTGAAGCCAGATGGACCCTTCTTTGTCCAATTCAGGTAGACTGGTCTGAATTCTACAATTGTTCCCAATCACTTTCTTGAGGCATGAGACATGGAAAACTGGATGGATTTTTGCAGTAGGTGGCAAGGCCAACTTGTAAGCCACTTCTCCAATGCGCTGAAGTACTTGGAATGGTCTGTAGAATTTTGGAGAGAGATTTTGACAACCCTTGTCTTTGAGTGATGTTTGCTTATATGGTTGCAGCCTCAAAAAGACCTGATCCCCTTCTTGAAATTGGCGCTCTGAGCGATGTTGGTCGGCCTGTTGCTTCATGCGGTTCTAAGCTTGATGAAGATTCTCTCTAAGATGGGCGAGCATGGTTGCGCAGTGTTGTAGGAGTTGATCCACTGCTTGTACTTTGGAGCACCCCTTGAGATAAGAAGTAGGGGAAGGCGGAAGTTGACCATAGACTGCTTCATAGGGAGTCATTTTGGTGGTGGCATGGAGTTGGTGTTATACCACCATTCAGCTAGAGGTAACCACTGTACCCAAAGGTGTTGCTTTTCTGAAGTGAAACACCTAAGGTAGGTTTCTAGACATTTGTTGACGGCTTTGGTTTGACCATCTGTTTGCGGATGATAGGAAGTACTGAGTTTGAGTTGAGTGCCTTGTATTTTGAAGAGTTCTTGCCAAAAATTACTAGTGAAGATCGGGTCGCGGTCAGACACAATAGAAGTGGGCATGCCATGCAATTTGAAGATCTGATCCATGAAAGATTGAGCAACCAAAGTTGGTGTAAACGGGTGGGGTAGGGCGCAGAAATGAGCATACTTCGATAGTCGGTCCACAACCACCATGATGACTGACTTGTTCCCTGACTTTGGAAGACCTGTAATGAAATCCATAGAAACCTCCGTCCAAATTGATGCCGGAATGGGCAATGGTTGTAATGTGCCTGGTGTGTTGACGGTTTCCCCTTTGTGGCGTTGAAAGACATCACATTCTGCTACAAAAGTAAAGATGTCCTTTTTCATGCCTGTCTAAAAAAATGATCTTCTGGTGCGAGCATACGTCTTCTGAAAGCCCGAATGTCCTGCAATGGGAGATGAGTGCAATTCTGCCAAAATGCGACTTTTTGAGGGTGGATGTTGGTGATATTACGACTCTTTCCTTGTAGCGAAGAATATCATCCTACCACGAGTAGCCCTTGGTGGAATTTGGATCTTCCTGCAATTGAGAAATGAGTTGGGAGAGCCCAGGGTGTGAAAACCATTCCCTGCGAGCCTCTTCAATCCATTTTGGAATGGGGAGGGAAATTGCTAGCAAAGTACTTTCCTCCTCAAATTGGCGAGATAATGCATCTGCTACACTATTGTCTTTCCCTTTCTTGTAAATGATCTCATAATCATATCCCAGCATTTTGGCTAGCCATTTATTTTGTTGTGGGGAGGATAGGCGTTGCTCCAAAACATATTTAAGACTATGATGATCTATGCGGATTTGGAAACGTCGCCCCAATAAGTAAGGTCGCTAGGTCTCGACTGCATGTAAGATGGCCATCATTTCCTTCTCGTAGGTAGATTGGCCCAAATTCCTCCCACTGAGTTGTTGGCTTGTGAAGGCCAACAGTCGCCCTTCCTGCATTAAGACCGCCCCAATTCCTGTACCCGAAGCATCACATTCAATGACAAAAGATTTGGTGAAGTCAGGGAGTGCTAAGACTGGAGTGAACACATGGCATTTTTTAGAGCTGTAAAGGCTTGTTGTGCTTCCTCATTCCAGAAGAATGTATTTTTCTTTAGGAGTTGGGTGAGGGGCTTTGCTATGCGACCATAGTTGCGGATAAATTTACGATAATAGCCTATGAGACCCAAAAATCCTCTCAAGCTCTTCAAGGTCTTAGGTTGAGGCCATTCCTGCATTGCTTAGATCTTTTTGGGGTCCACCTTGACACCTTCACGCCCCACAATGTGGCCCAAATACTCTACTTCTGCCATGCCAAACGAACACTTGGACATCTTGACAAATAATTTATGCTTGCGGAGCAGTTGCAAGAGTAGATCTACATGCTGAAGATGTGCGGCCCAAGTACAACTATAGATGAGGATTTCATCGAAGAAGACAAGGACAAATTTCCTGAGATATGGTTTGAGGATGTGGTTCATAAGGCTCTGAAAAGTAGAGGGGGCATTACAAATACCAAATGGCATGACCAGGAATTCATAATGGCCTTCATGAGTTCTGAAAGTAGTCTTGGGGATGTCGACTTCCTTCATGCGAATTTGGTGGTAGCCTGAGCGAAGATCCAACTTAGTGAAGAATTGAGCCCCATTGAGTTCATCCAGAAAATCATCAACCACCAAGATGGGAAATTTATCTTTGACTGTCAACTTATTGAGGGCCCTGAAGTCGGGGCACATCCACAACTCCCCATCTTTCTCGAGCACCATGACCACTGGGGATGAATAAGGACTAATGTTGGGACGAATGACACCTGCTTCCAAAATTTCCTTGATGATTTTTTCTATTTCATTCTTTTGGGTGAACGGATATCTGTATGGCCGCACATTTGGGGGTTGGGCCCCTCGAACCAAGGTGATGCTATGATCATGTTCCCCTCGAGAGGGTGGAAGCTCATGAGGCTTGTCAAAGACCGGCAGATGGTTATTTAAAATCTATTGCATCTCAGGATGAATTGGCAGAGGCTTTGTTTCGACTGCCTTGATGGCATTAAATTGAGCTACAACTCCATGATTGCCCTTTTTTAACAATTTTTCCATTCTATGCGAGCTGATGATAGAGGGGGCTCCCGCCTGGAGTCCACGGAGGGTATGTGTGTAGTTGTTCTGCTTAAAACTCATATATAATTCCTGGAAATCCATTGTGATTGGCCCAAGAGTGCGGAGCCATTCAGCGCCGAGGACAATGTCACAACCCCCCATGTGTATGGCAAACATGTGGGTTTTCAACTGATAATCCCCCATTTGAAGTTTGACATTTTCACAGCGGCCTTCACATTTCATTGTGCCTCCATCCGCAATTTGAACTTGGAAGTTAGAAACTGCGCATACAAAACAATGCACTGCTTCTGCGACTTTTTGATGGATGAAATTATGTGTACTTCCACTATCAATCAAAACTACTACTGGGCGATGTTTAATAAAACCTCTGATTTTGAGAGTTTGAGGGGAAGAAATCCCTGCCAACTCATGCAGTGAAATAACTGGTTCGTCAGGGACATTGTCCTGTTGGTTGTCTTCTTCTAGCGCCTCATGGTCCTCAAGTGGTGGATCTTCCTCTGTTGAGCCATAGTCAGTGGCATCTATTTGAAAAAATTTGGGCTCCTTGCATTTATGACCTGGGGAGTATTTTTCATCACAGTAGTAACATAGTCCTTGCTTTCTTCTTTCGGCCATTTCCGCAGGTGACACCTTTTGGACCTTAAGTGTTTGAGTCGTGTTGTGAGCCTGTGGGGGGAAACCTTTAGCGGAGAAATTTGGGCGACTGTATTGGGCTGCTAATGCACATTCCACGTTACGAGCTACCTTGCAAGCCTCCGTCCATGTGGGAGGGTGGTGCAGTAGGACTTGAGCTTTGATGGCTTCTTTAAGACCGCTGATAAAACATTCCGTGTAGAACGCATCTGAGAGACCCCAAGTGTGGAAGGCTAAGGCTTCAAAAGCTGTAATATATTCATCCACTGTACCAGTCTGTCGGAGCTTAGTAAGACGACCCAAAAAAGAGTCCTCCTGTTCAAAGCGACTTTGAAGAGCTTTTGTAAATTGGGTCCAAGTCTTAAAAGGTCCATTGCAACGTTGATGCCATTCCCACCATTGCCACCTTTCATTGTCCAAGTACATGCTCCCCAACATAAGCTAAGCCACATCATCTAAGATACGATTCAGTTTGAAATACTGGTCCATTTGTGCTATCCATGCCGACGGGTGAGAACCATCAAATTTATGCATATCCAACTTGGGAGGTCGCTAACTGGGTGGTTGGTGGGTGTGCCAGACGTGAGGAGAGTGGCTAGACTCACCCTCATGGTATCCATTGCCATTATACGCCTCCTCGTGGGCTTGCTCCTTGTCCTTCGGGATGAGTTGCGCGATCTGGCTACTTAGTCCGTTAAGCTGAAGGGTGAGGGACTGCATGGATTCTTCAAGTTTGTCAATCCTTTCATTGGCCATCGCTTGAGCTCTAGTTTCTACCATACACCAACCTGATGAAAATTTGGGACCGCCTAAAAATTTTCACTAATAATTGAATGGTACCACTGTGCTCAGCTCGTCGTCCTGATTCTGATGGGCTAGATCACCAATAAGCGCCCCGGAAGATCTCAGACTAAGGTCTTGAGGAGTGTCAGGTGCTACAGATCGCAATATACATAAGGGTCTGGTAGTAGTACTCGGCCCAATGTTTCAGGGCTCTAACTAAGGAGGATCAACCGTACCCTTAGTCGTACAACCCGACTACCCTATCGTATGGGCGAGTAATCTCCCCGAGTGCTGTTCTCGGTGTATTGTAGCCACAAGACGGCTGACGGTTTATCTATGGCGAGGTTTCAAGGGAGCCTAGGGGGCTTCCAATATACCCAGAGGGTACGTGGAAGACAATCCATGCGCGGTTCTGTCTAATGCGCTACTACTCGAAGGGGTACCCACAGGGGTTACAAGGGAGTCCAACAGACGTGACCACCTCTTGTATTTCCTGCATGCATGCCTCCCCAAATCCACAGGTTTATGCGCTCAATGACAGATCTCGTGGTTTAAAGACGCTGGAACACGTCTCTAGCCAAAAAAAAAAATTGCTAAGAAATGGAGATCCCACTGGCCCTAGAAAGTGCTCTGATACCACTTGTTATGCTCTTAACCTGCAAAATGATACCCAAATACAGAATATGCGAAGAAAAGATACCCAGAACACAGAATAGCAATGATTTTATTATTTGGAGAGTAATGTTCACTTGCCTCTTCGAGGGGGCAACCTCCAATAAAGCAGTGCTCGACTACAAAATAAGACACAATGCTCCTCACAGGGAGTCTCTATCCTTTATATATGACTCATACATGCAATACCACGGGCCAATACCGTGGGTTTTATTAATACCATCTATCTAATACTACGACCCATTTGCAACTAACGGTGGTTCTGTCATTAATTGCGGATTAACCACTTACAATTATTAATATGGGCTTTATTGACTCTTGACTATGACATGATCCCATTACATAAATAAGGGGGTTAGGGTGGGACCCTAGAATTTGTGTATGAGTGAGGGTATTTACATTATCTCTCAAGTAGGTTGAAGCCTACCAAGTGATGTAACAACAAGTTGAAGCTTATCTTTGTGAAAGTAGTTGAAGATAAGATTGAAGTCTTTATGTGTTGCATATATGCTTCTTATGTTAATGCTTAATTGAATTGTTGTTAAAGAGATTTTTGTTGTTTTAGTATTTTTTACCTTTTGAAAGAAATTTATAAAATTCTCGCAATATAGATTCACCCACCCCTCGCCCCCCACTCTCAGTATTGTCTTGATTTCTAAAATTATAAAGTGCCAAGATGTCTCAAAATCATCTCCTCCCCCCCTTGAGGGAGCTTTATCCCAAGGGTTGCCTACTCTTCGAGTCTACAACAGGACAAACATGTCCCTTGGAATTTGACTTGAGTGGATGGGAGAACAAACTCTATTCCCAACCACTCGAGTTACTAACCCAAAACAAACGGCCTCTTATGTGTGTGTGTGTGTGTGTGTGTGTGTACATATTTGTCTCTTACACACACACACACACACACACATATTACCATGGTGAATCGGTAGCATGTTGGAGTAATTTGGGAAAGGCCCAAAATCAAACCTAGCAATTGCCACTATAACACCAAGAGTATATCCAACATCCTATAAGATAGATATACTAGAAATTCATGACTTAGTCTTGTCACATAAAAATTATACACCAAATTTCACATGTTAGGGAATACTCAACATCAAAAAATGACATGTACAAGTGTACTAGTGAGACTGGAAAACTATAGAATTTTTCACTGTAGATCAATAGATTATGCAATATACTAAAGCAAAATACTAGATCTACTTCTACAACAAACTTGTGAAAGCTTAATCAATTTTGAGCAAGATCAAATAGAACACATATAACTGAGAATGAGAAAGCAATCACACATGAACACAAAAGAATACTCTGGGAAAGCCTCAGCTAAAAAACTCGATCTTTGTAATATCATACAAGTGGAAATATGTCTGGATTACAAAAAGCTTTAGCTCACAAGCTATCCAGCTTTCAATACAATCCTACAATGTTTCTCATAGACTGAATAGACACAACATATGTCTTCCCTCATCCCTCTAAGCCTCCTCTTTCCTTGCGCAGTTTCTCCTGGGGTCCAATGCTGCCACCTGTGTGAATTGGCCTCTCACACAACTCATCAAACTCGAAAGTAACTGCGCAATCTCCAAGGAATGAATTCCTTCTACATGCAAGAGATATCCTCAATAGAATATTCCTGCAACTGATAGTACATTGTCCCATCATCTGATCTCAACTGGGTCTCTGACTGAAATGACATGCATGAGTTATTTATGAGAGAATATTCAGCTATCTGAAGTGCAACAATTACATGCATGCATGCATTAACTAACTGAACTCACAATCAGTTCCACAAACTGTTGGAACTAATCTAACTAAACTTAGCTTAAATAACTAAGCTAAATAATTACAACTCAAAGTACAACTCATCCTGATCTCCTTAATCAAGGGATAACTTCCTCAATCAATGGAGAAACTGTTGCATGTCTTCACATAGACTTCATGTTTGATTTTCTACAGCTAATTAACTCAAGATGAATTAATTAATTATTTTACAAACAACTGCTAAGATAAAATTCGAATTTCGATTCAAAATTTTAGTTCAGGGACTAACTAAAATTGGAATGTATCTCGAAATTCTATTTATAGCAGTGCTATTTTTAGCACTTCTATTTTTAGCATTTCTTGTTGCTATTTTCAGCACTCCCTCTCAACAAGAAAGGGATTATCAGTCACCCCAATCCTGTCTCTGTGGAACTTGAACTTGCATTTTGACAATGCCTTATTCAAAATATCTGCATCATGTTCCTCAGTCGAAAAATATAGCAACAACATAATCCTCTTCACCACACAGTCTCGAAGATGATGATACCAGATATCAATGTGCTTGGACCTGTCATGAAAAACTGGATTCTCAGAGATTTTGATACAACTCTGATTATCGCAGTAGATCACAGTTGGATCCATCCTCTAACCAAACAATCCTACTAGAATCTTCTACATCCAAATGGCCTCACATGTTTCCTGATTGGCAGCCATGTATTTAGCCTCTGCTGAGCTAAGTGCAACTGACCTCTGTTTCTTGTTGTACCAAGAAACTGCATCTGAACCAAGGTTGAAGATTCCTCCTGAAGTGCTCTTCCGGTGTGATGGACTCCCTGCCCAATATGCATCTATTAAGCCCTAAAGCTTCACTCCCTCTATCCATTTGTACCACAATCCATACTGAGATGTGCATCTGAGGTATCTCAGCACATGCTTCACTTCCTTCCAAAACAACTTGGTAGGCTAAACCATAGCTTGACTCAACTCGTTCACCGCAATGCATAAGTCTGGTCATGTGTTCACTAGATACATTAGTGAACCCACAAACTGTCGATAAACAGTAGCAGCTGCTACCTCACCTGAAGTAGCATCCTCCTTCCTCCAGTTATCAGCTAGAGGAGTCTGCATGGGCTTGCACTTCTCCATGTGGAACCGCCTGAATATCTCATTGGCATACTTGCCTTTAGACACAAACACTTCCCCATCGTTCTGCCACACTTCCATGCCTAGAAAGTAGTGCATAAGACCCATGTCTTTCATCTCAAACTCTCTTGTAAGGTCCTCCTTGCAAGACTTGATCAACTGATCATCACCTGTCAAAATCAGATCATCGACATAAAGAACAATGATCAATGGCTTACCTTTTACCATGATGTGGTAAAGGTTCGCATCTACTTCACTCTTGGTGAAGCCCAACCTGGTGAAATAGCTGTCGATCCTGGTGTACCAAGCACGAGGTGCTTGCTTCAACCCATACAAAGCCCTCTTGAGTCGGCACACATGTGACTCATGATCGAAGGTCTCAAAACCTTCCGGCTGCTCAATGTACACCTCTTCCTCAATCTTCCCATTGAGGAACACAGTCTTCACATCCATCTGATGGATCCTCCAACCCATCTGAGCTGATAGTGCCAACATCAATCTGATAGATGAGTATCTTGCTACAAGAGCAAAAGCCTCATTGTAGTCGATCCTCTCGACCTGTGAGAAACCACGAGCAACAAACCTTGCCTTATGTTTTTCAACACTACCATCAGCTGCCTGATTTACTTGTAAAGCCATCAGGAACTCACCACTGACTTGTCCTGAGGTCTTTGGTCAACATCCCCAATACATTTCTGAATGATGGAGTCATACTCCTGCACCATAGCATCAACCCAGACTGGTTGTTGCACTGCCTCCTCGAATGAAGAAGGTTCAGACTCTACACACTCCCCAACCAAGGCCATGTAACCAGTGTACCACTCGGGTGACCTCCTCTGTTCGCATTGAGAAGATGGCTCTCCCACATTCTCTCACGTCTAGCATCAACCTGTCAGCTTCCCTTGAGTGTTTCCACCCATCTCTGGAAGACTCGGCATGAGTGGATGTCTCCACTCCCGGATCCTCTGCATGTTACTGCTCCACATCAGTCTAAGGCTCCTCCTCCTTAGGAACTGAAAGTTCCTCCTCTGCATGCAAGTTGAGATCCTCTCAAGCGATACTCGCATGGCTTTCTGCTCGTCAAACTACGGATCTCTGCGTACCATTGTCCTCTGACTGGTAGGCAAGAACGCCCGATAGTTGTGGGGTGTATCAGTTTACCCCACAAGTATCCCCAACTCAACTGTTGGATCTAGCTTCTTCTGGGCATCTTTGGTCAAATGGCAATGAACCGATGATCCAAAGATCTTGAAGTGAATCACATTTGGTCGCTTCCCAAAAAAGGCCCCCATAGGTGTCTTCATTCCCAGGATACGGTGTGGGCTTCTGTTCTACAAGTATACTATTGTATTGCATGCCTCAACCCACAAATGAAGTGGTAGGCTTTGGTCATGCAACATCGCTCGAGCTGCTCCCACAATCGATATGTTCTTCCTTTCGGCCACCCCATTCTGCTGTGTGTTATGGGGTGTCGTCAACTCCCATTTAATTCCTTCTGCTGCGTAAAATTCCTTAAACTGTTGGGAGACATACTCTCCACCATTGTCGCTACACAAGGCCCTTATTTTCTTTCCAGATTCTTTCTCTGCCAAGGCTTTAAACTCACAAAACCTTGAGAAGGCCTGATCCTTCTTCTACATAAAGTAGATCCAACATCTACGAGAAAAATCATCAATAAAAATAACATAGTACCTTTTTTTAGCAGTGGAGGTTGTAGAGAATGGTCCACACACATCTGTGTGAACTCACTCTAGGATTGCTCCAACTCTACTGTCTCGATCCTGAAAGGAAGATTTCGCATACTTACCCAAGGTACAACCTTTTTATGTATTCGTATGCTCCAGTTTTCCCTTGGGAAGTCTGATAGAAATATATTGCATGATCTTCAAGGCCCCATGGTGCAAGTGGCCTAATCTTCTATGCCATATCTCGCCAACATCTTGGCTTTGCACCAACTCTACTTTGGAACTCAATGCAGCACAGTTGTCTACCTCCAGCTTGTAGAGATTCTTTACTTGAATCCCAATCCTCTTGGTCTATCTAGTGTCGATATGCCTCAGGAATAGCTTTCCTTTACTAAACACTACATCATAGCCTTTGTCTTCTAGCATAGCGACGAACACAAGATTATTCTTCAGACCTGATACATACTTTACATCAGTCAGGGTGAGAGGAGCTCCATGCTCCCTCTGAAACACAACCGTACCTTCACCTGAAACACGGTACTTTCCATCATCGCCCATCTCGATCTACATCTGGAGATCCTTCTCCTCCAAGGTACTGAAAAGATTCTTGTCGTCAGTCATGTGGAATGAAGCTCCACTGTCCAGGTACCAAACACATCCCACCATGGATGAAACCATGCATGCGATGAGGGAGAAATCCAATTCGAACTGTGAGGCCAGTGCCTCACCATCTGATCCCTTCAAGGATCCCTTCTTGGATTTCTTTTGTGGACAATTCGTAGCATAATGGCCCACCTCATGACAATGAAAGCATCTCACTTTCGATTTTTCAATCTTCTTCCCACCATGGGAAGAACTAGATTTCGAATGGGACGCCTTCCCTTTCCCTTTCCTCACCTTACTCGCTAAGGCTAGATTTTCTTCATCATCTTGTTTTGATGAAGATCCATCTCTGGTGCTTCTTCTTATCTCCTCCTGCATTAGATCCGACCAAAGTCGTTCCCAATCTGGCAGTTTCTCTCTTCCATTTACCAAGTCTTAGTAGCTATGCCAGCTCTTAGGAAGACTGAGGAGAGCAAGACTCACCATGTCATCATCGGCTGTCATGATCCCTACACTTCCAAGCTCATCCATGTAGGTGGTGAGCTTGTTCAAATATGTAGAGATCGTGTCACCCTTTTCACACTTGATTTTCCAAAGCTTGTCTTTCAGCGCCATCTTCCTCTAAATGTTGTTGTTCTAATATAGATCTTTCAATGTTTTCCACATTGAAAATGGTGTCTCCTTCCCATGGAGACTCGAGACTATGTGGTCTCGAACTCCCTCTAGAAGTATTCTCCTTGCTCTAGCCACACATTTATGCCATTCTACCAATTCTGTAGCATTAGCTGCTACTGGCTTGGGGACTTCTTGATCAATGAATTCCTTCAAACCGTTGTCCTCTAATACTGCTTCCATGCGATCCTTCCAGGCTATATAATTCGAGCTGCCATCAAGGGCATACTCGAGTCTTAAACCATTGAATGCCATTGGTTAGATTTGAGATGTGATAAGAATTTGATTTCTATAATCAGGAACTTCAAACTTCAAACTTCTCCCTTCTTTGTATATTTTTCTTTGCTTTGATCACCTTTGCTCCGATACCATGTAGAATTTTTAATTGTAGATCAACAGATTATGCAATATACTAAAGCAAAATACTAGATCTCCTTCTATAACAAACTTGTGGAAGCTTAATCTATTTTGAGCAAGATCAAATAGAACACATATAACTAAGAATGAGAAAGCAATCACACATGAACATAGAAGAATACTCTGGGGAAAGCCTCAGCTAAAAACCCTAATCTCTGTAATATCATACAAGTGGAAATATGTCGAGATTACACAAATCTTTAGCTCACAAGCTATCCAGCTCTCAGTACAATCTTACAATGTTTCTCATAGACTGAATAGACACAACATACACCTTCCCTCAGCCCTCCAAGCCTCCTATTTCCTTGCGCAGTTTCTCTTGGGATCCAATGCTGCCACCTGTGTGAATTGGCCTCTCACACAACTCATCAAACTCAAAAGTAGCTGCGCAATCTCCAAGGAATGAATTCCTTCTGCATGCAAGAGATATCCTCAATGGAATATTCCTACAACTGATACTACACTGTCCCATCATCTGATCTCAACTAGGTCTCTGACTGAACTGACATGCATGAGTTATTTATGAGAGAATATTCAGTTATCTGAAGTGCAGCAGTTACATGCATGCATTCATTAACTAACTAAACTCACAATCAGTTCCACAAACTATTGTAACTAATATAACTGGACTTAAATTAGATAACTAAGCTAACTAATTACAACTCATCCTGATCTCCTTAATCAAGGGATAACTTCCTCAATTAATGGAGAAACTATTGCATGTCTTCACATAGACTTCATGTTTGATTTTCTACAACTAATTAACTCAAGATGAATTAATTAATTATTTTACAAATAGCTACTAAGATCAAATTCGAATTTTAATTCTCAATTTTAGTTCAGGGACTAACTAAAATTGGAATGTATCCCAAAATTCTATTTATAGCAGTGCTATTTTTAGCATTTCTTGTTGCTATTTTCAACAAAAACATCATGAACTAGAAAAAATCAAAAGTTCCTAAGGTTTCATTTAAAAAATAAAACTAAGGAGCTAGCATTATTTTTTTCACAAATCCTAGGGGTTGTTTCTTCGATATTTGTGCAAAACCACAAAAGTGACAAATCAGTAGTATGTGGACCACTTCACATTGAAAGAACCAACTTCCACTAAAAGGAAAAGTCTTGATAACTCAATTTCAAGCCATTTCACTCTTGAATTTGAATTAAGGAGCCCTCAAAGGACTCCTCTTGTCTCCCACTAGGCCAAATCTCATTAATGAGCTAGAGGTCGCCAAGGAATGGGCTTGGACCTATCTATACTAGAAAAATTGAAGCCAAACACATGAGAACTTTATGAAAAGTTGTGTTGCCAACATTTCCAAGTCAATGAACATTCCTTTTCATTGAAAATTTTCACCATTGAGAACTTTTTTGTAGCTTCTTTGATGAGATATATTTTCTTGCACAGGATAGGGAAGAGGGACCTTCCTTTAGGAGAGTTGTAGATCCTGTTGACGGTGTTGGACCTACCAACATTCAAGGGGTCCCCCCAATATGTGGTCCCAATTAGACCTTACACCATTTGGGATAGGAGCCCCATCTGAAATATGGTCGGGTTTCCAGTTATCTTAAAGATATGCCTTGGCTCTAACTGTCAGTAAGAAAAAGGAATGAAAATGTGGCTTCGAAAGGCAAGGGGGTGTGCTTTTGAGTGTTCAATCGTATGTGTGTCAAAGTTATTTCATTGTGGAGGGGAGGAGAAGTGATCATCTAAGAGAGAGGTAGTAGTACCACCCTACTAGAGGCACACGTAAACAAGAAGGATCAGTACAACACCAAGTGGAATAGTCCACATAGGTGTGATGGTCATTGAAACCAAAGTAAAGAGGAAGATCTATCTAATATCTAGTGGAATAGTCCATGAGGATGCGACATTGATAATATAAATTACAACACATTCTCAATATGATAAGTAGAAAAATAACCAAAATAATTCAACTACTTTAGCACAGAGGAAAGAAAACATGAATTACAAACATTCACATAATATTCTTACTAATATCCATAATCCATGCATGAAGAACATGTTGGTCCATAGGGCTTCTTATATTAAGTAAAAGTTCCAAGACACATGTATACAATGAAAATTACTAGCTCCAATAGTGGAGCGTTCGAGCCACTCCTTGCTCCTCAAAATAACTAGCTTATCTATCTAATGCCTTGTGGAAGGAGCCAAGGTAAAAATTGCTTTGCTCTTACAATTAGGGTGTATATATAACAATGAGGAAGTGATGCTTCACCTTCCTCATGAATCTTCATCTACCCTCATGACTTTTTGACTTCTTATGACTTTTCAACTTTACATTACTCTTCATATTCCATACATGTCCTTTGTACTTCCACTTCACAATACATTTTCGAAACATAATTTGCATCATTAACCACAATCGTGTGGCATGTGACAACTCATGACATGACATGAAATGACACTGCTGACATAGACTTCTTGATGATGTGGCAATTTCAAGCCACTACTTCTACTGTGTATTGCAGGTCTGTTTGAGAATACTTTTCTTTTCACCTCCGCATGGCTTGGTGATAAGGGATCTTCAATGATATCAAGTCTTGAATGGTGATTGAAAACGGATTTCCCTTTGATTTCTCTTGATTTATCAGCTTGCATACTCATCTATAAGAATTTTTTTCAACATATTCCTTCTTCATCATCTCATCATGGCATGATAAGGTACATGTTTCTGCAATTCACTTATGACGAGACAACATTAGTTTGAAAACCCCCTAATCTAAGATTGTGCATATTGATCCATTAACTGAGCCAGAACCAGATGGAAGGTTGGGAAAGGAGCTTAGTGACTACACAGTTCAAGCAATCAAGGGGAGCCTTGAGCCTTGAGACATCATAGTGCGCAGTTGAGGCTAGGGTGAGAGGACAAATTGTGCAGTTCTGAAGGTCAGTGTGACAAGATGAGGCGATAACCAGTGGGTGAATACATTGCGCATTTTTGGGAGACAAGAGAGGTTGGACCATTGTGACGTTGTGCAGTTTAGGAGCTCAAGGATGAGCTTGAGGCTAGATATTGCGTAATGTGCATTTAAGGCAAGGTTGGGAGAAGGAATTGTGAAATTCTAGGAGTCAAGGTCATGACTTAAGCACAAAAACTATGTAGTGTAGTAGTCTTAGGAGGCAGGAATTGCGCGTTGTGCAGTGCCAAGAGGCAATGTCACATCTAGAGGACTGAGACTACGTAGTGCGTAGCTTAAGGAGGCTGGTTGAAGCTATCTTTCTTGGTTGAGAAGATTTTTAGAAAATGAGTAAGTGAAAGATTGGTGAGACTGACGTGAAAAGTGATAAGACTTTGACTGTGACCACGCACTTATAATACTTGATGACCCAACAACGTATATCATCCAATACACATGAAAATGTATTTCCCTTTGTGCGACATCTTTACGACAAGTGCGACACTTAGGATACACTTTGCGACGACCGTGACAACACTTGTGTAACAGTGCTCAAAAACTTGGAAATGAGGGTGACATATGTTTATACGGTTAGAACAACTCATTTACATAAAGGTATAATCTTGAAACCACTAGAACAGGCTAATATACATGATACAACAACTAACATGTGAAAATATGACATTTCTCCTATATTGCAAAGGGGACAAAAACTCCTCAAGAAAACACATTGAATGAGTTTAAAAGTTTTCAATGGCAATGTACAAGATCAATCAAGAATCTGAAATTGAGCATAAGCCAAAATTTTGGAGAGTGTTATAGCAACGACAACACTTGGCGACACACTTGTAGAATTCTAGATTCTCTGCCTTGGTTAACTCTTTTATGCAGGGTCTTGGTTCTTCGGGGACTATTGATTTATCATGTAGATTACTTTGATATCCCCACTTACCCCATGAATAAACATGGTCCCCTCTATACCTTTCTCGATTGAACACATCATAAGATTCAGCGATATTGCAAAGTTTCGAGTTGGGAAGGGTAGTGAAGTTCACGAGCTTAAGATTTTCAGAGTATGCTTTTTCATCTCTGGTGTTGCTCCACTGCCAGCATGCCTAGATAGTACCTCAATGGAGTCACTACAGGAACACAAACATTTCTCCACTAATAGCGAGCCTGGATAGTACCCCGGCAGAGTTACTTGCTTCACCTCTCTACTTAGGAAGCCTTTCTCTTCTTTCACCTTTATTTATTTATTTTATAGGATTATGCATTGGAACTTATTCATTTTATGGACAGAAGAGGGATCCTAACTTATTGAGAGCAGAAGAGGTTGTTCCTTCAGAGAAGCATATAGAGACCTATGATTTAGGTTTGCTCATTTAGATTTTTCCCCTTCTCCTCCTCTACTAATTGGATAGGAATGACAACATGAAAACATAAAAACTGAGTGTGGGCATGAGGTTTTCACGAATAGAAACGAGTTCATGGTTTAACAAAAACTCTCCTCATGAACAAATCATATTTTCCGTTAGAACTTCATCAACCAAAATATTTAACCAAGACAAGGAAGATGGACAAAAGGTTAGCCAAATGTTGAAGTGTCACAAGACTCTCTTTTAACTCAACCACACACAAAGAATCAAAGAAACACATTTACACGCAACATTTATTTACATGACACAAACAGAAACAAAATCAAATAGACAAGGAAATACTATGTACATAGTTGTTGTGTTGTGCAACCCCCCCGCCATTTATTTTTCTTAAAACTTAGGTGATTATTGTAGAAATAAATGGAGACCCTTAAAAAAATTAAAAATATAAGAATACAAGTTTAATTTGAAGATTTTCTTAAGGATAAATTTGATTTTTTTTTATTAATAAAACCTCATTAAAGATTGAATGACCAAAAAAGGCCACTTTAAAGGAAAATCAGACAATATTGCATATCGCAAAGTCTCAATAGCATAAAAGTTCATCTACCGAGTCGAGACTTGCAATTTGCATAAAGGATAGCCCTCGGAGAACCCAAACATATTCATTCTTTATAAAAAGCTTAAATTATCAATAAGAATTCCTTATGGCAGAAGCTTCTTACATCGCAATCCCACGAAAAACAGGAAATATATCCAAAAGGCCTCCCTCTTGCGAAATGCAATAAGTCATTGGACCCGATGAAAAATTAAACTATATCATTAAAATACAATCGCATCCGGATGTATCGCAAGAATGCAAATAAGCTCCACTTGTATTATTCCAAATGGTTCCAATTGCGATAAAGTTATTCATTAAAGAAAAGCGCCCAAGGAAATCATAAAGCTTAAACAAAAGATCCACTTAAATATAAACCTAAGGGCCTACTACACTGCCACATCATTTACAACAACCGTAATTACTAAAATCTTTTGGAAATATCTATTCTCCAATGTCCCAAAATCGCTGATTGCAATAATGTGGTTATCGCAATCGTAAATCTCCCATGCTTAACGCACTGATACGTTGATATCACTATCGCATATTGGCACGGTACTTAAAGAATGAAATATTTTTATCACCCAAAGAAATCTTGCGATGTGATATATTAATGAATAATAAATAAACCACACAGAGCCATGATTTAAGTTAATTAATGGATTTTAACAGTATTTATGGTTTCAAGGCCCAAGGAGATTTGGTGACCAGTTCAGATTGATTTGCATTAAAACCTCCTTTTCTGTCATTTCAAAATATTTATGTGTTCACATGCTTTTACATTTAACTCCTATTTTCTCTTCATTTTCTCTGTATTCTCTGTATTGTAGGATTTCTCCCGAAAGAGAATTGTGCAGCAAAATGAATAAGTCTAAGAAAGGAAAGAAGTCTAGAGAAGCCACTCAATCCTCTACGCCTGATGTAACATAAATGCCTCCATTATTCTTAGACACAACATGCACTATTGATAGCGGGACTTCCTCATGGGAATCCATGTACAATCTATTGGAAAACGAGGGTCCAAGAATAATTCAAACCAAATAAACAGCAGACACTACCACTTCTTATAAGGCTTCTTACTTTGAAGCTGCAAGTTCTTTCCTGCACTGAATTTCTACTAGACTGAATATTTTACCATGCACTGATATGGTAAAATGGATAATATACAACATTAACATTTTGGACCGTGCATTCCAAACTTCAAGACAAGAGGTTATTGGTTCCTTTATAGCAGAAGACCTGAAAAGAATGTATCATATACTAGACCCACAGAAGGTATATGATAAATCCTTCCTCGATCATTTCTCGAAGTAGAATGAGGAACCATTAGACCCAATTCGGAAATGGAGGTTCAGTTCAAGCAAGTTCAAACAAGATAAATCGGGTATGTATCCTATAGCATCTCTCGTTGCTCGCTACTCTTGTGTCATAATTATGATGTGTAGATTATTTGGGCATGCCCATACAACCAAGTTTTATGTTGAGTCGATTCCACTAATAGATGCAGTCGTGAACTCTTTTATAATTGATTGGGGTACCATTTTGTCTAACAACCTTGCCATGCAAATTCGGGAATATAGGCAAAAGCGATTTGTCACCACTAGAACAGTCCCACCATTTTTTATGAGTGCCTACATTGTGGATGCAGTCTGTTTCACCACTAGTTTCTCATCTATGAGGTGGAAATGGACTATTCAAGACCCTACCCCCATTCACATATATCACAAAATTCTGTGGGAATCAAATTACGAAGCCAATTTCTACAAAATCTGCTAAGTAATTATGTTACCTATCCACCAAGTGGTTTTTGACAAGAAGGCCCCAAGTTTATCCGATGAGGCCAAGATTGATATTTTACCAGAAGTTAGGTGGTTTGGGGAAGAGTTGTTTACTTATGTTTGGTTTTTTGAAAGCATGGAACCCCCTCATGTCCTCCCTTGGTATGTACCTAATAAGCTTCTTGTCGGGTAGATTGCTTACCAGGCTGTACAAGATGGGATAACCAACACCTTAAAAGAATCCAAAAAATCCCTTTGGCCTTTTTTCCCCTCCAATGTGGTGTCTATGCATTGCACGATTTCAAGCATGATACACTTGAAATCGAATACATTTTATGTTTGAAGCTCTTGCTACCATTCCTAATAGGAGTATGACCCTAATCAGGTCGTGCACAACTTCACTGCTTCAATTAAAATAAGGCAATTCAGCCATGAGGAAGATGATTTTGATGATTTATTTGAGTCATCCAAATAGTTTTCACAAGTCCAACATCTAGCTACTCTGAGATTCAATCCACCAGATTTGGCTCGTTTTCACCAGTACAGGAGGAAAAGGTTACTAAAAGTCCTTTTGGACCTATTAGAAATACCTAAACCAAATACTCAAAAGGAACAAACACCAAGCCAAAGCTCAGGAAAGGGCTCAGAATACGATTCTGAGCATGACTCAGAGAAGCTCTCAGAACACGATTCTAAGAATAATTCAAAAGAGAAATTAGAATAGGGTTCTGAACAAACTTCAGAGCAGAGATCGACCCATAGTTCAGAACAAGGCTCACAACATGACTCAGAGCATGATTCACAGAAAATCCCAGAAAAGAGTCCTAAAAAGGACAATGAGAAGGAATCCAAAAAGGCCTCAACAGAGAAAGAAGTGGAAGATGTTTCCATTAAAGTATACACAGAGGAGACCCCCTTGAAAAACCAACTTGATGGACATGGCAACAGTTTGATAAACAACTCAAAGGACAATAAGGGGAGAAAAATGTTGAAACAGAAAACATACTCAACACATCCCAGAATACTAAACAGGGCCTACTCACTGACACAGCTACTGAAAAAGTTGTTGCCACAGAAGAGATTGAAATCATCCCGACCTTCCCCTCAACAGAAAATGTTATCATAGCAGAATAAATTCCTCCTCTTGATGCCTTTTACATTCCAAAACATTAGGATATGGTAAAATGACAGAGGAAGAAAAGGCAAATAGAACAGTACTCAGTTCTAAGTCCTGACAATGAGCCAATGGATGTCATTTGGAAGGATACCCCTATGGATCCTTTAGATAACTTGACCAAACTATCACAGTTTGCAAGTTCTTATGCATCTTCCACTATAGATAAGGCAGTGGAAGTCAAACAACTAGTAAGGGAGAAAGGTGAGAGGATACAGTAATTAGAACAACAGTTGTCCGAAGAAAAGTGGAATGTAGAAGATCAAATGAAAGCACAAATGGCACAACTAAAACAAAGCTTTGATCAGTTAAAGCTCTAGTATCAAGCAGAGACAAGTTCCAAAGATGCTCAAATACAACAGTTGCAATTTTGTGTGGAACAACTGAAAGATAATCCTAAAATTGAGGATTTTATGAAAGAAGCACTTGAACTAAATTCTATTTTGTTAATGCAATAGGAAACATTTTGTCAGAGGCTATTAGTCTTCAATCTGATGTGCAAGAAAATTGATTCACAGATGAATCGAGTATCTGATTTGAGGGTCACTTTCAACGATATTGATGAAATATTTTAGGATACATTACATGGTAAGATACTCTAGAAGGAAGGGTAGCACATCTCCCCATGATAGAAGAATCTCACAAAGATATCCTCTTCACTAATTTGGATATTCAATTAAAAAAGGAAGAAAGGGCAGTCGCAAGAGCAATTGATGATGTAAGCAACATCATTGAGACCATCAATGAAAATTTACATAATGCTAATCTGATACAAGAATTCCCACTTTGGAGTCTCCCCAATATCAAAGCCCAAGAAGAAAAATAGCATGAAACTTCCACAGTGAGAGAAGAAGCGATTAAACATCTTATAAAACAAGACTGGGAAGTGTATTGGAGGTATCTGGTAAAGCCACACAGCTAGTGGCTAGTACTTTGCTTCCTAGCTAACTCAGCCATGCACATGCTTCCTTCCCTTTCAGATGCATTTTATATCATCTAGATGCACACAAGGATGAAACGGCCTCCTGAACTCAAGCCGGTGATGGATATATATGAGCTCAAACAACAAACGAAAGAGTAGATATTGTTGCATGCTAGAACTAGTCATTTTGATAATTTGTCTTTTATGTAATTTTGTCACTTATTTTAAGGAGATTTGTTTAACCTCCTCAGAACTTCATGCAATGCCTATTTTTGTACTTGTATTTTATTATATAAACCCTTTCATGTCTTTTAAGAAAGGGTCTATAATTTTATAAATAAACTCTTTATTATCTTGCACTTTTGTACTTTAAAGTTTCTCTTGGTAGAATCCTTGGATTGGAGTCCTGAAATTTTGTGAAGAAGGCTTAGAGAATCTTTCACTTTTGTACTTTTCCAAACCATCTTAATAAGGCAGACTGGACTGAAGCTACTTACTTTATGAGAAAATTGATATGCATCGGGTACTTCTATCTTTGTGTATTTATTTGTTCATGAATTAACAACCATTTTTATTATATTTTTTATCATATGTATCTTTTTCCATACAATGTTGTATCCATTCACTTTTCAACATACTAGGATTGTCATTTCTAATACATTGATGAGAAAGTGTTTAAACAATATTTGATGCGATATATGTTTATA
Source organism: Pinus tabuliformis (assembly GCA_031772625.1). NCBI lineage: Eukaryota > Viridiplantae > Streptophyta > Pinopsida > Pinales > Pinaceae > Pinus > Pinus tabuliformis. Next base: position 65,702,906 of record CM062818.1, read on the forward strand.
AATTATTTTGATTAACTATTTAATCAAAATAATTATTTCAAAATCTTTTTCATTTCTATTAGTATTTGGTTAATCTTCATTGTCAAGTACTAAAGATCATCATTGTAGATCGCACAAGTATAAGTAAATTCATGAGTAATATATAGATAGGTTATGTGTGTGTGTGTGTGTGTGCATGTGTGTGTGTGTGTTTTAGTTGAAAACCACCCCATCTATCACTTAGTTTTAGAAATCAAACACCCTATCCATCCTATCACATTTTGATTGGGAAACTAGTCCCATTATATCCAATCGGAGCCACTAATCCAAACGGAAAAGGGATGGTATTCAAGTCCCCGACCGGGTGGTTTTCCCCCATGTTGTTGCAGCGATTTTTGAGGCTTCAACATTTTGGTGCTAGAAGGAGGGCCAAGACTATGAATGGAAAAGAGAACTCAATCTAAATTAACAAGCCATTCCAAGAGTCACTCCCCCTCAATATCACCTCCAACTTCTAGATCCTCATCTAAAATTTCTATTTCTATATCAAAAGTTGAGCAATCCCCCCCGAAATCTCCTAGTACATTTCCTAAAGTACCTTCTTCATATTATAATCCTAAATCACCTAAGGTTTAGACTTTAATAAAGAAATTAGAGGAAATCTCTATTTTAGCAGAAAATCATGTCCCATCTCAAGCATCTGAAGGAAGTATCACTTCTGTTTTACAACCCACTCGGATTCTAACCCATTCTCAAAGTGAGAAGCTTGGGGTTCCTCCATTTGAATTTCCTCTTCCTTCTTTCTAAAAGAAAACTAATAAATCTGAGTCACTGACATCAACTATTGAGTTTTTATCAAATTCCCCACCACAAACACCTTTGTTCCCTCCATTCATTCCCACTTCTTCTTCTCAAAGTACTGGTGCTAGTTTTTCAAACCCTAGGACTCAACCTGCCTCTTCTTCCACTCAAACTCCCTCAATATCCACTTCCCCTAAAACTCCAATAATTGCAGGACAACAACCACCACCACAAGTCAGACCATGGGCTAATCCTAGTGTTGTACAAATGGAACCTCCCCTTCATGACCTACCTAAGCATCCTGAAAGATGGCTGCCAAAATTCAATCTTGATGATGGATTTCCTGTTGAGGAACATCTCCATAATTATATGTTAGCTATAAATCTTAATGGAGTAGTCAAAGAAGATTGTGTAGTAATATTATTTCCCTACACTCTCCAAGGATCAGTAGGTTCATGGTATTTTTCATTACCACTAGGATCTATTACTAATTGGATATGTTTGAAGAGCAATTTCTAGCCAAATTTGGTGATGATCATACAATTGCATCTCGTATCAATGATATTTCTAACTTAAAATCTAAATCAGGTGAAAAGATAAAATATTTCAATTCCAGATTCAATAAATTTCTAAACAAAATCCAGCCACATCAAGCCCTGGTATTGATGTACAAATCGAGTGGTATATTTCTTCTTTTCCTTCCAATATAGAATTTTTTGTAGATAGAGCTAATAAGGCTACTTTAGTAGAAAACATGAAAGAAGCCATGTCTGTAGAAAAGAGAATAGTTGCATTAGAAAAGAAAACAGCCCAGGAAGATAGAAAAACTAAAAAGGTCTCATTTAAGGATGAACCAAAGAAGAAAGCCCCTAAAGATCCTTTTGATCTCGAAGATCTACAAAAAGTCCTAAAAACCATGTCAAATGAAATGGTAGAGATTACGAAACCTGTAGTTGAATCCTCTTCTTAAAAACCTTTTAGATCCTTCAAGAGGAATCAGACTTCTAATCCTCAACCACCAAATACAATATCCAATGTTGAATCTAACTTAGAAGAAGAGGAAGAAGAAACTGCATTGACTAATGAAGAGACTGAAGATGAAGAATTGGTTGAAGTACATGGAATGTGGGATTTCATCCTCCCTGTTTCTGATAATGAAGAAGAGAAAGAAGCTCTACCTATTAGCACCAGGAGTAAGGGCCCTGCTGATTCAACACAATCAAATCAAAAGAAAAATACCTCAACCCCTGCTACCAAGGAAAAGGTGGCCAATAAAAAGTCTTCTCCCAAAACTCCTCAACCAACTCCATCCTCATCTAATCCTCCATCTTCATCTAAAACCTTGGTAGTTATTGATACCATGGAATATAACATAGTGGAGGACATGAAGAAAACTAGAGCCAATATCTCTCTTCATGAGCTCAGTAAGCTTAAACATCAACAAAATATTGTTGAAAGAATTGAACACAGTTCTTGCTTCTCCTCTTCCTGCTGCTGTCAAATCCCAAGCTGTTGGAAGAATGGGTAAACCCCTTAATGATTCATCAAATAAGGTCGATCCTATTGATGTTATCTTAATTGGTGATAGATCCAATTCACATACTCCCCTTTTCCTCTTGACTTATGAAATCTTCAATAAAAAATTGCACAATTGCCTAATAGATTCAGGGGCCTCTTCAAACATAATGTTGAGAACAGTCTGTTCTAAATTAAATGTATCACCCCAAAAGTCTATTGTTCATATTATGAAACTTGATAGGAAAAAAGTTGAGGTCTTAGGAGAAATGAATTTAGTCACTATTAGACTCTCTTCTAATCCGAAAGTTTGTCAAGTGATTGAAATATTAGTTGTTGATATACCCAAGTTCTATGGTTTAATTCTGAGCAGAGATTCGTCTGAAAAGATCCACGACTATTTTGCAATAAATTGGTCTCACATGTGGCTTCCTTACAATGGAAATCCAAACCAAATCATAATTGATCGAGAAAAGAATTTGAAGCATAGAGTGACTGATTTTGAAGGTGAGAATGAGCCAATAGATTTAGACAATAATATCATTGGAAATTATTCCGTTGAGTTGTTTTTAGGTAATTTCAACGCACAAAAGTCTCCTTTTTTGGACAACTTTGTTACTTACCAGTTTGAGAACTTTTCTCAAACAAATTCTTCCAGTTGTATAAATCTTGTAGATAAACCATTAGTTAAAAAAAAAAATTGGACATTATATTTTGATGGATCAAAATCCAACGATGGTGTAGGATCCAATTGTATATTAATCATCCTAGAAGGAGAAAAAAACATGCTAGAATGTAGGTTAGAATTTGAATGCACAAATAATATTGTTGAATATGAGGCACTGATTCAAGGTTTGTATAAAGAAATAGGCCTTGATATCAAATATCTTCAAGTCTTTGGAGATTCAAAAATTGTTATCAAGCAAGTAAGAAACACCATTCATTGTCTCTTTGGACATTTAAAACATTACCAATCATTAGTCCAGGATCTTACTTCACATTTTTTAGCATTCAACATCTCTCCTATACCTAGACTTCAAAATGCAAGTGTTGACCTTCTGGCTAACATAGCATCCAAGCTTATACCATCAAAGGATTACAGTCCAGATAGGTTTTCCATAGAATTGATTTTTAGACCATCCATTCTTGATAATGTCACCAATTGGCGAGTCTTTAATGATGATGAGGATATCATAAACTTTTTAACATCAGAAGGGTCATATGATGACCAAATAATAGATGAAAATGAGCATGATAATCAGTTGAAACAGAAGTCTAATGAGAATCCCATACCTAAATCTGTGGTAAAACTGGAGGATCTTTATGATCTTAAGGACAGATTCAAAAAGGTTACTAATTCTAAAATCCAAAGTTCAACCTTGAGGTTTGAACTAGTAAACCTTGGAACTGATGTCAAACCTCAAAACATTAATCTAGGACTTGGTCTCTCTCCTAATGAAAGATCAGCCTTTATTCATTTGTTAAGAAAGGAAAAAGGTATCTTTTCTTGGAACTATGATGATCTTAAAACATATGATACCTCTATTATACAACACACCATTCCCATGATATCTAATGACAAACATGTACAACAAAAATTAAGGAAAATTCATCCCAATTTAGAAATTCATATCAAATATGAGCTGAATAAAATCATTAAAGCCAAAATTATCTTTCCTATTAGGCATTCAAAATGGGTTTCAAACTTAGTACCTTTCAGGAATAAGAATGGTGGCATTCGCATCTATATTGATTTCAAAAATCTCAACAAAGCTTGTCAGAAGGACAATTTCCCATTACCAACTATGGAACAAATACTGCAATCAGTAGTTGGTTCAGAACTAATGTCTTTTCTTGATGGATTTTTGGGATATAACCAAATCCTTGTTCATCCAGATGACAGATTAAAGACTACATTCAGGACTAAATGGGGAACCTATGCCTACCAAAAAATTCCTTTTGGTTTAATTAACGTAGGGGAAACTTTCCAAAGAGCTATGGATATAGCCTTTAAAGGTCTGATAAACAAAATTGTTGTCATCTATTTGGATGATATTACTGTTTATTCCAAAAACAAAAACAACCATTTACATGACTTAAAGTAGATCTTTGAACGTTGTAAGAAATATGGAATCTCATTAAATCCAAAGAAGTCTTATTTTTCTCTAAGTGAAGGTAAACTTCTAGGGTTTATTGTATCCAAAAAAGGCATTTGTATTGATCCAGACAAAATAAAATAAATTTCTTTACCCCGCAGCAAAAAATCTATGCAGTGTTTTCTAGGTCAGATAAATTTTGTTAAAAGATTTGTCCCTAGCTTTTCCCAAATTGTTTTACCATTACAAACTATGATTAAGAAAAATCCAATCTTTAAATGGGGACATAACGAAAGAGATGCTTTTGATCTTATCAGACAAGCCATTATGAATGCTCCCTCTTTAACAACCCCAATTTTTTCTAATCATTTCATTTTGTATACATTCGCTTCTGAAACATCATATGTTATTGTTTGAACACAAATCAAAGATCAATAAATCGAAGCACCCATCGCTTTCTTTAGTTCTAATTTTCAAGGTGATTGTTAGGCCTCAAAATAGTCCTTATTCTCACTCCATTATTCACCAATACCTTCACATTACTTCCATATTACCTTCATGTCACCTCCATTCCACTTCCACATCATTACATTTACCTCATCATTGGCTTATAACTATGCTTTTCCAAAGTTTATTAATTCTTAACATTTTAAAGTGGATTTATGGTAACTTTAGAAAATAATATGCTTATACTTATACCTAACAATTAGAATGAGTTTGTTGACATGTGTAGGTACAAAGGAAGCTTCCAAGGCATCCTTACGTGGCACTCTATGTTCAAATTCGAATTTGAGAAGATCATGAACCTCATGGAGAAGATCATGGACCTCATGGAGGAGATCATGGAGGATAGGGTTATGTGTCACCATTGGTTGAGAAATATGTGGGTCAAAGGAGGGAATAGTGGGTCTACATTTATGAGGTGGTTATCATAGTTTTTGTATAAATAGGAGCACCTCCTCCATTCCAAAAGGGAGGACTCTTGGAGCATATATCCAACTTATGATGGAATATAATAAAGCTTCATTTTACATAAATTTCCATACTATAGTTTTAGATATAAATTGTCTTAATGTAGTAGATGAATTTATGGAATAGTTTGTCACTTTGTTCTTAAGAGAATTGAGCTCACTCTAAAAGGATCAAAGAAACATTTTATTTCATAATAGATCTTATTTCATTGCTTAGATGTTTGAGGATTTGTTTGTGATTGATGAATGAGTTTTAAATTAAAATCTTATCAACATATGAGGGAACAACCAAGGGTTTAAGTTAGGCTCTCCGTCTATTTGATTTGCATGATAGTTGAAATTCATTCTTTTACTTTTAAGTTTCAAGTTATTTCATTTCTTATGCTTATGAATGAATCTTAGTTTAGTTTGGATCAATATATGAGAGGACAATCAAGGGACTAAGTTAGTCTCTCTCTCTATTTGAATCTGAACAACAATTAAATTCATTCTCTTGTCTTTATTTCAAGTTTCTAGTTTTATGTAATCAATGATTTCTTTTCAATCTATAATACTATAGGAAGGACAACCAGGACCTCCTCAATTAGGAGCCTCTTCCCTTGCATATTATATTGAATCATAAATCATTTAGTTAGACATAGAGTTAGTTGCCTACTCCTGCATATATTTTGTTGGCATCATCACAAGCTTACGAGTTTCCCTGGTTGATAATTTAATGAAAGCAATTTAAGCAATTAAATTGCCCAACATTTTGTAACTCCCTTCTTATGTAACTTTTGTAAATAAAATTCAATTTTGTTGCAATTATGCAAATCCCGAACATAGTTGAAATTGTTTCATGATTTGCGTCAAGGATATCGAATTTCACATGTCATCCTTGATCTTGTATTTGCCAAAATCTACATCATTGCAAGATGTTTAATACAGATGCATCAAATAAAAATAAAAATAAAAATAAATTCAGAATGAAAACTAATTGTTACTCCTTGTCGAAAGTTTCGCCGTGTTGTGATTTTCTGTGCTTTTCCCATATTCCATAACATCACCAACCCACAATGTTACACATGAACAAATATCAAATGCTTGAATGTCAGAGAGAGTTTGTGCAGTAGAAAAAGGAGTCAATGCATTGAAGGATGTGGCAGTGAATGTGCAATATTGGTCGATGTTGTGTTGCCATGTGGTGGCAAAATTGTTGTTTAATTAATGTTGTGTCAAAATTGAAGAATAATTAACAAATACCAATCCCTACAAGATTTGAACTCATGACCTCCATTATGTAATTTGAATGACTTACCAATAAATCACAAGTCACATTTATGAATTTAATGGAAATTTGGAAATTATTCTAAAATGAAAATTGAAACAAAAACTTGACAAGTGGCCAATCTAAATCCAAGATTTTTAGGAAATATGATTCAAAAATATTTGCTAAATCATTTTTCATATCTTTTGAATTCATCGTTTCCAAGATTATTAGGAAAATGAAATTCCTAAATATTTGCCAAATTATTTTTCATATCTTTTGAATTTATCATTTCCAAGTTTTTTTAGAAAATGGAATTCCAAAATATTTGGCAAATTATTTTTCATATATTTTGAACTCATTCTTTTTGCCTAAAAAGTGGATTCTTTAACCAATTTTTATTCTATAAAAGCTTGGGAAATGTTTATGATTTTTTTTTTATATATTTTTTGTTGCAGGTTGTAAGCATGGAGAAAATCTCATCTTTGTAGTAAGAAATTTTTTTTTATTATTAATTTTTTTGTTATTTAATTATTAAATTTTTTTATCAATTTTTTTAAATTTATTGATTGATTTTTTCTCTGCAACTTGGAAACACTACTAGGTGGCTGGCCATAGCTCTGTGGCTGAGCCAATGGATGGCCATGGCCTTGGCTGCTGGCTGCATTTAATTGAAAAACCGTTTTTTTCACGTAACCTCACAAATAACACTCCAGAGAACCCTAAAAATCTCTCAAATGGTTACGAATTTTGTGAAAATATTCCACGCTTAACATAATTCACCCCGTTCTGAGAAAAACCCATGTTTTAGATTTTTCAGATTCATTTTCATTTGGTCACAAAATTCATTTTAAAAATGACGTTTTTAACCTCTGCGAATTTGGCCTCTGTTCAGTTAACTACAGTGAAATTCGTTTTTTTTTCTTTTTTAAATCACAGCAATGCACAACTATCTTTTATTTTTTCAAAATCACACATAAAATATGAAGCGATTTGTTTCCTTGGCTTCCATGAATTTTTATTTGTTTACTTTATTCTCATTTTTGTTTTTGTGTTTTTATTTATTTTTATTATTTAGAAAAACAAATATTGATTTTTTCAATAAAAAATATATTAACATCAAATCCTTTTTCTGATCCTCCAGATCACACAAAGCACAGGAGGAGAGCATACTTATGGATTCTTTATGTAATTGAAATCTGAAATTTGAAAATAAATATAAGAAGAATTTGATTTCAAACCTCAAATTTTAACTTTCTAATCTCCACTTGTTTTCCTTCTTCACAAATATTCCTTTGATTGTAGATCTTCCTGCCAATGGTTAGCGAATTAGATGGCTCTTACTACACCACCAAAATTTCCAAGAAATAAATGAAATCAAATTTTAAAAATCAAAAACTTTTAAAAAAAAATTCCAAGCTTGGTTTTATTTTCCTATTCTATCCTACTCCCTTTTGAGAAAGAGATTTTTATTTTTATTTTCAAGAGTATTTTTAATAAAACCATTTACGGATCAAAGTCTCTAGTATGCTCACATCCAAATTTGAAAAATATACTTGAATGTTTGCAAGGATGTGAGAGATCAATTGCACATTTGGATTAAATGTTAGGATTCATTGAAGAATGGAAGAAAGTTGTGGCCTAGTCACCTTTTGAAACCAATCTTCAATGTAGTCCTCATTCTCTTGACTCTCCTCCAAATGCTTGAACATCATTCTAGATTTCCTGTCCATAAATGGATTAGTTTAACACTTTTATAATGAAATTATTGATTAAAATTTATGCATCCTATTTACCATGATTTATATATGCAGCTAAAAATGAGATTCAAAGCTAATGCCTATGTATACTTCCCCATGTTACGAAGATCTTGCTGTCACCAAGTTATCCTTTCAACATGAGTTAGCTTTTCCAAAGAAAAATACTAGTACTGAATTAAATTTCTAATGCCTAATCCCTTAGCACCATCCCCGGCAACGGTGCCAAAATGTTGGGCAATTTAATTGCTTAAATTGCTTTCATTAAATTATCAACCAGGGAAACTCGTAAGCTTGTGATGATGCCAGCAAAATATATGCAGGAGTAGGCAACTAACTCTATGTATAACTAAATGATTTATGATTCAATATAATATGCAAGGGAAGAGGCTCCTAATTGAGGAGGTCCTGGTTGTCCTTCCCTACAGTATTATAGATTGAAAAGAAATCATTGATTACATAAAACTAGAAACTTGAAATAAAGACAAGAAAATGAATTTAATTGTTGTTCAGATTCAAATAGAGAGAGAGACTAACTTAGTCCCTTGATTTTCCTCTCATATACTGATCCAAACTAAACTAAGATTCATTCATAAACATAAGAAATGAAATAACTTGAAACTTAAAAGTAAAAGAATGAATTTCAACTATCATGCAAATCAAATAGACGGAGAGCCTAACTTAGACCCTTGGTTGTTCCCTCATATGTTGATAAGATTTTAATTTAAAACTCATTCATCAATCACAAACAAATCCTCAAACATCTAAGCAATGAAATAAGATCTATTATGAAATAAAATGTTTCTTTGATCCTTTTAGAGTGAGCTCAATTCTCTTAAGAACAAAGTGACAAACTATTCCATAAATTCATATACTACATTAAGACAATTTCTATCTAAAACTATAGTATGGAAATTTATGTAAAATGAAGCTTTATTCTATTCCATCATAAGTTGGATACATGCTCCAAGAGTCCTCCCTTTTGGAATGGAGGAGGTGCTCCTATTTATACAAAAACTATGATAACCACCTCATAAATGTAGACCCACTATTCCCTCCTTTGACCCACATATTTCTCAACCAACGGTGACACATAACCCTATCCTCCATGATCTCCTCCATGATCTTCTCCATGAGGTTCATGATCTTCTCAAATTCGAATTTGAACATAGAGTGCCACATAAGGATGCCTTGGAAGCTTCCTTTGTACCTACACATGTCAACAAACTCATTTTAATTGTTAGGTATAAGTATAAGCATATTATTTTCTAAAGTTTAACCATAAATCCACTTTAAAAAGTTAAGAATTAATAAACATTGGAAAAGCATAGTTATAACCCAATGATGAGGTAAATGAAATGTTGTGGAGGTGGAATGGAGGTGACATGAAGGTAATATGGAAGTAATGTGAAGGTATTGGTGAATAATGGAGTGAAAATAAGGACTATTTTGAGGCCCAACAGTGATGAACTAAATTATTCAGAAATGGAAAAATAGGCTTTTTCTATTTTCAAATATGTAAAGCACTTCAGGCCTTTTCTCCTAAAAACCCATACTAAAATAATAGTCCCATTCTCAACAATGAGACAATTACTTATGCAAAGGGAAGTAGGAGAAAAAATGGAAAATTGGGTAACAGCTCTGCAAGAATATGATATTGACATTAGACCAGCCAAAATTGTCAGAGGACAAGGTTTTCTGCAAATTTCTTACAGGAGCTTCCAACCTACCAGCAGATGAGGACTTGGATAACATTGTACATATATCATAGGTAAGCCTAAATGATACAGAGTCCCAATATGATGATCTTATTTTCTATTTGAAAAATGGATACGTTCCTCCTCAACTCAATCATAAAATAAAAAGGGATTTAAGATTGAAAGAAAATCAATATGAAATCATTGATGATGTGTTATTCAGGAGAAATTATGATTCTATATTATTAAGATGCCTTGAAAAGTTTGAAGCACTAAAGTTTTTGTAGGAACTCCACGATGGACCAGCTAGTGGAAATTTTGGAGGAGATACTACTGCACATAAAATCTTTCATGTTGGGTACTATTGGCCAACCTCATTTAAGGATACCCATGAATACATAAGGAAATGAAAAATATGTCAAACTACTACTGGAAGACAACGGAAACCTACCTTACCTCTACAACCAGTCAACATTGATCAGCCTTTTGAACAATGGGGATTAGATATCATAGGTGAGATTATTCCTCATTCCTCAAAGCAACATAAGTATATCCTTATAGCTACAGACTATTTTACTAAGTGGGTGGAAGCAATTCCACTAAAGGTAGCCAATTCTGATGCTATCATTGAATTCATTGATCAATTCATTATTACTAGATTTGTTTTACCAATTGTACTTATGTTAGATAATGCATCTTACTTTTCAAGAAATAATATGACTGAATTTGCTCTTAAGAGGGGTTTTAAACTTAAATACTCTGTTAACTACTACCCTCAAGGAAATGGTTTAGCAGAATCAACCAACAAGAACCTCATAAGGATTATTAAAAGAACTGTTGATCAAAGCCAAAAGAATTGGCATAAATCTTTGACATTTGCTCTATGGGTATATTAGATAACTCGGAAGGCCTCAATAGGAACCTTTCCATTCAATCAGGTATATGGAAAAGAAGTTATCATTCCTTCAAATCTAGTTATTCCCTCTTTATCCCTAGCCCAATTTATCGAAGAAACACCTTCTTCTTCTCTACAACTAAGACAGTCTCAAATTCTTAAACTAGAAGAATAAAGGGAAAAATCCAAGCTTACACATACTCGTCATCAACAGTTAGTCAAATCCTCTTTTCACGCAATTTTCATTTCCATGAAATCATTTCAAACTAGAGATCTCATTTTAAAATAGGATAAGGCACATGAGGAAAAGGGAAAGCATACCAAATTCTATAAAATGTGGCTTGGACCATTTCAAATTTTTGAACAAGTAGGCCCATCAACATTCATATTGCAAGATTTATCAGGAAAGAGAGATTCTCTTCCTGTTAATGGGCTTATTTTGAAAAAACAATTTTATTAGAAGATTACATCTTCTACTGTACATTATTGCATTTACTTTTTGTGTTTTCATAGGAAAATAATGTTAAATAGCATCACTTTTGGTTTTTCAATAAAATCTCTTGAAATGTTTTGATATTTCACTTTCAAAGTAGAAATTCTTAATGAAATGATCACAACATTCGAAATTTAGCTAAGTATCAAAAACTCTGAAATTTTCTTTTCCATTGAAGTTAAAAATTCTTTGAAAACCTACTTTATAAAATCATTTATTCTATTATTAGTCGAGAAAATTTATCTTTAACAAAGTAAAGGCTAATTATAGCTAGGAATCTCTAACTCTAAAATTGTCATCCAAAACTCTTAAGGAGTCAATGATTCTCCCCATCCATTAACTTTACTACTTTTAAAATATAATTCAAAAATATATTAAACTTAAAAGATAAGGGGTCTCATCACGAGCATGCTTACCACGTTCATGGGGAAATAATATACTAACATTACCAACACTGAATACCAAACCAGGGTAATGTCTTATGATTATTTTAATCCTAAGACAAGCGGTCTCATCATTAGTCAGCTTGTTTAGTTCAATTATAACCAGTGAATGGAATTGTCATTTACCAGTCACCAAACCAGGACAATGGCTTTTAGGTAATAAAAAAAATTGTTAAAAGAAAAATAAATAAGTAAAAATGAAAAAATGAAATATATATATACTTTTGAAATTATCTCTAAATACTGCACTCTTATATGGATGGGATTCTGAATCATTGATGGTTAAAAGGTAACCTTGTCGAGGCTATGGACATCTGCCGACAGCAGTGGCTCTACCTGTGACAAATGAGTATATCAAAACGCTAAGTTGTAAAAAGCCCCCTACTTTATCTTTACAACTAACTAATGACTGATATAGACAAAAAGTATTTTCATCTATAAGAGGATATAAAAAGAATTGTAATTAAGTGATTTTTTTACGTTCAGAGTAATGTTACTTATTCAAATATTTAAAAAATATTTTCTTTCTTGAATTATTTTTACTTAGAAACGTTTTATAAATTTCAGTATTATCAGAGATAACTGGTTCTTCCAGTGAACCAACAATTGTTGTGTTGTGCAACAACAACCCCCCCCCCCCTTTTTTTTCTTAAAACTTAGGTGATTATTGTACAAATAAATGGGGCCCTTAAAAAAAAATTATAACATAAGATGTTGTGTGTGGAGCATGATTGTTCAGAGGTCTTTGTTTCAGTCGGATGTATACCCCAGGAAGTTTGTACACCCCTCCACGCGGGGGGGGGTGCGAGGGGGACTTGTCCCCCCCGCGGGGGTCCGAGGGGGCCAATCCCCCTCGCTAGGGGGTCTGGGGGCTAGTGGTCCCCCGGCGAGGGCTCGGGGGTAGCGCCCCCGAAGCTAAAAACAAATGTAAAATTGCCTTGTAAAAGTATAGTAATTTCTAGTCAATCTGGGCTGTTCATTAGGCAGATGATCTGACGGTAGAACTTATGTTTAGTTTAGGGTTTTTTGCCCTAGAAGGAAACCCCCTCTCTTTGTATGAGGGTATTGTATTTGAGGCTGAGACATAGATGTGTATTCTGTGAGCGAGAAACAGAGAGGTGAGACTGTGAGAGAAAACAGAGGATATTACAGCGAATTTGTTGTAGGTTGTGTCTCTTCATTTTGTTGGATAATAGAAAGGAAGGACTGGATGTTCGGGGTGGACGTAGCCCAAACTGGGTGAACCACGTATATCTGTGTCTCTCTTGTTTTGTGCGTTTTCTGTGTTTATATTTCTGCAATATTTTATGTGTTCCATTGCTCCGTAATATATAATTTTATAACATAAGAATACAAGTTTAATTTTAAGATTTTATTAGGAATAAATTTGATTTTCTTCTATTAATAAAACCTCATTAAAGATTGAATGACCAAAGAAGGCCACTTTAAAGGAAAATCAGACAATATCGTATATCGTAAAGTCTCAAGAGTATAAAAGTTCATCTACCAAGTGGAGACTTGCAATTGCGATAAACGATAGCCCCCGAAGAACCCAAACATATTCATTCTTTAAAAAAATCTTAAAGTATTAATAAGAATTCCTTGGGGTGGAAGCTTCTCGCATCGCAATCCCATGACAAACAGGCAATATATCCAAAATGCCTCCCTCTTGCAAAATGCGATAAGTCATCGGACCCGATGAAACATTAAACTGTATCATTAGAATACAATTGCATCTAGAGGTATCGCAAGAATGCCAATAAGCTTCGCTCATATTATTCCAAATGGTTCTGATTGCGATAAAGCTATTCATTAAAGAAAAACACCCAAGGAAATCATAAAGCTTAAACAAAAGCTCCGCTTAAATATAAACCTAAGGGCCCGCTACACTACCACATCATTTATCGCAATTGCTAAAAGCTTTTGGTAATATCTATTCTCTGTTGTCCCGAAATCATCGATTGTGATATTGTGACGATTATCACAATCGCAAACATCCTATGCTTAACACACTGATACATTGATATCTCTATCGCATAGCGGTGCAACACTTAAAGAATGAACTTGTTTTATCACCCGAAAAAATCTTGTGATGCAATATATTAATGAATAATAAATAAACCATGCAAAGCCATGATTTTATGGTTTCAAGGCCCAAGGAGATTTGGTGACCAGTTCAGATTGATTTTCATTAAAACCTCACTTTATGTCATTTCAAAATATTTATGTGTTTGCATGCTTTTACGTTTAACTCTTATTTTCTCTTCATTTGCTTTGTATTCTCTATATTACAAGATTTCTCCCGAAATAGAATTGTGCAGCCAAATGACTAAGTCTAAGAAGGAAAGAAGTCTGGAGAAGCCACTCAATCCTCTACGTTTGATGTAATAGAAATGCCTCCATTATTCTCAGACACAACATCCACTATTGATAGTGGGACTTCCTCATGGGAAGCCATGTACAATCTGCTGGAAAACAAGGGTCCAAGAATAATTCAAACCAAAGTAACATCAGACGCTATGACTTCTTTTGAGGCTTCTTACTTTGAAGCTGCAAGTTCTTTCCTACACAGAATTGTTGCTAGACTGAATATTTTACCATACACTAATATGGTAAAATGGATAATAGACAACATTGACATTTTGGACCGTGCATTCCATACTTCAAGACAAGAGGTTATTAGTTCCTTCACAATAGAAGACCTGAAGAGAATGTATCATGTACCAGACCCATAGAAGATATGTGATAAAGCCTTCCTCGAGCATTTCACGAAGGAGAATGAGGAACCATTAGACCCAATTCGGCAATGGAGGTCCAGTTCAAGCAAGTTAAAACAAGAGAAATTGGGTATGTATCCTATAGCATCTCTCGCTTCTCCCTACTCTTGTGTCGCAGATATGATGTGTAGATTATTTGGGCATGTCAATACAACCAAGTTTTTCTTTACTGGGTTCCCCTAATAGATGCAGTTGTCAACTCTTTTATAATGGATTGGGGTACCATTTTGTCTAACAACCTTGCCATTCAAATTCGGGAATATAGGCAAAAGCAATTTGTCACCACTAGAACAGTCCCACCATTTTTTTGATTGCCTACATTATATTGGATGCAGTCTATTTCACCACTAGTTTCCCAACTATGGGGTGGAAATGGACTATTCAAGGCCCTAACCCCATTCACATATATCACAAAATTTTGTGGGAATCAAATTACCAAGCCCATTTCTACAAAATCTTCCAAGAAATTATGTTACCCATCCACCAAGTAGCTTTTGATGAGAAGGCCCCAAGGTTATCCGATGAGGCCAAGATTGATATTTCACGAGTAGGTAGGTGGTTTACTTATGTTTAGGTTTTTGGAAACATAGCACCCCCTCATGTCCTCCCTTGGTATGTACGTGATAAGCTTCTTGCCAGGGAGATTGCTTACCAGACTGTACAGGATTGGATAACCAAAACCTTAAAAGAATCCAAAAAATTCCCTTTGTCCTTCTTTTATCCTCCAATGTGGTGTCTATGCATTGCACGATTTCAAACATGTTTCACTTGAAATTGAACACATTTTATGTTTGAAGCTCACTACCATTTTTGGCAAGCAGTATGGCCCCAATCAGGTCGCACACAACTTCACTGCTTCAGTCAAAATAAGGAAATTCAGCCATGAGGAAGATGATTTTGATGATTTATTTGAGTCAACCAAGTAGTTTTCACAAGTCCAACATCTGGCTACTCTGAGATTCAATCCACCATATTTGGCCTGTTTCCACCAGTATAGGAGGAAAAGCTTACTGAAGGTCCCTTTGGACCTATTAGAAATACCTAAGCCAAATACTCAAAAGGAACAAACCCCAAGACAAAGCTCAGAAAAAGGCTCAAAACATGATTTTGAGCATGATTTAGAGAAGGTCTCAGAACACAATTCTGAGCATAATTCAGAAGAGAAATCAGAACAGGGTTCTGAACAAACTTCAGAGTAGAGATTGGCCCAGAGTTCAGAACAAGGCTCACAACATGACTCAGAGCATGATTCACAGAAAAGTTCATAGAAAAGCCCAGAAAAGAGTCCTGAAAAGGACACTGAGAAGGAATCTGAAAAGGCATCAACAGAGAAAGAAGTGGAAGATGTTTCCACTAAAGTATACACAGAGGAGACCCCCTTGAAAAATCAACTAGATGAGTGTTGGGAATGGGTCCCCTGGGGGTCAATTTTGGGGTTAAAAACCCAAGTTTGTGGCAGAAGGCTAAAGTTTGTATAAAGAAATGTAAAGTCCCCACATTTTGTGGTCGCGGAGTGCAAAGATATCTAAAGTCAAAAATGGTTTTCCGCCCTTAGTCTAGATAGGTTGTGTCAGTTTTGGAGATTCGCCCTTGGTCTGCGAACCATGGGATTGTATAAAAAGGAGGTCTTAAGAGGAGTCTAGGTCAGTAGTAGAAGAGAAAGAAAGAAAAGTAGAAGTATTGGATGAGTCTGTAAAGAGCTAAGAGCAAGAGTCTTAGCATAGGAAGAGGCCCTGCTGCTGAGTGCACAGAGGCCTAGGGTACAAGTCTGCAGTTGAGCGCGCGTACCCCTGCAATTGTGTGTGTAGGGTAGATAGAGTTTGTATTGGGAATCTGAATCATCAATAAAGAGAAGTATTATGAAATTATTGCGTACTTTCCATATGTGTGTGCGTTATTTTACTTATGTTATGAATGTTGCGATTATGCTATGTTGAATACTGGGTTTATGAATTAATGCTATATTAATGTGTGAATCTATGTATTTCTTGTTGTCATAAGAACGCAAGTAAGAATATATGTTTACGTGAAGATAACTGTAATGCATGTTAAAGTTAACCAATACTTAAGCTAATTTGGGTAGACACAGAAGTAAGACTAAGTACAGAAGCACGTAAACACCCGATCTATCTATTTAGGGTCCGCGAAGGACAATCGAAGACTTTCACGGAGGCTCCAAGGACGAATAAGAGAAGTACATTGATAAGCCCTAGAGGGCTTATCGATCTGCATGAAGGTAGAGCGAAGGTCTAAAAACCAACATCAAAACCATCTCAGGGTGTGGAAACTTGGTTCCTGCATCCCCCCATACTACTTCAGGTGAGACTTTAGCCCACGCTCTGTGGATTGATGCTGAAAGGACCATTATTGTAGGGATTTTCTTGGCTTCTTAACACTGAACCTAGGTTAGGGCCCATCAAGCCAACAAATGGTTCCATTTCTGGGACCGTGATCTGCATAACGAGATGTGTGATGTCATATCATTGGAATCTGTTATGAAACCAGCTCAAGAAAAGATAGATCAACGCCTTAGAATTCAGCCTCTTCGAGGGGGCAACCTCCTTTACATTACATAAATGAACAATTCTTTGATGATTCAAATGACAAAACCTCCTTTCTATATATAGGAGTCTAAGGAGTCACAATATAATCCAGCCGACCTAACAATAATAATATAAAGCCACAAAAATAAAAATAGAGGGATTCTATGGGGCACTGTAATAACAATATGGGGGCAATAGGGGCACAATAATATTAATAAGGGGTATAACTACAATAGTAATGGGGTAATCACTAGTATTATAGGGACCCAACATGCCCCTCTCCTTCAAAAAAGTGTTGTCCTCAACGCTTGAGTAGTTCTGGATACTTCTACATAAAATTCTCATCCTCCCATGTGGAATCTTCAGCGGATAAGTTCTTCCACTTGATAAGATACTCTAAAATTGATCGATTTCGTAGCTGTCGAGTTCTTGTTTCTATGACTGCTTCCGGTTCCAATATAATTTCCCCTTCCTCGTCAAGTTCTGGCAATATTTTTTGAACTGGGAGCTTGTTGCCTATAACCTTCTTTAAACATGAAACATGGAAAACTGGGTGCAATCGAGAAGTTGCAGGAAGCTCCAATTTGTATGCCATAGTACCAATCTTTTGCAACACCTTGTATGGACCATAATACTTTGGTGATAATTTATTATCCTTCTTAGCTTGCTTGAGGGACATTTTCTTATATGGTTGTAGCCGTAGGAATACCCAATCACCTACATCAAAACTTCTTTCACTGCGATGTTGATCTGCCTGTTGTTTCATTCTATTCTGTGCCAACACGAGGTTATCCTTTAAGAGTTGGAGGACTTGTTGTTGATGTTCGATGTGATGTTCCACTGCCTGAACCTTAGAATTTTCTCTTAAATATGATGTGATGGATGGTGGTTGATACCCATAAAGTGCCATAAATGGGGTCATTTTTGTTGCTGTATGGAAGGAAGTGTTATACCACCATTCAGCCAGAGGCAACCATTTGACCCATTGTGTCTGTTTATCAGATACAAAGCAACGAAGATATCCTTCCAAACATTTGTTTACTATCTCAGTTTCCCATCAGATTGAGGATGATAAGATGAGCTATGAGCTAACTGAGTACCAAGACAAGAAAATAATTATGTCCAAAAATTTCCAGTGAAAATGGGATCTCTGTCACTTACAATAATCTTTGGGTTTCCATGTAGCTTTTGAATTGTTTCCATAAATGCAGTAGAAACTGTACTGGCTTTAAATGGATGTGATAATGCACAAAAGTGTGCATACTTGGTAAGTCTGTCAACTACCACCATGATGACACTCTTTCCCTCAGACTTGGGTAAACCTGTGATAAAATCCATTGAAACCTCCTCCCAACGTGGGCTTGGAATGGATAAAGGTTGTAATAGACCTGGTGTCTTAATTGTTTCAACTTTATTTTGTTGGCAAACCAAACATTCCGCCACAAACTTTTGAATATCTGATTTAAGGCCATCCCAAAAAAATTCCTTCTTAACCCTGTGGTAAGTTTTTAAAAATCCTGAGTGCCCTCCTAAGGGAGAAGTGTGCAATTCCATAAGAATCTTTTGTTTTAGCTGGGAATTCTTACAGAGGTATAAGCGATCTTTGTACCATAACGAATCATTTTGCCAGCTAAATGTATCAGACATACTGGAATCTTGTTGTAACTTTCGAATAAGTGCCCACACTTCTTCGTCATTCTTCCATTCCTCCCTTGCTTCGTTTATCCAATCTGGTTGGATAATAGAAATGGCGCACAACAATGCTTCCACATCCTCATCCTTTCTTGAGAGTGCATCTGCCACCACATTTTGCTTCCCTTTTTTGTAGATGATTTCAAAGTCATAACCCAACATCTTTGTGACCCACTTTTGTTGCTCTTCAGAGGATAATCTTTGTTCTAAAAAGTATTTAAGGCTATCATGATCCGTTTTTACCTTGAAGTGTCTTCCCATTAGGTAGGGTCGCCATTTCTTAAGTGCATGGAGTATTGCCAACATTTCCTTCTCATAAATAGCTTTGCTTAAAAACTTTCCCTTGATTGGACGACTTTCAAAAGCAATGGGTCTTTCATCTTGCATTAGAACAGCACCAATTCCATTTCCTGAAGCATCACATTCCACAATAAAGGTTTTTGTGAAGTCCGGTGTAGCTAAGACCGGTGCTTGGCACATTGCCTCTTTAAGATGTTCAAAGGCCTTTGTTGCTTCCGGAGTCCATGAAAATGCATCTTTCTTCAATAATGTTGTTAGAGGTGCTGCTATTCTCCCATAATTCTTAACAAACTTGCGATAATACCCTGTCAACCCGAGAAATCCTCGCAGATGCTTTATGGATGTGGGGATTTTCCATTCCTTAATGGCTTTAATTTTGCTAGGGTCTACCTTAACTCCTTCATGAGATACAATATGACCCAAATATTCCACCTCCTGGACTCCAAAGAAACATTTGGATCTTTTTGCATATAATTGTTTCTCCTCCAATAGTTGTAGCACCCTGTCAACATGTTCAACATGATCCTTCCAAGACTTGTTGTAGATTAGTATATCATCAAAAAATACTAACACAAATTTTCTAAGGAATGGTTTGAAAATTGAATTCATCAAACCTTGAAATGTTGAAGGTGCATTGGTAAGGCCAAAAGGCATGACCAAAAATTCATAATGACCCTCATGAGTTCTAAATGTTGTTTTCGGAATGTCTTCAATCTTCATTCTGATTTGATGATATCCCGAACGAAGATCCAACTTGGTGAAGTAAATTGATCCATGCAATTCATCCAGTAATTCATCAATGACAGGAATGGGGAACTTATCTTTAATAGTGAGCTTGTTGAGCTCCCTATAATCCGGACACATGCGCCATGATCCATCCTTCTTGTGCACCAATACTACTGGAGTAGAGAAAGAACTTTGACTTGGTTGAATTATACCAGCCTCTAGCATTTCTGCAACCATACGTTCAATTTCACTCTTTTGGACATAGGGATATCTGTACGGCCTGATGTTTGGAGGAACACTTCCTGGAATCAGATGAATAGCATGATCATGATCACGCATAGGTGGGAGACCTTTGGGAGTCTCAAATACCTTGGAATGATTGTCCAGGACTTTTTGGAGATCTGGAGAAATAGATGATTCCGATGTGGAAACATCTAGCGAACATAATTGTGCAATTACACCTCTTTGCTCCTTTTTTAGAAGCTTTGTCATACCATTAGAGCTGATTATCTTTCCTGGTTTCCCTGCAATACCCCTTAATTCAACTTCCTTTCCTTCCGTAGAAAATTTGATGAAAAGTTCTTGAAAATTAAAAGCTATTGTACCCAAGGATTGTAGCCATTGGACTCCTAGTACAACATCAGCACCTCCCATTGGAATGGAAAGCATTGGGCTAGTCAATACATATTCTCCCATGGATAGCTTGATATTATGGCACTTTCCAGAGAAATTTATTGTTCCTCCATTTGCAATCATCACTTGACACTCTGGTGCTGGATATAGGAAGCAATTCAATTCTTTTGCTACCTTACAATGAATAAAATTGTGGGTGCTTCCTGAATCAATCAACACTATTACCTTTTTCTTCTTGATTTGTCCTTCTATCTTGATGGTTTGAGGAGTGGTAATTCCAGCCAATGCATTACAAGATATGGTCGGATTTATTTGTTCTTCATCTAGGCTTTGTTCCTGGAGTATATCCTCTTCTTTTGACCTTTCTTGCTCCTTTTCTTCTTCCTCTTCACAATCTATGTAGAATAATTTCTTCTCAGCACACTTATGACCTTTAGTGTATTTGCTATCACAACTGTAACAAAGCCCTTTTGCTCTTTTTTCTTCCAATTTTTGTGGTGTCAACCTTATAGGTTGTGGAAGACTAGAGGCAACAACACTTCCGTCTTTATAGTTGTGAGTGGTATGCTTCCTAGTTGCCATAATTTTGCTTTCCATTTTTCTTGCTAACCTGAATGCCTTCTCTAATGAATCAGGTTCCCAAAGGCGAACATCATGTTGGATATTATCCTTTAAAGACCCTATGAACACATCAATCCTATGCTCCTCTGGAATATCTTTTACCTTTATGTTCAATTTTTGGAACTCCTCAATGTGCTCCATTATTGAACCCTTTTGTTTGAGACTTATCAATTGGCTAAAAAAAGTGTTGCTTTTTGTATCCTCATAATGTGCTATCAATTCTTCCGTAAAAATTGCCCAAGTGATAAATTGTTTACGAGAGCAAAGCCATTGATACCATACAAACTGATTTGGTTCCAAATATAAGGTTTCCATACGTACCTTTTGTGTGTTTTTCACATTATTGAGATCGAAGAATTGCTCCATCTGTAATATCCATGTGGCAGGATCCTTGCCATCAAACTTCCTCATATCGATTTTTGGAACATGGTGAGTCTTTGATCCAACATTAGAGTCTATGGAATCATGATTAACATTTCTTTTGTTCTCATCATGAGTTTCCTTTAGTACCCTTTCACCCTTAGTGACCATTTCTTGTAGCAACTTATTCATATTTATCTTCAATTCTTCCATCTTATCATCCATGGCATCAATTTTAGCATCCATGCCATTCACCTTAGCTTCCATGCCATCCATCTTAGCTTCTATGCCTTTCTTTAAACCATCCATATTAGCTTCTACGTCTTTCCTTAAACCATCCATCTTAGATTCTGTTGCTTTTTGTGCAAGTGACACTTGTTGCACATGTTCTTGTAATTTTGATATACCATATAGCATTTCTTCTTCTTCTTCATGATTCATGCTAGAGCTTTCAGGTTCCTTACTAGGTGTTTGCATTTTCTTTCCTCGGGGCATCAGTTATCGATAATAATGTTCTATTATGCCCTTTGAATTCCTTCAAAATAAATTTTCAAACCAAGCTTAAGCAAAAATTTAAAAAAATCTACACACCTTTTTTCACTTGGTAGGAGCTCGATATTGCCTCTGATGTATCTCTATACTTTTCAATCATCTAGTTCTAAATTTGTGACCTGCAATAGCCCTCTGTGTCCTCTTTCCAATTCCACAAGTCTGACCCAAATTGGATTCTCCAAGGAAGAGTTATGTGAAATCTCCCACAGTGACTTGATTATAGACTAGTTCAGTAGAGCGAAATTGTACGACGTGCCACGATTCACTGTTTTGACCTTCGGGTCTAAAAAATGCATACAAGAAACTATCATCCATCCTCTTTCTGTACCTTCTTACGAAATTTCAATCCGATCCCCAGAGAGAAATTTATGATGATTTTCCCTAGGTCACCTGTTTGGAATGTAATTCAAGAGTCTGCAAAAAGACCAACTTCCTCAGATGATATCTCCGCAAATATAGCGCAAAAAGCTCTGAAATTCGGACCCAAGGTTCAGCGTGATTTCTTATCAAATATGTTTTTCTTGCAACTTCTGAAACGTCGCAGAAAAAAAGTTATAGCGAAAATGCCACGATGACCTGTTTGGAGCAGCGAAACCCTAGAATCGAAAGCTCTGATACCAAATGTTATGAAACCAGCTCAAGAAAAGATAGAAAAGATAGATCAACGCCTTAGAATTCAGCCTCTTCGAGGGGGAAACCTCCTTTACATTACATAAATGACAAATCCTTTGATGATTCAAATGACAAAACCTCCTTTCTATATATAGGAGTCTAAGGAGTCACAATATAATCCAGTCAACCTAACAATAATAATATAAAGCCACAAAAATAACAATAGAGGGATTCTATGGGGCACAGTAATAACAATATGGGGGCAATAGGGGCACAACAATATTAATAAGGGGTATAACTACAATAGTAATGGGGTAATCACTAGTATTATAGGGACCCAACAGAATCCAACTAAGAAAGAGATTGAAGGCTGGTTTGATAGAAAGATCCACAAATTCGTGGAGCAAGAGAATAGGAATCCGAAATTGAAAAAAGAACAATGGTTGGATAGATATATGTACACAGAAATACACAAAATATTCTTCTGCTCCTTCCCGATTGAGTTATGTGAGTGGATCGCCAAGTTGGCAGACGGCCAATGAAGGTGGAGGTTTAACAATCTGATTGTTTGGACACTGGAGTTAGTGCGAAGATTGGAAACCTCGAAAGATAAGATCATGCAAAACATTGACCATTAGCTCGACCACATAATAGGAGGATTTGTGACAGAGTTCTGTTATAGACATTTTTGGGCCCTACAACCCCAAGCATGAAATGTCCATAAACCAAGGGCTCCTAAGTCCCTAAAAGTGTTGTTCTAACCCCTAAAGGAACAAGGTCAACAGATTACAGCTTCTCCCAGAAGTTCTCCATGAGAAACTGCTCAGAATTGGTCAAAACAGGATCACTGTAGCTGCTCCACTGGCTAAGAGCGTTGCATCTCACCCAAATACACTGTGAGGGTGCATTGCATTTCAAAATTCCCTTCTGTGGGGTGTTGTTATCACTGTAAAAATCCCTTGAAAAATTTGGACAACTTACATGGTTTCTCAATTCTTGTATCAGTCATGGTCAAGTCATGGTGAAGTCATTTTTATGTTTTAGAGTCTAAGTCATAGGGTTAGAGTCTCATGTCCATCTTCAAATAAAGTTTGATAGCCTCATTCCATGTCCTAGAAGCCTCACCATGTGTTTAGAAGACATATCTCACATAATTTCGGAGAAATTTTGAAACTAGCTACGAATCCACGTTTTCGTAGCGCAGACAGTGTAAAAATCCTGTTTTGCGCTACGAAATCAGTGTTTTCGCAGCGCGCTGCGAAACCCCTGTAGCAGCCTGTTTCAGCAGAAAAAACTGTTTTACTAGGTAACTTCCAGAAGCTTTCCAGAGCAGCTGAGAACTCAATTTTGCAAACTGAAAGAGGCTTTTCTTCCTAACATGTTGAATTACAAAAACCTCTTTCCGTTTCTTCAATTCCATTCTGAGGTGGGAGAAATGTGTGGTTAAACTTGCACTATGAAACTGCTGTAGCTGCCTATTTTGCTGTAGTTAACCAATTTTGAGGGACAAAAGGGAAACCTTTTTTGAAAGGGAGTTTTTGAAGAATGATCATTTGCACAATGCAAGCATCCAGCAAGGGAAAAACGGGCAAAGGAAAAGCATATATGAACCATAAGCCATTTGTTATAAAAGTGATCACAGCTACTATTGTTCATCATACTTCAGGCAGCGTTGAAGAGGTTTTATTTTCACAGGGATGCATGAACAAGGTCTACAGCACATGAAGAACATGGCACTTCAATACATTTTTGTGTAATCAAAGAAGATCTTTGTGGAGACCAAAATCAAAAAAGGAGAGACATTTTTGAACTCCAAACTTCATCAGTCAACTTATCAGTCAAACTGTCTTCTTGTTTTTACCAGTCAACGTCTAGAAGAGTTTCTGAGCAGTTGAAAACTTATCTCTGAAAAGTGAAAGAGGTTTTCATTCCTAAGATACTAAAGTGAAAAAACCTCTTCCACTTTCTTCAAATTGATTATGAGTTGGGAGAAAAAGGTGATCAAAGTTGCGCTACGAAACAGCTGTAGGTGCAGTTTTTCATCTCCTGTTTGACAACTGTTTTTCAAAGACTTATTATGGGCAGCTGGAGTAGTGTTTCAAAAAAAAAAAAGAGGTTTTTATTCAGCATGGATTGTTTCACAAAAACCTCCTTAAGTTTTTCCAAATACATTTTTTACGAGAAGTTATGACCTCTGTCCCAAGACCTATTTTTCAGCCAGAACAGAGCAAGGGACAGTTTCCTGTTTGACACGTGTTTTTCAAGGACAGATTCTGAACAGCTGGAGGAATGTTTTAAAAACCCAGGAGAGGTTTTTTTTCTAGACATCATGGGCTACAAAAACCTCCTTCAGTTTTGTAAAATGTGTCATGGATGAAGAGATAAAGGCTCTGAAATTTTCAAGGATCTAAACCTAAAAACAGGGAAACATGTTCCCTAATTTCTAGGGTTTGTCATCAACAGTTGGCTGACCACGTGGGAGGCTTCATCAAATTCGACTTCATGGAGTCTTAGGTGTCAAAGAATGTTTTAAATATTTAGATAAGGTTGTTTTAGTCATAATAAGGAGTTACACTCCTAGTTGTATTAGGTCACTAGCACTCCTAGTTAACAGCTAGTTCTAATTAATGGTTTGTTTTATGGTTAGAATAAGTGTCACTGATGGAAAATTCGAATTCTCTTGATGAAGGATGATGGAATCCTAATTTTAAATGCTTTATATAGAGCAAGAGGTCGAATTAGCAAAGGGTTGGAGACTTTTTGGCTCAACTGCTGCTCTATGTGCAGACTATGTATATTTTTAACCTAATGCAGAATTTCTACTTAGACAACTCAAGATTCATGAAGAGTTCTTGTATGTTCTTGTTTTGATGACATCTTCCAATACTTACATTGCAGTGAGGTTTACTTATGATACTCAGAATTCATCAATGATGCTCTGACTTCCTTCATAGATAAACTAACTGTGTTTCACTGTTTTATATTTGCATTTCTGCACTTGAACTCTATAATGCCTTGACTTCCATGCTAGGTAGAATATTTTGGCTTCACTACTCAGGATTCAAAGAGGGTTTTTAATGTCCTATTGTCTCATGGCTTTCCTCTTTCACTTACTTGCAGTGGTATGAATACATGTTACTTAGAACTCATCAATGATGCTCTAACTTCCTTCATGTATTTATAAACTGTGTTTCCTTGCATTGTATCTTTGTTTTGTTGATGTATAAAAACTCTCTATGCCCTGACTTCATGTTAAGCTGATCTTGCTGTGGTACTGAACATACTTTGACTCCATAGCCCAATGGTAGCCAACCTTCATCTTTCAACCTATAAACATATACAATCACAAACCATAGAGTTAGCCATCTATCTTATTCTTTAATCAAAATCATTAACCCGTTGAGAGAGACCTCTCAGGCTGAGCAGGCTAAGCCTTAGCTAAAAGATTGGATTGAAATAGTTACACCGAGATAGTCTGATCAGCAGCCTATCAGGGTCCTATTTTGGTGATAACATTTTGGTGCATCTGCCGGGAGCCTGAAGATTATTCATTCCCGAAATCATGAAGCTGAACTTCTGAAGGTAGCAGGAGCTCAGAAGGTTTTTGAGGCTGCAAAACTACCTTGGCGACTCCACACATCAAATAACAAATTGGAAGGTGACTCCACTGCTAGAAGATCAGTAGCTTGATGAAGTTTCAAGATGAATTCCACTGCAAGAATGAATGCCAGGTATGCTCCTATGAATCGGTCTCATATCCCTGGTTTTCCAAATCCTATGCCAAAGGTTGATTGGTTAGAGGATCTTCCAATATTCAAAGATGAAAAGAAGGACAATGCTGCTCTTCATTTGGTTAAATTCCATATGCATGTACGCAGTCTTAAGGTTCATTTCCCTGAAGATTGTCTCATGAAGATGTTTATGACCACTTTAGAAGGAAAGGCATGGTCTTGGTATAAAAGTTTGGAAAATGGTTCATTATATTCTCTTGCTGATTTCCATGATGTGTTCTATGACATGTATAAAGAGTGTCATCCATCCTTATTGCTGCTCAAAGATTGCTGTAGACATTCTTTAAGTCTTATTCAATATTTGGAGGATTGTTATGATGATGATGAATTTACGGATGAAGAAATTTTAGAGGCTCTTCATAACAATGCATTTCAACACCAAGAAGAAAGCATAACATCTCATGAAACGCAGCATAAAGATCAGCAGGGGTTTATTTGTGAAAACCATGTTTCATCCTTTGATATTGATGTAGAGATGCAGCAGATTTGTCAGGCTTCAAATCATGATGAAGATGAAATTGATTGCAAACAGCAAGAAGAAGTACTGGAAGATAGCTTCTACGACCCTCAGGCAGAGGAAAAGGTTGGTTTTTTATGTCAAACTTCTCAGCAGCTTACAGCAATAAATGATCATAAGAAAGAGGAAAATTACATTGTTTGTAGGCAGCATTCAGAAAAGCAGTTCGATAGCATATCAAAAGAACCTTGTGTGGTTGAGAATCAGTTGTCTAAAGATGCAGAATGTTATGATGATCATCGACATAACCATGTCTTCTTTGACCCTATAAGTGAATACATGGCAAAGCTTTGCACACCAGTATTTCATTTTCATTTGCATTATGAAGATCAGGTACATTATAAGTTGATTTGGTCATCTCACTATCATGGTTATTTTGAGGTTGAATGCAGTCAAGAGCCTCCCATATCAGAAAGGACAATTGATTGGCTTTATTGGAAATATCATGTTGCTTGAGCTACAAGTGGAGCTTGCAGCTGATAGGGTAGGTAGGAATGTGCAAATAAGCTCAGGGTAGGTTGACTGAGCATCTATTTCAGTAGGTACAGTTTGAATTCTTCTTACAAAAAAATCATTCAAGGCTTGAGGAGCAAATTGGGCAGAAGTTCAAAGTTTTCTTCTAGAGGATGGATAGCGGCACTAGAGCTACAAGTTCTTAATGTACCACAAGGGCACACTATCCCTAGTGGAGCCACTGTTATCACTGTAAAACTTCCTTAAAAAATTTGGACAACTTACATGGTTTCTCAATTCTTGTATCAGTCATGGTCAAGTCATGGTGAAGTCATTTTTATGTTTTAGAGTCTAAGTCATAGGGTTAGAGTCTCATGTCCATCTTCAAATAAAGTTTGATAGCCTCATTCCATGTCCTAGAAGCCTCACCATGTGTTTAGAAGACATATCTCACATAATTTCGGAGAAATTTTGAAACTAGCTACGAATCCACGTTTTCGTAGCGCAGACAGTGTAAAAATCCTGTTTTGCGCTACGAAATCAGTGTTTTCGCAGCGCGCTGCGAAACCCCTGTAGCAGCCTGTTTCAGCAGAAAAAACTGTTTTACTAGGTAACTTCCAGAAGCTTTCCAGAGCAGCTGAGAACTCAATTTTGCAAACTGAAAGAGGCTTTTCTTCCTAACATGTTGAATTACAAAAACCTCTTTTAGTTTCTTCAATTCCATTCTGAGGTGGGAGAAATGTGTGGTTAAACTTGCGCTACGAAACTGCTATAGCTGCCTATTTTGCTGTAGCTGCCTATTTTGCTGTAGTTAACCAATTTTGAGGGACAAAAGGGAAACCTTTTTTGAAAGGGAGTTTCTGAAGAATGATCATTTGCACAATGCAAGCATCCAGCAAGGGAAAAACGGGCAAAGGAAAAGCATATATGAACCATAAGCCATTTGTTATAAAAGTGATCACAGCTACTATTGTTCATCATACTTCAGGCAGCGTTGAAGAGGTTTTATTTTCACAGGGATGCATGAACAAGGTCTACAGCACATGAAGAACATGGCACTTCAATACATTTTTTTGTAATCAAAGAAGATCCTTGTGGAGACCAAAATCAAAAAAGGAGAGACATTTTTGAACTCCAAACTTCATCAGTCAACTTATCAGTCAAACTGTCTTCTTGTTTTTACCAATCAACGTCTAGAAGAGTTTCTGAGCAGTTGAAAACTTATCTCTGAAAATTGAAAGAGGTTTTCATTCCTAAGATACTAAAGTGAAAAAACCTCTTCCACTTTCTTCAAATTGATTATGATCTGGGAGAAAAAGGTGATCAAAGTTGCGCTACGAAACTGCTGTAGGTGCAGTTTTTCATCTCCTGTTTGACAACTATTTTTCAAAGACTTATTCTGGGCAGCTAGAGTAGTGTTTCAAAAAACAAAAAGAGGTTTTTATTCAGCATGGAGTTTTTCACAAAAACCTCCTTCAGGTTTTCCAAATACATTTTTTACGAGAAGTTATGACCTCTGTCCCAAGACCTATTTTTCAGCCAGAACAGAGCAAGGGACAGTTTCCTGTTTGACACGTGTTTTTCAAGGACAGATTCTGAACAGCTGGAGGAATGTTTTAAAAAACCAAGAGAGGTTTGTGTTCTAGACATCATGGGCTACACAAACCTCCTTCAGTTTCATAAAATGTGTCATGGATGAAGAGATAAAGGCTCTGCAATTTTCAAGGATCTAAACCTAAAAACAGGGAAACATGTTCCCTAATTTCTAGGGTTTGTCATCAGCAGTTGGGTGACCACGTGGGAGGCTTCATCAAATTCGACTTCATGGAGTCTTAGGTGTCAAAGAATGTTTTAAATATTTAGATAAGGTTGTTTTAGTCATAATAAGGAGTTACACTCCTAGTTGTATTAGGTCACTAGCACTCCTAGTTAACAGCTAGTTCTAATTAATGGTTTGTTTTATGGTTAGAATAGGTGTCACTGATGGCAAATTCGAATTCTCTTGATGAAGGATGATGGAATCCTAATTTTAAATGCTTTATATAGAGCAAGAGGTTGAATTAGCAAAGGGTTGGAGACTTTTTGGCTCAACTGCTGCTCTATGTGCAGACTATGTATATTTTTAACCTAATGCAGAATTTCTACTTAGACAACTCAAGATTCATGAAGAGTTCTTGTATGTTCTTGTTTTGATGACATCTTCCAATACTTACATTGCAGTGAGGTTTACTTATGATACTCAGAATTCATCAATGATGCTCTGACTTCCTTCATAGATAAACTAACTGTGTTTCACTGTTTTATATTTGCATTTCTGCACTTGAACTCTATAATGCCTTGACTTCCATGCTAGGTAGAATATTTTGGCTTCACTACTCAGGATTCAAAGAGGGTTTTTAATGTCCTATTGTCTCATGGCTTTCCTCTTTCACTTACTTGCAGTGGTATGAATACATGTTACTTAGAACTCATCAATGATGCTCTAACTTCCTTCATGTATTTATAAACTGTGTTTCCTTGCATTGTATCTTTGTTTTGTTGATGTATAAAAACTCTCTATGCCCTGACTTCATGTTAAGCTGATCTTGCTGTGGTACTGAACATACTTTGACTCCATAGCCCAATGGTAGCCAACCTTCATCTTTCAACCTATAAACATATACAATCACAAACCATAGAGTTAGCCATCTATCTTATTCTTTAATCAAAATCATTAACCCGTTGAGAGAGACCTCTCAGGCTGAGCAGGCTAAGCCTTAGCTAAAAGATTGGATTGAAATAGTTACACCGAGATAGTCTGATCAGCAGCCTATCAGGGTCCTATTTTGGTGATAACATTTTGGTGCATCTGCCGGGAGCCTGAAGATTATTCATTCCCGAAATCATGAAGCTGAACTTCTGAAGGTAGCAGGAGCTCAGAAGGTTTTTGAGGCTGCAAAACTACCTTGGCGACTCCACACATCAAATAACAAATTGGAAGGTGACTCCACTGCTAGAAGATCAGTAGCTTGATGAAGTTTCAAGATGAATTCCACTGCAAGAATGAATGCCAGGTATGCTCCTATGAATCGGTCTCATATCCCTGGTTTTCCAAATCCTATGCCAAAGGTTGATTGGTTAGAGGATCTTCCAATATTCAAAGATGAAAAGAAGGACAATGCTGCTCTTCATTTGGTTAAATTCCATATGCATGTACGCAGTCTTAAGGTTCATTTCCCTGAAGATTGTCTCATGAAGATGTTTATGACCACTTTAGAAGGAAAGGCATGGTCTTGGTATAAAAGTTTGGAAAATGGTTCATTATATTCTCTTGCTGATTTCCATGATGTGTTCTATGACATGTATAAAGAGTGTCATCCATCCTTATTGCTGCTCAAAGATTGCTGTAGACATTCTTTAAGTCTTATTCAATATTTGGAGGATTGTTATGATGATGATGAATTTACGGATGAAGAAATTTTAGAGGCTCTTCATAACAATGCATTTCAACACCAAGAAGAAAGCATAACATCTCATGAAACGCAGCATAAAGATCAGCAGGGGTTTATTTGTGAAAACCATGTTTCATCCTTTGATATTGATGTAGAGATGCAGCAGATTTGTCAGGCTTCAAATCATGATGAAGATGAAATTGATTGCAAACAGCAAGAAGAAGTACTGGAAGATAGCTTCTACGACCCTCAGGCAGAGGAAAAGGTTGGTTTTTTATGTCAAACTTCTCAGCAGCTTACAGCAATAAATGATCATAAGAAAGAGGAAAATTACATTGTTTGTAGGCAGCATTCAGAAAAGCAGTTCGATAGCATATCAAAAGAACCTTGTGTGGTTGAGAATCAGTTGTCTAAAGATGCAGAATGTTATGATGATCATCGACATAACCATGTCTTCTTTGACCCTATAAGTGAATACATGGCAAAGCTTTGCACACCAGTATTTCATTTTCATTTGCATTATGAAGATCAGGTACATTATAAGTTGATTTGGTCATCTCACTATCATGGTTATTTTGAGGTTGAATGCAGTCAAGAGCCTCCCATATCAGAAAGGACAATTGATTGGCTTTACTGGAAATATCATGTTGCTTGAGCTACAAGTGGAGCTTGCAGCTGATAGGGTAGGTAGGAATGTGCAAATAAGCTTAGGGTAGGTTGACTGAGCATCTATTTCAGTAGGTACAGTTTGAATTCTTCTTACAAAAAAATCATTCAAGGCTTGAGGAGCAAATTGGGCAGAAGTTCAAAGTTTTCTTCTAGAGGATGGATAGCGGCACTAGAGCTACAAGTTCTTAATGTACCACAAGGGCACACTATCCCTAGTGGAGCCACTGTTATCACTGTAAAACTCCCTTAAAAAATTTGGACAACTTACATGGTTTCTCAATTCTTGTATCAGTCATGGTCAAGTCATGGTGAAGTCATTTTTATGTTTTAGAGTCTAAGTCATAGGGTTAGAGTCTCATGTCCATCTTCAAATAAAGTTTGATAGCCTCATTCCATGTCCTAGAAGCCTCACCATGTGTTTAGAAGACATATCTCACATAATTTCGGAGAAATTTTGAAACTAGCTACGAATCCACGTTTTCGTAGCGCAGACAGTGTAAAAATCCTGTTTTGCGCTACGAAATCAGTGTTTTCGCAGCGCGCTGCGAAACCCCTGTAGCAGCCTGTTTCAGCAGAAAAAACTGTTTTACTAGGTAACTTCCAGAAGCTTTCCAGAGCAGCTGAGAACTCAATTTTGCAAACTGAAAGAGGCTTTTCTTCCTAACATGTTGAATTACAAAAACCTCTTTTAGTTTCTTCAATTCCATTCTGAGGTGGGAGAAATGTGTGGTTAAACGTGCGCTACGAAACTGCTATAGCTGCCTATTTTGCTGTAGCTGCCTATTTTGCTGTAGTTAACCAATTTTGAGGGACAAAAGGGAAACCTTTTTTGAAAGGGAGTTTCTGAAGAATGATCATTTGCACAATGCAAGCATCCAGCAAGGGAAAAACGGGCAAAGGAAAAGCATATATGAACCATAAGCCATTTGTTATAAAAGTGATCACAGCTACTATTGTTCATCATACTTCAGGCAGCGTTGAAGAGGTTTTATTTTCACAGGGATGCATGAACAAGGTCTACAGCACATGAAGAACATGGCACTTCAATACATTTTTTTGTAATCAAAGAAGATCCTTGTGGAGACCAAAATCAAAAAAGGAGAGACATTTTTGAACTCCAAACTTCATCAGTCAACTTATCAGTCAAACTGTCTTCTTGTTTTTACCAATCAACGTCTAGAAGAGTTTCTGAGCAGTTGAAAACTTATCTCTGAAAATTGAAAGAGGTTTTCATTCCTAAGATACTAAAGTGAAAAAACCTCTTCCACTTTCTTCAAATTGATTATGATCTGGGAGAAAAAGGTGATCAAAGTTGCGCTACGAAACTGCTGTAGGTGCAGTTTTTCATCTCCTGTTTGACAACTATTTTTCAAAGACTTATTCTGGGCAGCTGGAGTAGTGTTTCAAAAAACAAAAAGAGGTTTTTATTCAGCATGGAGTTTTTCACAAAACCCTCCTTCAGGTTTTCCAAATACATTTTTTACGAGAAGTTATGACCTCTGTCCCAAGACCTATTTTTCAGCCAGAACAGAGCAAGGGACAGTTTCCTGTTTGACACGTGTTTTTCAAGGACAGATTCTGAACAGCTGGAGGAATGTTTTAAAAAACCAGGAGAGGTTTGTGTTCTAGACATCATGGGCTACACAAACCTCCTTCAGTTTTGTAAAATGTGTCATGGATGAAGAGATAAAGGCTCTGCAATTTTCAAGGATCTAAACCTAAAAACAGGGAAACATGTTCCCTAATTTCTAGGGTTTGTCATCAGCAGTTGGGTGACCACGTGGGAGGCTTCATCAAATTCGACTTCATGGAGTCTTAGGTGTCAAAGAATGTTTTAAATATTTAGATAAGGTTGTTTTAGTCATAATAAGGAGTTACACTCCTAGTTGTATTAGGTCACTAGCACTCCTAGTTAACAGCTAGTTCTAATTAATGGTTTGTTTTATGGTTAGAATAGGTGTCACTGATGGCAAATTCGAATTCTCTTGATGAAGGATGATGGAATCCTAATTTTAAATGCTTTATATAGAGCAAGAGGTTGAATTAGCAAAGGGTTGGAGACTTTTTGGCTCAACTGCTGCTCTATGTGCAGACTATGTATATTTTTAACCTAATGCAGAATTTCTACTTAGACAACTCAAGATTCATGAAGAGTTCTTGTATGTTCTTGTTTTGATGACATCTTCCAATACTTACATTGCAGTGAGGTTTACTTATGATACTCAGAATTCATCAATGATGCTCTGACTTCCTTCATAGATAAACTAACTGTGTTTCACTGTTTTATATTTGCATTTCTGCACTTGAACTCTATAATGCCTTGACTTCCATGCTAGGTAGAATATTTTGGCTTCACTACTCAGGATTCAAAGAGGGTTTTTAATGTCCTATTGTCTCATGGCTTTCCTCTTTCACTTACTTGCAGTGGTATGAATACATGTTACTTAGAACTCATCAATGATGCTCTAACTTCCTTCATGTATTTATAAACTGTGTTTCCTTGCATTGTATCTTTGTTTTGTTGATGTATAAAAACTCTCTATGCCCTGACTTCATGTTAAGCTGATCTTGCTGTGGTACTGAACATACTTTGACTCCATAGCCCAATGGTAGCCAACCTTCATCTTTCAACCTATAAACATATACAATCACAAACCATAGAGTTAGCCATCTATCTTATTCTTTAATCAAAATCATTAACCCGTTGAGAGAGACCTCTCAGGCTGAGCAGGCTAAGCCTTAGCTAAAAGATTGGATTGAAATAGTTACACCGAGATAGTCTGATCAGCAGCCTATCAGGGTCCTATTTTGGTGATAACATTTTGGTGCATCTGCCGGGAGCCTGAAGATTATTCATTCCCAAAATCATGAAGCTGAACTTCTGAAGGTAGCAGGAGCTCAGAAGGTTTTTGAGGCTGCAAAACTACCTTGGCGACTCCACACATCAAATAACAAATTGGAAGGTGACTCCACTGCTAGAAGATCAGTAGCTTGATGAAGTTTCAAGATGAATTCCACTGCAAGAATGAATGCTAGGTATGCTCCTATGAATCGGTCTCATATCCCTGGTTTTCCAAATCCTATGCCAAAGGTTGATTGGTTAGAGGATCTTCCAATATTCAAAGATGAAAAGAAGGACAATGCTGCTCTTCATTTGGTTAAATTCCATATGCATGTACGCAGTCTTAAGGTTCATTTCCCTGAAGATTGTCTCATGAAGATGTTTATGACCACTTTAGAAGGAAAGGCATGGTCTTGGTATAAAAGTTTGGAAAATGGTTCATTATATTCTCTTGCTGATTTCCATGATGTGTTCTATGACATGTATAAAGAGTGTCATCCATCCTTATTGCTGCTCAAAGATTGCTGTAGACATTCTTTAAGTCTTATTCAATATTTGGAGGATTGTTATGATGATGATGAATTTACGGATGAAGAAATTTTAGAGGCTCTTCATAACAATGCATTTCAACACCAAGAAGAAAGCATAACATCTCATGAAACGCAGCATAAAGATCAGCAGGGGTTTATTTGTGAAAACCATGTTTCATCCTTTGATATTGATGTAGAGATGCAGCAGATTTGTCAGGCTTCAAATCATGATGAAGATGAAATTGATTGCAAACAGCAAGAAGAAGTACTGGAAGATAGCTTCTACGACCCTCAGGCAGAGGAAAAGGTTGGTTTTTTATGTCAAACTTCTCAGCAGCTTACAGCAATAAATGATCATAAGAAAGAGGAAAATTACATTGTTTGTAGGCAGCATTCAGAAAAGCAGTTCGATAGCATATCAAAAGAACCTTGTGTGGTTGAGAATCAGTTGTCTAAAGATGCAGAATGTTATGATGATCATCGACATAACCATGTCTTCTTTGACCCTATAAGTGAATACATGGCAAAGCTTTGCACACCAGTATTTCATTTTCATTTGCATTATGAAGATCAGGTACATTATAAGTTGATTTGGTCATCTCACTATCATGGTTATTTTGAGGTTGAATGCAGTCAAGAGCCTCCCATATCAGAAAGGACAATTGATTGGCTTTACTGGAAATATCATGTTGCTTGAGCTACAAGTGGAGCTTGCAGCTGATAGGGTAGGTAGGAATGTGCAAATAAGCTTAGGGTAGGTTGACTGAGCATCTATTTCAGTAGGTACAGTTTGAATTCTTCTTACAAAAAAATCATTCAAGGCTTGAGGAGCAAATTGGGCAGAAGTTCAAAGTTTTCTTCTAGAGGATGGATAGCGGCACTAGAGCTACAAGTTCTTAATGTACCACAAGGGCACACTATCCCTAGTGGAGCCACTGTTATCACTGTAAAACTCCCTTAAAAAATTTGGACAACTTACATGGTTTCTCAATTCTTGTATCAGTCATGGTCAAGTCATGGTGAAGTCATTTTTATGTTTTAGAGTCTAAGTCATAGGGTTAGAGTCTCATGTCCATCTTCAAATAAAGTTTGATAGCCTCATTCCATGTCCTAGAAGCCTCACCATGTGTTTAGAAGACATATCTCACATAATTTCGGAGAAATTTTGAAACTAGCTACGAATCCACGTTTTCGTAGCGCAGACAGTGTAAAAATCCTGTTTTGCGCTACGAAATCAGTGTTTTCGCAGCGCGCTGCGAAACCCCTGTAGCAGCCTGTTTCAGCAGAAAAAACTGTTTTACTAGGTAACTTCCAGAAGCTTTCCAGAGCAGCTGAGAACTCAATTTTGCAAACTGAAAGAGGCTTTTCTTCCTAACATGTTGAATTACAAAAACCTCTTTTAGTTTCTTCAATTCCATTCTGAGGTGGGAGAAATGTGTGTTTAAACTTGCGCTACGAAACTGCTATAGCTGCCTATTTTGCTGTAGCTGCCTATTTTGCTGTAGTTAACCAATTTTGAGGGACAAAAGGGAAACCTTTTTTGAAAGGGAGTTTCTGAAGAATGATCATTTGCACAATGCAAGCATCCAGCAAGGGAAAAACGGGCAAAGGAAAAGCATATATGAACCATAAGCCATTTGTTATAAAAGTGATCACAGCTACTATTGTTCATCATACTTCAGGCAGCGTTGAAGAGGTTTTATTTTCACAGGGATGCATGAACAAGGTCTACAGCACATGAAGAACATGGCACTTCAATACATTTTTTTGTAATCAAAGAAGATCCTTGTGGAGACCAAAATCAAAAAAGGAGAGACATTTTTGAACTCCAAACTTCATCAGTCAACTTATCAGTCAAACTGTCTTCTTGTTTTTACCAATCAACGTCTAGAAGAGTTTCTGAGCAGTTGAAAACTTATCTCTGAAAATTGAAAGAGGTTTTCATTCCTAAGATACTAAAGTGAAAAAACCTCTTCCACTTTCTTCAAATTGATTATGATCTGGGAGAAAAAGGTGATCAAAGTTGCGCTACGAAACTGCTGTAGGTGCAGTTTTTCATCTCCTGTTTGACAACTATTTTTCAAAGACTTATTCTGGGCAGCTGGAGTAGTGTTTCAAAAAACAAAAAGAGGTTTTTATTCAGCATGGAGTTTTTCACAAAAACCTCCTTCAGGTTTTCCAAATACATTTTTTACGAGAAGTTATGACCTCTGTCCCAAGACCTATTTTTCAGCCAGAACAGAGCAAGGGACAGTTTCCTGTTTGACACGTGTTTTTCAAGGACAGATTCTGAACAGCTGGAGGAATGTTTTAAAAAACCAGGAGAGGTTTGTGTTCTAGACATCATGGGCTACACAAACCTCCTTCAGTTTCATAAAATGTGTCATGGATGAAGAGATAAAGGCTCTGCAATTTTCAAGGATCTAAACCTAAAAACAGGGAAACATGTTCCCTAATTTCTAGGGTTTGTCATCAGCAGTTGGGTGACCACGTGGGAGGCTTCATCAAATTCGACTTCATGGAGTCTTAGGTGTCAAAGAATGTTTTAAATATTTAGATAAGGTTGTTTTAGTCATAATAAGGAGTTACACTCCTAGTTGTATTAGGTCACTAGCACTCCTAGTTAACAGCTAGTTCTAATTAATGGTTTGTTTTATGGTTAGAATAGGTGTCACTGATGGAAAATTCGAATTCTCTTGATGAAGGATGATGGAATCCTAATTTTAAATGCTTTATATAGAGCAAGAGGTTGAATTAGCAAAGGGTTGGAGACTTTTTGGCTCAACTGCTGCTCTATGTGCAGACTATGTATATTTTTAACCTAATGCAGAATTTCTACTTAGACAACTCAAGATTCATGAAGAGTTCTTGTATGTTCTTGTTTTGATGACATCTTCCAATACTTACATTGCAGTGAGGTTTACTTATGATACTCAGAATTCATCAATGATGCTCTGACTTCCTTCATAGATAAACTAACCGTGTTTCACTGTTTTATATTTGCATTTCTGCACTTGAACTCTATAATGCCTTGACTTCCATGCTAGGTAGAATATTTTGGCTTCACTACTCAGGATTCAAAGAGGGTTTTTAATGTCCTATTGTCTCATGGCTTTCCTCTTTCACTTACTTGCAGTGGTATGAATACATGTTACTTAGAACTCATCAATGATGCTCTAACTTCCTTCATGTATTTATAAACTGTGTTTCCTTGCATTGTATCTTTGTTTTGTTGATGTATAAAAACTCTCTATGCCCTGACTTCATGTTAAGCTGATCTTGCTGTGGTACTGAACATACTTTGACTCCATAGCCCAATGGTAGCCAACCTTCATCTTTCAACCTATAAACATATACAATCACAAACCATAGAGTTAGCCATCTATCTTATTCTTTAATCAAAATCATTAACCCGTTGAGAGAGACCTCTCAGGCTGAGCAGGCTAAGCCTTAGCTAAAAGATTGGATTGAAATAGTTACACCGAGATAGTCTGATCAGCAACCTATCAGGGTCCTGTTTTGGTGATAACAGGTGTGATGGGCGAGAAATGACAAATGGCAGTGTCATTTCGCGGGGTGGAGAGGCAATGGAAGCTTCCAAAATCTTCTCCTGTGACACTTGCCTCACTGAATTCAACCAAGGATGAGTAAGAGGCCATGAGTCTCCAAGTGGAAGCAAGAACTATCAGAGAGAAGACACTAATCAAATCACAAGCTGACTCATCCCCCTTACAGATATCTATATATGGATCCCTCATCCCAGAGATCCAGAGGCTGGAATTTTGCATATTGTAAGGAATTGTTGTTGGTTTCTTAAGACAAACATCAGATTTTTGGGTGATCTAAGCTTTGTTTGAGGTGAAGAGGGGCTTCTTTGCTGGGAGGTTGATGCTGGGTTAGAACAACTGGTTGTAACTAATCTTGGCTCTTTTCTTGTTTATCAATAAAACCTATTTGAGTTTTCCTCCATGCTTTTGTGTCATTGATGCTTGCTACATTTGTATGGTCAATTTACATCTGATCCTAGATTGGTTATGATTATAGATCCATGTCTTTGTATAGTGCTATGCTTCTATGATCTTACAGGTACTTTGTGAAGCTGGGCTTGCAAGGGAGCAGGTAGCTGAGGACTATCAAAGAAGAGAGGGATCAAATCGGGAGATTAGTGCAAGACAGAGGTTGGTCTTTCTACCCCTCTCTATCTATAATTCATAAAGGAAAAACGAAAGTAGCTTTTCTCTGTTTGTTTCTAAGGCAGCTGTCACACCTTAGTGGGATAGAGCAATTCTATATAGACACTTTTCCCTGTAACAAAATGGAGACTACGCTGGGGAACTAATTAGTTTGTTTGTTTATCATTCTTTGTTGTTTGTTTCATAAACTTACAAGTAGCATTCGAACTGCATTTTCCATAACAAATGCAAAGTAGATAACTGCTACTTCAATCCATCTATTGTATCTGTTTATGATTTAAACAACTGATTCACAAACTATCTGATTGCCCTTGTGATAGATCTTAGATCCTCCTTAGATCTACCCCTGATTGTTGCATTACTGATTGTTTTTGCTCGGCCCAAACCCAAGAACTGAACTGCAAACTGTGACCCAGAACCCAAACAGAGTCTCGTTTCTGGCCCAGCGTAGGTACTATTCAGAGATTCTAAATTTCAGCGCACTTCCCGAGTGGACAACCTGCGCTGCATTTCAGATTCTCTGTGTTACAAGTGCGCTGATCAGACTAGCTCTATGCAGTTGTGGCTTCTGTGGTTCATTCTTTCCAGTTCTATTCCTGAATTTTGCTGCTTGTGATAAGTATATGTCTGTTTGAAACCCCTTTTCCTTGTTGTTATTCCGCCTCCTTTGTAAAAAAGAACTGTAGATGTTTTTGTGTGTTTTTTGAGTCATTTACAGTTCTCCTTTGCAAAAGTAGCGTAATCGTATTGTCATCCTTTGATTTGAATCTGTCGCAAGTGTCGATTTCAATCGTAGGAAAGAGCTTGATTGTTGTTGATGGTCGATTACCCTGTTACTATTGCTTTTGGTCTGAATTTGTAATTTTCTAGTGTCAAGAACAAGTATTCAGTTCAAAATCGTAAAGTGTTGTGATCGTCTCCATTTTTTATTTCGAAAAGAAACTTGTTGATATTTGTCGCTTGAAAAGAAATTCAGATTTGTGCATCAACTTTCTTTTTAGTGTTCATATACTGAGAAAGTCGAAAACAAATACATGCATGTGCATTTGCATATAGACAGTCTGATTGGCTTGATTTAGGAAAGTGCATTTAGAGTGTGCTCTTTGCTCTTTGTGAAAAGATTATGTCTTTGTTTTCCCTAGTAGCTAGGATTTTCATTGCATAAAGGAGATAAAAAGTTTGTTTATCATCTTAGATTGCATTTTAGGAATTACATCTACATCTCATGGTGAACCCGAAAGGCAAACTTCATAAACAAGATCAACTTAAAATAATTCAATGAATCTAACAATGCTTTGGAACCTAACGCACAACATTTAGAAGTCTAGGCTAGAGACGTATTCCGGCGTCGTAAAGCCTGGTAACTGTTGTTCTCATTGATGGTTGGGTGATTCCTCCACTTTGAGACGATAAGTGCCAGTACAGACTTGTGCTCCCACGTACCGTTGAGTATATTTTGGGAGACCCCAATAGGCTTAATCCTTTATCCATAGGAAGCCGTGTCTGCCACCCTATCGATCGCAATGCACTGAACACAGCATTCGAGAAGATTGACTGTCGTACCATAAAAAGTATTCTGCAGTTTTGCGATTGGTTTGGTATACCTAGATTTCCAAAGCAGTCCCTTTCGTTCCTTTTCAAACTCCTTAACGGAAAAGGTCCATCTAAGCACTTTTCACTTCAGGCTCATTAAAAATCGAAGGAGACTAGAGTCATTTTTGTTTTTTCTCGACTCTTAAAAATTGAAAAAACAAGTTGTGTCAAAGCGTCTAAAATTCATTTAATTCGGAAACATACTTCCCCTTTATTTTAGTTGATCGAGTAATCTGCAATCGTGGAAGAAAGTCAATTGAAACCCCATCATTCGTGGAGGCTTACGAGTCAGTCGTCTTTGTCTCCTGAATCGAAGCTAGTACGGACAAAGCGAACTCGTTTAACCGGTTCCAAATCTCCTGTTAAACTTAGAACAAGTGTTCCAACAACATCAGAGACTCCGGTTACTCCAAACATTTCTGGAACCCCTGCCTCTACAGAAGAAGTCCAGCAGCCACAGAAGGATAGTGATACTAATCCTAGTCTGAGAGTAAACACTTGTGTTACCGAACCAGTTCCATTTTCAACCGGTTCGGAGAGTCTTGCTCTTCAAACATCTGTCGCTGCTGACTCCATACCTTCTTCGGCACTAGAAATATTCTACAGACCTGACGGTCTTCCCCTTCCACCTGGTCTGATTGCCATAGAAGAGATTGTAGAAGATCCTCCAACGAGTACTCCATCACAATTTGGAGTCGAGATCACTCTATATCCTTCTTCATCAGAAGTTAGTCTACCACCAGCGGAAGCTCCTATAGAATCGCTAGGTAATCTTTTGGATAGACTACAAATGTCTGAACAACCGTCAACATCTAGGACTGTGTCGTCTGACACAGCGACGGCAGAATTTCCCTGCTATCACTCCAACAATGTTCGTCGGTATACCATCTGTCCCAAC
This sequence comes from Pinus tabuliformis, assembly GCA_031772625.1. Classification (NCBI taxonomy): domain Eukaryota; kingdom Viridiplantae; phylum Streptophyta; class Pinopsida; order Pinales; family Pinaceae; genus Pinus; species Pinus tabuliformis. The sequence continues at coordinate 65,744,532 of CM062818.1, forward strand.
TAACTCTCAACCGCTAGAAGGAGCCCACTCAGGGGCCATTTCGACAGTATGGTCTGTTCCTATTTGTTCATCCAGAATAATATCCGGAAACTCTTATGTTGAGTCTCAACAAATTGATCCATTTGGAGGTCAATTTGGGCAGTCCGGCCCCCAAGGGCAAACCATTCCCTTGAGTTCTGGATTACCACCATATAGGGGGCAGTATACCCTTTCATTATCCCCTCCGAGAGGATATCCATACGGGAGTTCACAACCACATTTGGGTTATACTGGAATTACCTCAAGCAGTTGGGTACCAATACTACCTCAACAGCCAAGAGTTTTATATTCAATGCAACAATGCTTACCTATGTCAAATATACCAACTACGCCAGCTATTGTGACGGTGTCACAAGTTCAAGTGCTACCTGTTGTATGCCAACCTCAAGTTTCTCAAGTTGTAATGCAACAGCCCCTTGACCCTGCGACTCAACTACAATCGCCGACTGGTGGAATGACACAGGTTCAGACGGCTACAATTACCCCTCATCTTGGTCAAACTGTTAGTATCGGACAACAGCACATGGCTTCACAACCATGGCTAGTACAATACCAGCAACCACAATTCCGACAAGTATACCAAGGTTCTGAGCAACAAATCTTTGCAAATAGTGGACAACCATATATTCAAAATGGTCAAAATCAACCATTTTACAATGGTCATGCCCACCAACCTTACCAAAGTTACCAGCATCAAATGCATTATGCCGGTATGCAAAGACCAACTGCTCAGGCAATCCCATCTTATCCTGGGTATGCTTCGCCTAACCTGAATCAGCAGTTACCCTTTGTGGCAACTTTAGAGTTACCTGATTTAAATTGGTTAACAAACAATCCAATCGCTTATGCCCCTTGGTGGCCAGCGATTCCGCATAAACTTCCATCAGATATTCCTAAATTTAATGGAAATCCGGGTGAAGATCCATCGAATCATGTGATGACCTTTCATCTATGGTGTTCATCAAACACCCTAAATGATGATTCGATAAGACTTCACCTCTTTTAGAGGACGTTAACGGGTCCAGCGGCAAAATGGTACATCGAATTGCCTAGAGCTTCGTTCGACAACTTCAGTACCTTAGCCACAACCTTTTTAACCCATTTTCAGTTACCAATAAGGTACGAAATGAGAACAGAACTTCTTACCAACTTCAAACAGACAACGGCCACTCACATATCTGATCATATACATGAGTGGCGACGTCGTCGTAGAATGGTAAAAACATATGTCCCCGATCAGCTCCTAGCTGAATGGTTTATCAAGTCATTACTACCTTCCATCACGGAAGATGTGGCAAAGGGGGGAGTCATAACAGAAGAGCAAGTTATCGCTCGTGCGCAATATTTAGACTTGATTTACACTCAGTCCGGCACGCTCTACGATAAAATACCTGACGCCCCTAGACCGGAATTCTCAATTCCTCCTCCTCCTAAATCAAACAATGACTCTCATGTCGGCGATGGCGTGATTGGCACAACAGACACGAAATCGACAAAGGCTACATCCAAAAAGGCCCATAATATTTCAGGTCAAAATGAAAAAGATGAACTTCTTGCCTCGGAAGTAAATGCCGTATCGACAAATAAAGGCAAAGAAACCAAACAACCAGGGAGCAAGAACAAAGGCAAAGGGAAGAAGAAGAAACAGGAGGAATCATCACCTGAAAAATCTTCTTCAAACCCTTCTGGAGATAGGAAACCAAAAAATCCATGCTTCATATGCGATGAGGATCATTGGACTGCAAATTGTCCACACAGAGCTGAGCTTAAGAAATTCTTTAAGAATTCAAAAACCTCTGCAGTGTTAACTGATCCGTTTCCAAATCCAGGAACAAATCTGGTTGAAAGTGGAAATGCTTCCCCATCTCAAGTGCTAATTTTGTCGGTTTCAAAACAGAAAAATGATGCTTTGATATCGACAAGGAACAAAGATTATGGGAATCCACAGCTGTCGAACAACAAGGATAAAGATCAACCTAGTAGTTTGACAACAACTTCGACAAAAGTTGCGCCGCCCATCATTCCTGAATTGACAATAAAACCGCCAAAGGGAGTAGTACACAAGTCGACGTTTAATCCCCGCGCTAGAGTGGCACAACATTATAATATAGTGGAAGATTTGGCCCAATCGCCATCCGCTATGTCAACTCTTGAAGTACTACATAATTTCCCATCCCAAAGGCAGGCTTTATTATCAGCCATTGGTGGGATAGACCCAAAGGATTCTGATCTTGTATCCTTCGACCATAAAGGATACGATCCTAAATTACCAGCTCAACTAGCTTTCCTTATTCAAGTGAAAGCCCTTAACAAGGCTATTCATCGAACAATTATTGATGAGGGGGCATCTACATGTATTATGTCGATGAGTTGCTGGAAAAATTTAGGCTCACCACCCTTGTTGCGATCGTCAACAATGTTAAAAGCATTTGATGAACGATCATACACTCCATACGGGATTTTAAGTAACTTGCAAGTTGAACTAGGGGCCAAAATAGTATAAATTGATGTTGAAGTAATCGACGGAAACCTCGATTACAACATCCTACTAGGAAGGCCCTGGATATATGCCATGGCCGCAGTTGTGTCAACCTACTTTAGGAAGATTGCATTTCCCTTCCAAGGAGGAATTACAATCATCGACCAACAAACATTTCTCCCCAAAAATTCACAAGTTAAGGGAAGCATTCCAATGATGCATGGGAGAAATCATTCACTTCAAAAAGACCTCCTAAAAGACCCTGCCTTAATGGGTACTTTTTCCCTACCGCCTCCAAGTAATTTGGCGGAAGTGGCCACAGTGGAAACCTGCAATATGAAATCTTCTATATCTAATGGATTCAGAAGATTCCTAAACATTTTGTCAGCATGGATCATCGCCATTTTAGAAATATTGTAGCAATCAATTTTCTTGGCTTGGGGGGCAAAGCCAAATCAACGCTCATCAAGCATTTGGATAGATAGGTCTAAGGAATATGGCACCCCTTCAAATCCTTGGTCGCGAGTGCATGACACCGACGAAGGAATTGTTCAATCAATGGTAATTGAAGGGGCACCATGGGAAGATTACCACCATCTTTCCCTTCTTCCGGATTGTGAAGAAGATACTCCTGATGACCTTTATCATCCTTCAGTTTTTTATTTTCTATCAAATACTGTAAATATGGTGGATTTCGAGGATGGTTCTTATCTCGTGTCGACCTCGTTAAAAAATGAAACAAGGAGTCATGAGGATAGTTCTTTTACTGTGTCAACCTCATTAAAAAATGAAACAAATCCCCTTTCCAAATCTCAAAGGTAAACCTTCATTCCAACCACCGAGTTGAATGCAATGAAGCCTGGGGGGCATGCACCTCGATTTGCGTTATTATGCTGGGGGCATGCAAACTTATCACGAGCAGTGTTACTGTAGGGTTCAAGCTCGTTAAAAAATAAACCCGCCACGAGCAGTGTTACTGCAGGGTTCAAGCTCGTTAAAAAATAAACATAAGACATGAGCAAATGTTTCCCCCCGTGTTTAAGCTCGTTAAAAAATGAACTATTCCCCGGTAAATAACCATCGTGAATGTAGTACTTTAGCCATTAAAACCTTGGTCGTGTTTGCACCGTCACCTCCACTTTTTCATTGGCCGATCATTCACCTCCATTTGATTGTTTACCCATTTTGAGGAATAGCTGCGAAGAGTGATTTCACTAGCCATCCTTGTGACACTGCCGTGATTGAAAAATTCCAAACCTTACCTGGAATTAGCTGCTACCCATTTTATCACTCGTTCCTCAAAAGACAAGTCTCCTTTAAGCTCTTTTCAACTGACTCGTAAAATAGGAAAAGATTGCCGAGCCATTGGCCTCTCCAGCTCGTTAAAGGGACAGGAAGTGCTATCCCTCCTCTAGATTTTAATCTTTTTGGACCTGAGGGATTATTACACAAAAAGATCGAGCGCTTGTTTTGTTCGGCTCGTTAAAAGTATCGAAAATTCATCCCTTCTGTATTGTTTTATACTTTTTCGGACTTAAGGGATTAGATGACGAAAAAGGAATTTTGGAGTTACCTTTACGTCCCTTTTCGGACTCTCTAAAATTGAAAAGGACCGAGTTATCTTTGTCGTTAAACTCGTTAAAAGTATAATAGCGACAAACTTGTCTATAGACGAGAATGAGTTTCACTATCGCTAGGCTCATTAAAACATAGCGATGGGTTTGCCCGAAGGGAAAATTATAGAACAAGCATATGTTATCCTCCTCAATCTTGACAAAAATAAAGAGGTACTGGTCAGCAATGACTGGGGAAAATTGGGAAGAAAACTTGAAGAAACTTTGTTGGTAGCAAGTCGCTCTTGAACATGACACTTCCACTCTGTGTCCGAGTCGGGTTGGGTTGTTTCATTCATCAGTCACATCACTATGGTCACACCATACCATCCACATTTGGGTTTAATGCTACCAATCCATCACATCAGTGTCACCGATATGTTCAAGAGAAGTCATGCAGAGAATTCACCTGTGTCTCACCCACTACCATACATTATACTCCATTATTTCATGACCGCCACCCTGAACCTTATATCACCATATCGTTTTCACCTCCATTAAAATCATTTGCTCCGTTCTGTGTCATTGATGTGGGATTCATTAAGGCCCTCCTGTGACAAATCACTTCTTGTCAACATCAACTCATTATCCAAGAAGTTGATCTAGGAACACCCCATTCAGTACTTTGAAGCTTGCATGCCTCAATGGCAAGTTTCTCACTTCTGGCGATAGGTTTACATCAATGGCCTTCGACCGAAAGATTTTGCGTGGTGTTCGACGCCAAGTCTTTTATTCACACCACGTGAATTGTACTGCAGTACCTTGAGGGTCATTATCATTATCGGTGATTCCTCTCGCGCTTGTTAACAGTTTACATCATTGACTGGTAATCAAGCGATGTCTTTCCATATTCGACTTCAGAACATTTCTCACATGGATCGACTTGTACTCCGAGTGAAGATCGAACGAGATTGAAGACCTCGGATCTAGTTTCATCCATCCGGGCTGCGATATATATTCAGGGAAATAAAGACATTAAATGTACATCATTGCTGAACAGATAATCATCCACTCAAAAGGATGATGGCTCTATCAGAATCATCAGTCTACACTCAGACGATTATCTGTCCTATGTACATGAAAATGAATTTATAAAGTTGAGCATGGGAATACCCGCCTTAGCTAGATCATGAAAATAGTATGAAGATAATGTATTGTATTGTATCTTATTACAGGTCTCCTCCCAGCATTGAAAGAACTTCGGATCCTCATAATAAAGCATTTCACCCGACATCAAAAGATTAACGGCCTCATGCTTTAGGGGGCAACTGTTATAGACATTTTTGGGCCCTACAACCCCAAGCATGAAATGTCCATAAACCAAGGGCTCCTAAGTCTCTAAAAGTGTTGTTCTAACCCCCAAAGGAACAAGGTCAACAGATTACAGCTTCTCCCAGAAGTTCTCCATGAGAAACTGCTCAGAATTGGTCAAAACAGGATCATTGCAGCTGCTCCACTGGCTAAGTGCGTTGCATCTCACCCAAATACACTTTGAGGGTGCGTTGCATTTCAAAAGTCCCTTCTGTGGGGTACGATGGGCGAGAAATGACAAATGGCAGTGTCATTCCGCGAGGTGGAGAGGCAATGGAAGCTTCCAGAATCTTCTCCTGTGACACTTGCCTCACTGAATTCGACCAAGGATGAGTAAGAGGCCATCAGTCTCCAAATGGAAGCAAGAACTTTCAGAGAGAAGACACTAATCAAATCACAAGCTGACTCATCCCCCTTACAGATATCTTTATATGGATCCCTCATCCCAGAGATCTAGAGGCTAGAATTTTGCATATTGTAAGGAATTGTTGTTGGTTTCTTGAGACAAACATCGGATTGTTGGGTGATCTAAGCTTTGTTTGAGGTGAAGAGGGGCTTCTTTGTTGGGAGGTTGATGCTGGGTCAGAATAACTGGTTGTAACTCCTCTTGGCTCTTTTCTTGTTTATCAATAAAAGCTATTTGAGTTTTCCTCCATGCTTTTGTGTCATTGATGCTTACTACATTTGTATGGTCAATTTACATCTGATCCTAGACTGGTTATTATTATAGATCCATGTCTTTGTATAGTGCTATGCTTCTGTGATCTTATAGGTACTTTGTGAAGCTGGGCGTGCAAGGGAGCAGGTAGTTGAGGACTATCAAAGAAGAGAGGGATCAAATCGGGAGATTAGCGCAAGATAGAGGTTGGTCTTTCTGTCCCTCTCTATCTATAATTCATAAAGGAAAAATGAAAGTAGCTTTTCTCTGTTTGTTTCTAAGGCAGCTGTCACACCTTAGTGGGATAGAGCAGTTCTATATAGACACTTTTCCCTGTAACAAGTTCACAGTCGATACTTCTGTCAGTTACAGCGAAGTAGAGTGCCACTTCTTTAAAGGACCGTGAGGTAAGTATTTGAAGTCACTAAATAATTGGATTAAGATGCTCTTGTGTGAAAAGTGGGTCATGCGGTTATCTTGATGTTTGGAGCTACGTGAAGTGGAAGGTCTTTTAGGGAGAGAGGAATAAAAGGTCCTCAGTATAGCCTGTTGATCGAACCTCCTTTGAGTGACGACGAAGGAGCAGTGCAGTCTTCTCCACTGAGCATTGTTCAGCTAATAAGACAAGGGTTCCCGCGAATACCTACACCGCCTCCATCCTCACCTCCACCACTCACCCCATCGCCCACACCACCCCCACCTCCACCATTGTTCAACATGGTGAACTTCGTAAAGCTACCTGTATTCAAGGGCATAGGAAATGAAGATCTAGACCAGTTTTGGTTCATCGCAAAGGCTGTATGGGAAGCTCAGGGTATCATGGACAACCAAATGAAAAAATCCACACTGGTTAGTGCTTTGTAGGACTGCACACTAACGTGGTACATTAAGTACAATACTGATAACCCAATGTCCATGTTGGCAAATATCCAGGCTGCACTGAATAGAGAATTCAGTAGACCTAAGTCTCAAGCGCAATCAATTGTGGGATTCAAGGAGATCATGATGAAGCCTGGGGAGACGCCCTAGGATTTGGATCAAAGATTGAAGTGTATGATCCGTGAAGCCAACATGAACCTAACTGATGGGCAGCACCATGAATGGTTCGTGGCCTCACTCGTACCCCACCTAAGGGTTGCGCTATCACAATAGAAGATTGGGACCTAGGCAGAAGCTCTGGAAATCACGATGAGACTGCATGAGACACCAATGTAGGATGCTAATCTGGGGGTTCAGCAGATTCACATGTAGTTGCAAAACCTTTTCCTTGAAATGCAAAGTCTAAAGAAGGAAAAAACAGCTCGGCCAGAGGCACATGAAGAAATTTGGTGCCTAAAATGCAAAGGTCAGGGGCATGACAAAGATCATTGCCCAATCTTTGTGAATTATGTTGTAGCAGGGGGATCAATTCCTTTATGGCCGGAGGCTACGTCAGGGCCAAGTGTAGGGCCCGCGCTATGGTGCGCTATATGCCAGGTGGTTGGGAAACATGCGATCGACAAATGCCATTTTCTGCAGAAATTTGTACAGACACCACAACAGCTCTTCTGCAATTTATGTCAATCAATAGGGCATGATGAGTGAAATTTCCATAGTTATGAATTAATGATGGACAAGACACCTACATACAGGGTGTAGGCAGAAACGCGACCTCTGGACCAAGACGGTTGGTGAACGCGAGGTGAATATCAAGGGTGCTGCCGAGGCCAAGGTAGAGGGGGGTCCGGTAGAGGCCGAGGAAATTTTATTTGTTATAATTGTGGAGGCCCACGACATTACGCAACACACTATCTGAATCTGATGTGACTATCATGCTGCTAGTATACTCAGTTTGACCATGCAACTGAGGATTGCCCTATATTGTTGGCTAAGATTTGCGAAAAGGGGGTGCAGCCTCCGTAGTCGATGCAGAACCTCCAAATGATGAGGGATGAGCCTCGCGAGGAAGGCCCTAAGGTAAGCATTATGCTGTGAAGCAGAACGACGACTAGGGAGGATAAAGGGAAGTAGCCTACAGAAGGTGAATGGGTTCGCAAAGCACCAAGAAAGGAGACTGGGTTTGATTTAGAACGTGCAAAAGAAACATTCATGGAAGAAAAGTAAAGCTTCACCAAGGCCTCTACCTTAGGAAGTCAGGAGAAACCAGTTGAAGAAATGGACCCATACATTGTAACCACGTTCTTAGAGACTTGCATGAAACTTATCTGCGATAGTAAGGTTGTGAAAGGCCTGCAGGAACTGATCAATTGTTGCGCTAGCAAGGATGGCGCTACTGGTGAACTGCGCGTAGTCAGAAAGCTTGGAAAGCATAAGGCAAGGACTGGGTGTGAGATGAGACTCACCACGCAGATAGGGGAATACGAAATGGACCAAGTTATCTTGGATCTGGGGTCCGACGCAAATGTTTTTCCAAAACAAACATGGGAAAGAATGGGGAGACCTACGCTCCAGTGGTCTCTAATCCAATTAAGGATGGTGAATCAACAAAAAATTATCCCAATGGGGAGGCTGTAGGGGGTAACAGTTGACATCGAAGGTGTGAGCGCATTGGCAATTTTGAGGTAATAGAGATTGTGGATGATAGCAATCCCTACCCTGCACTCCTTGGAATTGATTGGGCCACTGACATTAATGGGATAATAAACCTGAAGAAGAAAAGGATGATATTTGAAAATAAATCGCTCTGTGTAATGGTGCCACTAGATCCTGCAAAAGGACTGCACTATACAGAACCAGTCCGTGATTATGAAAGTGATGACGATTTGGACCAGATTTACAAGATAATGGTGCGAGACCAGGATTGGGTAAATCCGACAGCAAACGGATGTATTTCATGGGACCGCGAGAGCTCCTGCACATCAAATTCAGACGAAGAATTAGAGCACTAGCAGAACTGGTTGCATGAAGTATCTACGTTGCGTTGTAATATGATGACCAAGTCATTGCATTATGTATATTCAGAGAAAGGAATTTGCCTCACTATGATGGGCTAACTGATGTTGATCGCTTTTTGGATGCATTTGAGAGAGAAGTGTCAGAGAAGCATCACTTCTAGGCCTTGGATTGGGCACTGCGTGCTATGCCCGTAAGATGGTGGGGTACGCACAAGGATAATTTCGGTGATTGGCGCGACTATAGGAGGATGATGAGAATACATTTTGGATAGCCGAAAGTACAGATGACAGACAAGTATGATGGAAGGGATGATTTGTGTAATCACCTGGCCAAATGGACTAAGGCTTATGGAGCAGAGCCCTAGCCTAAATGGGTGCATCTGTTTTGTCATACCTTGGATGTCATACCAATGAATTGGTACTTGGAAACAGAGCTCCACCATGGCACTGAAGAATGGGACATCTTGCACCAGGGGTTTATAATGACATTCAGCTTTGAGGATGGGTTTGACTGTATTGACGCGGTGCTACAAGAGGTTAAAGCAGCAATATTTAGGATACCGCGAGATCCTTTGGACCTAATTCAACCTGATTGGACTACCCAGCTAAGTCATGCACTAGAATGCTATAACGTGACCATTGAAGAAGAAGACGAGGATCCCAGAAAGATTAATATTTTAGAAACCGAGAGTCAACGCGATGTTGAAGGTCCACAGGTAGAGGACCCAAACATAACCATGCTACTGAAAACTAGGTAGGTCAACATTGGCACAAAGGCGGAGCCGAAATTTTCAAATATTGGAGACTATTGGGACGATGTAATAGTAGACAAGGTCGCTGAGTTCCTCCGTGAATATCAAGATTTGTTGCCCACAAAGTTTTCTAATCTAAAGGGAATAATAGGAGACTTGGGTGTCATGAAGATCACCTTGAAACCGGACGCGAAACCTGTGAAACAAATACCTTACCGCCTTAATCCGAAGTATAAGGAAAGGGTCCGTGTTGAGTTATATAAGATTCTCAAGGAAAGAATTATTGAACCAGCAGAATAATATGATTGGGTAAGCCCAATAGTGGTTCAAGAAAAGAAACATAAAGAAGAAATAAGGATATGCATAGATATCCAGAAATTGAATGATTCTTGTGAGCATGATCCTTTCCCGACCTCATTCACTGATGAGGTCTTGGATAATGTAGGTGGCCAAGATCAAAATTGTGCCTGAGGATAGAAGAAAAATGACCTTCGTGACTGAATGGGGATGTTTTCAATACACTGTAATGACTTTTAGGCTGAAGAATGCACTAGAAATATTTTCACACGTAGTCATTGCGGCATTAAAAGACTTCATTCATAAGTTTCTGGAGGTATACTTTGATGATTGGATAGTGTTTGGATTGCTCAAGCGCCATGTGGCAAATTTGCGCTTGATGCTAGATACATATAGGTGATACCAGATCACGCTCAATTAGAAGAAGTGTATGTTTTGTGTCCCTTTTGGGATCTTTCTAGTTCATGTGGTATGCAGACAAGGAGTGATGGTAGACCCTTTGAAGATTGTGGTGATAATCAACTTGGAGGTGCCGAGGAATGTGAAATGGTTGCACGCAACTCTAGGGAATACCGGATACTATAGGAATTTCATCAAGATCTATGCCCAGATCACCGTGTCTATGGAGAAATTGTTGAAAAATGATGCTACTTTCTATTGGAATGATGAATTTCAGAAGAACTTGGATGTGCTGAAAGAAAAGATGGTCACCGCATCGATCCTAGTCTTCCCGGACTGGAAGAAGGAATTTCATGTGCACATGGACGCATCATGTATTGCGTTGGGGGCCATGCTGACACAAGTCAGTGAGGGAACTAGATCACCCTATAGTGTTTGCAAGTAGGAAGTTGTCTAAAGCAAAGAAAAATTATTCCACGACAAAGCACGAAGGATTAGCTATGGTGTACGCGCTCTAGAAGTTCAGGCACTATTTGTTGGGTGGACAATTTAAGATGTATATGGATCATTCTGCGTTGAAGTACCTAGTCAACAAGCCTATGTTGGGGGGGAATATGTAGGTGGTTTTTTTTGTTCCAGGAGTATGACTTTGAAGTTATTGTGAAGCCAGTATGACTGCACGCAAGACCTGATCATCTATCACGCATTGAAACAAGAGAGGAACCTACTAATTTGGAGGAAGGGCTTCCTGACGTGCAACTCTTTGCAGTGCACATCGCGGACAACCAGTTTGAAGATATTATCCACTTCCTAGTGACAGGATCGGCTCTAGAATGTTATACAAGTCAACAAAATAAGGAACTAGTAATGCGCACAACAGACTTTTCTATCATTGCAGGGCATTCATAAAAAATGGGGTCAAACGAAATATTGAGACGTTATGTGCCTAAATTTGAACAAAGTAGTATCCTCATTGAGGCTTATGGAGAAGCTGCAGGAGGAAATTATGCAAGGAAAGCAGCAGTGCATGAGGTTCTACGTGCTAAGTTGTGGTGGACAACCCTACATAAGGATTCGAAAGCATATTGTAGGGCATGTGTGTTATAGACATATTTGGGCACTACAACCCCAATCTTATATGTCGATAAACCAAGGGCTCTTTAACCCCTGAAAGTGTTGTTTCATACCCTAAAAGATCATAGTCAAATGATTACATCATTCCCCAAAATTTCCACCTGAAAAACCACTCAGAACTGGCCAAAACTGGACCATACTAACTGCCCCAATGTCAAGGTGCGATGCATACTGACTTCTACACTAGCCAGGTGCGATGCATACTGAAGGGGCCTTATGTAGGGTGCAATGAGTGAGGGTGGACAAATGTCTAAGATAGTTTGCTAAGTGGATGCTCATGGAATCTTCCAGAAACTTCTCCTGTGACACTTGCCTCTCTGAATTCGCCCAGGGATGAGTAAGAGATCCAAGAAATCTTCAAGTGGAACCAAGGACAACAAGTGGAATGACACTAATCAAAAACCCAGAGATGACTCACACCCTTGCAAACATCTGTAAATGGATCCCTCATCTAAGAGATCTAGAGGCTAGAATTTTGTAATTTGTAAGGAAGTGCTGATAGTTTGTCTTTGAGAAAGAGCATTGTATTGTTGGGTGATCTTGCTTTTCATGAGGTGAAGAGGGCTTTGATGTTGGGAGGATGATGCTGGATCAGATAGTTGGGTTGTAATTCTCCCTTCTATTATTTATAAAGTTCTTTGAGTTTTCCTCCACAATCGTGTATTTGTGAAAGTTGTTATTTGTGAATAACATTGTATGATCAATGTATTCCTGATTCTGCATTGTTTATGATATAATAGATCGGGATGCTTTGATGGTGTTTTGTTACTTTGTCTCTATAGGTATTCATTGAGCAGGATAAGTAGGAGAAGTGGTGCAAGCTCTATCAAGGGAGAGAGAAATCAAGCAAGGAGTCAAGCGGAAGATCCAAGTTGGTCCCTTTTCTTCTCTCTTATCTATCATACATAAAGGAAATCGCAAATTACTTTGATTGTTTGTTTCTAGGATAGCTGCCAATCCTAGTGGGACTAATAGATCAAAAAGACACTAGTTTTCCCAGAAACAAAATGGTGACTCCGCTGGGGATCGAATAGTTTGTTTGTTTGTTATTGATTGTTTGTTTTATAAACTATAGATGGAGCCTGAAGTTAGCCAGATAGCCTTCGAACTACTCTTGCTCCGCAATTGCAAAGTAGATGAATGTTGCTTCAGTCTATCCCCGGCTTAGTTTATGATTTGAACATCTAAATTACAAACATTCTAGATTCCCTATTGGTAGCTCAATAACCTCCCAATATCATACCCTTGTACTTTGTTCTTTACTGGCCATAATAGCTCCGCTTAACTCACTAAATTCAACTGAAAATTTGAGCCAAAACCCACCTTAGTTGCGCTCCCTGGCCCATCACAATGTCTACCACTGGAAACCAGTATGCATCGCACTTCTCGAGTGTAGCAGGTGAGATGCATCCCTGTTTCTATGAAGCACATGTGTGATGACTGAGTAATCCTATTTCTTTCCTTGAAATTTGGGTTTTTTGTCCTTGTTTTCAGCTCTCTTTAATTGTTTTGTTGCTTATGAACAATATCTCATTGCTGAAGCCTCCTTGCATTACATAGACCAACCTCCATTGATTATGATTAGTAAATTTTTTTATGTATTTGTACATCATTTGCAATTCTTTGTCGAAAAGTTGTGTAAATCGATCTGTCGTCTTGGTGCAAAAAGTGTCGTAACTGTCGTTTTGTATCAAAAAGAGAAGTGTCGTTGAGTCTTCCTTCTTTAGATAGTCAATTGGAATTTTTGTCATGTATTTGATTTGATTTGTTGATATCTTGAAGTGTCAAAAGCATTCTCTATTCGAAATCGAAAAGTGTCATTTAGTCTTCCTTTCATTTTGAAGAGAAATTGTCGAAGTGTCACTTTGAAGAAAATATTTCAGATCTATACTTAGTTTTCCTTTTAGCATTCTTCACATTAAAGGGAACGAAAAAAAAAGACATGCATTTGCATTTGCATTTGCAATTAGACTGTGTGCGAACAATGATTTAGGAAAAGTGCATTTAATGTGTGATGTTTTCTCTCCGTTTGAAAGAATCGTAATCTTCTTTCCTTAGTAGCTAGGATTTTCATTGCTAAAAAATAAACAATGATTGTTTATCATTTTAGATTTCATATTTAGGAATTTTACATATACATCATGCGGTGAACCTCGAAAGACAAACTTCTAAGCAAGATCAACTCTAAAATAAATTTCAATGAACTTAACAACGCTTTTGAACCTAACGAAACACATCTATAGGTCTAGGCTAGAGACGTGTTCCAACATCGTAAAATATAGTAACTATTGTTTTCACCGAAGGTTGGGTGATTCCTCCTCTTTGATACGACAAGTGCTAGCACGGACTTGTGCTCCCCGTACCGTCAAGTATATATTGGGAGACCACAATAAGCTTATATCCTTTATCCATAGGAAGTCGTGCCTGCTGCCCTATCGATCGCAATGCACTGAACACAGCATTCGGGAAGATTGACTGCCATACATAAGTCCTTGGTAATTTCTCTATAATTTATCACCAAGGTGTATTTTGTAGTTTGCAATTGGTTTTGTAATCCGTCTGTCTAGATCTCCAGAGTAGTCACTTTCATTCCTTTTCGACTCTTTAAAAGAAAAGGTCCATCTGAGCACTTGTCACTTCAAGCTCATTAAAAATCGAAGGGGACTAGAGTCATCTTTAGCTTTTTCTCGACTCTTAAAAATTGAAAAATCAAAGTTGTGTCAAAGCATCATTAAAATTTATTAAATTCGGAATAACATCCATGTTCCTTCGTTGATATTAGGTTGATTTAATGGAGTCTACCAATCATGGAATCCCTCTTGAGGGGATTCCTATCCCTTTTACATCTTTGGGAAATATTGGTGCACCTCATATGGCCACATTATCTCTACTGGGTCTGACTATTGGCCTGCCAGTGTGGCTGTTCTCAACCTCTGTGGTTCAAAATAACATGATTCCTCAGCAATCAAATCAGCATCCAGTTGATATTGAAGTTGACTCTTCACCTTCCTCTTCATTTGTTTCTCCCTCCCCTTCTTCATCTTCGCTTGGTGAAAATAGTGATGCTAGTAACCAAGTGCCTGAGAAGAAGAAGAAAGGAAATGAGAAGAAAAAGAAGTCAATTAAGCAAGGGGGAAACCATGAATCATCTTGTGAAAATCCGCACACTAAATCTCCAAAATATCCTTGTCTAATTTGCGAAGGAAACCATTTTCATCAAGATTGTCCTTGCATTCTGCAGATCTTGAGAGAATGGTCTCCCCGTTCGCACCGTCTGGTGTCATCAACCTCTGGTGATCATGTTGACAGCACACCATCAACTAGTGAAAATGAAATTCCTGGACAGAAAGGAAAGGTCAGAACTCCATGTGGAATATGTGAAGGGGACCATCATCTTCCCCATTGTATTTTTTTGGATGAGGCCAAAAGAGTCTTGCATAAAGGTCCTGCTTCACTGCAGCGACTTCCACCTGGATACAAGAAACTTTCCCTTAGTCCTTGACTAATTGAAAATCTGACTGACTTAACTAAATCATTGGTCTAAACACCTATCATTGAAAGTAAATCTTCTGAGTCCACACCAGACCAAAGTCAACAGGTCGAGATGGTAGTCAACCCAGTCTTGCCTTCAGAAGATCCACCTTTAGATGATATCATTCCCAAAGAGAGTGAGAACGATACTATTCAAATTCTTTTTGTCAATTTAGAGTCCGATGAACTTGGGGGAAATCCACCCATTCCTTCACAACAGGAAGAGAATCCCCCAGTTCCCGCTACTCAAGGGGTTATTTCACCCATTTATTCGATACCCCCTCCAAGCAGTCTAATCGCTTCCTTTGATTGGAATCAACTAGCAAGATCTCACCTTCCTTATAATGTACCATTCTAAATCATAGTACAAGTTTACAAAACAATCGTGTCTGGCACTATCATAAATGAGGGAGCTTCAGTGAGTATCCTTTCCTCAACTACTTGGAAAGCGCTTGGTTCTCCATCGCTTATGCCTGTTACACAGAATTTGTCAGGCTTTAATAAAGGAACCACTCAACCATTAGGGATCCTTCCCAAGTTGCCGATAACTTTGAGAAGGAAAACCGTTCACTTGAATGTGATGGTAGTCCAAGGACCATTAGATTTCAATCTACTCCTCAGACATGACTATGTTTACAACATGGAAGCTATTGTTTCAACACTCTTTCGAGTGATGTGTTTCCCACATGAAGGAAAAATTGTCACTATTGACCAGCTTTCGTTCCCCGGTTCAAACACAGCTTCAGGTCAAACATCATCTCTAAATGGTCCTTTTGCATCAAGAGTGTCTCTTCAACCTTCATTTCATCCACCTAATTACCGCGAGTATTCTGGTGAATGAAACAAAGCTTAGGGGGCATGCACCCTTGTCTATTTGGCGGACGAACCCAGCCGAAAAAAATAAGTTTCCCTGTGAGTTATGTGATTGGTCTCTGACACCTTTCACCTTCGTCTATTCTGTGGACAAAGTGCAGGAAGTGTTTTGTCTAAACACTGACAGAAAATCATCCTACTTAACCACAGTAAGTTTCCATATGGTTACCTGAAGACTTTTTTTTTATGCCTGGGGGCATGCAAACCTTTTTAGGCAAGCGAAAAACGACCAATTTCATTTTTTTAGATTTTTAGTTTTTTAACTCCTGAGGTCAGGTTATTGGTCCAACACACCATTCACCTTCGTCTATTCTGTGGATGAAGCAAAGGAAGGGTTTTGTCTAAACTAGCTGATGAAACCATCCTACCTAACCTTAGTAGTTCCTTAGCATTTTAGTGTGTTTTTAGCTTTGTAGTTTGGTCGTTTCTAGCCTACGTAAAAAGGCAATGAGCAATGTTATCGTATGGTTCAAGCTCGTTAAAAATAAACCTACCAATGAGCATATGTTCCCCCAGAGTTCAAGCTCATTAAAAAATGAACCCACCTTCGGTAAATAACCCTTGTGAATGCAAAATATATCAGCCTTTTGAACCTTGGTTGTGTTTCCTCCATCACCTCCATCCATTTGGCCGATCATACGCTTCCACTTGATTGTTTACCATTTTGAGGAACAGCTGCAATGAGTGGTCTTGTTAGCCACCCTCTTCACATCACCATGTTTTGAGAAGTTCCAAGATTACCTGGAACTAGTTGCTACCCCAAATACCACTCCTTTCTCAAAAAACGAGTCCACTTTAAACCCTTTTCAGATTTGCTAAATATGAAAATATTGTCAAGCAATTGGCCTCTCCATCTCGCTAAAGTGATTGGAAGCGCCATCCCTCTTGTATATTTTAAACTTTTCAGACCTGAGGGATTATCTCATGAAAAAGTTCGAGCGCTTGTCTTTTCGGCTCGCTAAAGTGATTGGAAAAGTCATCCCTTTTGTATTATTTTAATCTTTTTCGGACTTAAGGGATTATGCTATGAAAAAGAACTACTGGAGTTCTCTTTTCGTCCCTTTTCAAACTCTCTAAACATGAAAAGGACCGAGTTGTCTTTGTCATTAAACTCGTTAAAACAATAGTGACAAACTTATCCACCCAGACAAGAATGAGTTTCACTGTCGCTAGACTCGATAAAACATAGCGATAGGTTTGCCCAAAGGGAAAACTATAGAACAAGCATATTTTATCCTCCTCAAGCTTGACAAAAATAAAGAGGTAATGGTCAACAATGACTGGGGAAAAAGGGAATAAAACTTGAAGAATTTTATGGTAGTAGGTTTCTCTTGAATATGACACTTTCACTCCATCGCCATGATTGAGTCGGATTGGGTTATTCCGTTCACCATTGGTCCTCCATACCATCCATCTTTTTCGGTTAACGCTACCAATCCATCTCAGTGTCTCCAATATGTTCAAGAGAAGTCATTCAGATAATTCACCATCCAGTCAATGCCTCATCCACTGCAACACCTTCACCCTCCATTTTTCATGACCGCCATTCCTGAACCTTGTATCATCAGATCGTTTTCACCTCCAGAAAATCATTGGCTTCGTTTTGTGTCATAAATGTGGGATACGTTAAGGCCCTCCTACGATAGGTCACTTCTTGTCGACATTAGCTCATTATCCAAGAAGTTGAATTAGAAACAACCTTTCAGTACTTTGAAGCTTGCATGCCTCAATGGTAAGTTTCTCACTTGAAATTACATCAATGGCCTTCGACCGAAATATTTTGCGTGGTGTTCGAAATCGGATCATATATTCACACCATGTGAATTGTATTGTAGTACCTTGAGGGTCATTATCATTATCGGTGATTCCTCTCGCGCCTGTTAACTTCAGAACATCTTTTCACATGGATCGACTTGTACATCGAGCAAAGATTGAATGAGTTTTGAAGACCCCGGATCTAGTTTCATCCATCTAGGCTGTGATATATTCAAGGATATAAAGACATCAAATGTACACAGAATTTGCACAGATAGTCATCTAACCCAGGGAAGATGACTCTTCATATGAGGAACCAGTCTGTGACAGCAGACAATTATCTGTCCTATGTACATGAAAATGAATTTATAAAGCTGAGCATGGGAATGCCCGTCTCAGATAGATCATGAAAATAATATGATGATGATGTGTTGTATTGTATCTTATACAGGTCACCTTCCAGTTCGAATACCTCGTATCCTCATGATAAAGCATTTCTCTCGACATCAAAAGATTTACGACTTCATGCTTTAGGGGGCAATTGTTATAGACATATTTGGGCACTGCAACCCCAATCTTATATGTCGATAAACCAAGGGCTCTTTAACCCTAAAAAATGTTGTTTCATACCCTAAAATATCATAGTCAACTGATTACATCATTCCCCAAAAGTTCCACCTGAAAAACCACTCAGAACTAGCCAAAACTGGACCATACTGACTGCCCCACTATTAAGGTGTGATGCATACTAACTTCTACACTAGCCATGTGTGATGCATACTAAAGGGACCTTCTATATGGTGCGATGAGTGAGGATGGACAAATGTCTGAGACAATTTGCTAAGTGGATTCTCATGGAATCTTCCAGAAACTTCTCCTGTGATACTTACCTCTCTGAATTCACCTAAGGATGAGTAAGAGATCCAAGAAATCTCTAAGTGGAACCAAGGACAACAAGTGGAATGAAACTAATCAAAAATCCAGAGATGACTCACACCCTTGCAGACATCTACAAATGGATCCCTCATCTGAGAGATCTAGAGGTTGGAATTTTGTAATTTGTAAGGAAGTGATGATAGTTTGTCTTTGAGAAAGAGCATTGTATTGTTGGGTGATCTTGCTTTTCATGAGGTGAAGAGGGCTTCGATGCTGGGAGGATGATGCTGGATCAGACAGCTGGGTTGTAATTCTCCCTTCTATTATTTATAAAGTTCTTTGAGTTTTCCTCCATACAATCATGTATTTGTGAATGTTGTTATTTGTGAATACCATTGTATGATCAATGTATTTTTGATTCTGCATTGTTTATGATATAATAGATTGAGATGCTTTGATGGTGTTTTGTTACTTTGTCTCTACAGGTATTCATTGAGCAGGATAAGTAGCAGAAGAGGTGCAAGCTCTATCAAGGGAAAGAGAAATCAAGCAAGGAGTCAAGCGGAAGTTCCAAGTCGGACCCTTTGCTTCTCTCTTATCTATCATACATAAAGGAAATCACAAATTTCTTTGATTGTTTGTTTCTAGGATAGCTGCCAATCCTAGTGGGACTAGCAGATCAAAAAGACCCTAGTTTTCCTGGAAATAATGTGACACATGTCAAAGGACTGGCAGGCCATCGCGGATGGATGAACTTCCTTTGATGCCACAAGTGATGTTACAACCATTCGAGAAATTGAAAATTGACTTTGTGGGTCCAATTCAGCCTCAAAGAAAGAAGACAGGTGCACGGTACATCATCACCGTGACTGAGTACTTAACCAAGTGGGTGGAGGTGCAGATTTTGAAGGACTATACAGGTGTGATAGCAGCAAATTTTATTTTTGAATATGTGTTGACAAGATTTGGTTGTCCAAAGATCTTGATGAGAGATTGTGGTACGCACTTTCTTAACGAAATAATCATTGTGTTGACAGAAGAATTTCAGGTGTACCATCATAAAAGTATTCCTTACCATCCACAGGCTAATGGGACAATGGAATCATTCAATAAGGTACTACATAGTGCACTTACGAAGGTCTGCAATGCTCAGAGAAATGAATGGGATGTGCGCGTACCCGTGGTTCTATGGGCCTACAAAACAACTTGCAAGAAGCTGACTGGGAAAACGCCTTTCAGACTTGTGTATGGTGTAGAAGCTATGATGCCAATGGAATACATTGTACCTAGTCTATGCATAGCGGCACTCACAGGAATGGCGGACCGCGGAACCCTGGAAGAGAGGCTCGCGCAGCTAGTAGAGCTTGAGGAGGACCAATTGCTAAATGGATTTCATTAACAAGTTCAAAAGGAGCATGAAAAGGCATGGCACAATCGACACATCAAACTGCGCACCTTCAAGGTAAATGATCTTGTCTTGTTATATGATAGTAAATTTGATAAATTTCTAGGGAAATTTAGGATGCACTGACTAGGTCCATATGTCATCAAGGAGATTATCGATGGTGGAGCAATTCATCTGGTTAAATTGAATGGAGAACCCTTCCCAGGTAAGGTGAATAGCAATCGATTGAAGTCATACACTGGTGATCTAGCTAGGTGACTATATGAGGTAAGCACAGTCTTAGCGCTCCAGGGAGCTGAAATGAAGCACAGGACTATAAACTACACTGCTCCAGTCAGAGAGCTGCGCGATCGAGGAACTGTGCGGAACAAAGATATGTCATAGAGCCCGTAGAAGTGCGCAGGGATCTACGCTACCAAAGGAAAAACCACTCAGGATAGTTTTAAAGTGATTGTTAAAGTCATTGTTCATGATTTGATGATGAAAAAACGGCCAAAGGGAGCGGGGGGCAGCATTTAAGTCAGAATTTATGGACCAGATCTTTGAAAATCTGTTGCCAATCTAGCATTAATGAACCAATTTTGGGGGGAATGGTCAGATTTGAATTTGAAAGTGCCTATAAATTATAGGTGGCTGCCCAACGAAAAACACTTGCCATTTTGAGAATTGAGTTGTTGAGCTCTCAGGCGCACATGAACCGTGAGACCTTTGATTTTTTGCTAGCAAGTTCCGTATTTGAAACATCACCACAGGCGACACAATATTTGTTACATGCATCATGTCGATGCCCACAGAAGCTATGAGCACTAAAGAAATGATAGCTAAGGGAGTTGTTCCAGATGTGCCTATGGCAGTAGAGGGAGCTGCCTTAGAAGTTGCGCCTATGGAAGTTCCAGTGAAAGTCTCTAAATCCCCTAGGACACCCCGGCCAAGGCCTACGCTGACCCAGGAGGGGCCAAGACCAAATAAGGACAAGAAAAAAATTCTATCGCCGATGCGTGCATCACCTAGGAGGCACCCACAGTTGGGAAAACCGACCGCGCAAGAAAAGGCAAAAATGATTGACCTAGAGGTAGAAGAAGAGGTCAAAGAAATCCCATGGATGATGAGGATATTGTAGTGGAAACAGAGGTCATTGAAATTGAGGGATCGAATCCCATATGTAAGCTACCTGAATACGTTCCTCCGCGTAGGAGCAAGACGAAGGTGCCCAAAGATATTAATGAGAGTAAATTCACCCTACAGACACCCATCCTGCCAGACCAAATCACCTTTGAGGGACCGCGCTTGGGGCGTGTCCCCCTTTTGAAGTTGGAGGACTGGGACTTAGAAGACACAGAGCACTTCCCTCATTTAGAAACAAACCAACTTATGCACCGACTCTTCCATAAAAATACTGGAGTGACCGCGTTGGAGCTGAGGAAGTGGTTGAAAGGTGTGGATAAGGCAGGCTTGCTAAACCTGCTATGGGTGCCACATTACAACCGTGCACCTATCATGCTAGTAGTGATCAAGCGGTTGATGTGCTTGGTGCATGACAGGTGTCTATGGCTAGAGGAGCCGATACCCATCACGGACATCCTAATCCATAGGATCACACAGTTGCCATACATAGGAGAAAATATGACCATGGCATTTGGCGGAAAGGCTGGTGAGCATGTGCTTGTCGAGGCGATGAAGGAAAAATTCAAGCCGCTAAAGAAGCCATGCAGCTACACCATTTCGAGCATATTTGACCCTGCGGTCAAAGTGGAAATGCAAATCTTAGCAGGAAAAGTCATGCGGAAGTGTCACGCAGAATAAGTGTTGACACCAGTGATAGATTTGGCGTCCCAATGCATGGAGGGAGTTCAATTTAACTGGGCATGCTACCTCTGCAATGAGTTCCTTGTGAACTTCCACGAGGTGCAAGATCACAGTAAGACCTTTCACTATGCATGGCTATTGCTTTCCGTAATGCTGGTTGTGTGGGATCTACCTGAAAATAGCCAGTTCCCGCCAGTTGCACTGGACCTACCAAAGGCAACGAAGTTCGCTTCGCTGTGGGCAACGAAGGAACCTCAGCGGATAAAGGATAGCAAGATATTTTGGATCTTGATGGAAATGAGCATACATATGTCCATTAACTGCGAGCCGTAGTTGACACCTACAGATTTTGAGAAGTTACAAGAATACATGGAATTCAAGGCTAACTTCCATCATGTGTCAATACGGGGGTGGAAGGACCCTGAGCAGAAATGGAATGACCTGTCATACTTGGCCACTGATGATGCAATTGCAACAGTCCTTGACTGCTAGCCGGCAGATTGGCGCAATGCCACGGATTCGAAGGCGGGGTCTAGCAGGACCACCGCGCAATAGAAAAAGGAAGAAGTCAAGCTAAAGATGGAACAGCTACCCACAAAGAGGAGAAAGGAGTTTAATGACAAGGCCAAGCCAGAGAATTATGCCACGTAGCAGTTGGTTGGACAGGCAGGCAAAGAAGAGCACGACTCTGACCGAAGTTAGAAGTTGCCTTCCCCAAAGACCGAGGAAGAAGATGATTAGATGGAGCAAGGAGGAGTAGACCTAGAGACGACTCCATTTCACACCAAGCGCACCAGAGATCCAGAGAAAGTAGGGCCATGAAAGAAATCCAAGCCTAGCAAGACGTCTCTGGACCTGATCACCTTAACAGAGAGGGACTTAAATGACATAGGTGATACAATGCGAGATGCCACTGCGGAACTACTGTAGCAGTTCGAGCAGCAATAGAAGCAAGCATTGGGAGCTATACAGATATTCTACGTGAGCTACAGATCCATGCATCATAGATATAGACCAGCGCAGCGTCAACCAACTTGGTGCCCGGCACCTCAGAAGCCGTAGGGATGCTACACAGAAGGGATCCCCGAGCAATAGTGCTACCGGATGTAGCACTAACAATATAGACTGAAGCTGACAGACCCTTTGTCAGTGCACTCAAGAAAGTTCGACTTAATCTAGCCACACTTTATAATGAGGCGCTTTACCTTTTGCAGGACGGCGTGATCGGAACTTCCGGCTCGTGAATAGTGTGTGTTATAGGCAATCAGCAAACAAAAGGTCAAAAATGCCCAACTAACCATGTAGAGAGACTCTGCCCTTAACCTTGTCAAAGACATTACAGACAAGAACCAGTGCATTACCACCGTCGTAACTAAGGCATGCAGGAATGTCCTGGAGTTGGGCATTCTCAAGGCTAAGCTGATCGATGCGAGGGTTCAGAAGATTGCTGCTAGAGTGTGAGATGCAAGAACTGAATTGGCAAAGGTTCAGCTGGAACTAAACCTCAAAATTTCAAAATTGCAATTGAAGGCCCAACCTTTAACTCCACTAGAGATCAGAGAGCAGTGCAAGACCGTTGTGAAAGACGTGATAGCAGCAGTGGAGAACGCAGTAAAGGACTATACCACAGTCTTTGAGCAGTCACTCGAGGTAGTCACCTGCCTGCAAGAAGGTCCTATGGTACAGTGGCTAGAAACAGAAGAATAAGAGTTGTAGCAGTGCTACGATGAATTCAAAGCGACAGCGCGCAAAATCGCCATCACGCAGAGGTTAGCTAAACTGCAGGAGGCCAAGGTGTTGAAAGAGTAGGTAGATGCGGCTTAGCACAAGGAAGTCATGTTGAAGGCTCGCTTGAAGCCTTAGTTGGATGAGGCCTACTTGATCATGACCACTTTTGAAGGTAAGCTAACTAGTCTGCAGGAGACTCAGCAGAAGATTAAGTCCGACAGCGCAGGGCCAGCGACAAAGAAGTTGGTCAAGGAGATGAAGCAGGCAGCAACACAGTGCGCCGCTGAGGTATCAATTGTCCAAGTCGAGCTGGGAGGTCTTCGCGACAAAATCTCCGCGCCAATTGAGTGACTCGAGGGCGAGTCACCATGTTTGTGTTGGGGTCCCGTTGGGAACGGGTCCCCTGGGGGTCAATTTTGGGGTTAAAAACCCAAGTTTTGGGGCAGAAGGCCAAAGTTTGTATAAAGAAATGTGAAGTCTCTGAATTTTTTGGTTGCAGAGTGTGAAGATATCTAAAGTCAAAAAGGGTTTTCCACCCTTAGTCTAGATAGGTTGTGTCAGTTTTGGAGATCCGCCCTTGGTCCGCAAACCATGGGATTGTATAAAAAGGAGGTCTTAAGAGGAGTCTAGGTCAGTAGTAGAGGAGAAAGAAATAAAAGTAGAAGTACTGGATGAGTCTGTAAAGAGCTAAGAGCGAGAGTCTTAGTGTAGGAAGAGGCTCTGCAGCTGAGTGCGCAGAGGCCTAGGGTAGAAGTCCGCAGTTGAGTGTGCGGACCCCTGCAGTTGTGTGCGCAGGGCGAATAGAGTCTGTATTGGGAATCTGAATCATCAATAAAGAGAAGTATTCTGAAATTACTGTGTACTTTCCATCTGTGTGTGCATTATTTTACTTCTATTATGAATGTTGTGATTATGCTATGTTGAATACTGGGGTTATGAATTAATGCTATATTGATGTGTGAATCTATCTATTTCACGTTGTCATAAGAACGCAAGTAATAATATATGTTTACGTGAAGATAACTGTAATGCATGTTAAAGTTAACCAATACTTAAGCTAATATGGGTAGACATAGAAGTAAGACTAATTACAGAAGTGTGTAAGCACCTGATCTATCTATTTAGGGTCTACGAAGGATGATCAGAGACTTTAATAAAGGCTCCAAGGACAACTAAGAGAAGTACATTGATAATCCCTAGAGGGATTATCGATCTAAGTGAAGGCAGAGTGAAGGTCTAAAAATGACATCAAAACGATCTAATGGTGCGGAAACTTGGTTCCTGCATCCCCCCATACTGCTACGAGTGAGACTTCAGTTCGCGCACTTTGGATTGATGCCGAAAGGGCCAATAGTGTAGGGATTTGCTTGGCTGCTTAACGTTGAACTTGGGTGAGGGCCCATCAAGCCAACAATGAGGCATGGCAATAATTTGATCAAATCAAAGGACAGCTAGGGGAGAAAAATGTTGAAACAAAAAACATACTCAACACACCCTGGAATACTGAACAGGGCTCACTCTTTGATAGAGCTACTAACAAATTTGTTTCCACAGAAGATATTGAAATCATCCTGGCCTTCCCCTCAACAAAAATTTTTCTCAGAGTAGAAGAAATTCCTCCTCTTGATGTCTTTTACAGTGCAAAACATCGAGTTGTGGTAAAACGATAGAGGAAGAAAAGGAAAATAGAATAGTCCTCGGTGCTAAGTCCTAACAATGAGCCAATGGATTTCATTTGGAAGGATACCCCAAAAGATCCTTCAGATAACTTGACCAATCTATCACAGTTTGTAGGTGATTATGCATCTGCCACTATAGATAAGGAAGTGGAAGTCAAACAACTAGTAAGGGAGAAAGATGAGAGGATATAGCAATTAGAACAACAGTTGGCCGAATAAAATCAGAATGTAGACCATCAAATGAAAGCACAAATGGCACAACTACAACAGAGCTTTGATCAATTAAAGCTCTAGTATCAAGCAAAGACAAGTGCCAAAGATGCTCAAATACAACAGCTGAAATTTTTTGTGGAACAACTGAAAGATAATCCTAAAATTGAGGATTTTGTAAAAGAAACACTTGAACTAAATTATTTGTTGTCAATGCAATAGGCAACATTTTGTTAGAGGCCATCAGTCATCAATCTGATGTGAAGGGAAAGAGATTCATTGATTAATCGAGTATCTGATATGAGGGTCACTTCCAACGAGATTGATGAAAATATTTCAGGATACATTACATGGCAAGATACTCCAGAAGGAATGGTAGAAGATCTCCCTAAGATAGAAGAATCTCATAAAGATATCCTCTTCACTGATTGGGATATTCAACTAAAACGAGCAGAAAGGGCAGTGACAAGAGAAACTGATGCTGCAAGCAACATCATTGAGACCATCAATGACAATTTACATAATGCCAATCTAGTACAAGAATGCCCACCTAGGAGTCTCCCCATATCAGAGCCCTAGAAGAAAAATGGAAATAAACATCCACGGTGAGAGAAGAAGCGATTAAACATCTTACAAAACTATATTGGGAAGTGTATTGGAGGTATCTAGCAAATCCACAGAGTCAGTGGCTAGTACTATGCTGCCTAGCCAACTCAGCCATGCAAATGATGTCTTCAATTTCAGATTTAGTGTATACCGATGAGATGCACACAAGGATGAAACAGCCTCCTGAACTCAAGAGAATGATGGATATATATGAGCTCAGACAACAAATGAAAGAGTAGATACCGTTGCATGCTATAACTAGTCATTTTGATAATTTGTCTTTTCTATAATTTTGTCACTTTAAGGAGAGTTGTTTAAACCTCCTTAGAACTCCATGCAATGCCTATTTTCGTACTTATATTTTATTATATAAACCCTTTCATGTTTTTAAGAAAAACCTCAAAATTTTATAAAGAAAATCTTTATTAGCTTTCACTTTTGTACTTTAAAGTTTCTCTTGGTAGAATCCTTGGATTGGAGTCCTGAAATTTTTTTAAGAAGGTTTAGGAAAGCTTGAACTTTTGTACTTTTTCAAACCAGCTTAATAAGACAGACTAGACTAAAGCTACTTACTTTATGAGCAAACTGATATGCATCGGGTACTTATATCTTTGTGTATTTATTTTTTCATGAGTTAACAACCATTTTTATTATTTTTTATCATATGTATCTCTTTCCATACAGTTTTGTATCCATTGACTTTTCAACATACTAGGATTGTCATTTCTAATACACTGATGAGCAAGTGTTTAAATGATATTTAATGTGATATATGTTTATAATTTATTTTGATTAACTATTTAATCAAAATAATTATTTCAAAATATTTTTCATTTCTATTATTATTTGGTTAATCTTCATTGTCAAGTAGTAAAGATCATCATTATAGATTGCACAAGTATAAGTAAAGTCTCAGGTAATATATAGATAGGTTATATATAAATATATATGTGTTTTAGTTGAAAACCACCCCATCTATCACTTAGTTTTAGCAATCAAACACCCTATCCATCCTATCATATTTTGATTGGGAAATTGATTGCATTATATCCAGTCAGAGCCACTAATCCAAATGGAAAATGGACAGTATTCAGGTCCCTGACCGGGTGGTTTTCCCCCATGTTGTTGCAATGATTTTTGAGGCTTCAACAATAGTGTAGGGATCATCCCTAGATCATCAATTAAAATAACGATTTAAGTCTTGGCCATTGATAGGGAGAGAGTCAATCCTCCCATCAAGTGATTGAAGATGATATGTGTGATGTCCAAGTTGTTCGTGAATTGTGAATGGTCCAATCCATAGGGATTGAAACTTGGTGTGTTTTCCTTTTTCCTCGTGTTCTTTGTTCCACTTCAAGACTAAGTCACCCACACCGAATTTATTCTTCCCTACAGACTTGTCGTTGAACCACCTCTTGATACAGTTCTCATGGAGTGAAAATCTATCTTTTGCTTTCAGCCTTTCTTCCTGCAACTTGTGAAGAGTTTCCATCCTACACTGCACTAATAAGAATGGATTGCCTTGGGATTCTTACGAAAGGGTGAGAGTGGGAAATTAAATGTTAGGAGGGAGGATAGCTTATTTTCCATATAGCAGGAAGTAAGCGGGGGTATTTAGAGAGGATTTTGGCGTGACTCGGTCAGCCCATAAAGAAGTTACCAAAGCGGAGTGCCAATTTCTCTGTTCAGAGAATATGGTATTTTTTATGATACGGATGAGGTTCTTATTTGTGGACTCAACAAGACCATTCTCCTACGGATAATAATTAGTTGAATGTTTCAATACAATTCCATTTTCAAATGCAAAATCATAGAGTTTTAGCAATGAAAAGTATGTTTCATTATCAAAAAAAAGAAGTGAAGTAGGAATTTTCAAACCTCGAGATAATATTATGTTGAATGAAATTGATGACTTCTTGATCATTCACTTGTTTAAGCGTAATTTCTTTTGTCCACCGTGTAAAGTAGTCTGTGGTGGTGAGAATATAGCGGTGTTTCTTTGATGAATGCAGAAATATTTCTCCAATAACATCCAAGCCCCACTGTTGAAAAGGTTCTTCCACTGCGATAGGCTGCAATGGGGTGGTTGACTTCTTGTTTCGGTCGACACACCCTTGACAAACCAGATACTTCCAGGTGTAAGCGTGAGCATATTTGAACAATGTGGTCCAATAGAAACCAACCCACGTGATTTTATGCACAGTTGTCTTTCCCAGAAAATGTCCCCTGATTGGTCCATCGTGGAGATCACACAATACTTTCTCTGAATCGTGTGTTTCCAAACACCTCAGCAATACTCCGTTAGTGTGCTTTCTGAAAACCACCCCGTGCACCAACTGATAAGATAATGCTTTGAATCTAAGTGCCCTCTTCTTCCATGCGGATAAATGGGAGGGCACGGTGTCATGCTCAAGGTATTGGCACACATCTGTGCACCAAGAGTTCATGATAATAGTGGGAGAGGTTTTCTCTGCGTTATACATTTTGACTTCATGTTCCCATCCAGAGGGATATTCTTATTCTCTTGCATCCACTTCCTTCATTGCTAGTCGACATAGACCATGGTCCCTGATTATGTGAATTGGTTTGAACTCTAAATTTTACTCCTCTAAATTGGTCATTTAGTTCACTCTTCTCTCACACAACTCTTGTTGAAAAAACAATGATATGACTGTCGGGTGTGGAACAAAGATAATACAGTGATTTTTCAAGAGATAGGGTTGGCAATGCTTCACCGCCTTGTATACTGCGTAAGCGTGTTTAGTAAGAGTGGGATAGTTGAGTTCAGGTCCTGAAGACTAGCACTCATGAAAGATATTGGTCACTCATTGCTATGATCTTCCTTTTGTGTAATCACAGCGAAGAGAGAAGTATCAGAAGCAAAGGTGTAGAGCAGGAAATATTTGCTAAAATCTGGGTTGTATAGAGCCGGTGCTTCTGTGATAGCTTGTTTGATACAAGAAAACGTGTCCTTTTCCCTTTTATCCCATCTATAGATTGCATCCTTCTTTACCATATCCTATATTGGCTTGACAATCTGAGTGTAATTAGAGATGAACTTATGGAGGAAGTTGATTTTCCCCAGGAAGGACTGCATAACTTTCTTGTTCACCAGGAAGGGAATCTGCATAATTGCTTTGACCCTCTCTAGGTCTACTTTAATCCCACTTTTGGAAATGATATGGCCCAACATATTACCCTTGGACACTGCAAAAATACTCTTTTTGGGATTAGGGGATATCCCGTACTTACAAGATCACTCGAAAATTTTCCGCAAATGGCGTATGTGGTCATATGTCCTCTTAGAAAACACCATGACATCATTGAGGTAGACCACCATGCTTTTTCCAATCAATCCATGGAATGAAATTTCCACGTCGCTTTGAAATTTTGTACCGACACTAATCAACCCAAATGGAATTCTCTTAAATGTGAATGTACCCCACTTAGTGCGGAATGTTTTTTTAAATCTGTCAGGCTCTAAGACTAGAACCTGGTTGTATCCTGAATACGCATACAATAAAGAAAACATCTCTGACTTCGATATTTTTATCTACTCCATAGATGCCACGTGGTAGTTTGTTTTGTCTAAGGTGTGGTTTAAGTTTCAGAAATCAACAGACAAGCGGATTTCCCAGGACTTCTTCCTTACTGGGACCAAGTTCGATACCCAAGTAGAATCTCACACTTTATATAAGATCCTAGCATCCAACAACTTCCTTAACTCCTTTTGAATGAGAAGATCAAGTTTCGTATGTACACTCTATAGATTTTTTTGGAATGGCTTAGCCCCTACTTTGATTGGGATTACATGCTGGATAACTCACATGTCATAAGTTTTGAGCTCATCATACATCCATGTGAATACATCTCGGTAATGCTTGAATAAGTGGATAAAAGCTTTCCTCTCTTATCATGTGTAGCAAGTACTAAGGTTGAAATACTTTGGATCCTTTTATGTTCCCAGATTTATCTTCTCGTGTGATAGCATTGAGCTATGGGATTTTGCATTGACTGGCCCGCAGAAGTGATTCCGCAAGCCATACATCATTTTTAATGACACCACGCCTTTCGGCATGAGGTTTTATTTTCTTGTGTTAGCTGAATCCTACAATGCCTTCTCCTGCTCATGTTCATTGATCGATTCATCTTTGAATACATCAGTGTTTGCCATAAAGTGCAGTATCTGTTGGTCATCATTAAAAATGTGTAAATTAGTAATATTATCAGGGATGGATGGCTTATAAAGAATTTCTATAGAAAAATCGTCCCTAAGTGGTGATAACCTAGCAGTAACATTTTCCAATGCATATGTAGTTGCGTTGCGCATCCTAGGAACAAAGATAGCATTAAAAGCTTAGAAATGTGAAATCAAATGCCATACCTCTTGTTGGTAACTTTTGAGATGAGGTGACACACAGTGTATGGTATCACGTACATGTCATATAATCATTTATGAGTCACCTATTGCTTTGAGGACCACAAGGTCGAGGTCAATGGCTCTTTTCAAACCCAAGATGAGTGCTTCCTATTCTGCAGTGTTATTCGTGCACTCGAATTCCAAGTACTAGATATCATATGCCTTCTCTGTCATGGGTATATTAAAACACAACTAGCTCGAGAGCCTTCTTGCATTCTAGAACCATAAAAATATAGAGCCCACGTATCATATATACAGGGGCTAAATACTACACTAGTACTATTATTATTATTACTACTAATTATACAAATATCATTTTCACCAGTTGGACTAGGAAGGAGCTCCAACTGTGTATTTGGTGGGACTGGGGATGGTTCAGAAAGATAACACCCTATTTGGCTCATTCTCACCCTCTAAGGGAGTTACCTTGCATTTCATGTACCATTTTGAATTCACTTGGATCTAATTATTTATGCCCTTATACGGAAGCCACAAATGTGACCACTCTGTCGCAAAGTACCCATGTAACTTGTTGGACCATTCTCTTCTCAATAATACACCATATGCTTCCAGAATGTCCACAATTACTATGTTTATAAATTGGTGAACTCAGTGATCAGATGATAAATGAATAAGCACATTTTTTAGTTCACCAATTGCATGGACAAGAGTCTTGTCTAGCTGAATGATTTGTGCATCTGTTTATCCCATTTTTCATTGATTTTATTTGCGACAAATAAGGGCATTACATTTACTAATGCACCAGAATCAACTAAGAAATTATGTACATTATAATTGAAAATTTCAAATGTCAACAAAAACAGAGCGCAGAGTGTGTTTAAATCAAAAGTTAAAGCACTAAGTACAGACTCTAGGGAACTAGAGGAATTACAAATTCAGTTCTCTTTTGTGAAGAAGCATCGTTACCTGAGACAGATTGTCCAAGTGCACATAGGAGCATGTCCCATTGTCTCATGATCTTTGTCAATTCAAAAAGTGAGATATTCGCACGAGCCTTCTTCATTTCTTCAACTATGTTGTAATTTAGTGTGAGGGAGACTTCCAAAGTGTCTGGGGAAGTTGGCATGTACGCTACTTCCAAAATGATGGACTTAATTTTGATGCTTACATAGTACTTTTCACTATAAATTCATTTACATACTTGTTCTAAGTATTTTTTGTTTATTTTATGGGTGGACTAATTTTTCTTAACAAATGTTCCTTCAATTTATGCTTTGTCAACTCTCATGTGGGAGTCAGCCCCTGCCTTCTTATGTTATATCGAGTGTTTTACTTCTAGGTCGGGTCATTACTCAATGGTTTCCTTTCGGCATTGCTCTTTTCAGCTGCGAGTACGCAACTTAATGTGGTCATTGCATGCCCCATGCTTGGAGCCTCTTTGGTCGCAACATTTTCTCCTTCTCTTTCGTAGGCTCAATATACTCGTCATTAAGCACTATGTCAATAAAATACATAGCCAAAGAATTCATATTTTGGTTCCATTGTGAGCATTTTTTTTCTGAATGATATTCTTGATGAAATGAACAGTACTGATCCATGCACTTACTCTCAATATTCAGCACAACGTTCGAGATTTGTGCAGACTTGGTCGGTTGGTTATTGTTTTTGACAGATTTGAAAGTCCTTCCCGGGAAGTTGAGCTTTGGAGTCCTATTATTCATGGTGGTCTCACTTGACCTTTGTTTCAATCCTTCCAACTCATTGGACAAAGACTTGATAGTATGGGTCAAGCTCTCAAGATCAATTGCTTCCTTTTCCTTGGCCTTTATTGTGGAGGCCTGAGACCCTTTTCCTGTGTCTTTGGAGTCCTTTGTTAATGAATCATCTGTGATGACTCCAATCACATGTATATCCTTCTCAATTGTGATTATCTCTTCAAAAGTTTCATCCAAAGTTGGTTTCGCATTTCTTTGCATGAACTATGTAATGCTTGTTGGTAAGGCAGATGTGGAATAGTCAATAGTGATGGAGTCATGAGGTTTCGTGTTTTTTGGAAATTTGTTTAAGATATGGTTAAACCTTTGATTGAAATATTTCACATTTTATTTCTACTCCATCTTGAGATTTCCCAACTCTTTTAAAAGCATGGCGGAGGTTTTATCATCAACAAATTTATCAAGTAATAATTTCTTAAAACCCCTCCAATTATGGATCGAGTTTGAAGGAATATTATGATACCATACAGCTACTCTACCATCTAAGGTACATGAAAACAATCTACATGAAACATCATCATAACGTACCTCAAGTGTTTGCAGGTGTAGGTAGAAGTTATCTAGATGGTCCTTCGCTTTCATTGTTTTTTCAGGGTCATACTTCGTTAGTAGCTTTTTCAGTGCCTCGACATTTTGTGTAACACAACCAGCAATGCAAGTGGGCCTTGATTCATCCAGTCCAGATCTTGGCCTGCCATGTCTTCATCATTTTTCCCCTGCTTCATCATAATCATATTGGTTTTCTATTGAAAATAGCAACAATAAATGCTAAAAATAGCACTACTATAAATAGCAGTTAGGGTACCAATGTTGGACTTAGCCACAAGGAATGAAAAATGGAAGTGCTAAAAATATCATTGCTATAAATAGTATTTCAAGATACCTTCCTATTTTAGTTAGTCCCTGAACCAAAATAGAGAAGTAAAAATTCGAATTTGATATTAGCAATTGTTTTTAAAATAATTAATTAGTTCACCATGAGTTAATTAGTTGTATAAAATCAAACATGAAGTCTATGTGAGGACATGCAATAGTTTCTCCATTTATTGAGGAATTTATCCATCAATTAAAGAGATAAGGATGAGTTGTAATATTGAGTTGTAATTAGTTGGCTCAGTTAACTGAGTCAAGTCTAGTTAGATTAATTCAAACAGTTTGTTGAATTAATTGTGAGTTCAATTAGTTAATGCTTGCATGCATGTAACTACTACACTTCAAATAATTGAATATTCTCTCATAAATAACTCATGCATGTCAATTTAGACAGAGACCCAGTTGATATCAGAGGAAGGGATAGTGTACTATCAGTTGGAGGATTTTTCCTATAAAGGAAACTCATCCATGTAGAAGGAATTATCTCCTTCAGGTTAGTGCAATGATTTTTGAGCCAGGTGAGCAATGTGAGGTGGGAATTCACACTTGTGGAAGCACTGAACCCCAGGAAAAATTGCGCAAGGAAATAGGAGGCTTGGAGGGCAGAGGAGAAGGTTTGTGAGAAGCCTTTGACTATCTATGAGCAACAGAGGGATTGCAAAGAGAGCAAGATAGCTTGTGAGCTGATTCTTTTTGTAATCTGGACTATATTTCCACTTGTATGATAATACAGAGATTGGGGTTTTAGGCTGAGGCTTTCCCCAGGATTATTCTTCTATGTTCATGTGATTTCTTTCTATTCATCTGTTATATGTGTTCTTATTGATCTTGCTCATATTCGATTAATCTTCTGCATAATTGTTTGTAGAAGTAGATCAAGTATTTTTCTTTAGTATATTGCATTATCAGATGATCTACGGTGATATTTCTACATGGTATCAGAGCAAAGGTGATCAAGGAAGAATAATATACAAGAAGGGAGAAGTTCGAAGTTTGTGATTCCTGAATATAGAAATTGAGTTCTTATCACATCTCTATTTCACCTATGGCGTTCAATGATTTAAGACTCGAACATGCCCTTGATGGCAGTTCAAATTATATGGCCTAGAAGGATCACATGGAAGCAGTATTAGAAGATAACGTTCTAAAGGACTTCATTGATCAAGAAGTCCCCAAGCCGACTAATGCTACGAAACTGGCGGAATGGAAGAAATGTGTGGCTAGAGCAAGGAGAATCCTTTTAGAGGGAGTTCGAGACCACATAGTCTCAAGTCTCCATGGGAAGGAGACACCGTTTTCAATGTGGAAAAAATTGAAATATCTATATCAGAATAGTAGTGGTCAGAGGAAGCTGGCGTTGAAAGACAAGCTTCGGAAAATCAAGTGTGAAAAGGGCGACACGATCTCTATGTATCTAAACAAGCTCACCACCTACAGGGATGAGCTTGGAAGCATAGGGATCACGACAGCCGAAGATGATATGGTGATTTTTTTACTCCTTGGTCTTCCTAAGAGCTAGCATAGCTACCAAGACTTGGTTAATGGAAGAGATAAACTACCAGATTGGTTACAAATTTGGTTGGATCTGATGCAGGAGGAGATAAGAAGAAGCACCAGAGATGGTTCTTCATACAAGGAGGATGAAGAAAACTGCGCCTTAGCAAGTATGATGAAGAAGGGGAAGGAGAAGGATTTTCATTCCAAATCCAGTTCTTCCCATGGCGGGAAGAAGTTTGACAAATCGAAAGTGCGATGCTTTCGTTGTCATGAGGTGGGCCATTTTGCTACAAATTGTCCACTGAGGAAATCCAAGATGGGATCCAAGGAAGGATTTGAATGTGAGGCATTGGCCTCACAGTTCAAGTTGGATTTCACTCTCTTCGTATGCATGGTTTCATCCATGGTGGGAAGTGGTTGGTTTCTTGACAGTGGAGCTTCTTTCCACATGAATGGTGACAAGAGCTTGTTCAGTACCTTGGAGGAGAAAGATCTCCAAATACTCATAGCGATGGGTAATGATGAAAATTATAGTGTCTCAGGTGTAGGCACAGTTGTTTTTCAAAGGGAGCATGGAGCTCACATTACCTTGACCGATGTCAAGTATGTACCAGGATTGAAGAGAAATTTGGTGTTGATCGCAATGCTGGAAGAAAAAGGCTATGATGTAGTCTTTAGTAAGGGAAAGGTTTTCCTTCGACACATCACCACGAGACAGGTGAAGCAGATCGGTTCACAGGTCAAGAACCTGTATGCTCTTGAGGTTCAAGATGTATACAAAGCCTTGAGGAGTAAGGCAACTGATGGAGACTTGGTGGTTGAGAGGGAGAGTACATTAGGTCTCAAAATGCAGCACTAGAAGAAGTTTGAGACGATTGTGGAGGAGCCACGATTGGTGAAGCAGCTTCAGGAGATTCTAGAGCAGCCACAACTGGGGAAGCCGAGAGGAGACAGAGTGGAGGCATCCACTCATGCAGAGACCTCCAGTAGGGGGAAATTTTGAGCCAGGTGGGCAGAGGGGTCACATGCATCCATACCTCTAAGTAGGAGGTGGGGCGATATGGAGTGAAGTCCCATGAAGGCTGGAATGGAGGCAGGATCATTGAGGTACCCAACCTCTTTGATTAGATCTTGCTATGGGAGCCACGAGGAGTAGCAGGACTGGCTGAGTGGGTAGAGGCAGATGTGGATGGAGCGGCAAAGAGAGCTACAATGCAGGAGTCCCAAGACTGTGTAGAGCTAGCAGGCTGCAACAATGCGAGAGGCATAGGAGTGTCACACCAGTGCAGGATGGCATAGAGAGGTGTGCAACAATGCGAGATGCATGGAGTGTTGTAGCAGCTCAGAGGTCAGAGAGGGAGCACTTGTCAGCGGCAAATGAAGCTTCAGCATCAGAGTATGTTTCTAGCCCAACAGAGAGGTCAGTTGGGAGTTTTTTTTGTTTCTAGAGTTGCTGGAGTAACAATACTTGGAAGAAGTGTTGCATGCAGAACATTCCAAAGGTTCAGGATCAAGTTCGAGTTGAATGCCTTTCTTGTTGAGAGGGAGTGTTGAAAATAGCAACAAGAAATGCTAAAAATAGAACTGTTAAAAATGGCACTGCTATAAATAGCAGTTCGTGTACCAGTGTTGGACTTATAAATAAGGAATGAAAAATGGAAGTGCTAAAAATAAAATTTCCATAAATAGCATTTTGGGATACCTTCCTATTTTAGTTAGTCCCTGAACTAAAATAGATAAGTAAAAATTTGAATTTGATCTTAGTAGTTGTTTGCAAAATAATTAATTAATTCACCATGAGTTAATTAGTTGTAGAAAATCAAACATGAAGTCTATGTGAGGACATGCAATAGTTTCTCCATTGATTGAGTAATTTATCCATCAGTTAAAGAGATAAGGATGAGTTGTAATATTGAGTTGTAATTAGTTGGCTCAATTAACTAAGTCAAGTCCAATTAGATTAATTCAAATAGTTTGTTGAATTAATTGTGAGTTCAATTAGTTAATGCTTGTATGCATGTAATTGATGCACTTCAGATAACTGAATATTCTCTCATAAATAAATCATGCATGTCAGTTCAAACAGAGACCGAGTTGAGATCAAAGGAAGGGACAGTGTACTATCAGTTGGAGGATTTTTCCTATAAACAAAACTCATCCATGTAGAAGGAATTATCTCCTTCGGTTTTGTGCAGTAATTTCTGAGCCAAGTGAGTAGTGTGAGGTGGGAATTCACACTTGTGGAAGCACTGGACCCCAGGAAAAATTGTGCAAGGAAATAGGAGGCTTAGAGGGCAAAGGATAAGGTTTGTGAGAAGCCTTTAACTGTCTATGAGCAGTAGAGGGATTGCAAAGAGAGCAGGATAGCTTGTGAGCTGATTCTTTTTGTAATCCAGACTATATTTCCACTTGTGTGATAATACAGAGATTGGGGTTTTAGGTTGAGGCTTTCCCCATGATTATTCTTCTATGTTCATGTGATTGCTTACTCTTCATCTGTTATATGTGTTCTCATTTATCTTGCTCATATTCGATTAAGCTTCTGCATAATTGTTTGTAGAAGTAGGTCAAGTATTTTTCTTTAGTATATTGCATTATCAGGTTATCTACGGTGAAATTTCTACATTTTCTCCTTCTTCTGCTTCTAACCACCTAACCCGTGGAAAGTATCGTCTGAAAGTACTACGTTATCACCTTCACCACCATTGAAGGTTGGAGGCTTCTCTGTTTTTCCTACATTTTCTTCAAAATACGCTAACTCTTCAAGGGTGGCAAGAATTAATTCTTCAACTGTTAATACCACCATCCTAGTGGGGGTGGTTTGGTTCTTCTTTGGAAAATATGGAAGAATATCTACTCCTGTAATCAATCTGATAGCTCTTGCAAACTTTCAGGTAATGTGGTAGATTGCTCAGATATTTTCGTAAGAGAATTTTTAAGCTTGTATAGTTTCGGACTAAGAAGAGTTACCAACTTTAGGAATGTGTGCATGGAATGTTTTGGGAATGTTAATGCCTTGATGAGAGGAAGTAAGATTAGGGTTGGTGAGGTTATCAGCCATAAAAATTTGGTTTCCCTCCTTCTAGTGCCAAAAATGTTAGCGGTGTTGGACCCACCAACATTCAAGGGGTGTCCCTGATATGTGGTCCCAATTAGACCTCACACCATTTCGGATAGGAACCCCATCTAAAATATGGCCCGATTTTCATTTATCTTAAAGATATTCCTTGGCTCTAACTGTCAGCAAGAGAGAGGAATGCAAATGTCCCTTCTAAAAGAAAGGGGGTGTGACTGGTGAGTGTTCAATCATATGTAAATTTTCTTTCATTGTAGAGGGAAGGAGAAGTGAGCCTCTAAGAGAGAGGTAGTAGCACCACCCTAGTAGAGACACACATAAAAAAGAAGGATTTGTACAACACCAAGTGGAATAGTACACAGAGTTGTGACTATCATTGCAACCAATGTAACGAGGAAGATTTGTCTATCATATAATGGAATATTCCACGAGGATGTGACAATGATATTAGCAATGACAGCACATTCTCAATATGATAAGTACCAAACTAACCAAAATAATTCAACTACTTTAGCACAGATGAAAGAAAAATTGAATTACACATTTACATAATAGTCTTACAAATATCCATAATCCATGCATGAAGAACATGTTGGCCCATAGGGATTCTTATATTAAGTAAAATTTTCAGGACACATGTATACAATGAACATCACTAGCTCCAATAGTGGAGTGTTGGAGCCACTCCTCACTCCTCAAAAGAACTAGCTTATATCTATAATGCCTTGCAAGAGGAGCCAAGGTAAAAAGTACTTTGCTCTTACAATGAGGAAGTGATGCTTCACCTTCCTCATGACTCTTCATCTACCCTCATGACTATTTGACTTCCTATGACTTTTCAACTTTACATGAATTTTCATATTCCATACATGTCCTTTAGACTTCCGGTTTACAATACATTTTTGAAACATAATTTACATCATTAACCACAATGGTGTGGCATGTGAAAACTCATGAAATGACATGACATGACACAACTGACATAGACTTCTTGATGATGTGGAAATGTCAAGCCACTGTTGCTACTGTGTACTACAGGTCTTTTTGAGAATACTTTTCTTTTCACCACTTCATGGATTGGTGATAAGGTATCTTCAATGATCTCAAGTCTTGAATGATGATCGCAAATTGATGTCCCTTTATTTTCTCTTGATTGATCATATTGCATACTCATCTACAAGAATATATTTCATCATATTTCATTCCCTTATCTCCTTCTTCATCATCTCTTCATGGCATGATAAGGTACCTATTTCTGCAATTAACTCATGACTAGACAACATCAGTATGAAAACCCCCTAGATTAATATTTTGCATATTGATCCATTAACTGATTTGGAACCAAATGGAAGGCTAGGAAAGGGGCTCAGTGACTGTGCGGTTCAAGCAGTTAAGGGGAGCCTTGAGCCTTGATATTGCATAGTGTGCAGTTGAGGCTGGGCTGAGGGGACAAATTACACAGTTCTGAAGGTCAATGTGACAGGCTGAGGGGATGAGCATTGGGTGAGCACATTGCGTAGTTCGGGGAGACAAGAGAGGTTCGTCCATTACATAGTTACATATTTTGGGAGCTTAAGGATGAGCTTGAGGCTAGAGATTACGTAGTTCCCAATTAAGGCTAGGTTAGGAGAAGGAATTGCATAATTATGGGAGTCAATGTCAAGGATTAAGCACAGAAACAGCATAGTGCAGCAGTCCTAGGAGACAAAAATTGTACATTGCACAATTCCAAGAGGCAAGGTCATATCTAGAGGACTAATATAGTATTGTGCGCAGTTCAGGGAGGCTAGGTGAAGCTAGGTTGCTTGGTTGGGAAG
Source organism: Pinus tabuliformis (assembly GCA_031772625.1). Taxonomy (NCBI): domain Eukaryota; kingdom Viridiplantae; phylum Streptophyta; class Pinopsida; order Pinales; family Pinaceae; genus Pinus; species Pinus tabuliformis. The sequence continues at coordinate 65,783,996 of CM062818.1, forward strand.
CTTTTCATAAAATGACTAAGTGTGGGATCGGTGATACTGATGTGAATAATGATAAGACTTTGACTATGATCAAACACTTGTAATACTTGATGACACAACAACATATATCATCCAAGACAAATGAAAATTCATTTCCCTCCATGTGATAGCTTTATGACAAGTGTGACACTTAAGATACACTTTGCGACGACTCTGATGACACTTGTGCGACAGTGCTCGAATCTTTGGAAATGAGTGTGATGAATGTTTATATGGTTAGAACAATGAATTTACACAAAGGTGACCTCTTGAAACCATAAAAATTATTTTATATACATGATACAATAACTAACATATGAAAAGACGACCTTTTTCCTATCTTGCAAAGGGGACAAAAACTCTTCAACAAAACACATGGAATGAGTTTCAAAGTTGTGTAGACAATGAACAAGACCAAGGAAGGATTCGAAATTGAGTGTCAGCCAAAATTTTGGAGGATGTTGTAGCAGCGACAATAGAGCCCCATTGATCAACATACTCCTTGTAGTGTCTCTAGGGAGATTTTTGTATCACTTTACACCAATCAAAAAAAAAAAAAAATCTTCCCATGTTCTTGTACTAATTCCTTTTATGTTTTCCATTGTTTTTATCTTTGTATCTCATGTGATTTCATAGAAATATCTACATTGCATTTTTTTTTGTATTCACATCTCTAACCATATGCTTGTTAGCTCTCTTGCAAGTAACAATGGGTCGGAAACAGATAAATTTTTGGTACACCCTCGCAGCAAATACTTAGCAAGAGTAGATATTCCATAAAGGTGGTCGACTCTACTCCTCAAGCCTTATCACAATGGGCCAAGGATGTCCCCTGATGGGATTTGAAACCAATTATAGGGGATAACATTCCATTGTGTCAACCATTTGGTCATCCCTCGAGGAGATAGCCTCATATATTAATAGAGTAACTAGTAAGGGGGTTAGGGTAGGACCCTAATGAATAGTTTCTCGAATTTCACCTCCACCCTATGAAACCAAATACAGTTCCCTAAATATACAACATGGCCAACTATCTTATTACATAAACACACAATCCATGAATACTATTAATATATTGGTTACAAATAATGTTCAACATTATAATGATTATGATTCCATTCAATAAAGATAAATTGGATCCTAATTTGGAGAAGGCAATTAAATTTTCCCTCATAATTATTTCCCAATGATAGCCTTTTTAATTATGTTAATAGTCATGTCTATTTTGGAATTAGGCTTCTAGAATGTTAATTTAATTATCAATAATTATTAGGTGGATGGTACAAATTTAGCCTCCACGAAATATTCTAGTGTGATATCCATTTTTCTACCCCTCTTGTAAATGTCACTATGTATATTAATTCATGTAAATAAGTGGAAATGTAAATAGTGGTTGGGATAGAAGAGTGGACATGGATTCAAAGGATAAGGAGGAGGAGTTTGTTAAATATATTATTTCTAACCGATGACTGAATTCAGAGACATACACAGAATTTTGGTAATGTAATATATATATATATATATATATTAATTTATAAATTTTGAATGATGTTTACAAGGTTGGGGCAGTGCTCCTTAAATAGGAGTTGACTGGCCATGCCTAATCAAAGAGACATGTCCTTTGGGGACTAATGTCACTTCATTTAGCTAATTATCTGTTAATTAATTGATTATAGTTAAGAATGTTTTTATTTAAATAATATTTTAATTAATTGTTATGAATTTTAAGTGCATAACATTGCCTTCCCCTTAAGATTCTTTGTCCTCAAAGCATATGTAGGCCTGGGTGTTGATGCAATAATTGTTTTGATTCCCAAGATGAATCTTCCTCTGGTAACCTCTTCCATTTGATGAGGTATTCATTTATTGTCTTGGATCATAAAACCTTTTCTCGGGTAGCGAGTATACCTTCAGGTTTAAGGACTATTCTTCCTTCTTCATCGGTCTCTGGTATTTCTGTTTGTGCTATTTGGTTTTTCCCTAATACTCTTTTGAGACTTGACACATGAAAGGTATTATGGATTCCATAGTTGTCTGGTAATTTTAACCCATAAGCTACACTACTTATCTTTTTTATTATTTGATACGGTCCATAATATTTAGGTGACAATTTATTATTCCCTTGTTGTTTTAGTGATAGTTGCTTATAAGGTTGGAGTCTAATAAAGATCCAATCTCCCTCCTCAAACTCTCTTTCAGAGGAGTGATGGTCGGCTTGTTGTTTCATTCTATTACGAGCCATGGTTAGATTTTCTTTTAGTAAGTTGATGATCCTTTGACTTTCTCCTAAGTGGTCTTTAACTATTGGTGCCCTAGAATCAAGGAGTGCAAAGTCCTTCCACCTGGGTGGCTCGTAACCATATAAGGCTTGGAAGGGTGTCATCTTAGCTAAAGTGTAGTACGTGGCATTATACCACCATTCTACGAGGTGTAGCCACTGTGTCCATTTGTTTTGTTTGTCTGTAACGAAATTGTTGGCATAGTGGGTCATGACCCAGTTTCAGAGTTAATTTTTCCAAACAAATCCCTACACTACTGGCCCTTTCGTCATCAACCCACGGAGCGCGACTGTCTTTCACAGATCCCAAATAGGTTACTTACGCACCTATGTAATTACCCTTAGTTTTGTATTTACCCAGATTGGCCTAAGTACTTGATATCTTTAACATGCATTAAGATATTCTTCGTGTAAACAGATATTAGTACTTGTGTTCATATAACAATGTAAAACATGCAGAATCACTCATCAATAGAGTATTAAATAATAACCCCATTATTCATCATAATATAAACGCATTGATTCATAACAGAAGTAAATGGAAAAAACATATATATTTCTGGAATAATCTCTTTATTAATACTTCAGTTCTGCTTACAGACTCAAGACTACCCTACGCACTCAGTTTTAGGGTTCTGCACACTCAGCTGCGGAATCTACTCTAAGCCTCTGTGCACTTAGCTACAGAGCCTCTCTTCTACTCGAAGGCTCTTCTCTTTTCACTTCTACTGACCCATTACCTTTTCCTTTTTCAATATCATGAATTGAACTACCTTAGACTCTCTTTTTTATACAATCCCATGGTCCGCGGACCATGGGTAGATCTACTAAAGCTGACACAACGTACATAAAATAAGGGAAAACCCTTTATGACACTCTACTATCTATGCGCTTCGTGACCATAACTTGTGGAGACTTTACACTTTACATAACAAAAACTTGGACTTTTTCCCTAAACTTGACTGTAGGGGACCCTGTCCCAACAAGCCCCCAACACAAATATCATGACTCACCCTCGAGTCAGTCTGTTGGTGCAGAGATCTTACTGTAGAGAGCTCCCAGCTCGACTTGTGCCACTTCCACCTCAGCCACACTCTGCATGGTTGCCTATTTGATTTTCTCCACCAGCTGCTCTGTTGTTGGTCCTCCGCTGTCCTCCTTGATCTTCTACTACGTTCTCTGCAGGCCTGCCAATTTCTCCTCAATGGAGGAAGAGATAACATAGGCCTCATCCATCCAAGGCCCCAATCTGGCCTTAAGGACTGCCTCTTTCTTTTGTGTTGCCTCCACCTATTTGAGCAACTGCTTTGCCTCATGCAGCTTAGCCAATCTTCTGGAAAATCAGTCTCGATCGGAGGAAATTGGTTATCCTTTGATAAGTCCCACGTGACCACCAAAATTGATAGTAATAGCCATGAGTAATGGAATTTTATACTGTGGTCTTGTGCCTCTCTACCGTTCGCAAGGAACTCGCTGCATAGGTAGTGCGCCTAGTTGAACTGTACACCCTCCGCACACTGAGCTGCTAATGAAACCACTGGTGTTGGCACCTCGTCTGCGCAGCACTTTCTCATCACTTTTCCAGCCAAAATTTGGGTGGCCACCTTCACCATGGGGTCAATAATATGGGAAATGGAATACCCACGCGGTTTCTTGACAAGTTTGAACTTGTCCTTCATCTTCTCGGCGAGGTTGCGCTCGCCCATCTTTCTGCCAAATGTCTTTGTCGGATTCAATCCAGAATGAGGTAACAATGTGATCTGATGGATCAGCATATCAGTGATTAGTATCATCTCACTCAACCACAAGCACTCATCATGCACAAGGCACAACAACTGCTTAATGATTGTCAAATTTATAGAGGCGTGGTGGTAGTGAGGCACCCATAGAATGTTCAACAACCCTGCCTTTTTTACCCCATGAATCCATTCCACGAGCTCCAGTGCAGTGACACGAGACTCCTTATAGAAAAATCACTTCATGAAGGTATTAGTAGCCAGGTGGGGCAACTGCTTGATTTTCCCCAAATCCTAATCTTCAAGCTTTAGATATGGGATGTGCGCTAAGCGCAGACCTTTAAAATTTATATTTTCTGGGAGCAGGGGTGCGTTAAGGAGGAATTGTCTCTCATCTGGGTCCTTCGGGACCTTCACCTTGCCCTGTCACAGAGGGATGTAATCCGACAGCTTTGAAATAGGGTCTACCCCCTCAATATCTATGTCTTCCGCGCCCTCCTCGGCCTCTAGATCTACCACTTTTCCTTTCTCCTGCGTAGTTGGCTTTTCTTTTCTCTGAGCCTATGTAGCTCGATGTTTCCTTGGTGACTCACACATCGACAGTGTCTTATTTTGTTTATCCTTCTTTGGCTTGGTAACCTCTCTCATTGGCGTAGGCTTCGGCCTAGGTGACCTTGGTGCCTTAGGCATTGTTGCGAGAACCTCCATACTCACAACCTCAGGGGCAGCTCCTTCAGAGGTGATAGTGACCCCAGTACTAGCAGTCTCAGTTGGTGCAGACATGAAGCTGTTAACGAGGTTCTGATCGGACTCAGGATGTTGATCAAACACAGCGCTTGCAATAAAATTCTCAAATATCTCACGCAACAGACAGCACGACTTAGAAATTCTCAGAATGCAAAGTGTTTCTTGCTGGACGGTCACCTGTAATTTATAGGCGAATTTGAATTCAAATTCGACCGTTCCCCCAAAAATCCGTCCATAAATGCGAGATTGGCGGCATATTTCCAAATATTTCACACTTGATTTCAGCCTTAAATGTCGCCCCCCCCCCGCTCCTTTTAACCATCTTCTAGCAGTCAAATCATGAATGGTAACGGTCACTTTTTGGTTGCATTGCGCAGTCTCCACCCTTATAGCGCAGCTCCCTTCGTGCTTCTGTTGGTACTATGACATCCTCCAGTTTTGCACAGACCCCTCGCCGTGCAGCTCTACAACCCGAGCAGTCTAGTTTAGAGTCCAACGCCTCCTTGCATCTACCTGGATCATTAATATTGTGCTACCATCATGTAGTCATCAGGCCAGATCCTTGGTGTATGGCTTCAATCGGCTGCCATTTACCTTTCCTGGAAATGGATCTCCATTTAATTTCACAAGTTGAACTACTCCACCATCGGTAATCTCTTTGATCACATATGGCCCCAGCCAATGCATCTGAAATTTTCCTAGAAATTTATCAAACTTTTTGTCATATAATAAAACTAAATCATTTACCTTGAAGGTGTGTAGTTTGATGTGCTGATCGTGCCATGCCTTTATGCGTTCCTTCTGCACCTACTAATGTAATCCAGCCAGAAGCATATCTTCCTCGAGCTCTGTCATCTATGCGAGACACTCTTCTAAGGATATGTGGTCCAAAATCCCTGTGAATGCCACTATGTGTAGAGTAGGCACAATAAACTCCATAGGCATTACAGTCTCTACGCCATAGACCAACCTAAACGGCATCTGACCAGTAAGCTTTTTACAAGTAGTTTTATAGGCCCATAACATAGTTGGTACATGCACATCCCAATCATTCCTCTACGCATTGCAAACCTTTTTCAGTGCGTGATCCAAAATCTTATTAAACACTTCAACCGTTCCATTGGCCTGAGGATGATATGGCAAACGTTTCTAATGATAAAGTTGGAATTATTCCATTAGCGTATTGATCATTTCATTAAGGAAGTGCGTACCGCGAACACTCATCAAAATCTTTAGGCAACCAAACCTGGTCAACACATATTTAAATAGTAAATTCATTATTATTTCCCCTGTATAGTCCTTCATAGGTTGCGACTCTGCACATCTACTCAAATACTCAATCGTGATGATGATATACCATGCACCCGTCTTCTTTCCTGGAGGTTGAATCGGTCCTACAAAATCAATTGCCCATTTTTCAAATGGCTGCAATGATACCTGCGGATTCAAAGGCAGCTCATCCCTTCGTGAGGGCCTGCTGGTTCTCTGACATGCATCGCACACCCTACAATATGCTTTGGAATCCTTATGCAATGTTGGCCACCACAACCCAGTGCATAAAATATTTTGCGTTGTTGCTTTTCCTGCATAATGGCCTCCCATGGCTCCTCCATGAGCTTCAACTAGGATACTGCTTCGTTCAAAATCAGGCACATAGCGTCACTGTATCTCATCCCATCCCATTTTATATAAGTGACCTACAATAACAGAAAAATCTATCACACGCACCACCAATTCCTTCTTTTGTTGACTCGTGTATCCTTCTGGAGTCGTTCCCGTAGTTAGGAAGTGGATGATGTCTGCAAAATGATTGTCTGTCATGTGCACCACAAAGAGTTGTGCATCAAGAAACCCCTCCTCTAAGTTGGTAGGCTCCTCTCTGATTTTAATGCGCGACAAATGATCTAGCCTTGCATTCAATCTCCCTGGCTTCATAATTACTTTGAAATCATACTCCTTAAATAGTAGTAGCCATCTGTATATCCCCCCCCCCCACAACATAGGCTTGTTGACTAGGTACTTTAATGCAGAATGGTCTGTATACATCTTAAAGTGTTCGCCTAGCAAGTAATGCCTGAACTTCTGGAGCACGTACACCATAGCCAACCCTTCGTGCTCCATCGTTGAATAGTTATTTTCAGCCTTCGACAAATTCCTACTTGCAAAGGCTATCGAGTGATCCAATTCTCCTTCACCAGCCTGTGTCAGTACTGCTCCCAATGTGATACATGACACGTCCACATGTACATGAAATTCCTTCTTCCAATCCAGGAAGACTGGGATCAGCGCGGTGACCATTTTCTCTTTCAATACATCCAGACTCCACTGACATTCCTCATTACAAGAGAATGTAGCATCCTTCTTCAATAGCTTTTCCATCGACGCAGTAATATAGGCATATCTCTTGATGAACTTTCGATAGTATCCAGTATGACCCAGTGTTGCACGCAGCTATTTAACACTCTTTGGTGCCTCCAAGTTAATTATTACCTTGATCTTAGCAGGGTCCACCATTAAGCCTTTTCTGCACACTACATGACCCATCAAGATTCCGAAAGGTACACAAAATAGACACTTCTTCAATTTTAGTGTGATTTGGTACCTCCGGCACATAGCCAGCATCAAGCGCAAACTAGCTACATGGCACTTTACCAGTCCAAACATTATTCAATCGTCAAATTATACCTCAAAAAACTTCTGGATGAACTCTTTGAATGCCGCAATGACTATTCACGAAAATATTGTTGGCACATTCTTAAGTCCAAAAGGCATTACCATATACTGAAAGCATCCCCACTCGGTTGCAAAGGTAGTCTTACTCCTGTCTTCCTGCATGATTTTTATCTGATGGTATCCATAGAACCCGTCAATAAACAAATAGGCCTCCTTCCCATCAACATTATCTAGCACTTCATCTATGAACAAAGTTGGGAAATGATCATGAATGCAAGCATCGTTCAGCTTCCTGAGATCTACCCAAATCCTGATCTCATCCTTCTCCTCCTTTTCCTGAACTACCATAGGACTTACCCAATCAGACTCCTCCACTGGTTCAATAATTCATGCTGCCAACATTTTGTCCAACTCCAAGTAGACCTTTTCTTTGTACTTAGGATTAAGGCGATAAGGCCTCTACTTAAAAGGCTTCACGTCTGGTTTCAACATGATTTTCATCACTCCTAAATTGCCTATTATCCCCTTCAAGTCCGAAAACTTTGTAGGGAACAAATCTTGGTACTCACGGAGCAACTCAGCAACCTTATCCACCATAGCATCATCCCAGTAGTCCCCTATCTTCACAAATTTTGGCTCCACCTCTGTTCCAATGTTCACTTGTCCCTCAACTTTGTGGTGACCATCTGCGGTCCCTCAACTTCGCGGTGACCTTCTGCCTCTGGGATATTAATGTTCCTGGGATCCTCCTCTTCTTCTTCAGTAGCCACATTGTAGCACTCTAGTGCATCATGTAGCTGGGTGGTCCAATCTATTTGAATCAAATCCAAGGGATCCAAGGGATTCTGAAGATCACTGCTTTGACCTCCTACAATGTTTCATCGATGCACTCGAATCCATCCTCAAAGCTGAATGTTATCACAAATCCCTGTCTCAAAATATCCCATCCGTTCGTGCCATTGCAAACCTCTGTTTCTAGGTACCAATTCATTGGCATTACATCTAAAGTATGACAGAACAAATGCACCCACTCCAGTTGTGGCTTTGCTCCATAATCATCAGCCCATTTTGCTAAGTGATTGTGCGGGTCACTCCTCCCATCATATTTCTTTGTCAATTGCACTTTTGGGTGAACAAACCGCACCCTCATCATCCTTCGATATTCGTGCCATCCATCAAAAATGTCTTTATGTGTACCCCACCATCTTGCAGACGTAGTGCGTGGCACCAAGTCCAAGGCTTGGAAGCAATGCTTCTCTGGCACTTCCCTTTCAAATGCATCCAAAAATTTATCAACATTAGTTAAACCATCACAATAAGGAAAACTTCTTACCTCTGATGATACACAGCACAGCGATTTAGTCATCATATTACAACGTAGCGTAGACACTTCGTGTAATCGATTCTGCCAGTGTTCCAATTCCTCATCTAAATCTGATGTGCAGGAGCTTTCGCGATCCCATGCAATACATCCATCAGCAGCTAGATTTATCCAATCTTGATATCGCATTGTTATCTTATAAATCAAGTCCAGATCATCGTCACTTTCATAATCATGGACCGGTTTAGTGTAGCACGGGCCTTCTGCAGGGTCCAAAGGTACTACTACGCAGAGCGATTTTCTTTCAAATGACATCGTCTGCTTCTTCAAATTGATCACCCCATTCATGTCAATAGCCCAATCGATCCCAAGGAGCACAGGGTAGGGATTGTTTTCATCGACAATCTCTATCACTTCGAAATCAGCCAATGCGCTTGCGCCTTTAATATCTACTATCACTCCCTGCAATCATCCCATGGGGATAATATTTTGTTGATTCGCCATCCTCAATTGAATCGAAGACCACTGTAGCACAGGTCTCCCCATTCTCTCCCATGTTTTTTTAGGAAAAACATTCGCATCTAACCCAAGATCCAAAATAACTTGGTCCATTTCATATTTGCCTATTTGCATGATGAGCCTCATCTCATGCCTTGTTCTTTCCTTATGCTTACCAATTATCCTAACCACGTGTGGTCCCTCAAGAGAATTTTCTTTACTGAGACATTTATTTATCAACTCTTATAATCCTTTCACGGCCTTGCTATCACGCAGTAGCTTCATACAGGTCTCCAAAAAGGTAGTAAGCATGGATGGGCCCATTTCTTCACACTACTTATCCTGACTTCCTGAGGTAGAAGCCTCAGCAAAGATTTTATTTGCTTCCATGAAGGTTTCTTTTGCACGCTCTAAATCAAAGTCAACCTCCTTTTCTGGAGCTTTGCGGACTTATTCACTTTCTTCAGGCTACTTTCCCTTATCCTCGCTAGTCGTCATTCCACTACACAACACAATATTCACATTAGGATCCTCTTTGCAAGGTTCAACCCTCATCATTTGCAAGTTCTGGGTAGGCTACTAACGCTACATCCCCTTTTCCTGCATCTTAGCTATTAATATAGGGCATTCTTCTGTCGTGTGGTCAAACTGAGTGTAGTATCGGCACGATAAGCATGTAGGGTTTGTACATTCTCATGTGTAGCATCTTGGCCCTCCACAATTGTAGCAAATAACTTGTCGCCAACCTCTCACAGGTCTTCCTCCTCCTCAACCTCATCTATGCCCCTAATATCCTCCTTGTACTCCCCCAGTGCCTTGATCCGAAGGCCGAGTTTCTGTCTGCATCTGATACATGGGATTTCTCTCCATCATTAACTCATAACTATGACAATTGCGCTCATCGTGACCTACTGATTTGCAGAAGTTGCAGAAGAGTTGTTGCAGTGTTTGTACAAATTTTTGCAACAAGTGACAATTGTCTGTCACATGTTTTCTAGCTACCTGACAGATAGCACACCACAGCGCGAGCCCTGTACTTGGCCCTGCTTGAGCTTCCGGCCTCAAAGGCATCGGCCCTCCTCCTGAAACATAATTCACGAAGACGAGTCAATGATCTTTTTCATGCCCTTGACTCTTATATTTCAAACACTAAACTTCTTTATACACGTCTGGTCGAGCCGCTCTATCCTTTTTCAAACTTTGGAACTCTAGGCAAAGATTTTGCAATTTCCCAGTAGTCTCATGCAACCTTATCCACTATAGCATCATCCCAGTAGTCCCCTAGCAATCTCATTGAAATCTCCAGGGCTTCCACCTGGGTCCCGATCTTTTGCTGTGATAAAGAAACCCTTAGTTGAGGTAAGAGCAAAGCCACAAACCATTCACGGTGATGCCCATCTGTAAGATTCATGTTAGCTTCATGGATCTTGCATTTTAATATTTGATCCAGATCCGAGGGTGTCTCACTAGGATTCCTTATTATTTCCTCAAATCCAACTATTGATTTTGCTTTAGACTTGGGCCTATTGAACTCCTTATTCAGCACAGTCTGAATGTCTACCAACACAGCTGTCGGGTTATCAGTGTAGTACTTAATGTACCATGTTAGCACGCGATTCTGTAAGGTGGTAAAGAATGTTTATTTCTTCATCTAATCATTTGTAATATTCTGGGTTGTCCATACGGCCTTCGCAACAAACTAAAACTAGTATGGGTACTCATTTCCCAAGCCATTGAAAACAGGCAACTTCTCTGCATTCGCCATATTGAACGGTGGCGGAGGTGGTGGAAGTGTGGGTGAAGGTGTATGCTGTGGAGGTGAAGATGGAGGTGGTGTGGCAGATGGGGTATTCGCAGGAACCCTTGGCATATTAACTGGACAGCGCTCTGTGGTGAAGCCTGTGTTGCTCCTTCATCGTCACTCAGAGGAGGCTCTATCAGTGGGCTATATTCAGGACTTGTTCTCCTTCTATCCCTGAATAACCTTCCACTTCACGTAGCTCCAAACATAAAGGTAATTTCAGAACCTTCTTTTCACACAAGATCATTTTAATCCAATTATTCAAAGATCTCATATATTTACCTCGCGGTCCTTTGAAGAAGCGTCACTCTGCTTCGTTGTAGCTGACCAAGGTATCAACCGCGAACTCTGTCACAAATCCTCCAATGACACAATCAATCCAGTGATCGGTAACGCGCATGATATTATCTTCATAGGCATCCAATCTCCGCACTAACTCTGGGGTCCACACTATTGGACCATCAAGCCTCCACCTTCCCTATCCGTTTGCTAATTTAGAAATCCACTCGTATAACTCGATCGGAAGGAAAAGAAGAAAATTTTGTGTATCTCTATGTATAGAGACCTGTCCAACCACTGTTCTTTCGTCAGTCGCAGATTTCTATTTTCTTGCGTCGCGAATTCATGGATCATTCTATCCAACCAATATTCAATTTCCTTCTTAGTTGGATTCCAGTGATGCAACATCACACAGCTCTTTGTGCAGATCTCGGTCCCGGCAACGGAACCATTTGTTGGCTTAGTGGGTCCTAATCCAGGTTCATAGTTAAGATTGCCAAATAAATCCCCACACTACTCTCCCTTTTGGCATCAACCCATGGAGTGCGGACTGAAGTCTCACCCAAAGTAGTATGGGGCTGATGTTGGAATCAAGTTTCTATACCCGGAGATTAGTGTAATGTCATTTTATGCCCTAACTCTTCCTTCACATAGATCGATAAGCCTTTTAGGGCTTATCGATATACTTCCTTCAATCAACTTCCAGACCTTCATGAAGGTCTACGACCGTCTTTCATGGATCCTAAATAGGTAAATCAACTACTTTCGTGCCTCTGTAATTACCCTTAGTTCTTTATTTACCCAGATCATCCTAAGTACCTGATATCTTTAACATGCATTAATATATTCTTCACATAAACAGATATTAGTACTTGCATTCATATAGCAGTGTAAAATAGGAAGAATCACACATCAATACAGTATTAAATCATAACCCCATTATTCATCATAACATAAACACATTCATCCATAACAGAAGTAAATGGAAAGAACATAGATATTTCTGGAATAATATCTTTATTGATACTTTAGTTTTGCTTACAAACTCAAGACTACTATGTGCACTCATCTATAGGGGTCCGCACACTCAGCTGCGAACTCTACTCTAGGCCTATACGCACTCAGCTACAGAGCCTCTCTTTTATTCTAAGACTCTTCGCTTTTCATTTCTACTGACCCATTACCTTCGTATTTTTCAATATCATGAAATGAACTTTCTTAGAATCTCTAAGACTCTCCCTTTTATACAATCCCATGGTCCATCAACCATGGGTAGATATACTAAAGCCGACACAACTTACATAAAAGAAGGGAAAAACCCTTTATGACACTTTACTATCTACGCACTCCGCGACCACAACTTTCGGTGACTTTACACTTTACATACCCCAAAACATGGGCTTTCTACCCCAAAACATGGGCTTTTGCCCCAAAATTGACCGTAGGGGACCCTGTCCCAACAGAAACAATGAAGATATGTTTCCAAGCATTTATTAATGATTTCAGTTTTCCCATCTATTTGGGGGTGATAAACCAAAGTTACTCATGTTGAGGGATATTCCTGCTTGATGGCAGAATTCCTTCCAAAATTTTCCTTTAAACCTTACATCTCTATTGCTGATGATGACCTTAGGAAACCTGTGTAGTTTGTAAATATTTTACAAAACACATCAGTGATTTGTTTAGTTGTGTTAGTCTTTTTAATAGCCATAAAGTGGGCATATTTAGTGAGCTTGTCGACTACTACAAATATTTTATCCTTTTCGTCAGATGCAGGTATTACTTCAATAAAGTCCATCGAAATCTCCTCCCACTTCTGATTTGGAATGTGTAATGCGTGTAGCAATCCTAGAGTTGGAACATTTTCGCTTTTTTTCCTTTGGAAAATATCAAATTCTACAACATATTTCTAAATTTCCTTGCTCATACCCTTCCAATAGAATGATTTTTGGATGTTGTAGAATCCAACATGTCCAACTGCTGGCGAATTGTGAGACTCTTTTAGTATTTTCAACTTAAATTTGGATGCGGGTGTTAGGTAAATTCTACCCTTGTACCATAAGATGTCATTTTTCCACTCGAATTTGGTATACTGACTAATATTGTTAATAATGAAATCACAATCTTTATCCTTGGCATATTCTGCTTGTATTTCATCCAACCATTCTGGAACAACTATCATGGTGGCACATGTTGTGTGGTCATAATCTTTTCATGAGAGTGCATCATCTACGATATTCTCCTTTCCCTTATTGTGTAATATTTCTAAATCGAAAGCTAACAACTTTTGTTTTGTTGATAATGTATTTTTCTGAAGTAAGAACTATAGACTGTTGTGGTCGTTTCAGATTGAAAATTTACTTCCAAGAAAATATTGGCGCCACTTAGTCAAAGCGTGTATGATGGCGAGTATCTCCTTTTAGTATGTTGATTTTAAGCCTTCTCATTTATCAAGCTTCCTGCTCTCAAATGTTATATGGTGGTTGTCCTGCATTAATACAGCTCCAATTTCGAAACCAGAAGTAGCACATTCTACAATGAATGGTTTTGAAAAGTCAGGAGTTGCTAGTACGGATGTGGTTGACATTACTTCCTTCAATTTCTCAAAACACCTATCTTCTTGGTCATTCCACTAAAAAGCATTTTTCTTTAAAAAATTGGTCAGGGGTGTTGTCAGATGTGCATAGTTTTTTATAAATATTCTATAATACCTTGTTAAACCTAAAAATCCCCTCAGCTTAGATATGTTATTGGGTTTGGGCCATTCTTTGATTGCCTTGATTTTGTTGTGATCCACGTGGAATCCTTTCATCGATATAATATGTCCTAGGTATTCAACTTCCTTCTTCCCAAACGTACATTTTGATAGTTTGGCATAAAACCCGTTCTTTTCCAAAACAAACAACACTTCTTCTAGATGTTTGAGATGTTCTTTCCACGTCTTACTATAGACTAGAATATCATCGAATAAAACTAATACAAACTTCCGAATATAAGGGTGAAAGAACTCATTCATGGTTGCTTGGAAGGTAGCTGATGAATTTGTTAATCCAAATGGCAAGACCTTGAACTCGTAATGCCCTTCATGAGTCCTGAATGTTGTCTTTTCGATGTCTTATAACCTTACTCGTATTTGGTAGTAGCCTGATCTTAGATCTAACTTGGAAAAATATTCTGCACCGTGTAATTCATCTAGCATTTCATCAATGAACGGAATCGGAAACTTATGTTTAATAGTGATTTTGTTTAAGCCTCTATAATCTATACATAATCGGAAAGATTTGTCCTTCTTTCTGACTAATACTACGGGTGCAGCATATGGACTTCTACTCTTCGTAATGATTCCATGATTCAGTAGGTCTTGTATTAAGCATTCTATTTAAGTCTTGTGGTGATGGGGATAATGATATGGCTTAACATTAACTAGTGTTGAGTCTAGTTTTACTTCGATAATGTGTTCAATTTTCCTTTCTGGGGATAACTTCATTGGTAGATCTTGGAAAACCTTCTTGTATTTCTGGATCAAGGATGAAACCTCTGATGGTTGATGAGTCCCTTGTGTCGATAATAATTCCAAGTGCTGACATTTTGCAACAAATGCTGGTGACCCCTTATGAATAATCTTCTTCATTTTTTGAGCGGAGATGATTTGTGTTGGTGGTGCCTGAAACCTGAACAACTGATATTTCCTTCCATCCCATTTGAATCTAATGAACTATTTTATGTGATTTGTTGAATATTCACCTAGTGTTCTTAACCACTATACACACAAAACAACATCTACTCCTCCTAGGGGAACTGTATAAAAATTGGACTCCATTGCATAGTTGCTTAATTGCAACTTAACCTTATGGCACTTGCTCACTCCATCTATACGCTTTCCATCTACTACCATAACTTTTAAGTCTGCTATCGGGTAAGAAAATTTGTTCAGTATTTTTGCAACATTGACATCTGCAAAGTTGTGCGTACTTCCTGAGTCCACTAGAACAATAACGCTTTGCTTCTTGATGTGACCTTTAAGCTTCAATGTCTATGGTTGAGCTATCCCTGTTATGGCTGCTATAGAAATTCGTGGCATATCGCCTTTTGATTCTGGACTAGGGTTTGCATTTTCCTCATTGTCTTCTTCGTCAGAGCTATCTTCTGGAGATTCCTCTTCTTGTCCAGCTTCACAGTTGTACAATTTTTTTGTTGCGCATTTGTGTCATGCGTAATACTTGTCTCTACACTTCCAGCATTTTCCATCCTTTTTCCTTTCGACATTAGATTGTTGTTTCCATTCACTTTGAAATGGTGGTGGAACATACTTGCTAGTATTCTCTAACGAGGGTTTACCTGCCTTCCCCTTGGAATAGTTGTTATTGTTAGTCTTGTCATTACTGACATATGGTGCTTTGTGAAGTTTATATTTCCGCTCAATAATTATGGCTGTATGTTTTGCCTCCTCAATGATTTTGGGTTTATGCAATTTTAATTCTTCGTGAATGTAATTTTTAAGGCTGCCATGATACATTTTATCTAAAAACCCTCTCTACCTTACTTCTAATACTTCCCATTCGTGAGTGTATTCACTCATTGATCCTTTTTTCTTCAGGTGAACAAATCTCTCGTAGACATCATCCTCCTCCTCATCATGAAACCTTTTTAACATAGTGTTTTTTAAGTTTTTCCAATTGAACGAGCAACCCATTCATTTAGATGACCACAAAAAAAACTAATCATACTCTTCTGCTTCTAAGTAGTTGGATGTAGTTATGACTCTTTCTTGTTCCTTGAGTGGATTGTTTGCTAGAAAAATTGTATCCATCTTATTTACCCATACGACGACGCCTTTAAAGTTCTTACCATCATACTTAGGTAATTCATTTTTTATTTTAAGATGGTTCCTTCTGGAAGATTGAGTATAATATTGGCTTCTTTCGAAGTGAATTTGTGGTATTTGTTGCTTCTCATGCCTCAGGAACTCATGCTCTATAAAATTCTCACCTTCCGCAGTCTTGGGACTCTGTGTAGCTAAAGGTGGATCGGTATCTCTGAAGCACCGACTCATCAAGTCTTTTAAGTAAGAGATATCATTGGCCATTTGGTCCTACTTACTAACTGACTTCTTGACGTTATCGAGGCGTTTATTCAGCTTGTTGATGTCCTCTTGAATATTTTTCATATCATCATTATTGTTGACCACCATTTTATTTCATTTTTTTCTTGAAGACCCAATTTTCTTTTTCTTTTTTTCATTAATTAATTAATTAATTAATTAAACTTTATTTCTTATATTATATAGTTTTTAAATGAGTAAGAATCGGTTTTTTTTAAATGAATAGACATCACGCTCGGGTCACATTAGTTGACCTTGACTATGACCCCGTATCTTCTGCGCATTAATACCATGGCCCCTCCTGTCCGATCGTGGCCACGGGAATCTTGTTTACCTATGAACAATGAATGCAGTGTCTTCCATGATGTCGGTTGTTAAACTCGCAGACATCCCTTGCTATTTTATATGCTTATTCACACATGCAGACCAAGGTAGTGAGTGGATCTCAGTGTCCAGTTGTTCCAAAACTTGAGCCACACCCACAGTGGCCTTCCTTGGTAGTTGGATACCCCACGCATAGCTTGCAGACGTCACAGTGATTTGTTCCACACTTCTCCAGTATTTTCCTCCACGACCGTTGGGAACCACACCTCTATTCTACGAGTACAGTCTTGCATAGTGAAGCACAAGCTATGGATGGAAGGCCCATTGGGCCTGACGGCCAGCAGAACCTCGTGGGTGTCACCAGACTAGTTCTGGCTCTGATACCACTATTAAATATATTATTTCTAACCGATGACTGAATTCAAAGACATAAACAGAATTTCTGTAATGTAATCTATATATATATATATGATTAATTTATAAAATTTTGAATGATGTTTACAAGGCCGAGGAGGTGCTTCTTAAATAGGAGTTGACAGGCCATTCCTAATCAAAGAGGCATGTCCTTTGGGGACTAATGTATCTTCATTTAGCTAATTATATGTTAATTAATTGATTATAATTAATAATGTATTTATTTAAATAATATTTTAATATTTTAATTAATTCTTATGACTTTTAAGTTCATAACAGAGTTGTTTGTTGAGTGTAAATGCAAGCCACTTCATTTATTTTACCACCTATCTCTCGCTAACGAATTTATGGCCCTGCAGGTGCAAGCATTGAAGTTGTGTATGGGTCGCCTGAGTGAAGGACGAGATTGATAGGGAGGATAATGATGTAGGTTTTAACCTTGTATAGGCAACACCTGCAAACAAATTTTTAAAAAATAGAAACAATAAAATGACAATCACAGAAAATATACATAGAGATTTTTCTCATGAAACCCAAAACAAGTCAAACTAGATCGATTTTTCATTATATTCCTTTCAATGTTAAAATGCATTATATACATGTCAAAGCATTCATAAACCCCTAATACATTAACTCTATATTAAAATATTTTCGTAGTTCCTTTGACCAAATATAAAAAATCCATGGGAAGAAAAACCATGAACAAAACCATGTGTGTGGGGCTAATCATGCAAAGAATATAACACAAACCCATCAAATGAGAAGAGGGAGTATGCTTACATGTGACTATGGTAAGTGCGAGAGATATCACATAAGAGAATCCAAACACAAAGATCAATGAATGTAGGAGCATGTAGAAGAGAGTGGCATGAAGTGAAGACAAAAGAAGAGCAGGTGGAGACATTGTGTGCTTTGGATTCCTATAGTGTTTTGCAGGGGGAGACATTGTGTGCTTTGGATTCCTGTAGTGTTTCATAGGGGGAGACATTGTGTGCTCTATATTCTTGTAGTGCTTAGAAAGTGGAGACATTGTGTGCTCTAGATTCCTATAGTGCTTAGTAGGTGGAGACACTTTGTGCTCTGGATTTTTGTATTTCTTAACACGTCAAGACATTGTGTGCTCTAGATTCCTGTGTGATCTAGTTGACTTGTATTGGTGCAAATTTCCCTTCAGCACTTAACACCTTAGAATTTGAATCCAACTCGAGGGTGGTAAGATATAGGAAAAATTGTAGTGTAGCTAGCATACGGTTGGGTGGAGAGTTGAATTCCTTCCCTCAATTACCAGTCATTAAGTTATACAGATAAGTGTATTTACTTGTATATTTGTTGCACTCTGAATTATGAATAATATTTGAGATATGACAGTGTGTGTGTGTGTATGTGTGCGTTTGTCGTCATTTTTAAGGTAGTAATGTGATATTCGTGTTGTTTATGATGAGATGTTTCATGTACATATGTTCTCATGGATATGAGGGGATTCGAGGCATCTATGTTTTCTTATATGTTCATGAGGTGAATAGTTATCTATATGGTCATGTGACTGTTGAATGTGCTTAATTAAACTATTATATATTGTGATTTCCATTGTCTAATAAGTTGTGAATAACATGGTTGTCTGATTGTTTAAATAGTGTGATTGTCTTTCTTGAGAAAGGGTTATGTTGGCACACTATATGATATATTAGTATATTTGAAAGTGTTTGTTTGCCACCAATTATGTGGTATAATATGATGTTGCTATATTTGAATTTACAGAGTAGTGTTAGTTATGGCTTAGCATGTTTCTGTGCCTAATAGTATGCATGTTAGTAGGTCCATTGATTGTCTTGAGGCTATGTGATCAGGTGCTCATGTCCTAAGTGTCGTAAAATGCTCAAAATTTAAAGTGCTTAGAACTAGTTCAAAGTTGAATGACTGGAAAGTGCACGTCTTCCCGATTCCGACGCCGCAAACGGTTCGAAAAACGGTCGCCGTATGAGGAAGTTATGGCAAAAAGAAGAATTTGTCCATAATATTAGAAATTTTAATTTTTCAAAAAAAAATTAAAAAATGAATATTCCGTCGGGCACGAAATCCGAGGCAACCACCAAACGTTAAATGTAACTGCAGTTAATTTGGCGTAATTTTGGCAGGAGCGCCAAATTTGGCGGACCCGCCATAATTGGCGGAGCTATCTGGAGTTAACTAAAGTTAGCTGGAGTTTTTCTAGGGGCAAACTGAAGAAACTTTAAATGGCCATAACTTTGGCTAGGAAAGTCGGTTTTGGACGAATTTTTTTTTTATTTTGGGTATTTTCGACCTTTTGAAGCCATTGGTGCAGGTCTTACAGCCATTTGAGGTCATTTTGCAGAGGTTTTGGAGCCGTGAAATTTCTAGGAGCCACTAGGGCCCAGTTTTATGAAGACTGTATAGGGTTGCAGGTATCCATTGGAGGTGATCCAATAGTCAATCCTAAAGGATTCAAGTGTTATGAATCCATTTTTACCATCTATTTCTCCTGTAGATGCTTCTATTCAGCTGTATTTTCAATTTGATCATTTAATAAAAACAAGGACAAGCCCGGTTGGGAGCTTTGGACCCAGCAGACGTAGCCCTGGAGGGGGTGAACTGCTTTATCAACTTCTTTTGCATTTGTAGTTGATTTATTTTGCAGATAAAATTCATTTTAATGTGTTAAACAGTAAAAGGAAATAACTCTGATATGTTAAATGGGTCATGAACAGCTGAAAATTTCATGTGTTTTCTTTCTGCAAGACATGGAAATCTTTTAAACATGTTTAATTCTGAATTGAATACCTTGCAAACAAATTTCAAGTAGTTTCAAATTCAGATCAAGTTGGTATCAGAGCTCAGGGTTTTTGTGCAAAGATCTTCTAACTGTCTTGCAAAGTATTGATGCTTACCAAGTTGAAACTTAAAAGAGGGGAAGGACAGTTGACTAGAGAACGAGAGAATCCTCAGTCAAGGAAGGCCAGAGAGCCATCACCTCCACCTTCAATTTCACCCTCAAGAGTCTCAGCAGAAGCTTCAAGGATGTTTGAACATGAAGGAGAAATTCCTATAGAGACAGATCCAAGAGAAGAAGAAAGAGTCTTCAGAAAGGCTTTCTTGGACCTCACTGAAATGGTGAGGATATTGTACCAAGAAAGAAATGAGAAATTGGCTGGAGAAGGGTCCAAACATCCACATGAAGGAGAGGGCTCTTCAGGAGGTAAGAAGGATGATGATCATTCCAAGAAAGGGCATGGAGGAAATGGTGATCCACCACCCCCATTTTCACCTTCTTCCTCTTCATCCTCGTCTTCTTCTGTTCATAAGCATAGATCCTCTGGAAAAAGTCCTTTTTTGAAGCTTGATGTAAAATTCGAATTACCTATGTTTAATGGTGAAGTGAATGCAGAAAAGCTTGACAACTGGATTAGGCAGTTGGAAGTTTACTTGAGGATCCAAAATATGCATGATGATGCCACAAAAATTCAGTTGGCTTCTTTGAGAATGAATGGAGCAGCACTGGTCTGGTGGGAGGCCAAGACTAAAGAGGAGATCAAAAAATTTGGTAAGTTTACCTTAACATGGCCTGAATTTCTGTTAGCCATTAGAAAACAGTTTTATCCTCTTGCTCACATGCAGAAAGCCATTATGAATTGGCAAAATTTCAGACAACTTAAGGGTCAGAGTGTCCAAGACTACACCCAAGAATTTAGGAGAAGAGCTCTCTTGTTAGGGGTAGATTTACAGACCCAAGAAACCTTGTTGAAATACATCGGTGGCTTGCATAGCTACCTTAGACACACCATCTTGATGTTTAACCCTACTAGCCTGGACGAGGTTTGTGTCCAAGCTACCCATTTAGAGGCAAGGGGAAAAAACACATTTGAAAAGGGTACAAACAAGCCCCCCAAGGGGAAAAACAAAGAGAAAACCTCCAAGGGAAAGGGCAAAAGGAATGCATCTGTCAAACAGGAGAGTGAGAAAGTGATCTGTAAACACTGTTCTAAACCAGGCCATGAGGAGAAAAACTGTTGGAAATTATATCCTGAAAAAAGACCTCAATTTAACAAATCCAAAGGGAAACAGAAAACTGCTGCTACTACATCTACACCACAAGATTTAGGGGAAGATTCAGGTGATGAAACCAAAATTGTAGCCATGGGTTTGAAAAACTTGAAGGAAAAAGAAATTGAAACTCAAGCCAGAACTAGTACCTCAAACTGCCATGTACAAGCTCCTAATGGAGAAGAAAGAATTGAACTGTTTCATGTGAGGGTGATTTCAAAACATACTAAAATTGACACACTTTTTGATAGTGGGTCACAAGCAAACCTTATATCAGAGGACTTGGTCAAGCAGCTTAAACTTGAGACCATTCCACATCCGAAGCCATATCCACTTGGATGGATTTGCAAGGATTCAAATTTACAAGTTTCAAGAAAGTGCACATTGCGCTTTGCAGTTACTGCACTTTTTATTGACACAGTTGAACTTGATGTGGTACCTTTTGATATAGCAGGAATTGTTTTGGGAAGTCCTTACTTGTTTGACAGGAAAGCTATCTTTCATCACCATGAAAACAAACATCATCTGTTCAAAGATGGCAAGGAGTTCATTATTAGAGCTCATCGCAAGAAGACAAATATAGCGATGGTGAATGCAGGACAGGTAAAAAGGCTGGTCAATTCAAGTAAGAATTTTGTTCTTCTTATGATTAAGCCCAAGGTTGATGTGAATCATGAGTCATTTGAAAATTGTGATCCAAAACTTAAATCAGATCTGTATTATGTAGTTGATGCATATTATGAGATGTTTCAGGAGCCAACAGGTTTGCCTCCTAAGAGGGAGATTCAGCATGAAATCCATTTGCATCCAAATTGTCCTCTTCCAAACATAGGCATGTACCACATGTCTATTATGGAGAATGATGAAATAAAGAAGCAAATCAAGGACTTGTTGGACAAGGGTTTCATAAGGCCAAGTACTTCGCCATGTGGGTCACCGATTGTATTGATTCCAAAGAAAGATGGCACTTGGCGTATGTGTGTTGATTTCAGGGCCTTGAACAAGATAACGGTAAAGAATCGTTACCCACTCCCAAGGATAGATGATTTGCTAGATCAGCTGAAAGATGCTCGATATTTCACTAAGCTAGACTTGCGCAGTGGATATCATCAAGTAAGAATTGAAGAAAGTGGCATTTGGAAGACAGCCTTTAAAACCAAACAAGGACTCTTTGAGTGGCTTGTGATGTCATTTGGTTTGTGCAATGCACCTGCAACTTTCATGTGGGTAATGGATGATGTCTTGCGTCCTTTTCTTGATGATTTCATTATTGTCTACTTAGATGACATCTTAATTTTCAGCAAGTCTAGAGAAGATCATGTCATGCATGTTAGAAAAGTACTTGATGTTTTGAAGAAGAATCAGTTATTTCTTAAAATGTCAAAGTGTGAATTTGGAAAGACTTCTTTGGTTTATTTGGGACACATAGTAGGAGGAGGTGCTTTGAGAATTGATCCTGCTAAGATTGAGGCTATTGTGAAGTGGCCTACTCCCAAATCCATAACAGAGGTAAGAAGTTTTTTGGGTGCAACTCAATATTGGGGGAAGTTTATCTCTAACTTCTATTCTATAGCAGCTCCTATGCATGCAGTGACAAGTGTGAAGCATGCTTTCCAATGGGGAGGCAAGCAGCAAAAATCTTTCGAATCTTTGAAAGAGAAGATTAGTTCAGCTCCAGTCCTTGCATTACCGGATTTGAGACAGCCATTTGAGATACAAACTGATGCTAGTGATTATGCTATGGGTGCAGTTCTTCTACAGCATGGTAAGCCTATTGCTTTTCATTCTAAAACTTTTAATGGTGTTGTTGTAAATTATCCTACATATGATAAGGAGTTGTATGCG
This sequence comes from Pinus tabuliformis, assembly GCA_031772625.1. NCBI lineage: Eukaryota > Viridiplantae > Streptophyta > Pinopsida > Pinales > Pinaceae > Pinus > Pinus tabuliformis. The sequence continues at coordinate 65,807,090 of CM062818.1, forward strand.
TTGGTTCAAAGTGTCAAAAAGTGGAAAACACTACTTGATGGGCAAAGAAACTGTTATACATATCGACCATCAGCCCTTACAGTACTTGCAATCACAAAGCAAGTTACAATAGTCACGACACTTCAGATGGATGGGCTTCTTGCAACAGTTCCATTTGGTAATAAGGTATAAGAAAGGTACTTTGAATAAGGTTGTTGATATGCTTTCAAGGCCTATTACTGGTGCTGTTACTTTACTTAAGAATGATTCCATTGTACATGATAGTTACATGGAACAATATGCATTTGATGATGACTTTAAAGGTGTGTATGCTAACTTGAGTAAAGGAAATCATGTAGAGGAAAATGACTATCACATGCATAACAATTTGTTGTTTCATTTGGGCAAGTTGTGTATACCACAGGGGGAGAGGATAAATGTCATAAGAGAAGCTCATTCTTCTCTTATTGCTGGCCATTTTGGCGTGAGCAAAACAATTGCACATCTACAGAGGTATTGCTATTGGCCTCGCATGGTAGATTATGTTTCAAGGTTCATAAGAGGTTGTTCATTATGTGCTACAAGAAAGCCTAGCAAAAGGAAGCTTGGTTTGTATACTCCTTTGCCAGTACCTTCTAGACCATGGGAGAGCATCTCTATGGATTTTGTAGGAGGTTTGCCAAAATCTCGAAAGCAACATGATTATTTATATGTAGTAGTTGATCGTTTCAGCAAAATGTGTATACTTATGCCTTGTAAGAAAACTATAACTGCTGAACAAACTACTGAATTATTTTTTCATCATGTATGGATTCACTTTAGTTTGCCTACTTCCATTATTAGTGACAGGGATTCCAGATTTGTGGGGAATTTTTGGTCCAACCTATGGGAGATGATGGACACAAAGTTGAAGAAAAGTACTGCTTTCCATCCGCAAACAGATGGACAAACCGAAGTTGTGAACAGAACCATTGTGCACCTCTTGAGAGGTTATTGCAGCAAGCATCCCAAGCTTTGGGATGAACATTTGCACTACATACAACATGCTTACAATCGTGCCAAGCACTCTTCCACAAACACCTCACCGTTTGAAGCTTGTTTTGGTTACTTGCCAAAATCACCTCTTGATTTCATTCTTGAGAAAGATTTCGCCATTGAGGGACATAGTGACATTGACAAAGCTCGTTCATTCATTGAAAGAATTAAGCAAATACATCAGCAAATTCAAGAACAGCTTGAGAAGAGTCAAGGCAAGTACAAGGAAAGACATGACAAGCATAGAGTCGATCACAAGTTTCAAGAAGGAGATGAGGTATGGTTGTACATTAGTAAGGAAAGGATGCAAGGAGAAGGTAAAAAGCTGAAGCCTATTCGTTATGGTCCATTCAAAATCCTCAAGAAGGTTGGAAATAATGCTTTTCAATTAGATTTGCCTTCCTACATGCAAATGTATTCTGTTGTCAATGTGGAGAACTTACGTTTGTATGAACCTCCTTTGATTGTTGATCATGAAAGTGTTGTTCAGCTGCCATCTATAGAAGATTTCTCGCCAGAATTCTTAGATGAGCTGAAAGAAGATACAATCCTTGACAGAAGGACACGCACTTCAAGGAGGGGCAGTGTAGATTATGTTCGGGTTGGTTCAAAGGCAGCAAACCGAACAAGGCAAAGTGGATGGAGGTGGACAGAGTGAGGGAGCTGTACCCTCACCTCTTTAACATGTAGTTGAAGGCTTTTGGGGTCCAAAAGCTTCCCAATGGGGAGGCATGATCATGTGCTCATGTCCTAAGTGTCGTAAGATGTTCAAAGTTTAAAGTGCTTAGAACTGGTTCAAAGTTGAATGACTGGAAAGTGCTCATCTTCCCGATTACGGCGCCGCAAACGGTTCGAAAAACAGTCGCCGTATGAGGAAGTTATGGCAAAAAGAAGAATTTGTCCATAACATTAGAAATTTTAATTTTTCAAAAAAAATTAAAAAAGGAATATTCCGTCAGGCACGAAATCCGAGGCAACCACCAAACATTAAATGTAACTGCAGTTAAGTTGGCGGAATTTTGGCAGGAGCACCAAATTTGGCGGACCCATCATAATTGGCGGAGCTATCTGGAGTTAACTAAAGTTAGCTGGAGTTTTTCTAGGGGCAAACTGGAGAAACTTTAAATGGCCATAACTTTGGCTAGGAAAGTCGGTTTTGGACGAATTTTTTTTTTATTTTGGGTATTTTCGACCTTCTGAAGCCATTGGTGTAGGTCTTACAGCCATCTGAGGTCATTTTGTAGAGGTTTTGGAGCCATGAAAGTTCTAGGAGCCACTAGGGCCCAGTTTTGTGAAGACTGTATAGGGTTGCAGGTATCCATTGGAGGTGATCCAATAGTCAATCCTGAAGGATTCAAGTGTTCTGAATCCATTTTTACCATCTATTTCTCCTGTAGATGTTTCTATTTAGCCGTATTTTCAATTTGATCATTTAATAAAAACAAGGACAAGCCCGGTTGGGAGCTTTGGACCCAGCAGACGTAGCCCTGGAGGGGGTGAACTGCTTTATGAACTTCTTTTGCATTTGTGATTGATTTATTTTGCAGATCAAATTTGTTTTAATGTGTTAAACAGTAAAAGGAAATAACTCTGCTATGCTTAAATGGGTCATGAACAGCTGAAAATTTCATGTGTTTTCTTTTTGCAAGACATGGAAATCTTTTAAACATGTTTAATTCTGAATTGAATACCTTGCAAACAAATTTCAAGTAGTTTCAAATTCAGATCATTATGCATAATATTCAGTATGTTTAATGTTTGAATAAGGGTTTTATCTTTGTAAATGGGTATTTTGAGCAATGCCCTGGTTCAAGGAGAACCTTGGAAAATTCCCTTGAAGTTCTTAGACTTTATAAGTCTAGGTGTTATAGAAGTCAAATTTTATATCTTAGGTTGGATGAGTTATTGGCAGATTTTGTATTTGTGACCAGATGATTTGTTGGTAGATATTGTATCCAGGGTCGAATGAGTTATTGGAATATTTTGTATCCGGTGACGAATGTGTTTTTAGGGTTTGACATTTAGGCACACCCAGATATACAAAACGTTCGAATACTTAAACCTTTGGCATATGTATTTAGGATCCAGGCAATCCAGGAGGTTGTGCATACTAAAAAAAAATTGCAAGGTCGAACATGCGATGACCTATATTTTGAAGGGCATGCAATTATCCGAAGTAGGTCAATTTGGTGAATTATTAACATGAGGTTGGATTAACTCGTGAAGTGTATTTTTTATCTAGGTCATTCAGGGGTAAGGCATGGTGCAAGTTTACAAAAGCCCTAAATGGTGAGCCAAGACTGGATACCCTTTAGGTTTGTGGAAATCTGGAGATCCACGGGTTCGAGAGGTATGCCAAAGTGAAAAATCCTACACACTCCAATTTCCCTTCAAAATCATATATAATGTAGAAACATCACAAAACATGAAGGAATCGAACCCTATGGGGACCACAAGTCAAGTTGATGTAGAAATTTCATGAGAATCTAATAAGGGACGATGTGGATGCCACATAAGATCCATTCATGACATGGTGATGCCACGTGGCCCATATTTAGTTGCCACACATTAGGGTCTTAATGACATTTACTATTAAGGGTGATGTGGTAGATCCACATGGGTCAGCCATGGGTGCGACATGCCAATTTCCTACTAATGTGGCAAGAGTTAATTGGTAAAACTTTAAAATGGCTTAACTTTCAATCTGAGAGTCGAATTGAGATAAAATTTATATTATCATAAATCTTTTGATGAGTTGTGTTATGTATCTAGATCAAAATAGCACAGAAAAATAAGAAAAGATATATCAACAATTAGATAATAAGCCACTTCTAGGGGGAAACCTCCCTTTACATCACATAAATGAACAATTCTTGGATGATTTAAATGACAGGAAATCCTTGGTATATATACGAGTCTAAAGGGTCAAAATATAATTAGGGCCTACATAATAATAATAATGTAAGGAAACAACAATAACAATAGTGGGCTTCTATGGGGAAAATAATAACAATATGGGGGCTATCCTAGTATTACAGGGACTTAATGTGCCCCTCTCCTTCAAAAAAGTGTTGTCCTCAATGCTTGAGTGGTTATGGTTGCTTTCGTATAAAATACTCATCCTCCCATGTGGAATCTTCAGCAGGTAAGTTCTTCCACTTAATGAGATACCTTAAAATGATCGATTTTTTAGTTGTTGGATTCTTGTTTCATAATTGCTTTAGGCTCCAATATGATTTTTCCTTCCTCCTCAAGTTTTGGAAATATAGTTTGAACTGGTAGCTTGTTACTTATAACCTTATTTAAGCATGAAACATGGAAAACTGGGTGTACTCGCAAAGATGCAAATAGCTCTGATTTGTATGCCATAGCACCAATATTTTGCAACACCTTGTAAGGAACATAGTACTTGGGTGATAATTTATTATCCTTATTAGCCTGCTTTAGGGACATTTGTTTGTATGGTTGTAGCCGTAAAAATACCCAATTAGCCACGTCAAAACTTCTTTCACTGTGATGTTGATTTTCCTATCATTTCATTTGATTATGCGTGGGAGTTAGGTTGTCCTTTAAGAGTTGGAGAACTTTTTGTTGATGATCGATGTGATCTTCCACTGCTTGAACCTTAGAATTGTATCTTAAAGACGATGTGATGGATGGTGGACAATATCCATAAAGAGCCATAAATGGGGTCATTTTAGCTACAACATGGAAGGAAGTGTTACACATTCTGCCATTGGTAATCACTTGACCCATTGTATTTGTTTATCAAATGCAAAGCCATTAGAGGAAATTTCAGCTTAAAAGTGCCCATGAAATTTTCATGTAATTTCCATGCCATAATATGTAAACCAATCAAAATATTTCAAATTTAAAAAGAGATACATGTAAATATTTAGTAGGGAAGAGAGGAAAACTATGTTTTTTTTTGCTTATCTCCTTATAGGTTTACTCAAATTTCAAGTGTTGACACTCATTCGATGCAGAATTAAATTCCACATCCTACGAGTACCCATTATGCATATTTCTTAGAAGATCCACATTGATAAAAAAAAAAATGAATATACATTAAAAAGGCATGTCGAACACATTTTTTAATGTATCTTCAGTTTTTATCAATGTGGGTCTTCTCATAAGTATTCATAATAGGTACTCATTGATGTGGAATTTAATTACACATCCAACGAGTGTCTACACTTGAAATTTGAGTAAACCTATAAGAATATAAGCCCAAAATACAATAAAAATTTATTATTTTTCTTCTTTTCCTTCCAAAATTCATAACTCTTATTTTTTTTATTTGAACTATTATTTTATTATTTTTCCTTAGGAGACCACTTTTAGGCTGAAATTTCCTTTAATGAACGAAGATATCCTTCCAAACATATGTTCGCTATCTTAGTTTTCATATTAGATTGAGGATGATAAGATGAGATACAAGCTAATTGCGTACGAAGACAAGAAAATAATTATGTCCAAAAATTTCCAGTGAAATGTGATCTCTATCACTTAAAATAATCTTTGGATTTCCTTGTAGCTTTTGAATTGTTTCCACAAATGCAATAGCGATTATACTAGTTTTGAAATGATGAGATAGTGCATAAAAGTGTGCATACATGGTAAATCTATCAATTACCACCATGGTGACACTCTTTCCTTCATACTTTGGTAAACCTATCATAAATCCATTATGACCTCCTCCCAATGCTAAATTGGAATGGCTAATGGTTGTAAAAGACCTGGAGTTTTAATTGTCTCAACTTTATTTTGTTGGCAAACCAAACATTCTGCCACAAACTTCTAAATATCAGATTTAAGGTCATCCCAAAAAAAATCCTTCTTGACCAGGTGGTAGATATTTAAAAATCCTTAGTGCCCTCCTATAGGAGAGGTGTGCAATTCCAAAAGAACTAATTTTTTTTTTGAGTTGGGAGTTCTTACATAGATATAAGTGATCTTTGTACCACAGTGAATCACGTTTCTAGATAAATGTATCAAAAAATCATTGGTATATTGTTGCAACTTATGAATGAGTGTCCACACCTCTTCATCATTCTTTCATTCATCCCTTTCTTCAATTATCCAATCAGGTTGGATAATATAAATGGCATATATCAATGCCTCCACGTCCTCATACCTTCTTGAGAGTGCATCTACAACAACATTTTTCTTCACTTTTTTGTAAATGATTTCAAATTCATAACCCGACATCTTTGTGATCCATTTTTTCTATTTTTCTTAAGATAATATTTTTTCCAAGAACTATTTATGACTATCATGATTTTTTTTACTTTAAAGTGTTTTCCCATCAAATAAGGGTGTCATTTCGTTAGGGCATGTAGTATTGCCAACATTTCCTTCTCATAAATAGGTTTGTTTAAATATTTTACCTTGAATGGACAGCTTTCAAAAGAAATGGGTTTTCCTTCTTGCATTAAAAAAACACCAATGCCATTTCCTAAAGCATCACATTCAATAATAAAGGTTTTTGTGAAGTTTGGTGTAGATAAGACCGAAGCTCAACACATTTCCTCTTTAAGATGTTCAAAGGCATTAGTTGCTTCTAGAGTCATAAAAATGCATGTGTATTCACTAATGTTGTTAGATGTGTTATTATTTTCCCATAATTCTTAATAAATTTGTGATAATACCTTGTTAACCCAAGAAATCCTCGAATATGCCTTGAGGTTGTGGGGATTTTTCATTCCTTGATGCCTTTAATTGTGTTAGGTTCTACCTTAACACCCTCATGAGATGCAATAAGAAACAAATATTCCACTTCATGTACCCCAAAGAAACATTCAGAGGGTTTTACATACAATTGTTTCTCCTCCAATAGTTTGAGCACCCAATCAACATGTAGAACATGATCTTTCAAAGACTTGTTGTAGATTAGTATATCATCAAAAAAAACTAACACAAATTTTCTAAGGAATGGTTTGAAAGTGGAATTCATCAAATCTTGAAATGTGGAAGGTGCATTAGTAAGGCCAAAAGGCATGACAAAAAATTCATAATGACCTTTATTAATTCTGAATATTGTTTTCGGAATGTCTTCTATCTTCATTCTAATTTGATGATATCCTGAACAAATATCCAAGTTGGTAAAGTAAATTTCTCCATGTAGTTCATCAAAAAATTCATCAATGACAAGAATGGGAAATTTATCTTTAATAGTGAGCTTGTTTAGCTCTCTATAATCTAAACACATACACCATGATCCATCCTTCTTGTGCACCAATACTACTAGATACGAGAAGGACCTTTGGCTAGTTTGAATTATACCTACATCTAGCATTTATGCAACTATACATTCAATTTCACTCTTTTGGGCATAGGGATATCTCTAAGGTCTAATTTTTGGGGGAACACTGCCTAGAATCAAGTGATTAACATTATCATTATCACAAATAGGTGGGATACCTTTGGGAGTCTCAAATATCTTGGAATTACTGTCAAGGACTCTTTGGAGATCTAGAGAAATGGATAGCTTAGATGTTTGAACATCTAGTGACGATAATTGTACAATTACACCTTATTGTTCCTTCTTCAACATCTTTTTCATTCCATTGAAGTTGATTATATTCTCAGGTTTCCTTATGATACCTCTTAATTCAATTTCCTTTCCTTCCCAAAAAAAGTCAAGAAAATTTCTTGAAAACTAAAATCTATTGTCCCCAAATATTGTAACCATTGGACTCCTAATACAACATCAACACAACCCATTAGAATGGAAATAATTGGACTATTCAATACATATTTCCCCATGGTTAGATTGATATATGGAACTTCCCTTAGTAGATTATATTTCCTCCATTTGGAACCATCACTTGACACTTTGGTTATGGATATAGAAAGCAATTCAAATCCTTGGCTATCTTACAATTAATAAAATTGTCGTTACTACCTAAATCAATTAGTATTATTACCTTTTTATTCTTAATATATCCTTCTATCTTGAGAGTTTGAGGGGTGGTAGTTATTGCCAATGCATTACAAGATATGGTTGGATTCATTTCTTCCTTTTCAACACTTGGGGTTGGTTCTTGGTGTATATATTCTTCTTTTGATTTTTTTTTTTCCTTTCTTCCTCCTTTTCACAATCTATGTAAAATAATTTCTTCTCATAACACTTATGACCTTTAGTGTATTTTCTATTAGAACTATAATCAATCCTTTTTTCTCTTGTTTCCTACAACTTTTGTGGTGTTAACTTTGTAGGTTGTAGGAGGCTAGGAGTGGAAACACTTCAATATTTATAGTTGTGAGTGGTAGACCTCCTTGTTGCCATAATATTTCTTAAAACTTTTCTTGCCACCCTAAATGAATTCTCCAATGACTTAGGTTCCCAAAGGAAAACCTCATGTTGGATGTTATCCTTTAAGTTTCCAATGAAGACATCAATCAGATGCTCCTCTTGAGTGTCAATCACCTTGATATTCAATCTTTGGAAGTCCTCAATGTGCTCCCCAACTAAATCGTTTTGCTTGAGATTTATCAATTGGCTAAAGAGGGTATTTCTCTTTGTATCCTCATAATGTGTTATGATTTCCTCGGTAAAAATTGTCCAAGTGACAAGTGATTTATAAGAACAAATCTATCAATACCACATAAATTGATTGGAATCTAAATATAAAGATGTAATGTGTACCTTTTGTGTATGTTGCACATCATGTGTATCAAAGAATTTCTCCATCTGTAGTATCCATGTTACCAAATCATTTCCATCAAGATTCCTCATATTTATCTTTAGAATATGGTTTTTCATCAACACACAGTTGGAGTCTCTTAAATCATGATTCACATTCCTTTTGTTTTCGTCATGAGTTTCATGGAATACCTTGTCAACATTAGGAAGCCATTCTTGTAGAAACTTTATCAAACCTTCTTTCAAACCTTCTATGTATGCTTTTAAACCTTCCGTGTCCCCTTTTAAACCATCCATGTCCTATTTTAGTTCATCTTTGGTTGTTCTTTGTAGATTTTTCTGTAGATTCAATAGCTCATGTGATATACTAAAACATAATATAAGAATCTACTCTACTCTTTACAAAGGAAACCAATAATGATCGATGAAAACAATAATCAGAAAGAGGAAGAATATCAATCACACATAACACAATATTTCTCTGGGGAAAGAAATTGCTCAAAACCCCGACTATCTATATTGCATTAACCAGAAGATATGAGAAGAAAATACAATGCTTGTTCACACTAGAAAAATCCCTACACAAGTATGATCTAACTCTTTGCCTCACAAGCCCGCTCTAGCCAACACTTAGCTAATTTTGCTGCCTATCAAGCCCCTACTTCCTTGCACAATTCCTAAGAGAATCAGCCCATATTTAATTGGGAAATCCTTCCTCCATAACTACGCAATCCAAACTTAGGTCCTCAACTGATTTCATGCACCATCTGTACAACTCGGAAAATTATACAACTGATAGTACATTGTCCCTACACTCTAGTCTCAACTGGGTCTTCCTTTGAACTGACATGCATGAATTATTTGTGAGTGAATATTCAGTTAACTAGTGTGGCACTGAGGATGCATTGGTGCACTGACTCACTACTAAACCTCTACTAGTTCCTCCAACAATTAGAACTAGTTTAACTGACTATAACTCAGTTAGACTGAGTTATCTAATTACAACTCCAAAGAACTCAACCTGGACCCCTAAAATTTAGGGATCACACTTACATAACTCTAGATAGACTTCCAACTCAAAATTCTTAAGTCAATTAAGTCAATTTAACTTAATTAATTATTTACAAGTTGCTATGAGAATAGAATTTGATTTTAATTCACAATTTAATTCAAGGAAAAATTAAATTGGAATTTCTTGTTGTTATTTTTAACACTCCCTCTCAACAATAAGGGGATTATCAGTTGCTCCAGTCTTGTCTCTGTGAAACTTGAATTTACATCTTGACAATTCCTTTGTCAAAATGTCAACATCCTGCTCCTTTGTGGGAATGTACTCCAACAACATAATCCACCTATGCACACAATATCAAAGATGATGATATTGAATATCAATATGCTTGGACCGATCATGAAAAACTAGATTTTCAGATATACAATTCTGATTGTCACAGTAAATCACAGTTGGATCCCACTGCTGACAAAAAAAACCAACCAAAATCTTCCTCTTCTAGATGGCCTCACATGTTGCTTGATTAGCAGCGATGTACTCTGCCTTTGTCGAACTAAGTCTAGCTAATCTATGTTTCATGTTGTACCAAGAAATAGTTGTTGACCCAATATTGAAGATCCCTCCTGATGTGCTCTCCTTGTCGGATGGACTCCCTGCCAAATTTTTATCAGTGAAGCCTTAAATATTCACTCCATATGTCTGTGTGTACCACAATGCATACTGAGTAGTGCCTCTGAGGTATCTCAACACATGCTTGGCCGCCTTCCAATAGAGCTTGGTTAGCCTAACCATCACTTGAATAAGGTGGTTAAATTCATAGCACATGTCTAGTCATGTTTTCACCAAATGCATGAGTGAACCCACCAGCTATCTGTAAATAGTAGCTTCCACTACTTCGTCCGAAGTAGCATCCTACTTCCTCCAGTTACCTGCTAGAGGAGTCTCCATGGGTTTATTGCTCTCCATGTGGAACCTTTTCAGTATCTCATTGGCATACTTTCCCTGAGAGACAAAACTTTCCCCATCACCTTGCCATACTTCCATGCCCATAAAGTAGTGCATAATCCCCAAGTCCTTCATTCCTAACTCTTTTGCAAGATCCTCCTTGAAATACTTGATTATCTTATCATCATCTATCATAATCAAATCATTGGCATACAAAAAAATAATCAACAATTTACCTTCCACCACAATATGGTACAAGTTCTCATCCACTTCACTTTTGGTGAAGCCCAACTCGGTGAAGTAGCTATCGATCTTGCTATACCAAGCACAGGGTGCTCGCTTCATCCCATACAGCGCTTGCTTGAGTTGGCACACATGCGACTCTCAGTCAAAGGTCTCAAAACCTTCAGGTTTCTCAATATACACCTCTTCCTCAATCATGCTATTAAGGAAGGTTGTCTTCACATCCATCTGATGTATCTTGCAACCCATTTTCGCTGATAGTGCCAAAATGGATCTAATTGATGAGTACCTTGCAATAGGAGAAAAGGTCTCATTGTAGTCAATCCCCTCTACCTGAGAAAATCCTCAAGCCACAAACTTGGCCTTCTATTTCTTCACGCTACCATCCTCTCCATTATTTACCTTGTAAAGCCATTGGAAACTCACCACTGACTTCTCTATCGGTCTTGGGACCACATCCCAAACATTGTTACGAACAATGGAATCATACTCCTCCACCATGTCATCAATCCAAACTGGTTGCTGCACTGCCTCCTCAAAAGAAGATGGCTTTGTCTCAACACACTGCTCATAAGATCTATGTATCCAATGTACCTCTCAGGTGACCTCCTCTGCCTGCGTTGTGATGTGGGTGCTCCCACATTCTCTCTCGCATCCTACAATAACCTATCAGCCTCTCTGGTGTGCTTTCTCCCATCTCTAGAGGACTCTACCTAAGTGGATGTCTCCACTCCTGGATCCTCTACATGTGGTTGCTCCACATCAATCTGAGGCTCCTCCTTAGGAGCTAAAAGCTCCTCAACCACATGTAGTTGAAGCTCCCTCTCAAGGGAACATATCATGGCCTTATCTTCATCGAATTTGACATCCCTATGAACCATTGTCATCCTATTGGTCAGCAAATACACCTTGTGAGGTGCATCAGTGTACCCCACAAATATCCCTAACTCTACTGTTAGCTCAAGCTTGTTTCATTCATCTTTGGTCACATGGAAATATACCGATGAGCCGAAAATCCTGAAGTGACCCACATCTAGTCTCTTCCCTAAGAAAGCCTCCTATGGTGTACTCATCCTAAGAATTTGATGAAGGCTTTTATTCTGTAAATAAACAATTGTTGTGCATGCCTCATCCCACAAGTGTAGTCGTAGGCCCTAATCATGCAACATTACCCGTGCTACCCCTACAATGATTTTATTCTTCCTTTCACCCACCTCATTCTGTTGTGGGTTATGGGGTGTTGTCAACTCCTGTTTAATCCCTTCTGCCACACAAAATTTTTTAAACTCATTTCACACATACTCTCCATTGTTATCACTCTTGAGAGGTTTAACCTCCTGCTAGTATCTTTCTCAACCAATGCTTTAAATTCAAAAAACTTTGCAAAAGTCTGATATTTCTTATGCATGAAAAAGATCCAACATTTACAAGAAAAATCATCAACAAATATAACATAATACCTATGTTTGGTCATGGATGTTGTCGAGAATGGTCCACACACATCTGAATGGACTCGATCAAGGATCACCTATGCTCGACTGTATTTGTCATGAAAGGAAGCTTTGGTGAATTTTTCCAAAGTACACCCTTTGCATGTGTCAACTTGCTCTAGTGTACCAATGGGAAGACCAGTAGAAATTTTCTACATGATTTTCAAAGTACCATGGTGCAAGTGACCTAATCGTCTGTGTCATAACTCACCGATGTCTTGGTTATGCACCTTCTCTACCTTCGTGTTCAAGGCAACACAATATTCTACCTCCAACTTATAGAGATTCTTAACCTGAATCCCTATCCTCTTTACTTCTCTGGTGGCTATGTGACGAAGGAACACCTTTCCTTTACTAAAAATCACATTGTAGCCTCTATCCACTGACATGGAAACAAATACCAGGTTCTCTTCAAACCCGGAGCATAGATAACATCTCGCAAAGTGAGGGGAGCACCTCACTCCCTCTGAAAGGTAATTGTACGCAACCCAGTAGCACTATACCTCTCATCATCACCCATCTCAATATGGATCTGGAGATCCTTCTCCTCCAAGTCACTAAAGATCTCCTTGTTACTAGTCATGTGGAAAGAAGCTCCACTTTCTAGGTACCATACACTACCCATCATCTATGACCCCATTCGTGTGATGAGGGTAAAGTCCAATTTGAATTTTGAGGCAAGAGCCTCACCTTCCGCTCCTCCTAAGTACTTCTTCTTTGACTTCTTGAGCGGACAATTTGTAGCAAAATGTCCTATCTCGTGAAAATGAAAGCAATTGACTTTCCACATGTCCTTCTTCTTGCCTCCATGACAAGAATTTGATTTTGAATGGGACGCCTTCCCCTTCCCTTTATTTTCCTTACCTGCTAAAGCACAATTTTCATTATCATCAGTCTTTGATGAGGATCTGTCTCTGGTTCTCCTCCAAATCTCTTCATGTACCAAATCCAACCACAGTCATTCCCAATCTAACAGCTTCTCCCTCCCATTGACATAGTCTAGATAATTGTGCCAACTCTTGGGGAGTCCTAGAAGAGCTTGGCACACCATATCATCCTCAGCAACATTAATCCCAACACTTCCAATCTCATCACGACAATGAGTGAACTTGGTCAATTATTTCAAAATTTAGTCGCCCTTCTCCATCTTGATCTTTCTAAGTTTGTCCTTCATCTCCAACTTCCTATGGTCACTACTATTTTGAAACAGGTTTGTGAATTCCTTCCACATAGCATATGGAGTTTCCTTTCCATGGAGACTTGATACAATGTGGTCTCGAACTCCCTCAAGAATAATTTGCCTCGCCTTTGCCACACACATTCTCCATTCGGCTAGATCATTAGCATCTGATGCTGAAGGCTTAGGAATGTCTTGATAAATGAATTCCTTGAGGCTATTGTCTTCCAGCACTACTTCCATCATGTCCTTCTAGGCTATGTAATTCGAGTTGCCTTCCAAGGCATACTCAAGTCTCAAACTGTAGAAATCCATTTTCTGACTCTGAGGTATGAACTGCAAATCCAAATTTCACCTACACAACAAACTTGAAATCTCCTCTTGTATATTGTCTTCAGCTCTGATACCATGTAGATTTTTCTGTATATTCAACAGCTCATGTGATATACTAAAACATAATACAAGAATCTACTCCACTCTTTATAGCGGAAACCAATAATGATCGATGAAAACAATAATCAGAAAGAGGAACAATATCAATCGAACATAACACAATATTTAACCATGGAATGCAACTGCTCAAAACCCTGACTATCTATATTACATTAACCAAAAGATCTGAGAAGAAAATACAATGCTTGTTCACACTAGAACAATCCTTGCACAAGTATGATCTAACTCTCTACCTCACAAGCCCACTCTAGCCAACACTTAGCCAATTATGTTGCCTACCAAGCCCCTACTTCCTTGCGCAATTCCTGAGAGAATCAACCCATATTTAATTGGGAAATCCTTCCTCCATAACTGTGCAATCCAAACATAGGTCCTCAATTGATTGCATGCACCATCTATACAACTCAGAAAATTATACAACTGATAGTACATTGTCCATGCACTCTAGTCTCAACTAGGTCTTCCTCTAAACTGACATGCATGAATTATTTGTGAGTGAATATTTAGTTAACTAGTGTGGTACTGAGGATGCACTGGTGCACTGACTCACAACTAAACCTCTACTAGTTCCTCCAACAATTAGAACTAGTTTAACGAACTCTACCTCAGTTAAACTGAGTTATCTAATTACAACGCCAAAGAACTCAACCTATACCCCTAAAATTTAGGGATCACACTTACATGACTCCAAATAGACTTCCAACTCAAAATTCCTAAGTCAATTAAGTCAATTTAACTTAATTAACTATTTACAAGTTGCTATGAGAATAAAATTCGATTTTAATTCACAATTTAATTCAAGGACAAATTAAATTGGAATTTCTTGTTGCTATTTTTAACATTCTTTGTGAGAGCAAAATTTTTTGCACTTAGTCTCGTAACTTTGATATATCATGTTTCATTTCTTCCTCTTCATGCATCATAGTAGAGTTTTCTGATTATTTAATCGATGTAGCATTTTTTTTGGAAGGAATTTTGGAACCAATTAATGATATATATGCTTCATTATTCCCTTTGAATCACTTCAAACTGATTTTTCAAACAAAAGTTATGAAAAATGTAAAATACACACATTTTAAGAGCTTGATTTTCAGCGTGTTTGTCTAGATGACCTTGAAACTTTTGTATCTATGTGATTTTGGCCTCCTAAGGTGCGAAATTGCATCCTGAGGTAGCTCTTTGTGTCTTCTTTCCAACCTCACCAATTAGACCAAGATTGGATTCAAGATAAATTTATGTGAAATATCCCACAATTATTTGATTATGGACTAGTTCAGTAGATTCAACTTGTATGGGATTCCACACACCACTATTTCAATTGTAGAGCCTAAACATTCTACCCCAAAAACTACATTATGTGCACTATCATTCACTTTCTATGGAATTCAAATCTAATGACTGAAGAGAAATTTATGATGATTTTCCCTGGGACACTTGCTTGAGACTAAATTTTGGAGTGTATAAAAATCATAACTTCCTTTAATCATATCTTTGAAAATATAGTGAATCGAGGTTTTGCCTCCACGTGGTAGCGATTTCATGGCCTGAAGCTACACAAAAAAAGAGTTATAGCAAAAATACCACAATGACCATTTTGAAGCAGCAAAACCCTAGAATCAAGAGCTTTGATACCAAATGTTTTTTATCCATATCAAAATATCACATAAACATAATATAGATCCATGGCTAGATAATAAGCCACTATGAGGGTGAAACCTCCCTTTACATCACAAAAATTTACAATTCTTGGATGATTCAAATGATAAGACCTCCTTGGTATATATAGGATTCTAAAGGGTCAAAATATAATTAGGGTCTACATAACAATATAAACGTAAGGGCGCAACAATAACAATAGTGGGATTATGGGGAGAAAACAATACCAATATGGGGGCTATATTAGTATTATAGGGACCTAACAAGCTCAATTTCATGATGGTGTTTATTTTAGGTTTTGACAAAGTTAGAAAGAGGATTTTGGTAACCCCATCTTCACAACAGACCTTGAGGTTTGGGTTAATTATAAGGTAGCACCTTCCACAAATCGAGGGAGTATAAGGGGGTGGGAGTAAGTGTTACATCTAGTATATTCTTAATAGTAGCACAAATCAAAAGTTGAGGTTTAACTCAAAATTAGTTATTCCCTTTCTACCCTTTTAATTAAATTGACTAATTAAAAAACAATGTAGGAACAAGAGTTTGTAGAAATTATGGTGTGTATTTGAAACTACCCATGAAATTTATTAAATCACAAGACTCAAACCTACTCTACTGCTTTTCGGAATTCAATTCTCAATCTGAACACAAATCATAGACATGTAATAAGAATTAACACACATGCATAAAGATTTATCTAGGGTAAAGCAACTGCTCAAAACCCCTCTTATTTGTATTGCATTAATCAAAGAATAGAGATGTAATTGTAACACCCTCCTCCCACATCTACCCAAGTAACCATCCAACTAAGGTAAAAATGCGAAGAAAGGCTACTATGGTTGGATTCGACCTCCCATGTGACCTCAAGGAAATGGAATCAACGGAAACACAACAAACAAACCTTCCACATCAGCTACAGGACCCCTGAGAACCATGCCAACACTTCAGGCATCTTTCCCCTGGGTCCTATTGAAACTTCTTATCACTTTCCCTCTGGACGCTCTCATGTTATGGGCATGTTAGTGTCCAAGGACCTCTGGACACTCTCACAGACATGCATGCCAGCGTCCAGGGACCAATTTGTCCAGTTCTATGCCAGCGTCGTCGGGATTTGAGCCACTTTTTTGAGTTGTTAAATAACAGGGAAATAATGAAGTAGAAGCAATTAGTTAAAAAAGCCCTTAACTATACCCCTACTAGCCATGATAGGCATTTCGTCAAACATATCGAAAACATGTAATATATAGGTGTAAACAACAAAATTAAGCATAGGGATCTCATACTTATCTAAGTGTTATCACTCTAAAATTTCCCTAGGGTTGTCATGTTGTGTTTAAAGAAATGATAGAGGTAACCACAAACCTACCTTTGAAATTAGGATCTAGCCTTCCTAATGCTCAGAGAGGGCTCTCTCTTAATGATTTAACTTGGTTGAGTTAATTGATTTTAGGCTAGTTATTTAAGCTTAATTGGGTTTTGATTTGATTTGGTGGTGGAATCACTGATTCAAATGGATAGATAAGTGTCTTTTTACCATTGGGCCATGGAGTTCAAATGTCAAGAAAACAGGATTGAATCAAGTTCTAAAGATAGTGTTCACAAGGCAAGGTAGCTAAGTAAATTCAGATCTTTTAGGCTGGATGGAGAAGTGGTTTTTCAATCGGGGTCAAGGAGCAGTTAAGGATTCCTCAAACCGGATAATGAGGGAAATGAAAGAGGTCAATCGAAACTAGGGAGAAATGAATAATTCCATACTCTGGATATCAGAAGAAAACATCAAAATTAATAATTGTTCAAGACAGAGTGTACTTAAACAAATTTTGTAGTAGCATTCAAGTTATTTCATTCAAATTGGAAAACATGTATATATGTGAAATACTTAAGAAAATAGCAATTTAACAAATGAAAGACACTTCACTAAAGTGGCCCAACACACGAATCTTGTAATGCAATGCCTTTATTACTCAGTCCAGTCTGCTGACTTGAAAATGTTACAATAAACCCTCAGGTTTTAGATCAATATAACTATAGAAATTTTCAGCAATCCACACTTAATACTTCGAGTTGTGAAGTATTTATACAAAAAACTTATTACAAAATATCCTAAACTATTTTAGGAATTATTCAAGGAAAAAGAAATATCTTCATGCAAGAAGATAGAGATAGATATGTAACTGATGCAAGTTGTCCCTCTTTTATTGTTTGTTGTTTTGATCTTTTGTTGCTTTCTCTCTTTGGTTGTTGCTCTACACTGGTTGTCCCTTTACTCTACCTTTGACTTTTAAACTTTGTCTTTTACCTGATACTCTTTGACTTAGCTGATTTGTTAGTCTCTACTGTTTTACCTTGATTGCCCTTGATTGCACTGTTTTACCTTTCATCTTCATAGTAAACCATTCCACTTTTCCCAAGACTCTGCATTTGGTAATTTAATATTTAACATTGTTCTGTAGATTTCAATAGTTTCTATATATTTTTCAAAAGTAGGCTTGTTTATAAAGAGATGTTTTACCTGATGCTGGAGGTAAAAGAGGTTCTCAAACGTCTAATAGAGCACTTTTCCTATAGGAATCCCTTTCATGGAGGAATTGTTGGCTTGTTTCTTTGCCACTTCTCTAATTTTCTTATCATAGTCTTCATGTGGTATCAACCTGTCATTAATCACCAATGGATTAGGTAGACCTTTCTGCCTCAAAGCATCAAATTTGACCATGAACCTAGCTATTGCTAGCTCCATTGTTTGGCACTTCTCCTCAAGTTGTATCATCAAGTTTCTCTTGGTGATTACTTTATTTACCTCTAGTATGGTCTTAGTTCTGTCACCTATTCCAAGCTCCTACAATTCATACTTGTTCTTTGAGTTAAGGAACTGGATTATTCTTGATGCTTCTTCTAGCTTATTCCCAAGTTCGCCTTTAACCCTTTGAATTGCCTCTCCAACCTCTTTGACCAAATCATTCTGCTCAAATATCACCTATATAGATGGCCAAATATCATTGACTAAGTCAATGATATTGGCCCATAAAATTCGTTTTGCTTGGGCTAGTGGCTCTTTCAGTGTCAATTCATTCCCTAACTTTTGTATCCTTTCATTCAACCTGTTTGATTTCTGAGCTTCATTCTTATGCATGATTTGAACCAGATTCTTTTCATCCTCTATACTTTTTATTTGTTCTTTAAGTCTATTTATTTCATTTGTTTGGATGGACATATCTTCCATGGCATTGAGCAGTTTACTTACCTCATCACTGAGATGAGTTGTTGGTTTTTTTGAACCTATTTCTGATGTAGTTGTTGATGCAATTGGAAGTGATGTAGCTACTGGAGCTATTGTGGTGAATGAGGCTGCCAAAGTAGAAGGAACTATTGTAGTAACTGTAGAAATAGCAGTGGCAGTAGCTACTTCAATGCTGGCCTATTTCTCTTGTACTAATTCATCCATCTCATTCTCCATTTCTTTTAATTGAGCATTTAACTGAAGAATGAGGTCCATCATCTCATATTTTTGGTTTTGATTCTCCAGAACTTCCTTGGTCTATGGATGTTCAAAAGGAGGCAATTTTAGTTGCTTCTTCAATGCAGCAATGTCTTCATTCTTCTTTTTTATGAGCTTTTCTGCTACCTTGATGTCATTTGGATTATATCCAATCTCAATAACCAATTATTCTAGTGGTTTAATTCGGTTATCATTTCCTTGTGAGGATGCCTTCTCTAGCTTAAACTATGTTGTGATATTTTCTAGAGAATTTTGAAGTTTTTGAAGACTCATAGCCTTGTTGGTCATTGTTGAGTATATCATTTCTCTTGCTTGCTTATGAAATTCAATTTGATCTATATGATGAACATTCTTGGCCAAAACTTCAAATTCTGTCTTGTTGTAATCTGCTGATGACTTAGGTTGTTGTACTGTGGGCTGCAAAAAATTCATTTGCATTTTCCTTGTTTTAATGTCAAAAGCTGAAAGTAACCTATTTTGATTGCTAGGAGTCTGTTTGAAATATTGGGCATAGGTTTCAGCTTTCAATGCTTCATTTCTCAACTTGATTTCTTTATACTTCTCCTTTATATCTTTTTCTTTATCCACTGGTTTTCTAGATGAAGAGACTTCAATACTAAGTTGCTTTTGAATAATCTGTGTATTAGAGGTTGAAGGTTGATGAGTTTCCTTTGAAACTGTTGGAGTTGTACTCTCTTTGACCATTGTATCTATATCAATGATTTGAACTATCTCAACTGTCTCAATTGTCTCTTCTTGCTCATTTACAGGATTTAGCTTGGGCTTCTTCCTGTACATGATTTCAAATCTGTCATCTGTTGTATCCCTGTTTGGGCAAGAACCTTCTTCCCTAGTCCTTTTTGCACTTTTGTCCTGTAGGGATGGAGTGTGCAGAATGGAACTAGTATCCATATGTTTCTCCATAATTATTAAGGTGTTTTTCAACCACTCTAACTGGTTCGCATACTTTTCAATCTCTGGCTTGGACTCATGCATAAAAGGGCTCAATTTAAATTTGAGTCTTAGTTTGTTTATGAAACCTAAATGGTCATATTTCCATTTGAAACTATTCATGAACTTCATTTCCTGTAAACATTTTTCTGCTTCTTCTCTAGCCTCCCTATTATTGCAGATAAAAGGACCAAGTTGGTTTTTTATTTTAGACTATGTTTTCTTCATCGCTGATATAAATTTCACATCATATGAATTTATGATCTGCCTCATATACTCTAATGCAAATATCCTCATGGGGAGATATTTGGGCAGCTTATAAGGAGTGAGCTAGCATCCATATACCCTAATTTCAGTGTGGTCCTGGTATAAATACCAGTCTCCTATTCTACTGTGTTTGGACAACTATAAAAATTTATTTATCTCATCACTGATCCTGGGTTGATTGCTACTGCTTAGCATGTTAACCATTGGGTGAAAAAATGAATCAATGAACTCCTTGTAGCTGAAAACAGTGGAATATTTTTGGATTAAGGGTGTCCAAAAGATAATAGACCTAGGATTTCCCTTAGTGTCCAGCTTTTGGATGTTAACTAGAAACCTGTCTGATTGGAAATATAGGAACATATGGAACAATACTAAAGAGTATTTGAATACTCTTTCATCTGGAAATCTGATCAATTGATCATGGATTCTGTCTGCTAAGAACTGGGAAAAATTGAAAACTGTAGCTAGAGGCTTGCCTAGGAAAAAAATAGAAAGGAAAGCAAGTATAGGCTCATCTACATGCTCATCAGTGGTATATCCTAGAATACAAGACAACATGGTTACAATCTATCTGGCCCTCTCAGAGAAAATGGTGGCAGAGTATGGAGGATTGTCTGTAGGGATATGAGCCTCTTCTAGGATGAAAGTCTGAAAAATTTGAGATCTCTTGGGAAGGTCTAGCTTTAGGTACAAATCAAGTAGGTTTTCAATAGAAAATGGGGTTTCATTAGGCTTTGGTTGGATCTGCAACATCTCATTTATTGACTCTGCAGTGATTGTGAATAAAACCTGCTGGTTAGGAGAGACTATGGCTCTTTGACTTGGGATATAGCAGAGTTGGCATAGGTGGATGATTTCAGGGAACTGGTATACCTGTGGGAACAAGTATTTGGGAAAATTAGACTCCCATAACTGAATATCATCATTCTGGTTGAGGAATTTGTCTTTACTCCAGTAGTGGAGCTTCAATAGATGGCTAGGGGAGGTTGTCTTTGATTTGGAAATCTTTGTCGGCCAATGGGAGGTGGTCAATGTCCAGGTGAGGGGTTTGCAGGGGTTTTGCATTCAAAATGCTTTGGGAAGCCATAGTTTTGTTTATTTTATTGAATTAATCTTTATCTAGCTTAAGGAGTAATCTTAGGACCTCTGGAATAGTGTGAAAGGTGAATACAGTCTGCAGAAAAAGGGTTTTTTGGATGCACAGTGGCTTTGTTTAGTTTGGAAAGGCTTTTAATTAGTTCAATTGATTAACCTTTAACAAATACTATGTAGAGCTTAAGTAGAGGGTCTTTTTGGTACTTTCAGGAATACCTAGAAAATAAAGATTTGGTATGCAGACAGGTTCTTTGGGGGCGGCGGAGGTTTTCTGAGGCTTCAATAATCTTTATGCTGCTTCAAATTGGAGTCTGCAATGTCTTCTGGTCATAAATGGGGTTAAAATAGTTGAGCAGAGTTTCTGGGATTTAGAATTGGTCGGTTCTTGGCAACAGAATAACAGTGAAAAGGGTAGAAAGGGTGGCTTTTTGGTTTTTAACCAACAGTGGTTAACCTTTGGGCATGGGATTAATGTTTGAATAGTTGGCAGTTTCATCTTACGCGGGGAGGCGATATTATGGCTTATCGCACCACTTTTGAGTGTAGGGTGGTATTTTTCAGAGGATGTGATATAACGTGGGGCTACCACGTAGCAAAAAGGCGATCGGCAAAACCACGAATCTCGCGTGCTTTTGAGATATTAACAGTCGAAGATCGGAGTGCACGATATGGGTATGGGCCGTTGGATCTGGAGGTGGGTGATCGAAGGGCTATCACGTGGCGGAGTTGCGAGGGATGAGTCGGGGTGTGGGGTCGGGTTTAATTTAAATGTATGGGGAAATAATATATGCGGTGGGTATTAAAAAGTGGGGACCATGGGTTATACGGCAGAGGGTTATAACCCATATGCAAAGGTTTTTGGGATCAGGGATATAATATAGTGGGAGGGTGAAATATACAAAGCGGGAATAAATGTATAGAAACTATAGGTTAAAAGAATATAAAGGGTTTGGGGAATACGGGAGCGGGTGTTAGAAAAACATTTAGGATGAGTTAAAAGGGTATCGGGGAGGGTTTTTCAATGGGGCCCGATACATTATTTAAACTTAGGATAAGGGGGGTTTTTGTGGGTTTAAATGGAAAAGGGAATTGATAAGGGGAGAACAATTTTTAAAGGCAAATGTCTAGGGAAAGGTGTGAAATAAAGAGAAAAAGGGTTAAAATGAAGGGAAAGGGTTTTTACAAGGGGAAATGAAGAGGGAAGGGTCCTTTGGAATCAAGAAGCGGAAAAATATTAAGGAAATAAAAAAGTAATGAAGGGGTAATGAAGGGAAATTAATAATTTATACATGTAAGGGGTTTAGTGAAATGAGGGGCAATTAGTGAATGAGCTTTAGTACTCGGGCCTAAAATTATATAGAACTTTTTTAGGGTAAATACCCAAAGTAATATACATCTTTTGTGCATATCCTCTTTCTTTGATAATTCCTCCTGCACATGAAACACAGGATTAAGCATGATGAAGGTGCATTTGAGCTAGAAACCTTATGCATTCCAAAATCTCTTTTACCTACCCTTTATTTACCCTAGCATTTTCTCTTCATTTATTGGGTGCATTTGAGCTTGTTGATCCTTTATTTCTTTTTATTTGATAAGAAAACTATCTAATTCTAATCTTATAACTTCCAATGGCTCAGATTAAACTGATGAGCTCATTATTATTCTCTACCTAACTACTGATCTGCCAAGATTAAACAGTTTGGCTACATCTTTCTTATCTATCTATCAACATGAAATTTAAAGCATGAATAAATCAAGATTAAACTATTTGACCATCATGGATTATGGCATTTTGACAAGCTGCACACAATCTTATTTTGCAAGGCAAAGTAAAATGTAGTGGCATTTGAATTTGCATCACTTTCAGAATATATTTTTTATCTCTCTTTAGTGGGGTTCATATTTTATTTTCTTTTTTTATCCTTTTTCTTTTAGTCCTTTGATTTTTCTTTTAGGACTTACCCTCTTTACATTTTTTATTTTTAATATGGGAAAACATTTTGTAGAAAGAAAAAGTATGTACAATATTACAAGACTTAATATAGTCAATTCAAAAATTATGAATCCTATTATTATAGGACCCTAACACTAAGAATCACTAATAACCATTGTTCCCTCATGTCTTTTGATGCATTATCATCTATTAGGTCATAGATACATTTCCCATTCATTTACATGTAAAAACATACTGAGAGCCATACATAGTTGTTGTCATAAAACATACATATAACCAGCATAGTAACAACAAAATTACCATAAATATATCAGCCATAAAATCCACATATAAATCGGTACTGTTAACACCCAGGTTGTTCCCTATGACTCCCAAGGGAATACGGCCGGGGTAACCACTAACCAATCTTTGGATCACAGCTTCTAGCCAAACTGTGATCAGAGAGGGCTCTCTCTTTATGATTTGTCTCTGTTATGATGGTGTTTTAGGCTAGCTATTGTGCTCAGGTTTTGGTTTATGTTTTTGGTTGAAGGATTTCTTTTAGGTCTTATGATATAGTGTTTAGATAGTATAATACCATTGGGCAATGGAGTCTGGAGTTGTGAAATGATCTGATACGTTGTATTGGTAGTGTCCAAACTGCAGGGCCTATTGTGTATTTTAGACAGACAAAATTGGATCAAATGGTGATGTATGTCAACCAACAGAAAGCAATTAAGAATTTTCTATTAAGTTGCTGGGATGAAGGTGAGTACAGTGCACAGGAGCAAAACTTGAATCCCTGTGACAAAGGCCACTATGAAAGATGTATTCTGAAAGTGCAGCAATTAAGAATTACACTTATCTAGATTACAGCTGAAGAAAACATTCATAAACAACACAGATTGAACTCAGGGTACTCAGCGAATAAATCCTGAAAGCTATTCTTTTTCCTTGTTGCTTAGTATTGAAATTAGATAACGTATATGGATTTTAACAAAACGACTGATTAACAGAGAGAGATACGGATACTTATTGTATGGTGAAATACACAGGAATCCAGCAGTTATCAACAGACACCAGAACGCATCCAACACCTCAGAAATCCGAGAAATTCCATTGCTTTCTCTATTAACTTCTGAAAGGATTACAGCATAAGAACTTCTTCAGGAGAAATCATCAACAACCCTCATCTCTAGTGCGAGGGCTCTATAAATACAAAACATCTTTACAAAATATCAAGGCGTTGAGTCATCTGAGAAATAACTCTTTCACCAACTTTGTCATTACAGCGGAGTAAAAGTTAATGCTTCCTTTAATACAACATAAATGCTCTTGCATTTGTCAGAAGATATTTTAGCTTTGGGAATCCAACGAGTCGGTTGGAGTGATCCGCATCAATGCTGAAGAAGGCGTTGTGGAGCTGTTCCGCTGTCTTTTCTCGGCTTGGACACCTGTAGCTTTTCCTTTTGCTGTGTTGGCTATGGGCTTTGCTGAGTTGGCTCAGCTTTCGTCTTAAATGCCTGCTGACCGAAATAAACTGTCCTGTGCATGGCAATTCAGTTTTTCTGCGACCGAAATTTAGTGGATGGCCTGCTGTTCATAAAATCATTTGAATTGCCTTGACCCACCAGTCCTGTGGAGGCAATTGATGCCTGAGAATGGCCTCCATTGTTTCCTCTGCCTCTGTATATTTGAAAAAATTTGGGGCCACATCAAACAAGTGATTAATTTCATTCATTATAAAAAATAGATTTTCTATCTTACTATAGAAATCCTGCCCTGTAATAGGTCCTGTGTCTTCTGAAGTGTTGGCCTTCTCATTGATCTGTGCTGAGGCAAAAACATTTACTCTTTTAGCATACTGTTCATGGGTGAATAATTTCCCTCCACTGTTCAGTAAGCTAGGGAGTCCTCTGTTCTGCAATACCTGAAATCTCTCCATGAACCTGTTTACCTCAGTGTGCATATCCTGAGTTCTTCTGTCTAGTGTTTGCACCAAATTTCTCAAAGTAAGCACCCTCTTGATCATTTGAATAGTCTCAGTTCTGTTTGTGATTCCAATGGTAGCTAACTGAGAGCTTGTCCTATTATTGAGTACATTGATCATTCTGGTGGCCACTTCAGGCATATTGCTCAATGTAGCTCTTGCTCTATGGACCTCCTTTTGTGCTTTTGGGATGAGATCTAATTGCTCATGGATTGTCTCAATGTATTGCCATTGATTTGTAATAGATTGGCCAATATTGGCCCATATCATTGCTCTGACTTCAGATACAATCTTATCCAATCTGAGCTCTTTTTCCAGCTCTTTGATCCTGTCATTAAGGGCCTTGATCTCCCTACCCTTTTCTGCCACTTCTCTTTTTGTCTTATCATGCCTTTCATTGACCTTGGCCAGCTTTTCTCTGGTTTCATGCAGCTCTGTTATCTGAGCTTCCAAGACTTGTATTTCATTCTTTAATTTCTGCATGTCTAGGCTATGTGCCTGTTCTGTACTTGTAGGTGCTGCTGAAGTGGATGTAGCTGTTTGTTCAGTTTGTTGAGGTGGAGGCATAGTGGTAGGAGTAGTGTTCTCAAGATTGATGACCGGGGGAGGCTGAGAGGTCTGGCCCTCTTCCCTTTGCTTTAGTGCTGCTTGCAGTGCCGCTTGTGCGGCCTCAGACTCTCCTAATTTTTCTTGTGTCTACAGGAGCTGCTTATATATAGATATTAGCAGATCTGTGGCATCCTTTTCCATCCTTTGTTGGGCTACCTCATCTGTTTGGGGGTGAATGGTAGCTGGGAGTTTGACTTTCTTCCTTAATGCAGCCATGTCAGCATCCCTTAGTTTCAAGATCTCCTGTATCCCTTTGATGTCATTGGGGTTATGCCCAATTTCCACGATGATGTCCTCTAGGGATCTTATCCTGTTGTCTTTGGCCTGAGATGAAGCCCTCTCCAATTCTAGTTGAGAGGCTGTAGCATTGAGGCTGCTTGTTAATTTGTAATTCTCCAACGTTTTGTCTGCCAAGGAGGCATACACCATTTCACCAGTTTGCTTGTGCAGCTCAATTTTATCCATTGGGTGGATGTCCTTGGCCAGGACCTCTAGATTAGTCCTGAGATAATCTGCAGTAGATTGTGGCTGGAGCGCTGTGGGTATGAAGTGACTCATAGTCAACTTGCCTTCGTCCACATCAAAGGCAGACATTAATCTTTGTTGGTTGGAGGGAGCCATTTTCAACAAATGGTTATATAATTTGACTTTCATGGGTTCACTCCTTCTTTTGATGTCTATAAACTGCTGTTTGATGCCTACCTCTCCTTCCCTCTGCTGGCTGGAGGAAGTGACCTCCCCTCCCATGGTTCTGTCTTGTTCTTGGTGGAAGGAACTGACCGAGGCTTCCCTGCTGGGTGGGCCCATACCCATTGCTTGTCTGATTGCTGCATCATCCTCTGAGAAGTCATTTAACCTCTGTCTCTTCTCCTCTTGGTTGATGGATGAAGTCATGGGTGTTTCTCTGTCCCTTTTTCTACTTAGGTCCTCCTTCTGTGGAGTTTGAAGGACCGAGGCATCAGTAATGTTTTCAGGCCTTGAGTGTTCTACATTTTGGGCCTGCTGCTCAGTGGTAGTTGGGGTATCTACCACTCTTTCTTGGTGTAAGGGCTGTTGTGTTTCAGGTTGCCCTTCTCCTTGCTGCTGTTGCTGTTTTTGTTGTTGTTGCTGCTGCTGCTCTGGCTCTATCTCCATCACCTGTTCTTTTCCCTTCTCTGATATATTTCCAGCAACTCTTGTAGCTTGTTGTTGGGCGGTTGAAGAGGATGCTGCTGCTCCAATTTGTATGCTTGGTAGTGAGCTGACCTGTGAATAAAACTCAAGGTCAGCCATTTTCTTTATGTTTCTTTGAGCTCTTTGATTAAGCTCTTCTTGAGTAACAGCTTCTTCTAAAGTCCCTCTCCTCCATTTACTTTGATTGGCATGTTTTTCTATGTGAGGAAGGCTGCAATGATCATAAGCAGACAACTTGTATTTAAGCCTCCTCATGGTAATGAAGTTGTTAGGGTCATAAGGTTTCCATAGGAAGCTGTATTTGAGACCAAGGCCCCCAAGTATTCTATCTGCTTCCTTCCACCCTTCCTCCCTTTCGTTATAGAGGAAATGGCCAAGTTGACTTTTGACCTTTAGCTGTGCCTTCTTACCTTTGCCTGAAAAGTGGAACATATCCACAAAGCCAAACTGCCTGAAGTATTCTAAGGCAAGTAGTCTCATAGGCACAAATCTGGGTAGTCTAAATGGGGGCAACTCACACCCATATATTCTGATAACGGTGTGGTGTTGGTAGAAGTACCAATCCCCAATGCTGTATGCTTTTGATAAATGCAGGTGTCTTTGCATCTCATCTGTCAATCTGGGAGGAGGTGAGCCCAAAAGTAGAGTCATGGCTAGATGAATGAAGTGATCAATGAACTCACAGTAGGTGTATGGAGAATAGAAATTGAGGTGGAAAGCAGATGTCCAGTAGACCACCGATCTCAAATTTCCCTGTGCATCTTCTCTTTTCATTGGGAAGGAGAACTTCTCATGCTGGAAGTATAGAAGCAAATGATATATGTAAGAAGTGTATTTAAATACCCTATCTCTTGATAGGTTCATCAACTACTCATGCATCTTGTCTGAGATGTATGTGGCATAGTCATAGCAGACTGGTTTTCTTCCTGGAGAAAACATGAGCATTATGTGCATAACCGTTTCATCCACATATTCCACTGAATCATATCCCAGGATGGGACTGATCATGTCAACAAGGTCCAGGCCCAATTGGTTGAGGTAGACATAGTTGATGGGAGGGTTTTGTACAGTGTCAGCTTTGATGAATAACTGGTTAAACTTTGTAATCTGGGCCTCTGTCATTTTGGCTCCCTCCATTATCAAATCAGCTAGTGATAGAGGGACCAACTTCTTATCTGTTTTGAACTGCAGCATCTCCCTGATGGCTTCAGGGGTAATGAAAAACAGAACTGCGCCTGAAGAATCAAGCACTGCCCTCTGGGATGCATCACAATACTCAGCACATAAGTGGATGAGTTCTGGGAATTGGTTGACCTGTGGTAGCTTGAAGATTGGGAGAGAGGAATCCCAAATTCCCAAGATGTCTGTCCCATTCTGATGTTGGATTTTGATTTCATTTAGTATTTGGAGATGAAACCTGCTCCTGCTTAGCATTTCTTCTGATATCTTATAGTCTAAGTTAGCTAATGCTTTCCAGCCCAATGCTCTGTGAGGGGCATTCAGAGGAGCTACATTGAGGGCTATAGGAGCCACAGGGGGATCCATGGTTCTTCTTAGGATTATGTTTTTCGAGGACTGGTGTTACTATGCAAAGTAACACAAACAGCGCTTTTTTTGAGGAAAATGAGAATTTCTGAGGACCAAGAGTGAATGGGAAAGGTTGTAGCGATTTGAAATGCTGCTTTTGAGTTAATAGGTGAGTTGCAGACCTGAGCAGAGTTTGTTTTTAGGCAAATTAGCTTCTTGCAGGTGACTGGTTCACGATTGCGCGAACCAGTAACAAGTTTACGTTCAACTTGCCCAATGTGGCCCTATAAACGTGTAGTGGCAGCTCTGGATTGGTCTGAATGCTATTTCAGTGGTCCTTTAATGGTGAATTTTGAGTTTGGAGGTCTGTTACTAGTTATACCCGAAATTCAGTGAAAATGGAGCTTTAGAGTGCAAACGAGAAGTACCTGTAGAATCTGGTCGGTTAGAACTTGCTAGCACTTTGAGGGATGAACGTTCTAGCGCTCCGGAAGTCTTTTCCACGGCTGGTGCAGGTTTGGACGTGAATTTACATGCAGAACAAATAACAAAGCTTGCGCCCAAAAATAGCAAAAAACACGATTTTTGGCATAAATATATCTTTTGGTGATTTTGGCGCGTTTTCCCGCTGACGTCAGCATGACGTCACCGGTGGGTCAGAGTCGGATGACGTCAGCAGGACGTCATCCGGCCAGGTGGCGGCCTCTGGTTGGTCCACAAGGACAGTGAGATGGCAGGACAAGTGGAGCAGTGGTTGAGCGGAGAAATGATGCGACGGCGTACCTGGGGGTGACGTGGGTTGACGGAGCAGTGACGTGGCGGTGAGGTAATACAAGCGGGAATGATAAAACCGGAAACCGAGGCGGTTTCATATCGCACCGCCTATGGTACGGTGGCGGTATGCGTCAGTGGTACCTCCGATGGGCTGTGGAGTGAACGCGTGGCTGCCGCATGACGTAGCCAAAATACGGCCGTCGGGAGATATCGTTCGGGCAGTGGATCGGCTCCGATGCTGTAGTGGCCGTCGGATCTGGAGGAGCCAGATCTAACGGTTGTCGGGAGTTTGACGTGACAGGAGGATAGTACAGTTAATGATCAGGCGTCGGAAGGGGTCCGATGTGATAAGGGCCGTCGGATCTGGATTTGCTTGATCGGACAGTCATCGGGAAGGTGAAGCGATAACCAAGTACGGGGAAAGGCAGAGGCCTATTTTAATATTGTCCTGGGGATCTGTGCACTGGCGGAGGCTTTGGAACAGTGGATTTTCATGATTTTTGTTTGAAAATAGACCCGCCCTTTAGACTTAGGATAAGAGAAAAATGTTGGTTTTTTTATGTTTTTAGCCATTTTGAAGCGGATAAGGGTAGAAATTGGGCTTTTAGGGGGTTTTTATGTGCAAATGGGGTTTTAAGGTGAGAAAATGGATTTGTGAAGGGGAAAGGGGTTTTGGGCTTAGGTTTATCAAGATGACCAAGTGTCATTTGATCCCTGACACGGGACTTATTGGCTATATTGCCAAGGGGAGGGGTATTTATACAAAATTTGGGGTTTATACACCATGGTGTTAGTAATATTAGGGAAAAGGTGATATAAGGGATCTATATAATAGAGTTAGCGTTAGCATGGATGATGGAAGTGAATGAGAACAAACACTAAGTTCATTTGAAACTTACTTTGTTTAGGGAGTAGATCAAAATGAAAAGATCTTTAGACAAGAAATGTGGCTTTGGATAAACAAGAATCATTATGAGACCATGATCTTCCTCCCTGAATCTCAGCTCATAGAGGGATGTTAGCAAATGAAAATGAAAGGGGGAAAGAGGGAGGTTAGTTATGGTCCTTGCTGCAACTTGATGAATATGCACACCTTGTCACTTGATAGACTTTGCCTTGGTAATCATAGTCACCATGCCTGCAATGGTGAAGGTAGCCTTTTTCTGCAACCACCACTACCTACCCAACTATTTTGCCTAGCATTTTTTATTTCTTCTTGGAGGGTGCACTTGAACTTGCAGACCCTTACTTGCCTTTTCTTTTCTTTGGCTTTTTCTTTTTGTTTTTGCTATCTACTTCTACCCTTATTTCTTCCAAGGTCCCAGATTAAGCTGTTGGGAGCCTTTCCTTCTCTACCTGAACTAGTTGTATGCCAAGATTAAGCAGTTTGGACAGACTCCTTTCTCTATTCTATAACTGAAAATTGAAAACATGGCATGATCCAGATTAAACTGTTGGATCATCCATCAAAATTGAAACAAGGTGATCAACATTGAAACACTTTACACACCTTTTGTTCTCTAGGAAATATGGGATCTTTGTGACATCAAAGCAGAGCATATTTGGACTTTCCCTTGCCAATCATGAAATATGAAACCTACTGGTATAGGTATCTAACAGGTACATTTACACATGAAAACCAAGGGAATGAATTTCTCATTAATGAATGCAAAAACCAACCGGAGATGGGACTACCACGTTCCACCCAACCATAAATTATCTAAGCCAAGTGTCTCTTCAGAAAATCACCCCCATACCATATTCCAATCATGAATGAAGGACTCATAACCAACCAAAAAGAACCAAACAAGCATGGATGCTACGAGAGTTCTCCACCTACAATATGAGGAATTTGAGTGCCTCCTAGTCTCTCAGGCTTTATCGTAATCCACAGTCTAATATAGGGATCACTAGGCCCTACATCATGACCCACTCTCCAGGTTTTACCATACATCCCATCCCAGGACTACTTGGCCCAACAGAGACGAATCCACCTCTTGAATTTACCGTATATCCTGTCATTCATTGACAAGAATTCCTAGGCCCACCGATGCACACAATCTTGGATTTACCACAACCCACAATCTGGCTTAGGGGTTACTAGGCTAGTGGCTTACTGTGATCCACAATCCAGTTCAGGGTCCACTAGGCCATGTGTTTGTCATTTCATGGATCCACCCCACTCAGCTTCGAATCCATTCGGAAATCAAACTCAGTCGAAGTATGAGAACCCATCTCATCAAGGACATCAGGAAATGGCAAGGAAGGGCTAAAAACATTGTCACACCTGGAAAAACCCATACCATGACAGAAAAAACCACATGAAACACCATGCATGCCAAATATAAAAAGGAAAATACACATGCAAATTGATACCTAAAAAGAATCTTGTTGTAGCTGCTTGATCTTACATTTCCCTACTTGATCTTTGTTTCATCTTTCCTTCTTTTCCTTTCTTGCTTAAATGCCAAAATGATCCAAGAAAACTCTAAGTGTCCAAGAGTGAGAGAGAGATAGAGACACAATAATGAGAGATCTCCAAAACTAAACTGAAAAAATGTTACCAATTGATCCTCATAAACCTTTTTATGAATGAGGCCTCTATTGTATTCATTTTCCTTTATTTTCCTTCATTTTCCTCCTCACATGCAACCTGTGACCTTTCACCTCCATTTTCTCCTAATTTCCATTATTTTCATAAATAAATGTTCAAAGCCTTAACCATTGCCTTGGAAAATTTCTTTATCCATAAACAACCAAATGGACACCCCCTAGGATGTCTTGCCCAACATTCAGCTTGGAATAAGTGTCCCATCAACCATGGTTATTATTTTTATCTCTTATTACATGGAATTTTCACCAGGGTTGTTACAGAACCCTCCCCCTTGAGGGCACCATCTTTGGTGTTGAATCACACATATACCTCAGCAAACTGCCTAAAGGAAAGCATATTGCTCATGGAGCTTTATAACATAGCTCGATGCAGTATCTAAAATGATCACCCTACTGAGTGCCAACCCACATGACAACATAAAAACATGATAGCATAACAAAATGATAGAATAGTAACATGACAATCATAATGACATGAGACCCATACCACTTATTAGAGCTTTATAACATAGCTCATGGTGGTATTTACATCCTATACATTTGTAAATATAGCAATATCACCAAAACATATACCAAGACACATATCAAAACATATACCAAAACACCATATCAAAACATATAACAAAACGCCATATCAAAATTGCTTTGCGTCAACCGGAAAACAAGGAAGGGTACATGGCCCACATCTGATCCGCCATCTCCCATGTAGCTTCATTGGGCCCAAAGTGCTTCCACCACACCTTAACTTGCTCGATTTCTCAGTTCCAGAGAATGAGCACCTTTTTTTGCAATATACACTAGGGCTCCGACTGGAATTATCCATTTGGTTCCACCTACAATACAACCCATTCAATCACATGATGAGCATCCTTAACATACTTCTTAAGAAATTATACATGGAATCCATCATGGACTTTCACTGTCGGAGGTAGTGCAAGTTGATAGGCTACTGGCCCAATCCTATCAATGATACTAAAGGGTCCACAAAATCGTAGTGCCATCTTGGCACATGATCCAATCTGTAAGGATCTCTTCTTTAGTTTGATGCTCAAGTACACCTATTCCCCAACCTAGAACTCCTTGAACAACCTATTCTGATCTACATAGCTCTTCTACCTATCATATGCTACCTTTAGATTCTTCTTGATCACCTGCATTTATTGTTCCATGTATGCCAAAATTATGGTCAAATAAGCATCATGTTAACCAAATCACTCCAATTGATAGGAGTATTGAACCTCCACCCATATAATGCCTCAAAAGGAATGATCCTCAATGACTCTTGATAACCATTGTTGTATGTGAACTCAACCATGGGAAGATATTCCTCCCACTTTTGTTGTTGATGCATCACATACATCCTCAACATGTCCTCCAATATCTTGTTGACCCTCTATGTCTATCCATCTATCTGCAGATGATAAGTTTACTAAAGGCCAACTTTAAGCCCAAACCTACAAACAACTCCTTCCAAAACTTGGAAGTGAACTTTGCATCCCTATCTGACACAATCTTCTTTGGAACACCATTCAACCTGACTACATCTTTGATGAATACATGTGCCACATTGCTAGCTAAGAATGTATACTTCATTGGAATGAAGTGTGTAACATTTTTCAAGTTTTCCACAACAACCATGATGGAATCATGTTTTCTCACTGTCTTCGACAACCCTATGATGAAATCCATGGAAATGACCTCCCATTTCCACTCTGGAATCGCAATCGGTTGTAGCAGTCCACCTGGATGTTTACACTCTACCTTTACTCACTGGAAATCGAAACACCTAACCATAAATTATGCCACATCCCTCTTCAGATTCATCCAATAATAAAAATTATTCATTGTATTCAATGTCTTCTAATAACCTAGGTGACCTGAATAAGGCTTCACATGAAACTCTCTCAAGATCACCTTCTTGAGCTCACTAATCTCTGGCACATATATCTTGTCTCTGAATCTGACCAATTCATCTGTTGTAAGACAATAATCCACATCCCATGCACCTACACCTATACATGTACCTATACCTATACTACCACATGTACATATACCCTTACATGTACTTGTACTCTGTTGTAACCTATGCACAATCTCCATATACCTGACATCTTGCTGACCTACCTGCAAGATCCTATCTTGTAAGTATGTCCCATAGGAGCTCATAGCTACCAAGTTATTTACCTATACCCGTCTAATGAGAGCATATGCCACCTTGTTCTATTTACTTGTGATGTACTTGATCTCAAAATCAAGCTCACTAGTCGTGGCCAACCATCTAGTCTATCGGGAGTTCAAATTCGATTGTTCAAATAAATACCTCAACCCAATATGATCACTTATCAATACAAACCTCCTACTTAAAATATAGTGCTTCCACATCTTCAAGGCATGTATGATCATTGCTAACTCCAAATCATGCATCGGGAAGTTCTGACTGTGCTTGTTTAGTTTTCATGACTCATAACATACCACTTTTCCATCCTGCATAAGTACTCCACCAAGTCCTCTATTGCAAGCATATGCGCATACTACAAACTCTTTGTCTGCATCTGCAATACGTAGCACTGGTGCATGTGTCAACAACTACGTAATGTGCTCAAAACTATACTCACACTCCTCTGTCCATTCGAACTTATTACCTTTATTGTGCAATGACGTAATGATCCAGGTGGATATTGGTGGCCACCCGCCTATTCCACTTGGACCCCAACCTTTGTTCTATCATTTTTTTTCAATTTCCTTAACTGTAGCACAGTTTACTATTTTTGCTAGTTTTTCATGCCTTGAACTTCTAGAGCCGTTTTGAGGCCCTAAACGACATTTTTTTGGTAATATTCCTTTAGGTTATTTCATTTAAATTTCATTTTTAGTTGTATTCCTCAGAGAGATCTTTCCAATGAGGTATCATGCATGTCAAACAGAGATAATATGACCAAGTTACGACCCGGGGAAGTTGGCTGCCCAACTAACCCCAACAGGGCCCATAAACTCTTGGTGTTACATCTCCTCGAGTTAGGGTTTTGGTTGTTTATGGTTTTCTCTTATTTTCCAATAATAAAAAGGCCCTTGAGCCTCATGGTAACTCAGTTGAGAGGCATGTGGCCGCCACATCTCTTCTCAAAGATAAGCTACCATTGCCCGAGCTAGTCTCATTTCCATTTTGTTTGTTAGCATATTTCATTATTTGATATTAATGAAAGGAAGTGTTATTTCTTTTGCATCTCTGTATTTATGGTTATATTTGTAATTTGTTGCATTTCTGTTTAAATTCAAATCACGTAATAATATAAGCAATATGTGAGAAGTTCCTTATGAACCTCCTATAATAGCCTGCCAACCACATGAAAGATCTCACCTCATCCACATTCTTAAGAGATACCCACTCCATGATGGCCCATATATTTTCTGGATCTACTGCAATTCCCTCCTTGGAAACAACATGTCCCAAGTAGTGTATCTCAATCTGAAAGAAACTACACTTGTTGAGCTTAGCATACAACCGATGCTCTCTCAACAACCTCAACACTATTGTTAAATGCTCGGCATGCTCTTCCTCATTTTTAGAATATACCAGTATATCATCAATGAATACATTAACAAGCTTATCCAAATACGAACGCAACACACTATTCCTCAAACACATAAATGTAACTAGATAATTAGTTTAGATAATTAGTTAAGCCAAATGGAACTACAACAACTCATAATTCCCACACTTAGTCTGGAAATTTGTCTTGTAAATTTCCTCCTCTTTGATGCGTACCTGGTGATATCCTGACCTCAAGTCGATCTTAGAGAACAATGTTTCTCCCTTCAACTAATCGAACAAGTCATCAATCCTCAGTAAAGGGTACTGGTTCTTGATGGTCACTTTGTTCAACTGTGTGTAGTCAATGCATAATTTGATAGTTCCATCTTTCTTCTTCACAAACAATATCAATGTGCCCCAAGGTGATACACTTGGCCTAATGTATCCCTTTTCCAACATTTCCTTCAACTACAACTTTAATTCCACTAACTCAGGTGTGCTCATCCTGTAAGGTGCTTTTGATGTTGGAGTTTCCCCTGGCACTAACTCGATGGAAAAGTCTACCTCCCTGTGAGGTGGAAACTCTATAATGTCCTCAGGATCATGAAATTGCTACAAAACTATGTACCTTCTCAACACATATGCATCATGAACCTCCTTACCCTTATCACTAGAAATGTGCACCACAAATAACATACACCCTTTCCTGTGCTACACTTTGCCTACATAGATATACCATCATAACTGATGTGGCTTTCTTCTTACCCTGGAAGACTCTTGTTCCCCATTTTCATCAACACACACAATGGATTTGTCATAATAATCTACCTTTGTTCTATGAAGATACAACCAATCCATGCCCAAAAACATGGTGTATGGTCCCAATGCTAATACATTCAAATGTGTTGTGGTAGGCATACCATTCAAATCAAATGCACAAGCTCTTACCCAATGGTGAACTCACTTATTTGTACATGTAGCCAATTGCACTAACCAAGATTCTACATGCAAATCCTTACTGAAACCTTATTTATCCACCAAGTCAAGACTAACATATCTATAATTAGATCCAAGGTCAATCAAAATAGAAATAACTTGATCACAAATCTTACCATCCATCTTAATGATAGATGCCTAGTTCTCTACATGTCTGTTGTCCATGGATGCATAAATACAAGGAATACTTTTCCCCACATCCCCAACAGTCTACACCTTTTGTGAACTATATATCTTAGGCCTACCACCCTAATTCTACGAACAATATCTCCTAAGGTGTTCCTCACCACATGTCCAACACTCCAACTAACCAATTCCCTCACCTTTGTGCTGTTGTTGTGACCCATGTCCCTGTTTAGCTGCATTAAACTTATTTTGTGGTGCCATATTTTCTTTCTCATCTGCATTCTGAGGCCTTGCTAGGCTTAGGATGTCATTTACCTTTACCTTTGTCTTTCCCTTTCCATCCTTGATGAGATTCATTCTTACGCTTTGACTTTTCATAGCAATTCTTCAATTTTCCAATGACTTCCTCAAGAGACTGAAGCTCATCATACTCAATCTGATCTCTAAATGCTAATGGAAAACCACTAATCGTTGAACTTTAGCCTTCTCATATGTAAGATACGGTAAATACCTCAATAGCTCCAAAAACTTGATCGTGTACTCTTCATATGTCATTGACCCCATCTTTAGCTCATAGAATTCTTTGGCCTTGCTGTCATAGTACCTTTCTAACAAGTACTTCTTCCTGAAACACCTACTGAACTCCCACCAACTCAAGTCATCCGCCCTAATATCTCTAACCCACTTCACATCTTCCCACCAAATGTATGCTTTACCTTTCAAGCTAAAGATATCTATTTTGGCCTTCATGTTATTTGTGTATTCATGCAACTCAAAGAATTTGTTCATCCCAAGTATCCAAGCCTCTGCATATTCCATCTACTTCACGTCTCCATCAAAAGTAAGTGGATATTCTTTCTTAAATTCATCTATAAAGTATCCCCTATCACTCCTCATGTAAGGATTATAATGATGACGATCATGATGTCTATCAGAACCAGAACTAGAATAGTACATGTACTCATCACCCTCCTATGCGGAGTGTCCAACAGCTTGCCATCTCTCACAGTGTCATCTTTATCCGATCTCTATCTACTAGGAGACCTAATGCCATATGCCCCATTAGTTATGTCCTCCTATCCATGGCTAATCTAAAGTGGCCTTTGTCGCTACAGTTCTGACAAAATTTGAAGAAGTATAGCATTAACCTTCGCTTGCTTCT
The DNA here is from genome assembly GCA_031772625.1 of Pinus tabuliformis. Classification (NCBI taxonomy): domain Eukaryota; kingdom Viridiplantae; phylum Streptophyta; class Pinopsida; order Pinales; family Pinaceae; genus Pinus; species Pinus tabuliformis. The sequence goes on from CM062818.1 coordinate 65,844,969, forward strand.
CTTATGCCTGTATGATCCTTTCATTATCTTCTTTACAACTCCTTATCTCTTCCTTCAACATCTCAATGTGTCTGCCAAATCATAAGAGTGCCCACCACATTGCTGATCGGATTCATAGGGATATTCCTTGTAGTCTACCATCTTGATATTCATTTTTACCTTTTTCCTCCAAGGCATAATATGTCAGATAAACCAAATCATAAAAAACCAACGTACCTTAGTATAATTTGGGTAGGATACCTCATTTGCGAGATCATTCAAATCAGTGTGATACATGTATAACATAATCATAACAACATATACAAATAAATGCATCAAATCATAAACATTATTCTAGTTAGAGTCCAATCATCAATGCATGACCATATCGACTACACATACCATGACCTCATGCATGACAACAACAATCATTATGCATTGTACACATGGACACATACAAACATCAACATGCATAAGAAACCACACACACACATTGACACATGCAACCAAGCATAAGCGAGCAATACTTGTAACCAATCCTATAAGAATGGTACATGTAACCAAACATACAAGAAAATTCAAACCTAACATACAATAATGTAACCAAGCAACATATAACAACATGTAAGCGACATAAAACAACATGTAAGTGACATACAACAACATCTAAGTGACATGTAAAAACATATAACTAGTCATACACTCATGCCGATGCACTCCACAATAACAACATCAAGTTCCTCATGATGACATCACTACAACCATGATCAACATTATGCAATGCAACAAGCACATGGAATGCAAGTGTAAGAGACAAACATGCAACTGACATGCATGCATGACCAACACATAGCCCATGCAGTTCGAGGGGTGAACCATGCTCTCTTACCACACTGTAACACCTTCCTCCCACATCTACCCGGGTAACCGGCCAACCGGAGTAAACATGCAACGAGAGGCTACTATGGTTGGTTTCGACCTCCTATGTGACCTTAAGGAAATCTAATCGACAGAAACACAACAAACAGACCTTCCACATCAGCTACAGGACCCCTAAGAACCATCATGCCAACACTTTAAGAAGCTTTCCCCTGGGTCCCACTGAAAATTTTGATCACTTTACCTCTAGACACTCTCATGTTATGGGCATGTCAGCATCTAGGGACCTCTGGACCCTATCACAGGTCTACATGCCAACGTTCAGGAACCAATTTGTCCAGTTCTTTGCCAGCATCCCCAGATTTGAGCCACTTTTTCTGGCCCAGAGACCAGGTCATTTCCCATAAGAGAATTATATCTTAAGATCAGTAAGATAACAGGGCAATAATGAAGTATAAGAAATTATTTAAACAAGCCCTTAACCAAACCCCCACTAGCCATGATAGACATTTCATCAAACATATTGCAAACATGTAATCTACAGGTGTAAACAACATAATTAAGCATATGGATCTCATACTTATTTGAGAATCGCTAAGAACCATTGTTCCCTCATGTCTTTTGTTGCATTATCATCTATTAGGTCATAGATACATTGTCCATTCATTTACAAGTAAAAACATACTGAGAGCCATACATAGTTGTTGTCATAAAACATACATATAACTAGCATAGTAACAATAGAAATACCATAAATATATCAGCCATAAAATCCACATATAAACCAATACATTTACACATGAAACCCAAGGGAATGAATTTATCATTAATGAATGCAAAAACCAACCGTAGATGGGACTACCACGTTCCACCTGACCATAGATTGGCTAAGCCAAGTCTCTCTTCAATCAATCACCCCCATGCCATATTCCAAGAATGAATGTGGGACTCATAACCAGCCGAAACAAAACAAACAAGCATGGATGCTACTGGAGTTCTCCACCTACACCATGAAGAATTTGAGTATCTCCTAGTCTCTCAAGCTTTACTGTAATCCATAGTCTAATCCAGGGATCACTAATCCCTACACCAAGACCCACCCTCCAAGATTTATTGTACATCCCATCCCAGAACTACTAGGCCCAACGAAGATAAATCCTTCTCTTAGCTTTACTATATATCTCTCCATTCACAAAAAATGATTCCTAGGCCCACCGAGGCACACAATCCTGGCTTTATGTAACCCATAGTCTAGCTCAGGGGTTAGTAGGTCAGTGGATTTGCAGTGATCCATAGCCCGATTCAGGGACCACTAGGCCATGTGTTTGTCATTTCGAAGATCCACCCCACTCAACTTCTAATCCATCCAGAAATCCAGCTCAACTGAAGTAGGAGAACCCATCTCATCAAGGCCATCAAGAAATGGCAAGGCTAGGCTAAAAGCATTGTCACAACCGGAAAAACCCATGACATTATAGAAAACAACCACATGCAACACCATGCATGCAAAATTTAATAAGTAAAATACACATGAAAATCAATACATGCAAAGAACCCTGATGTAGTTTCTTGATCCTGTCTTTCCCTTCTTGATCTTTGTTTCCTCTTGCCTTCTTTTCTTTCTTGCTCCAATGCCAAAAGTTCTCCAAGAAAACTCTAAGTGTCCAAGAGTGAGAGATAGAGAGAATAATGAGAGAGCTCCAAAATTGAACTGACAAAATATTACCAATTGATCCTCAGAAGCCTTTTTATGAATGATGCCTCTATTTTCTTCATTTTCCATTATTTTCGTTCATTTTCCTCCTCACATGCAACCTGTGACCTTTAACCTCCATTTTCCTCCCTCACTTTCGGCTTTCGGTACCTTTTGGCATTCCTCTAACTTGATAATGTCGGCTCACTAAATTTTCCAACTAATTTCTTTCGTGTTGCCTTAATTTTTCTAATTGTAAATGATCATCAACAAAGTTGGGGTTCATAGTGCTTGAACCAGGCACGTCATTGTTCATATTGTGTGAATAAATGGCACGTAAAGAATCAACAATGAAATTGGATTGTAAGGAAGGTAATCCAGCATCACTACTCTCAGCATTTACACTGTGGGTTTTAATGGAAGGTAAGATATCAACAGTGAAATTAAATTCATCGAATTTTGGTAGGTTGAAGAAATCAATACCTTCCTTAGATTCAGTGTCATCTATAGCCTCTACATCTTTAAGTTTTGTATTTTCAACAATTTCATCTCTTTTGACATTAAGGTCAATTTGTATTGTAGGTATTAAATCCGGTGTTTTAAAATCATTTAATGATTTTTTGTTTGTTGTATTTGTTGTAATTCTTCTTCAATTTCATTTAACAACTTAGATTTATGATATTCACTTAATTCCATGATTTCAGGACCTAAACTTAATGTCAAATTGTGTAATGGATAACATTCAAAGGATTGGATGGCTATGATACCACTGAAGCGACAAAAATTAGAGTTGTTGTGATTTAACTGTAAATACAAAATGTATTGTAGTAATATTTTTATTAATAAGATGAATAGTACAAGAGTGATGAATAGTACAAGAGTGATGAATCTTACAATGAGGGCCTACTTATATACCTAGGAAGGTTCCCCTTCATGACTGAGCATGTCTTTTAGACATGCCTTTCCATTTAACTAATGGTTATTTAAATAATCATTACTGGATTATTTATTATTTGTATTTTATTTTATTTTATTTGATTTGATATAAATTATATTCATAACAACTTGAGATTTCTTCCCTTTTCCCTTCTTTCCCTTTCCAATAAATGCAATTTTTTTCATCCTCGCCCTTGGATGAAGTCCCATCTCTAGTATTCTTCCTTATTTCCTCCTGTACCAAACCGGACCATAAGTGTTCACAATTTGGTAGTTTCTCCCTCCCATTCACTAAATCTTGGTAGTTATGCCATCTCTTGGGAAGGCCTAGAAGGGCTAAGCTTACCAAATCATCATCTGAAACTATAACACCAACTCTTGCAAGTTCATCATGACATTGTGCTAAGATACTTCTAAATAGAGTCATTCTTTTTCATCTTGATAATTCGAATTTTATCCTTGAGTGCTTGTTTCCTGTGGTCATTGCTACTTTGGAATAAATCTGTCAATGTCTTCCACATTGCATAAGGAGTTTCTTTCCCATGGAGATTGGAGACAATGTGGTCACGTACTCCCTCCAATAGTATTCTCCTTGCCTTGGCTACACACTTCTTCCATTCTACTAGATTCTAGGCATCATCTAATCCTTGTTTTGGGATGTCATTATCAACAAATTCCTTCAATCCATTGTCTTTCAACACTGCCTCCATGCATTCCTTCCAATCAACAAAATTTGAGCTTCCCTCAAGGGCATACTCGAGTCTTATTCCATAGAAAGCCATCCTTCTATTTGAATAATTTCTACTACATTGATCCTGCAAATTCGATCTTCCTGATAAACAAATTAGAACTTTCTGCTCTGATGTGAATCTTGCTCTGATGCCATGTATAAATTATGGTGTAGAATTGAAACTACTTATGAAATTTTCTAAATCACAACACGCAAACCTACGCTACTACTCTACGGAATTCAATTCACAATCTAGAACACAAATCATATACATGCAATAAGAATTAACACACATGCACAGATATTTATCTAGGAGGAAAAAACTGCTCAAAATCCCTCCTATATGTATTGCATTAATCAAATAATAGAGATGTAATACATATGCTTTCTCAAGTCTGAGCACAACCTGCAAGTGTATAGTCTATCTATCTGCCTAACAAACTAATTCTGGCCATAAGTTTAACTGAAGTCACACTTGACCTTCCATTAATTCCTCCAATAGTTGGAACTAGTTTAACTGACAATAACTCACTTTAACTTAATTAGATTACTACAAATTAGCAACCATGCATGCTTATTTAAACTCAAGCTTCCCCAACTCGAATTAACTAAATTAACTGAGTGGCAAGTGCCATGTCACCTCAGTTAACTACCTCCAAGATTTCTACTGATGTGGAAATTTGAATTTTCTCTATTTTGACCAAGGCAAGGTCAAACTAAGATTTTATTGTTGCATTTTCAACGGAGTTATGGGTTTTTTGACGTGTGGTATTAATAATCCATGGTATTAGCCCATGGTATTATAACACAACAAATTTACAAATTAAGAATATTTGTGATAACGTGGGGGTGAATCTCCATGCTTAAAAATCTTGTTACATCTTTTTTTAAATGTATATATGTTTAACTCACATATTAATTTTTTTATAATTACAATAATTTAAAATAAAATTATAATTTACTTAATTTTGATGGTTTTTCTTAATCTTCACAATGTGAAATATATCATTAAATATTTCAATGTATAACCACATTTACCACACATTTAATTTATATGATTACACCAATACTAAAACAACATTTAAATATTAAAAATTCTATTATATCAATAATTAAGTTGTAAAAAAACCCTACACTAAGCTAATCTTCAAAGAAAACATTAAATAGCTTTAAAAAAATCTTTTTGTAATCAATATTAAAGAAATTGGGCCTTTATTAGGAAAGAAGTTGGACCTTTACATATTAGGAAACTATTACATTGGTATGAAACGTTAATTAATTAAATAAATTTTATTTTATTTTTATATTTATATATATATATATATAAAAGAGAACCATAAAGTATTCTTCAAAATAAATAGCAAAATCAAAATTAAAATTATTTATATATATAACAATCCAATTATGTGTTTTATTGTGATCAATGGAAACATAAATTATTCAAATTATCAAGTGTCTAAAGGGAACCATCGGGATTTGAATAATTGCTGCCAATTTTAATAAATGTGATGTCATTGTCCTTTGGGGGTTTGTTTTGAGTGGATTATTTACATTTATCCACACATATAAAACAAGCAACTCAAATTTGTGTGCAATGTGGAGAAAGATTTGAAGATGGCATTGAGTGTTGCCATCGCAATGTTCTTTTAAGAAAAAGAGCATGTCGTGAAATTGTGTGAAAGGAACAAGAATTCAAAAGTTAGAAGAATTCAAAAACTAGGTGGAAAAACTTTTAGAAACTCAACAAAAAGCACAAACAAATATTTCCATATGACCTCGTCTTGCAAAATAAATAATTTTGATGTATAATTTCACTAAGAATAATTCTTACTACTATGTTAGTGAGATTTCATTTTATTTTTTATCAGCGAAAAGGAGAACTAGCTTAAGGAAGTACAAAGGAATGAAAGGAATTATTGGAAGCATGCAATTAATTTGAGATTTAATCGTTAAAAATATGTGATTCTTTCTAAGAAATCATAAGTTCAAATCCAAGGTGGTGTAGAGTGTGTATGCTTTCGTAGGTATATTTTTAGTAGCAAAATCATCGCACAAAGATGAGTCCACTATTCTACAAACAAGGGGGTTCCATACACTAATTTGGTGTCTAGTTTGTTCGTAATCTTAAAATTAGATGATTGTTATTATTATTAGACTTGCTACAGTTGTCATGTAATACCAACAATTGATTACTAATAAAGAAGCACACTATTATAGATTTCTAACGATATTTCAATACACGCATATACACACATAAGGGACATCCAAAGACATGACTTATATCTATCTCTAATCAACATTATTTTATGTTTTGTGCAAGAATTGAAATGAAACTGAAGTAACAAGAAGAGCTTCACTAACAAAGAAAAAATGGAAAGAAAGAGAAAGAATTCATAAAAGTAAACCAAAAAAGGGAATCCAGATATGTTACTATGTCCAACTAAAACTAGCTCAAATTAAAACCATGCAATAACATTAGTAAAGGATATTCTAAATATTTTACATGGAACATGTATGTTATCACATGAAATTTACCCAAAATCAAGCATAAGCCCATATAATAACCCAGTGAATTACATAATACATCTATGTGTTTCACATTAACATTACCTAAAACCAATTGTAAAATTGTAATACATATGTTCCTGCAAAATTTGTTAATAAAAAGGTAGATAAAAAGTACCATGGGGTTTCTGGAGTAGTAACTTTAAAGAGCAACATTTTCAAGTACAAAACATTAAACATAAAAAGGTGAATGAACTTTTGCTAATTTCACAATGTTATGGAGTATCATATATTCATCTTAACTATGAATTTATTAACATATTCCTTTCTATGCAGGTTGTGCAAAGATGTCAATTATTAAAGTAAATTTGAGAGTGTAGGATTTGATAGAGGAAAAGAAGGGAAAACAGAAGCCCAAATAACCTAGCATCAAATAGGCACTACATTAACCCACCATGGTGCAAAAGACTAAAGAACTAGTAGTAAGACCCATTAATTCAATTCCATTCAACATGATATCAATATTAAACATGATCTCTTAATGAAGATGGAAAGAATATTACTCATTGCTAGTAATGACAATTCCATTCAATACATTATCAGCGTTGAACATGATCTCTTCATGAAGATGGAAATAATGGCATTCATTATCAGCACTCATGAATATGGCAAAGACCACCCAACAATAGTAATCACATGTTCATACATATTGTGTTTGCCTTTATTTAATACAAGATGCACATTCAAAGCCATCATCCTTGAGCACTGTGAACTATTATTACAATATCTATCGTGTAACCATTGAGATTTCACCTTCATGGCCTCAAAACAACTCAGTCTGTTATTTGTGTATTTGATAGTGCCTCACCCAAATCCTTGCTTGAACACATTTCTTTAACCTTTGCATCTAAAAAATAATATTTTTGGCATTGTGTTTCCTTCTTAACCTACCATTTTTACTCCCTCAGATTCATTCAGTTCAACCCTATTGGAAAAATTGTATTGTAATTTGAAAGTACACATTTTGTAAACTCCATTGAACCGAGCAATAAATATAAATAATTAAATCGCCAATAATTAAACTTCACAACAATTAATTCTTCCATTTATAACAAAACATTCTTAATTTGATCATTGTGAATTATTATTACAATGTCTACTATATAACCATTGAGATTTCACCTTCATGGCCTCCAAACAACTCAGTCTGTTATTTGTGTATTTGAAAGTGCCTCACCCAAATCCTTGCTTCAACACCTTTCTTTAACCTTTGGCTCTAAGAAATAATATTTTTGGAACTATGTTTCCTTCTTAACATACAACTTGTTGTACTCCCCAAGATTGATTCAATTCAACAATATTGGAAAAATTGTAGTGTAATTTGAAAGTACACATTTTTTAAACTCCATTGAACCCAGAATTAAATATCAACAATTCAATCACCAATAATTAAACTTCACATCAATTAATTCTTCCATTTCTAACACAACACTCCTTATTGATTTTCACCATTATACAAATGAACAACTCAAATAAAACTCGATAGAGCTGAGAAATTGTTAGAATGAATTCAACTTTCATTAACATTTATATACATATAAATATAGCATTTAGATCATTGGATACAACTTCCAAGGTTTCTTGGACTTCTAGTATTTTCTTACCATAACCCTAATGGATTAGGTGTCCAACATTCCCCCCCCCTTAATCTGAAGGGGTGTGTACAAGTCCAAGAAGAGAGCTAAAGTGCAAAAATTCATGGCATCCAATGGCTAAATGTGCCCTCTGAAATGGTGTTTTAAGGAAGACCACAAACCAAATGAAGTAGAAGAACATGAGCTCTCTATTGATGGTGTTTTAAGGTTGACCACCAACTCTATAACTAAGGCTCAAAGCAATTCCTAGAACACTTTCAAATCTAGCTAGAAGTTGAAGTCTTTTACAAGTGGAAGTACTCTCTAATGATGGTTTGAAGATGCCCACAAATTGGTTTCGATTTGAAGATGACCACAAGCTGATGTAGAAGAAACTGAATTCTTCTGCAGGTGGTGGTTTAATGCAGGCCACTAACCAAAAACATGCTCATGAAGCATAAATTTGTCTCTAGATACAACTTTGAATCTGGCTATGGATGACTCTGTCTCTAGGCTCTAGTAATTGGCTCTGGTTCAGGTTGTGTCTCAAGCTCGATAAATCTTCAAAGTAAGTAGCTAACCATCAATCCCCTCCTGTCAGATACAAGGCGAGAAGATGAAGAAATCTCCAGTACAAGACATGTCAATAATCAAGAAAAATTTTGTGGCATGACTAGTATATCTTCTTGGTTGTTGAAGACCATTTCTAAGCAATTCATCTAAGGTGAACCTTCATTTTTGTAGGAGTCTTGTTTCTAGAACATTTTTCTGACACATGAGTGTGTTAGCCACAATGCTCACAAGGGTGAGAATCAAATGATCAGGTGCTCAAAAATCAAAGTGTCAAATTTTGTTAAACTTAGCTTCATATCAAAGAGCTCATCATTCTGATTCCATCAATGTGCACGACACTCAAATCTGAGCTCTTATGCAGAAGTTAGAGCAAGTCAAAGTTCATATTTGACTTGCTTACATGGCAGGATTGGATGTTGTGGCAAGGTCTTTCAGCGAATGAGGAGGTGTCAAGTGGAAGGCCACCGTTGGCCCCCACATATTGGGAATCGCATGTTGCGGGTGGGTCGTGTTAAAGAATGGGCCCCAAGCAAGGCCAGGGTTACGATGTGATAAATAGAAATCGCACTTCGTAATAGGGAAGGCATTGTAGAAATCAGCCCTGGCAGGTATCTGGTTGCGATGCGATCGCAATCACAGATCGACGAAGGGTCAGTGTTACGTAGAATCAGCCCCCAGAAGGTACCAAGTTGCGATGCGATATCACAATTACATATCGCAAACAGGGCAGAGTCCCACATAAATATAAGAACATCGGTACTCCACAATTGTGATTAGCGAAAGGATCCAGATGTGATAAGGTTATGTGGTACATTTTATAATGTTGTCGGGTCCGCGAAATCGCAATCGCACAATCCCCACCCCGTACACAAAACTTGAGCCTGCCGGTCCTCGCCGATTGTGATTTGCGATAAAACGGTTGGCTGAAAAATTAAGGCCCATTGCTTGGCAAAATTCTCACTCTATTAGCAGATTTTGGAATGAAATTGTTGGTTTCTGTTGGGTTTGGAGCAATTTGTGGAACGAATAGTGGGAAAATTAGGAGAAGTCATAACTTCTTTAGTTTTCCACCAAATTGGTTGCAAAAAGAGGCTAGATATCTATTTTTGAGTATTCTAAACTAATTGGAGTAGGTTTCAAAGGCATTTGAGCATTGTAAACACACTTTTGTTGCATTTGAGCATAATAGAGGGGCCCGAGCATTGGAAGCTAGACCAAGGAGACGTAGCCCTGGAGGGGTGAACTCCTCATCAAATCTTTGTGTTGTGTGTTGTATTTTGATGTTCTTTGTTGTCATTTTGTTGTTCAACATATATTTTATGTTAAATTGTGTATAACATTTACAGAAGAAAATCTCATGGGAATCAGTTAATTAAGCAAAAAAGGTGAATCCTTAAGCACTTGATAAGAAAATGATAAGAATATTGGGTTTAATTCTAAATGGGGAACTAGAACAACATTATTAATCTGCTCCATTTAAGATCAAGTTGGTATCAGAGCACTGGTTTTTTCTTACTAGATTTGCTTGTGCAAAGAAGGAGTATTGTTTGCTAGTTTTGTGTCATGCTAACAATGTTAAAACTCAAAAGAGGTGAAGGAAAGCTGGTTGGAAGCCCTGAAGTTGGGTCAAGGGGAAGAAGAGCAAGGTTGCCACAATCTCCAACACCAGTTCAGCCTCAATTTGTAGTTGAGACTCCAGAGATCATGTCTCATGAAGGAGAACCTACAAACATGATAGAAGATGAGAAGACCTTCATAAATGCTTTCTTTGATATGACAGAGATGGTCAAGGTCCCCTATGAAGAGAGGAATAGCAGGTTGCAAGGAGAAAGTTCCAAATGTCCCAAAGGAGAAGGTTCTTCAAGAGGAGGTAATGGAAAAGGAGGTAATGGGAATGGAGACAAACCTCCACCCTCTCACCATCTTCTTCATATTCTTCTTCACAAACATATTCACACTCTTCCACTAATACAACCCTTACTCATACTATTCATCATTCTTCAAAAGGAGCTGGAAAATCACCTCTACTTAAACTAGATGTTAAATTTGAGTTGCCCATGTATAATGGTGAAGTGAATACAGAGAAGCTTGATAATTGGATTCATCAGTTGAAAGTGTATTATAGAATTTAGAACCTTCAAGAGGATGATATCAAAATTCAGTTGGCTTCATTGATAATGGAGGGTGCAGCACTCATTTGGTGGGAAGCAAGGACTCAAGACGAGATTAAAAAACATGGTAAGACCTCTATTACTTGGTCTGATTTCATATCTACTATAAAAATATAATTCTACCCTTTAGCTCATATGCAAAAATCTATCATGAAATGGAAAAATCTGAAACAGTTAAAAGGTTAAAATGTGCAAGAGTATACTCAGGAGTTTAGGAGAAGAGATCTTATGCTAGGAGTAGACGTGCAGTCACAAGATACTTTGCTGAAATACATAGGAGGTTTCTATAGCTATCTTTGACACACCATTCTTATGTTTAATCCCATGAATCTTAATGAAGTCTGTGTTCAAGCTACACACCTCGAAGCAAGAGGGAAAAATGTACAAGAAGAAGGTCAGGAGAAGTCATTCCAGAGTGGTGAAAAAGGAAATAAATCTAAAGGAAAGTAGAAGAAAAATGCTTATCTTAAGAAAGAAGGGGAGAAACCTATGTGTAAGAATTGTTCCAAAGAGGGCCATGACGAAGCGCATTGCTGGAAGCTTCATCCTGAATTAAGACAGGAGAAATTTAACAATAAAGGGAAACAGAATACAAACATTGTTGTACAACAAGACTTGGGTTCCAACTCAGGTGGTGAAACAAAGATTGTAGCCACAGTCACTAAAGGAAAAGTCGTGGCAAAAACAAGCAAAGAGGAAGTCGTGGCAAGCACCAATGCAGCAAATAACTCCAACAATGCTTCAAATGAAGAAAACAGAATTGAGTTGTTCCATATCAGATTTATTTCCAAACATACCAAGATTGATACGTTGTTTGACAGTGGATCCCAGGCAAATTTAATTTCTACAAATTTGGTTAAGAAGTTTAATCTGGAAACTATGCCTCATCATAAACCATATCCATTGGGTTGGATAACCAAGGATGAAAATATTCAAGTCACAAGGAAATGTGTTTTCAGGTTTTCTATTACTGCCAATTTCGTTGATGAAGTCGAATTAGATGTAGTGTCGCTGGATATTTTTGGAATTGTGTTGGGAAGCCCATATCTGTATGGCCGGAAAGTCCTTTTCCATAGATTTTAGAACAAATATCATTTGTTCAAATATGGAGTGGAGTTTATTGTGAGAGCCCATCTTAGAAAGCTTAATATGTCTTTAGCAAGCATGGGGAAAATGAAGCGATTGGTCAACTCCAGCAAGAATCTCGTGCTCCTTATGATCAAGCAGAAGAATGACACGGAGTGTGAATCCTTTGTAGGTTGTGATGTGAAGCTGAAAGCCGAATTGGTTGATAGTCAATCAATATGGAGATCTGTTTCAAGAACCAAAGGGATTGCCACCAAAAAGGGGAATTCAGCACGAAATTCAGCTATAGCAAGATTGTCCAATCCCAAATATCAGTATGTATCGAATGTCAATTCTGGAAAGCTTAGAAATTAAGAAACAAGTCCAGATGTTATCACCAAAAAATTGATCATCTAGCCTAATTTACTAGATGGATCGAAGTACACCATGTAAAGCCAATTTTACCATAGTAAAATTGATTTCACTGTGAGAAATTACTTAATAAACCACCTTTGTTAAGTAATTTATAATAAAACCCATGAAGAATAATTAAATAAATCACTATTTATTTAATTTTCTTCTAGGAATAATTAATTAAAACATTTTTCAATTATTATTCCTTGTCATGTTTGACCCAATCATGAAAAATAAACAAATAAATCATTAATTATCGTATTTTTCTCTAAGAATAATTAATTAATCACTAATTAATTATTATTCTTTGTCAAATTTGACTAAATCCCTTAGGAATAATTAAATAAATCCTTATTTATTTATTATTCCTTAACCAATTCCTTGAGATGATAAATAAATCATTTATTTATTTATTATTTCTAAATAAAAGTTTAAATACTTTTTCCCTCCTAACCAAATATAATAAAATATTCCAAGTGGTATTCCAAGAATGGGGTTAATAACATTTTATTATTGCTCATTATTCGAGGATAACTCAATATTTTGTTATAAATAGAAGGGTTTTCCATTCATTATTCACTTTTGATTATTTTCATTGTTGCACTCACTGTTGTAACTCTTATTATTTTCATTGTCGCACACCATATTTTTGTTGGGTTTACACATTATAGAGGAGAGAGACTCTACACAAGCTGAATACGTTTGAGGATAGCCAAGAACCCATCCCATAGAGGGGGACTGGTAACATTTATTTTTTCCCTTCACAGGTGTTATAATAAAACTATTCTTTGTATATATGGTTTCCATTGGATGATTGGAGTTATTATTATTTCTTTTTGTTGTTTAACTATGATCATGGTAGGTTTTGTTTCTATCAGTTACTGCAGATCTACAATGTTTAGCAGCCATTTATATTATTGATATTGTTTGTCATCCACAATCTTAAGTGGGTTCTTTTCATACATCTTTGAGAAGAAAACACTACAACAAAATTGGCGACTCTACTGGGGATTTTTTTATTGTTGCCAATTACAAAATTGGCGACTCCACTGATTTTATACTTCAGATCCAGAAACTTGGGTAACTTTCGGTTTTCAACTTAGGGTTTCTTCTTCTTTTTTAGTTTCTTAATGTTTCCTAGATTTTTAACCCTAGATCTGTTAAATTTCTGACTTCCGCAAGTTTTCTAGTCTTTTCCGCAGGTCACAGGAACCAGCCGCCATAGAGACGGCAGTTTTTACTGAGATTTGAAGACTGACAATCACAAAGCAGAAATCATATTTTTTAGCCCAACAAGTGTGATCCCACCAGAAAATAGGTCAGTACCTACAATTTTTGGTTTTTCTCAGATCTGTTTCTAGGTTTTGCTGAGAGTTGTTTGTTGGGTTGTTTTACCTTTATCTCATCCCGCTTAGGCCTTGATTGTTACAGGGAAAAGTGTCTACTCAGAACTGCTTATCCCACTAAGGTGTGACAGCTGTAGGAATTTACAGGGTAAGTTCCTCAGAAAGAACACCAAAAGGACACCGCTCACAACCAGATCACAGATCAATACACCAGTATTTTTGACGTGGTTAAAACCCTCAAAGAGGGAAACAGTCCACGGCCTGAGCCAACGCGGCCACTTCAGGCAATTTATTAATCAAAGAATAAAAATTTACATAAGCTTCTCTCATGCACGGATTACCCTACAAATGACCCTCCATGCGCTTTAAATAGAATTCATGGACCAATCGGGTGTCAAGCCACGGATCAAGTGTCGGTAATACCGAGGAGAGAATGAACCGTCGGATCACTACATATCGTGACCGTCGGATTGTAAGTTACAAAATGTACAACGGTAAAGAAACACACTTTACCTAACTCTATACTAGACCAAGTTGTACTTAACTATTTCCTATGTGTCGGAATATCCTAACATCCCCCCTTAAGAACAACTTGGAATAGGATTGAAGGATTTACAAATATGACACAATAGGAGAAGGAAGGAGGCACTAGAGCCTATCCCCCCTTAGTGACAACTTCCTGAACTCCAACCATAAATCGAAGTTTAGTGAACTTCGCCTCTGTGAGAGCCTTTGTGAAGATGACTGCAACTTGATCATCTGTTGAACAATATTTCACTTCAAGAACATGGTCGTGAATGAGCTTTCTGATGAAGTGCATGTGCAGTTCAATGTGTTTGTTGCGCTGATGTTGAACTGGATCTTTGCATAGCTGAATGGCACTTTGATTATCACACCAAAGTGTAGTCGGATGCTGCTGCTGAAAGCCAAATTCTGACAGGATCTGACGAAGCCACAAGGCTTCCTTACTAGCTTCTACGGCACCATGATACTCTGCTTCTGCTGATGAAAGAGAAATGGCACCCTGTTTCTTGCAAGCCCATGTAATAGGTCCTGAACCAAGAGTGAAGACATAACCGGCAGTAGACTTCCGATCATCAGGGTCACCAGCCCAATCAGAATCAGTGAAACCAACCAATAGAGGAGCTGCTTCGGCACTGTAATGAATCCCAAACTGAACTGTACCTCGAACATAACGAAGTATTCTTTTAGCTGCTTTCCAATGACTTTCACGTGGGTTTTGCATAAACCGAGCAACAAGGCCAACAGCAAAGGAAAGGTCAGGACGAGTGTGGGTTAAATACAAGAGTTTTCCTACAAGTTGACGGTATAAGGTAGCATCAACTTCAGGAGAAGTACAAGTGACTGAAAGTTTGACTCCAGACTGAAAGGGAGAAGGGGCTGGCTTACAGTCTTCCATGTGAAAATGACGAAGAATATCACAAGCATACTTGGACTGGGAAAGGGAAATACCCTCCTTGGATTGCAAGACTTGAAGACCGAGAAAATAGTGTAAGTGTCCTAAGTCTGTCATTTCAAATTTCTTTTTAAGGCTGGGATTCACATGGTTTATAAGGTTCGGATCACTACCAGTGAGGATAAGATCATCAACATAAAGAACAAGGATGATAAGAGACTTGCCCACTCTCTTGGTGTAGACAGTATTGTCAGAATGACACCTAGAAAAGCCAGATTCTAAAAGAAAGCTATCCATTTTGGCATACCAAGCTCGAGGAGCTTGCTTGAGACCATAAAGGGATTTCTTAAGTCGACACACAAGGCTGGAGTCTGTTTGTATGAAGCCAATGGGTTGTTCCATATAGATTTCTTCATGCAAGTCCCCATGCAAGAAGGCAGATTTAACATCCATCTGATGGACTTCCCATTTGAAGGAGGCAGCAAGGGAAAGAACAAGACGGATAGAGTTCATTTTGGCAACAGGGGAGAAGGTTTCAGTGTAGTCAATGCCTTCAACCTATGAAAAGCCCTTAGCAACAAGATGAGCTTTATGTTTATCAACTTTCCCATCTGGTCCATACTTGGTTCTGTAAACCCATTTGCATCGAACAAGTTTTCGTCCCTTTGGTAAAGGAACAAGATCCCATGTATCATTTGCCAATAATGAATGATATTCTTCATTCATAGCTGCTTCCCAATCTGGATGGCCTGAAGCTTCTGCAAAGGTGTCAGGATCATAATTTACTGGAGCTTGAGCCAGTAAAGAAGAGGCTCTCTCGAACTGAGAACGTGTGCGTCGCTGATCTGTAGGATCACCGGCAAGATCACCTGCTGCATCTCGAGTAGCACGAACCCATTTTGGAATCTCAGGAGCTGAAGGAGGATCCTGAGATGGTGGGGGAGGATTGTCATCCTCACTTTCATCATCTGAAGAAGAAATGTTTTCAAAGGTAGAAGAGATAGGGAGAGGTGGCACATCCGCCGGACTAGGCTCGCAGGCCGATATATTTTCATCAAATTTTACATCTCTTCTAATGATAACATTTTTGGACTTAAATGGAATAAGTCTATAGCCTTTTACATCTTCAGAATATCCAACAAAAGTACATTTTTCACTCTTAGGTTCTAAAGCTTTATGCTTTTCATCTGGAATATGGGCCCACGCTTCACTTCCAAAAACACGAAAGTGACTTACATCTGGTTTGATTGAGCTCCATGCTTCTTCTGGAGTGATATTCTTTAAAGCCTTAGTAGGAGTGCGATTTATTATGTAATTTGCACAGTTAATTGCTTCTGCCCAAAAACTAAGACCAAGTCCTTTAGATTGTAGCATACAATTAGCCATTTCCTTTAAGGTGCGATTCTTCCTTTCAGCTACACCATTTTGTTGTGGAGTATATGGAACAGTATGTTGCATTTGAATTCCATTCTCAGTGCAATAGTTGATGAATGTGTTTTTAACATATTCACCGCCATTATCAGATCTTAACTTAAGAATTTGATGTCCAGATTGTTTTTCAACAAAGGCCTTGAAGGCCAAAAAAGTGTTAAATACTTCACTCTTGAGTTTTAAGAAGTATACCCAAGTGCGTCTGGAGAAATCATCAATGAAAGTTAAGAAATACTTGCAACCAGAGAATGACACAACTGGAAGTGGACCACATAAATCACTATGCACAAGCTGTAAAGGGGCTGAGGCATGCCAAGAGGCACGTTTTTCAAAACTGTCCCGATTATGTTTTCCGAGTACACATCCGGAACACACACCATCTCTGCAAGATATCATAGGAAGACCTGTCACCATATTTTCTTTACATAGATGCTGAAGGGAGCGATAGTTTAAGTGACCAAATCGCTCATGCCAAAGTTTGCTCACTTCATCGTTATGAGCAACAAATACTGAGGGAAGATTTGATGACCCAAAGTTGTGAAACTTATACAACCTTGTAGAATCATCAGCAATGCCAGTAGCCAAAATCTGTTTAGGATCTTTTAAGTCCTTGATTACAACATCATGAGGTGAAAATTCAACGATTTTACCTTCACCTGAATGAGTTATCTGATATACAGATAGAAGGTTGCAGGATAAGGTTGGAACACATAATACATCATTAAACTGACCATTGTCTAGATGAACAGTTCCAGTCCCTACAACATTAAGAGATCTATCATCACCAACATATATATTTTTGGTGTTACAATCATTTAAAGAAGAAAACATGGCTTTGTTTTTGGCCATGTGATAAGAAGCTCCAGAATCAATGAGCCACTCATGAGAATGAGAAGAAGAAGATACATTTAATGCATAACCAGACCGAGATGATTGACAATGACATGCAGAAAGTGTCATTCCTGAAGATGAAGTTGAAGTTGAATATTGCCCCAAATGAATGTTATGCTTCTTCATTGCTGCTTCCAAGGCTTCATTCTTTTTAAAGCATTTTGATTCTAAGTGGCCATCTCGATTACAAAAATTGCAATGTCTATCAATCTTCTTCCATTTGTTTTTATTGGTCTTATCATTTTGCTGAAATGATTTTTCATTTTGGGGCTGAAATTGCTTAGGACCCTTGTTTGGTTTAGGACCATTCTTTTTAGGATATGACTTCTTAGGATTCTTTGAATTTGGTTGCTGTTGGGCGGTTGACGCTTTCTTCGAAGAGTTTCCAAGATTAAGAAGACCAAGGTGTAAGAGTTTTTCTTGTTCTCTTATTAAAGAATCACAAAAAGAGTCAAAGGAAGGGGGCTTGTAGTCTTTTCCTTGAGAAATGAAGGCTTCTCTTGTAGAATGGAAGGTGGAAACAAATACAGAGTAGGCTGGTCCCAACTTAGTAAGGATGGAATAAATAAGGTTACTATCTTTTTTCTTAACCTTAACACCTTCCAAAAGATATCTAAGGGTCTTGAACTTAGACAAGAAATCTTCAATGCAAGAAAAATTATTAGGGTCAAATGTAAGCAACTCATTTTCAAGTTGATGGGCTCTAATTTCATTTTTAATCCCAAAAACTTTATTGATTTGTTCCATTGCTTCATGAGGAGTATCAAGTTCTGCAATATGGAATCTAAGATCAGGAGAAATAGACATCCCTATCAAACCACGTGCTTGATCTTGTCTATTTTCCCATTTAGCAGCCTTGTCTTCATCTTCCGGTTTCTTTTCTTGGCCTGTGGCTATTCGGTAGAGACCTTTACTTCTAAGTAAATCCTCCATGTAGGACAACCATTGGAAGTAGTTGGTGTTGTCAAGGGTAACTTGGTATTGAATTTCCATTTCAACAGAAACTAAAGCTGAAGATGCTGAAATTAAGTGTTCCAATGGATAGATCTCGAAAAATTAGGCTGGTTTAAAAAAAACGGCTCTGAAAAAGGCTTCCGGGTGAAGAAGTTATGGCTTTTTGAAAAAACGTTGTTGAAGTTGCCGACGAAGTGCGGGAATGTGCAGAAATGAAAAAGTCCGCCCCCACAAAATGGAGACTTGAACCCAAGACCTCTACTCTCTTAAAATAGCTTTGAACCAATTGATCTATACAAAAAATTTGAGAGAGAGAGAGAGAGGGGGGGGGGGGGCTTTGGGTTGCGTGCTTGCTTTGAGAAAGCTCTTTTTCCCTACAAAACAAAAAACACAAAACCCAACACGGACATGCAAAGAAAACGAACCTTGCGGCTCGAAGTTAGCTTTACCCAAAAAACTAAATATTTTCAAAAATTGAACCTTGCGGCTCAAAGTTAGCTTTAGCTGAAAAACTAAATATTTTTCTCAATGTTTTTGATTTTCTGAGATCACACTAAGGTGCAGGGAAAAGAGCATACGCATGAGAAAAATCCTTCCTTTCTGTTCTGATTTGCCCAGATCGCACAGAGTCGCAGGGCAAAGAGCATACGCAGAAATGAAAGGTATAGATCCGGTTAAAAAAAAGCTAAATAAACCGAAACCGAAATGAGCAGAGAGAAAATAACAGTAAACTGCAAATAAACACTGTATACCTCCAGATCTAAAAAATGACGCAGCTAGGGCTACCGGAAACCTTTTCGCGTGAAACGAAAGGGGTTCCTCATTGGAACAGATGCTCCGAACACAACAGAGTAGTTCTCTCGGCCCGAAAGCAGTCAGAAACAGCAGATCTAGGAAACGGCAGTCGGATGCAGTTCTACCGGCTTCAGATTTGGATCACCAACGGACGCGGCCCTCAAATAGCTCTGATACCATGTAGGAATTTACAGGGTAAGTTCCTCAGAAAGAACACCAAAAGGACACCGCTCACAACCAGATCACAGATCAATACACCAGTATTTTTGACGTGGTTAAAACCCTCAAAGAGGGAAACAGTCCACGGCCTGAGCCAACGCGGCCACTTCAGGCAATTTATTAATCAAAGAATGAAAATTTACATAAGCTTCTCTCATGCACGGATTACCCTACAAATGACCCTCCATGCGCTTTAAATAGAATTCATGGACCAATCGGGTGTCAAGCCACGGATCAAGTGTCGGTAATACCGAGGAGAGAATGAACCGTCGGATCACTACATATCGTGACCGTCGGATTGTAAGTTACAAAATGTACAACGGTAAAGAAACACACTTTACCTAACTCTATACCTAACTCTATACTAGACCAAGTTGTACTTAACTATTTCCTATGTGTCGAAATATCCTAACATGCCTTAGAAACAAACATAGTAAAGCTACTTTCGTTTTTCCTTTATGAATTATAGATAGAGAGGAACAAAAAGACCAACCTCTGTCTTGCGCTAATCTCCTGATTTGATTCCTCTCTTCCTTGATAGTCTTTCGCTACTTGTTCCCTTGCATGCCCAGCTTCACAAAGTACCTGTAAGATCACAGTAGCATAGCACTCTACAAAGACATGGATCTATAATCATAAACAATCTAGGATCAGATGTGAATTGACCATACAAATGCAGCAAACATCAATGACACAAGAATATGGAGGAAAACTTGAATAGCTTTTATTGATAAACAAGAAAGAGCCAAGAGGAGTTACAACCAGTTGTTCTGACCCAGCATCAACCTCTCAGCAAGGAAGCCCCTCTTCACCTCATACAAAGCTTAGATCACCCAACAATCTGATGTTTGTCTCAAGAAACCAACAGCAATTCCTTACAATATGCAAAATTCCAGCCTCCAACCTCCTGGATCTCTAGGATGAGAGATCTATATATAGATATTTTCAGAGGTGTGAGTCAGCTCTGGGTTTTTGATTAGTGTCTTCTCTCTGATAGTTCTTGCTTCCACTTGGAGATCTCATTGATCTCTTACTCATCCTTGGGCGTTTCTGAGAGGCAAGTGTCCCAGGAGAAGTTTCTGGAAGATTCCAAGATCATCCACCTCGCAAATTGTCTCCGCCACTTGTCTTTTATCATCCATCGCACCCCATAGAAGAGCTTTTTGAAATGCAATGCACTTCCCGTGTGTACAAGGTGAGATGCATCGCACCCTGGCCATGGAACAAGTGAAATGATCCAGTTTTGATCAGTTCTGAGTAGTTTTTCATGGAGAACTTCTGGGAGAAGCTGTAATCAGTTGACCTTGTTCCTTTAGGGGTTAGAACAACACTTTTAGGGACTTAGGAGCCCTTGGTTTATGGACATTTCATGCTTGGGGTTGTAGTGCCCAAAAATGTCTATAACAGTTGCCCCCTAAAGCATGAGGTTGTTAATCTTTTGATGTCGGGTGAGATGCTTTATTATGAGGATCCGAAGTTCTTTCAAGCTGGGAGGAGACCTGTAATAAGATACAATACAATACATTATCTTCATAATATTTTCATGATCTAGCTGAGGCGGGCATTCCCATGCTCAGCTTTATAAATTCATTTTTATGTACATAGGACAGACAATCGTCTGAGTGTAGACTGATGATTCTGATAGAGCCATCATCCCTTTGATTGGATGATTATCTGTGCAGCAATAATGTACATTTGATGTTTTTATTTTCCTGAATGTATATCGCAGCCCAGATGGATGAAACTAGATCCGGGGTCTTCAATCTCGTTCGATCTTCACTCGAAGTACAAGTCTATCCATGTGAGAAATGTTCTAAAGTCGAACATGGAAAGACATCGCTTGATTACCAGCCAATGATATAAGCTGTTAACAAGCGCGAGAGGAATCACCAATAATGATAATGACCCTCAAGGTACTGCAGTGCAATTCACGTGGTGTGAATAAAGGACTTGGCATCAAACACCACGTAAAATCTTTCGGTCGAAGGTCATTGATGTAAACCTATCACCGGAAGTGAGAAACTTGCCATTGAGGCATGCAAGCTTCAAAGTACTGAATGGGGTGTTCCTAGATCAACTTCTTGGATAATGAGCTGATGTTGACAAGAAGTGATCTTTCATAGGAGGGCCTTAATGAATCCCACATCAATGACACGGAACGGAGCAAATGATTTTAATGGAGGTGAAAACGATCTGGTGATATAAGGTTCAGGTGGGGATCATGAAAGAATGGAGTATAAATGTATTGTAGTGGGTGAGACACAGGTGAATTCTCTGAATGACTTCTCTTGAACATATCGGCGACACTGACGTGATGGATTGGTAGCATTAACCCCAAATTTGGATGGTGTGATGGGACCATGGTGATTTGACCGGTGAATGAAACAACCCAACCCGACTTGGATGCGGAGTGAAAGTGTCATGTTCAAGAGCGACTTGCTACCAACAAAGTTTCTTCAAGTTTTCTTCCCAATTTTTCCCCAGTCATTGCTGACCAGTACCTCTTTATTTTTATCAAGCTTGAGGAGGATAACATATGCTTGTTCTATAATTTTCCCTTCGGGCAAACCCATCGCTATGTTTTAACGAGCCTAGCGATAGTGAAACTCGTTCTCGTCTATAGACAAGTTTGTCGCTATTAAAATTTTAACGAGTTTAACGACAAAGATAACTCGGTCCTTTTCAATTTTAGAGAGTCTGAAAAGGAACGTAAAGGAAACTCCAAAATTCCTTTTTCGTCATCTAATCCCTTAAGTCCGAAAAAGTATAAAACAATACAGAAGGGATGAATTTTCGATACTTTTAATGAGCCGAACAAAACAAGCGCTCGATCTTTTTGTGTAATGATCCCTCAAGTCCAAAAAGATTAAAATTTAGAGGGATAGCACTTCCGGTCCCTTTAACGAGCTAGAGAGGCCAATGGCTCGGCAATCTTTTCATATTTTACGAGTCGGTTGAAAAGAGCTTAAAGGAGACTCGTCTTTTGAGGAACGGGTGATAAAATGGGTAGCAACTGATTCCAGGTAAGGTTTGGAATTTTCCAATCACGGCAGTGTTACAAGGATGGCTAATGAGATCACTCTTCGCAGTTGTTCCTCAAAATGGGTAAACAATCAAATGGAGGTGAATGATCGGCCAATGCAAAAGTGGAGGGGACGGTGCAAACATGACCAAGGATTTAATGGCTGAAGTACTACATTCACGATGGTTATTTACCGGGGAATAGTTCATTTTTTAATGAGCTTAAACGCGGGGGGAAACATTTTCTCATGGCTTATGTTTATTTTTTAACGAGCTTGAACTATGCGCTAAAACTGCTCGATGCGGGTTTATTTTTTAACGAGCTTGAACCCTGCAGTAACACTGCTCGTGGCGGGTTTATTTTTTAACGAGCTTGAACCCTACAGTAACACTGCTCGTGGCGGGTTTATTTTTTAACGAGCTTGAACCCTGCAGTAACACTGCTCGTGATAAGTTTGCATGCCCCCCAAGCTTCATTGCATTCAACTCGATGGTTGGAATGAAGGTTTACCTTCGAGATCTTTGAAATACTCGACTTGGATTTTACGAGATCGTAGTCAAAGACTCGATTTGGAAAGGGAGCTGTTTCATTTTTTAATGAGGTTGACACTGGAAAAGAACTATCCTCAAGACTCCTTGTTTCATTTTTTAACAAGGTCGACACGAGATAAGAACCATCCTCGAAATCCACCATATTTGCAGTATTTGATAGAGAATCAAAAACTGAAGGATGATTAAGGTTGCTGGAATAATCTTCGTGGTAATTTGGAAGATGTGAGCGATGGTGGTAATCTTCCCATGGTGCCTCTCCTATCATTGAATGAATGATTCCTTCGTCTGTTGAATGTACATGCGACGAAGGATTTGAAGAGGTGTCATATTCCTTAGACCTATCTATCCAAACACTCGATGAGCGTTGATTTGGGTTTGCCCCCCAGGCCAAGAAAATTGATTGCTACAATATTTCTAAAATGGCGATGATCCATGCTGACAAAATGTTTAGATATAGAAGATTTCATATTCCACTGTGGCCACTTCCGCCAGATTACTCGGAGGCGGTAGGGAAAAAGTAGCCATTAAGGCAGGGTCTTTTAGGAGACCTGCTCCAATATTTTGGAGCGAATGATTGCTTCCATGGATCATTGGAATGCTTCCCGTAACTTGTGAACTGTTGGGGAGAAATGTTTGTTGGTTGACAATTGTAATTCCTCCTTGGAAGGGAAATGCAATCTTCCTGAAGCAGGTCGACACAACTGCCGCCATGGCATATATCCAGGGCCTTCCCAGTAGGATGTTGTAATCGAGGTTTCCGTCGATTACTTCAACATTAATTTCTACTATTTTACCCCCCAGTTCAACTTGCAAGTTACTTAAAATCCTGTATGGAGTGTATGATCGTCCATCAAATGCTTTTAACATTGTTGACGATCGCGACAAGGGTGGTGAGCCTAAATTTTTCCAGCAACTCATCGACATAATACATGTGGATGCCCCCTCATCAATAATTGTTCGATGAACAGTTTTGTTGAGGGCTTTCACTTGAATAAGGAAAGCTAGTTGAGCTGGTAACTAAGGGTCATATCCTTTATGATCAAAGGCCACAAGATTGGAATCCATTGGGTCAATCCCACCTATTGCTGATAATAAAGCTTGCTCTTGAGAGAGGTAATTTTGCGGTACCTCAAGTGTCGACATAGCGGACGGCGATTGGGCCAGGTATTATATTATAATTATGTGCTATTTTTGCACGAGGATTAAATGTCGATTTGTGTACTACTCCCTTTGGCGACTTTATCATTTGTTTAGGAATGATGGGTGGCACAACTTCGGTCAAAGTTGTTGTCGAACTACTAGGTTGTTCATTAGCCTTGTTATTCGACAGCTGTGGATTCCCATAATCTTTATTCCTTGTCAAAGCATCATTTTGTTGCTTTGATATAGACAACATAAGCACTTGGTATTGGGAAGCATTTTGATTAGCAACCAGTTTGGTTCTCGGGTTTGGAAACGGATCAGTCAATACTGCTGAGGTTTTTGAACTCTTAAAGAGTTTCTTAACTTTAGCTTTATGTGGACAATCTCTCGTCCAATGATCCTCATCGCATATATGACACCCTGCAGGGGGTTTCCTTTGCCCAGAAGGGTTTGTAGAAGGTTTTTCAGGAGATGACTCATCCTGCTTCTTCTTTTTTTTTCCTTTCTTTTTCTTCTTGCCCCCTGGTTGCTTCAGTTGTTTGCCCTTGTCGGTCGACACGGCATTTACTCCCGAGGCAAGAAGTTCCTCATTTGCATTTTGACTAGAAATCTTACGGGCCTTTTTAGATGTAGCCTTTGTCGATTTCGTGTCTGTTGCACCAATCACGCCATCGCCGGCATGAGAGTCATTGTTTGATTTAGGAGTAGGTGGAACAGAAAATTCTGGTCTGGGAGCGTCAGGGATTTTATCGTAGAGCGTGCCAGACTGAGTATAAATCAAGTCTAAATATTGCGCACGAGCAATAACTTGCTCTTCAGTGACGACTCCTCCCTTTGCCACATCTTCTGTAATGGAAGGTAATAATGACTTGATAAACCATTTAGCTAATAGCTGATCGGGAACATACATTTTTACCATTCTACGACGACGTCGCCACTCATGTATATGATCAGATATGTGAGTGGCCGTTGTTTGTTTGAAGTTGGTAAGGAGTTTCGTTCCCGTTTCGTCCTTATCGGTAATTGAAAATGGGTTAAAAAGGTTGTGGCTAGGGTACTGAAGTTGTCGAATGAAGCTCTAGGCAATTCGATATCCCATTTTTTTGCCGGACCAGTTAACGTCCTCTGGAAAAGGCGAAGCCTAATCGAATCATCATTTAGGGTGTTTGATGAACACCACAGATGAAAGGTCATCACATGATTTGACGGATCTTCACCCAGATTTCCATTAAATTTAGGAATATCTGATGGAATTTTATGCGGAATCACTGGCCACCAAGGAGCGTAAGCGATTGGATCGTTTGTTAACTGTTTTAAATCAGGTAACTCTAAAGTTGCCACAAAGGGTAACTGTTGATTCAGGTTAGGTGAAGCATACCCAGGATAAGATGGGATTGCCTGAGCAGTTGGTCTTTGCATACCGGCATAATGCATTTGATGCTGGTAACTTTGGTAAGGTTGGTGGGCATGACCATTGTAAAATGGTTGATTTTGACCGTTTTGAATATACGGCTGTCCACTATTTGCAAAAATTTGTTGCTCAGAACCTTGGTATACTTGTTGGAGTTGCGGTTGTTGGTATTGTACTAGCCATGGTTGTGAAGCCATGTGTTGTTGCCTGATACTAACAGTTTGACCAAGATGAGGGGTAATTGTACTCGTCTGAACCTATGTCATTCCACCAGTCGGCGATTGTGGTTGAGTCGCAGGGTCAAGGGGCTGTTGCATTACAACCTGAGAAACCTGAGGTTGGCATACAACAGGCAGCGCTTGAACTTGCGACACCGTCACAATAGCTGGCATAGTTGGTATATTTGACATAGGTAAGCATTGTTGCATCGAGTATACAACTCTTGGTTGTTGAGGTAGTATTGGTACCCAACCGCTAGAAGTAATTCCAACATAACCCGAATTTTGTTGTGAACTCCCGTATGGTTGTCCCCCCGGAGGGGATAACGAAAGGGTATACTGCCCCCCATACGGTGGTAATCCAGAACTCAAGGGAATGGTTTGCCCTTGAGGGTCAGACTGCCTAAATTGACCTCCAAATGGATCAATTTGTTGAGACTCAACATAAGATTTTTCGGATATTATTCCGGATGAACAAACAGGAACAGACCATACTGTCGAAATGGCCCCTGAGTGGGCTCCTTCTAGCGATTGAGAGCTAGTTGGGACAGATGGTATACCGGCGAACATTGTTGGAGTGATAGCAGGGGGTTCTGCTGTCGCTGTGTCAGACGACACAGTCCTAGATGTCGACGGTTGTTCAGACATTTCTAGTCTATCCAAAAGATTACCTAGCGATTCTACAGGAGCTTTCGCTGGCGGTAGACTAACTTCTAATGAAGAAGGATACAGAGTGATCCCGACTCCAAATTGCGATGGAGTACTAGTTGGAGGATCTTCCACAATCTCTTCTATGGCAATCAGACCAGGTGGAAGGGGTAGACCGTCAGGTCCGTAGAATATTTCTGGTGCCGAAGAAGGTATGGAATCGGGAGCGACAGATGTTTGAAGAGCAAGACTCTCCGAACCGATTGTAAATGGAACTGGTTCGGTAACACAAGTGTTTACCCTCATACTAGAATCAGTACTACTGTCCTTCTGTGGCTGCTGAACTTCTTCTGTAGAGGCAGGGATTCCATAAATGTTTGGAGTAACCGGAGTCTCTGATGTTGTTGGAACACTTGTTCTAACTTTAACAGGAGATTTGGAACCGGTTAAACGAGTTCGCTTTGTCCGTACTAGCTTCGATTCCGAAGACAAAGACGGTTGACTCGTAAGCCTCCACGAACAACGGGGTTTCAATTGACTTTGTTCCACGATTGCGGATTACTTGATCAACTAAAAATAAAGGGGAAGTATGTTTCCGACTTAAATGAATTTTAGACGCTTTGACACAACTTGTTTTTTCAATTTTTAAGAGTCGAGAAAAAACAAAAGATGACTCTAGTCTCCTTCGATTTTTAATGAGCCTGAAGTGACAAGTGCTCAGATGGACCTTTTCTGTTAAAGAGTCTGAAAAGGTACGAAAGGGACTACTCTGGAAATCTAGGTAGAGGGATTACCAAACCAATCGCAAAACTGCAGAATACTTTTTACAGTACGGCAGTCATTCTTCCCGAATGTTGTGTTTAGTGCATTGTGATCGATAGGGTGGCAGACACGGCTTCCTATGGATAAAGGATTAAGCCTATTGGGGTCTCCCAAAATATACTTGACGGTACGTGGGAGCACGAGTCCGTACTGGAACTTATCGTCTCAAAGTGGAGGAATCACCCAACCATCAGTGAGAACAACAGTTACCAGGCTTTACGACACCAGAATACGTCTCTAGCCTAGACTTCTAAATGTTGTGCGTTAAGTTCCAAAGCGTTGTTAGATTCATTGAATTTATTTTATAGTTGATCTTGTTTATGAAGTTTGCCTTTCAGGTTCACCGCGAGATGTAGATGTAATTCCTAAAATGCAATCTAAGATGATAAACAATCTTTTTATCTTCTTTGTGCAATGAAAATCCTAGCTACTAAGGAAAGAAAGACAGAATCTTTTCACAAAGAGCAAAGAGCACACTCTAAATGCACTTTCCTAAATCAAACCAATCAGGCTGTCTATATGCAAATGCACATGCATGTATTTGTTTTCGAATTTCTTAGTATATGAATGATAAGAAGAAAGTTGATGCACAAATCTGAATTTCTTTTCAAGCGACAAATATCAACAAGTTTCTTTTCGAAATCAAAAATGGAGACAATCACAACACCTTACGATTTTGAAATGAATACTTGTTTTCGACACTAGAAAAATTACAAATTCAGACCAAAAACAATAGTAACAGGATAATCGACCATCAACAGTAATCAAACTCTTTCCTATGATTGAAATCGACACTTGCGATAGTTTCAAATCAAAGGATGACAGTACGATTACGCTACTTTTGCAAAGGAGAACTGGAAATGACTCAACAAACACACAAAAACATTTACAGTTCTTTTGTACAAAGGAGGCGGAATAACAGCAAGGAAAAGGGGTTTCAAATAGACATATATTGATCACAGGCAGCAAAATTTAGGAATAGAACTGGAAAGAATAAATCACAGAAACCAAAACTACACAAAGCCTAGTCTGATCAACGCACCTGTAACACAAGGAATTTGAAATGTAGCGCACCTTCTCCACTCGGGAAGTGCGCTGAAGTTCAGATTCTCTAAACAGTACCTACGCTGGGCCAGAAACGAGACTCTATTTGGATTCCGGGTCACAGTTTGCAGTTCAGTTCATGGGTTTTGGCCGAGCAAAAGGTAATCAGTAACTCAACAATCAGGGGTAGATCTAAGGAGGATCTAAGAGCTATCACAAGGGCAATCAAAGAGTTTGTGAATTAGTTGTTTAAATCATAAATAGATCCCGTAGATGGACTGAAGTAGCATTTATCTACTTTGCATTTGATATGGCAAATGCAGTTCGAATGCTACCTGTAAGTTTATGAAATAGACAACAAGGAAGATAAACAAACAAACAAATTCCTCCCCAGCGGAGTCGCCATTTTGTTACAGGGAAAAGTGTCTACTCAGAACTGCTTATCCCACTAAGGTGTGACAGCTGCCTTAGAAACAAACAGAGTAAAGCTACTTTCATTTTTCCTTTATGAATTATAGATAGAGAGGAACAAAAAGACCAACCTCTGTCTTGCGCTAATCTCCTGATTTGATTCCTCTCTTCCTTGATAGTCTTTCGCTACTTGTTCCCTTGCATGCCCAGCTTCACAAAGTACCTATAAGATCACAGTAGCATAGCACTATACAAAGACATAGATCTATAATCATAAACAATCTAGGATCAGATGTAAATTGACCATACAAATGCAGCAAACATCAATGACACAAGAGTATGGAGGAAAACTTGAATAGCTTTTATTGATAAACAAGAAAGAGCCCAGAGGAGTTACAACCAGTTGTTCTGACCCAGCATCAATCTCTCAGCAAGGAAGCCCCTCTTCACCTCATACAAAGCTTAGATCACCCAACAATCTGATGTTTGTCTCAAGAAACCAACAGCAATTCCTTACAATATGCAAAATTCTAGCCTCCAACCTCCTAGATCTATAGGATGAGAGATCTATCTATAGATATTTTCAGAGGTGTGAGTTAGCTCTGGGTGTGAGTTCTTGCTTCCACTTGGAGATCTCATTGATCTCTTACTCATCCTTGGGCGTTTCTGAGAGGCAAGTGTCCCAGGAGAAGTTTCTGGAAGATTCCAAGATCATCCACCTCGCAAACTGTCTCCGCCACTTGTCTTTTATTGTCCATCGCACCCCATAGAAGGGCTTTTTGAAATGCAACACACTTCCCGTGTGTACAAGGTGAGATGCATCGCACCCTGGCCATGGAGCAAGTGAAATGATCCAGTTTTGACCAGTTCTGAGTAGTTTTTCATGGAGAACTTCTAGGAGAAGCTGTAATCAGTTGACCTTGTTCCTTTAGGGGTTAGAACAACACTTTTAGGGACTTAGGAGCCCTTGGTTTATGGACATTTCATGCTTGGGGTTGTAGTGCCCAAAAATGTCTATAACATTGATCTACTATTATTTACTCATCGAAGTGGAATTTAGCCCCCCCTAGGGCTTCTAGTACGCTTCCACCTTTATAGGGGGAGTTTAGCTGAGTGAGTAGTCCAAGTCTCTGCAGCACTTTTAGCCATATTTTCCAAATCTGTACCCTTCTGTTTCAAATCTACAAAGATAGGTTGTCAGCATGCATAGTTTCACATTACAACTTGTTTGGTCGTTGGCCTTAGGGTCCCATCAGTTTCCCTAGGTGTTTCACCCATCTCCCTATCTTTCTGTTGTGATCTTCCTCTCTGTTTTTTTGTTGTTGCTGCGCCACTTTCCAGCAGCTTAGTGTCACTTAATCCTAGTCACACTAACATTTAGATCTCTTTACCGTTTTAGTGTATTTTCCATCAATTTAGCCACCAACCAGCACAGTGTTTGCAACCCCAGTTTGGATGGGGTTTATTTAATTGCTTTGATGTTCATTTTTCGTTGTTAATTTCAGTTTATTTTCAGCAATATTTTTTCTTTTCTACAAACACGATCTGAGCTTAATCAATAAATACACTTGCACACACAAGCACACCTTAAGTGAAAGGTGCTTCATTTACGCCACCAAGCCAAGATGTAACATAATAAAGTTATCTCCCCTCATTGAGACAAAGGCATATTGTTGATCTCTCTTCACCATTTATGTGTCACGTGTGTCGTATCACCATTGCGCCACCAAGGCATTTGTCACGGAGACTATTAGGCCTTCACTCCCAGTTTCCGCTTGGGCATATTACCCCTCCCCATCGAGTTCAAGTTCATAGCCCTTTGAGTCCCCATACTGACTCTTCCCCTAGTTCATCTGATTCTTCATCTAATTCTGAGCCTCCTTCACCGCATATCGTCACCATGTCTGGACCCATAGCTGCTGCAGGAACCCAACCTGGTGTTGGCTCTGATTCTATCATGGTAGTCACATCAAGCACAATAGCCTTAGGAAATGTTATGGCTGGGTTAAGTCTACCAGATTTTAGCCAGTTGATAAATGACCCCATACACCATGATGTTGGTTGGCCTTCTATGTCGACTAAGCTTCCCTCAGACATCCCAAAGTTTGAGGGTAATGCTGGAGAGGATCCTACCAACCATGTCCGATCCTTCCACATGTGGTGTTTGTCCAACTCCATTACCGATGACTCCATTCGTCTTCGGCTCTTCCAACGCACGCTCACTAGAGACGCTGCAAAATGGTATGTAGACCAGCCCTTTGCATCTCATTCCATTTTTGCAATGCTTGCTAAAGCGTTCCTTTCATATTTCCAGTTACCTCTCCAGTATGACACTGGTACGGAGCTATTAACCTCATTCTGTCAGTCCTCCGCCACTCGCCTTTCTGACCATGTTCAAGAGTGGCGTCGAAGGAGGAGCACATGTCATGCCCTGCCCTTCAAAGATCGTGTCTATATAGATTGGTTTCTTAGGATCCTTTTAT
This sequence comes from Pinus tabuliformis, assembly GCA_031772625.1. Classification (NCBI taxonomy): domain Eukaryota; kingdom Viridiplantae; phylum Streptophyta; class Pinopsida; order Pinales; family Pinaceae; genus Pinus; species Pinus tabuliformis. The sequence continues at coordinate 65,876,354 of CM062818.1, forward strand.
CACCCATTGGAAAAGATGTCGCATCCCATTTTCCTCAAACCGAGGAAGAAGCTCTCCAAACTGCTCTAAGATATGACCTGATTTATGTGCAATCCGGTTATGTTTATACTGTCATTCCAGACCTCCCTCATCCTGGAAGTGCCAATGCACCGGGGGCATCTCACGCCATCGACGGTATCATTGGAACCCTTTCACATCCTTTGCCATATACTCAGAAAAGTTATGGCTATCTGCAGGGGGGCACCAATTCCTCTAACACTCATGCCCCTCTTGCTAGCAACATGTTTTCAGGGCCCCAACCTGTCTACCAAACTGTTGCTCCCCCTTATGCACATCCTAGCGATCCATCCCCACAAGAATTAGCGTCGCAGCCTCCCATGCATCCTCAGCCCCAGCAGCCACTTCCCCCCCAGGGTCAAGTGTTTGCGCAGAAGAGTGCAACCAATCCCCAAAATTCGAAGAAAAAGAATAAGGGGAAAGGTAACTAGGGTAACTAGGGTAATTAAGGTAACCAGCCTAATGAACCCCATGGGAACCAGCTTAACACCAACAACCAGCAACAGGGTAGCTAGCCCAAGCAGAACAAGGCTATTTGTACAAACAATCCTTGTGCATGTTGTGGTGTTCATGGCCATTATACACATGAGTGTCTTCTCTTACCCCAAATGCACCAAATTTGGGAAGCTCATGCAGATTCTAGAGGTCAACAATTGCCTCAGAATATTGTGCCATATCAACCGGCATTGCTTACAATCCCCACAAGAATTAGCGTCGCAGCCTCCCATGCATCCTCAGCCCCAGCAACCACTGCTCCCTGAGGGTCAAGTGTTTGCACAACAGAGTGCAACCAATCCCCAAAATTCGAAGAAAAAGAATAAGGGGAAAGGTAACAAGGGTAACTTGGGTAATCAAGGTAACCAGCCTAGTGAACCCCATGGGAACTAGCTTAACACCAACAACCAGCAACAGGGCAGCCAGCCCAAGCAAAACAAGGCTATTTGTACGAACAATCCTTATGCATGTTGTGGTGTTCATGGCCATTATACACATGAGTGTCCTCTCTTACCCCAGATGCGCTAAATGTGGGAAGCTCATGCAGATTCTAGAGGTCAAAAATCATCTCAGAATCTTGTGCCATCTCAACCGGCAGTGCTTACAAATCCTTTCCCTCAGCAAGGATTTGTAGCTACTTAACCTCAACTTCTCTCTCACTCTGTATAAAGTTCTTTCTTGATCATCTATTACACCGATTGTGTTCTATGGTTTGAGACTCGAATATGACCTTGATGGCAGTTCGAATTATATAGCCTAGAAGGATTGCATGGAGGCAGTATTAGAAGATAATGGCCTTAAGGACTTCATTGATCAAGAAGTCCCGAAGCCGATTGATGCTACTCAACTGGCGGAATGGAAGAAGTGTGTAGCTAGAGCAAGGAGAATCCTTCTGGGGGGAGCTCAAGATCACATTGTCTCAAGCCTCCATGGGAAGGAGACTCCGTTTTTTATGTGGAAAACATTGAAAGATCTTTATCAGAATAACAATGATTAGAGGAAGCTGGTACTGAAGGACAAACTTCGAAAGATCAAGTGTGAAAAGGATGACATGATCTCTATGTATCTGAGCAAGTTTGCCTCATGCAGGATGAGCTTGGAAGTGTAGGGATCGTGAAAGTTGATGATGACATGGTGAGTCTTGCACTCCTTGGTCTCCCTAAGAGTTGGCATAGCTACCAGGACTCGGTTAATGGAAGAGAGAAGCTGCCAGATTGGGAACGAATTTGGTCGGATTTGATGCAGGAGGAGATAAGAAGAAGCACCAAAGATGGTTCTTCATCCATGGACAATGAAGAAAATTGTGCCTTAGCGAGTAAGGCAAAGAAAGGGAAGGAGAAGGTTTCTCTTTACGAGTCCAGTTCTTCCCATGGTGGGAAGAATTTTGACAAATCGAAAGTGCGATGCTTTCGTTGTCATGAGGTGGGCCATTTTGTTACAAATTGTCCACTGAGGAAATCCAAGAAGGGATCCGAGGAAGGATATGAAGGTGAGGCGCTTGCTTCACAGTTCGAGTTGGATTTCACACTCTTCGCATGCATGGTTTCATCCATGGTGGGAAGTGGTTGGTTTCTTTATAGTGGAGCTTCTTTCCACATGACGGTGACAAGAGTTTGGTCAGTACTTTGGAGGAGAAAGATCTCCAAATACTCATAGCGATGGGTAATGATGAAAAGTATAGTGTCTCAAGTGTAGGCACAGTTATTTTTCAGAGGGAGCATGGAGCTCACCCTACCTTGACCGATGTCAAGTATGTACCAGGACTAAAGAGAAAATTGGTGTCAATGGCAATGCTGGAAGACAGAGGCTATGATGTAGTCTTCAATAAGGGAAAGGTTTTCCTTAGACACATCATCACTAGACAGGTGAAGCAGATTGGTTCATGGGTCAAGAACCTATATGCTCTTGAGGTTCAAGATGCATGCAAAGCTTTGAGCAGCAAGGAAACTGATGGAGACTTGGTGGTGGAGAGGGAGAGTATATTACCTCTCAACATGCAACACCAAAAGAAGTCTTAGACAATTGTGGAGGAGGCACAATTGGTGAAGCAGCTTCAGGAGGTTGTGGAGAAGCCACAACAGGGGAAGCTAAGAGGAGATTGAGTAGAGACATCTACTGATGCAGAGACCTCCAGTAGGGGGAAACTTCAAGCTAGGTGGGCAGAGGGATCACATGCAGCCATACCTCTAGGTAGGAGGTGGGGCGATGTGGAGTGATCGTCCCAAGGAGGAGGGGAAGGATCCTTGAGGTACCCTACCTCTTTGATTTGACTTTGCTACGGGAGCCCCGATGAGGAGTAACAAAAATAACTAATTGGGTAGAGATAGATGTGGATGGAGCGGCAGAGAGAGCTACAATGCAGGGAATCCCAAGACAGCACAAAGCTAGTAGGTTGCAGCAATGCGAGAGGCACAAGTGTGTTGCACAGTGCAAGGTAGCACAGAGAGGTGTGCAACAGTGCGAGATGCATAGAGATGTTGCAGTAGTACAGAGGTCAGAGAGGGAGCACTTGTCAGCAGCAAAAAGAGCTTCAGCATCAGAGTATGTTTCTAGCCCAACAGAGAGGTCAGTTGGGAGTTTTTTTGTTCCGAGAGTTGCTAGAGCAACCACACTTGGTAGATGTGTTGCATGCAGAACATTCCAAAGGTACAGGATCGGGTTCGAAAGGAAGCCTTTCTTGTTGAGAGCGAGTGTTGAAAAATGGCAACAAGAAATTGCTAAAAATAGAAGTGATAAAAATAGCACTACTAAAAATAGCAATTTGGGTATCAGTGCTGGATTGGGCAACAAGGAACGAAAAATGGAAGTGTTAAAAATAGAAGTTCTATTTTTAGCAGTTCAGTGTGGATTCCTATTTTAGTTAGTCCCTGGACTAGAAATAGGAAGTAAAATTCGAATTTGATATTAATAGCAGTTTGTAAATTAATTAATTAATTTAGTTTGAGTTTAAGTATGGGGGATTTACGCAGTGCATTATATTAGATATCATTTTTGGGATTCAACTGCGTTAAGTAAGTCATTCAAACGTATGACCATTTCCATGAGAGGTAGTCGTAACTGACTAATTTCTCATGATTTTTGAATAGTTCACTTAGCACTCATTGCATCGGGTGATGCTCACAGGGGTGAAGAAGTGGGATTGAAACTAGTGAAATGTGGAGAACGAATCACATAACATCAATCATCACTTCCGGGGCTTGCACCCGGTAACCAGGACTTCCCAGGAGGTCACCCATCCCAGAACTCCTCTGGCTCAAGCGCGCTTAGTTTGAGTTAATTAGTTAAGGAATTATGAACTTGAAGTCTATGTGTGGACATGCAACAGTTTCTCCTTTGATTGAGGGATTTAACCATCAGTTAAAGGATGAGGATGAGTTGTAATTAGTTGGCTCAGTTAACTGAGTCAGGTCTAGTTAGATTAATTTAACAAGTTGCTAAATTAATGAGATTCAGTTTGTTAATGCTTGCATGCATGTAATAACTGGTATTTTCAGATAACTAAAGATTCACTCATGGATAACTCATGCATGTCAGTTTAGACAGAGACCCAGCTGAGATCAGATGGAAGGACAGTGTACTATCAGTTGCTAGGATATTCCTTGGTGAATATTCCTTGCATGCAAAAGGAATATTATTCCTTATGGATTACGTAGTTGGACCTGAGGTTATAGCATGAATGTTGTGGCCAATTCACACATGTTAGGACATTGGACCCCAATCAAAACTGCGCAAGGAAATAGGAGCTTGCAGGACTTGTGCAGCCTATATATAAAGGCCTAGGTAGTCCATGAGCTACATCATTAAAGTACATAGAGAGCAGGATAACTTTTGAGCTCATTCTTTTTGTATGTTGTTGAGGATTTCCACTTGATTGATAATACAGAGATGGGGTTTTAGGCGGGTGCTTTCCCAGGTTATATCTTATGTGTTATGGTTGATTACTTCTCATTCTCAGTTATATCTGTTGATGCTTGATGTTGCTCATGTTTGATTAAGCTTCCGCAAAGTTTATGGTAGATGTAGATCTAGTATTATGCTTTAGTACATTGCATATATCAGTTTGATCTGCAAGTGAAATTTCTACATGATATCAGTGAGCTAGCTGATTTGTAGAGAAAATTCTACACCTAGCTCCCAGCCAGAAATGTGTATTTCCTTCCAACAGTTGGGCAGCTTCATGCATGAGAAGTTGGGTTGACCAGTTCCACCCAAGACCAAGGAAACTTGACTTGCATGCATGACTTGCTTTCCCCAAAATAGCAAAAGGCATCCCATGATTTAAGGAGCTAATTTTAGCAGCTGGAGGTTACATACAAAGTTGTTTTAGAAACTTTCTTCCAAGTGTCGTTTTTTCCTATATTTGTGGCATGCGCGCCATGAGCTCAAAAAATATTTATTCAATGCATCATAGCTCATTCTTTCACATTGATCTTGGAGCTCTAACATCCCACAGCACATCCAGGACTCTTTGACACATCTAGCTCATCTATTCATGGGTAAGTGGCCTCAACTTGTCTTTTTCAGCATTTATGTCTCTTTTTGCGTTTTCTCTTATGTGAGTATTGTTTGCTTGATTTCATTAAACACTTGATTTCGTTTACATGTATACTAGCTTGTCCGAGCATTGTTTCAGTTTTCGTTTCTATCTCACTATTGTCGCATGCATGACACTGTTTTGCACAAACGGTCGTCGATTTGGCGACTCACTTCATGCACATGCACGTTGATTTGTTTGTTGAATATTTCATTCATGTTTGCATGAACTATCAATCACTTCTGATTTCACTTAGTGTCTTTATGCATTCACTTTCATATTTTCTTTCAGTTGCCCACCAGCGAGTCTGGCCAACCTTGGCCCGAACTCTGCCTTCACCGAGACAGCATTGCTCAATCTGGGGAAGGAAGGATATGTCTTCCTCTCCAAAAGCGCGCATTTATGCTCAAGAACTATCCTCCAAGACTATTTTACGCATTTCTGAGGGACGGTGACTGTTGGCCCAAAAAATTGCGCAATGCAATTCCTGAGCCTGCAGTCACTCCCAGCTGGAATTACACATTGTGTAATCCCAGTAGTCAGCAGCCAATCTGGATTGCACATTGTGCAAATCCAGTAGCCAGTCCTTGCCTCCCAGATAGCCCAACCTAGCTTTTGCATAGTTCTGGCAGCCATTCGCGTAGCCTCCCAAAAGAAATTGTGTAATCTTGCCTATCAGTTCCCCAGGTATGTGTTATGTCATTCCCCGAATTTTCTTTGGTTTTCATTGATAAATTTCTTGCCATGCATGTTTCTTTTTCTCCAGATATTTTAGGTGTTCATCCACCTCATAGAAATATAAGATAAATGGCCTCCAAGAGAGCAGGATCACAGGACACTGACGGAAAGGCAGCTGGAGCAGCAGTTGAGCGAGTGTCCTCTAGTCTACCGATCTATGAAGATAACAAACTATTTCTAAACAAGGACATAAAACTGAAGTGGCAAGAGGTTAATGAAGCGTTCACAGGAACTTTTGAGGAAGACCTCAAAGACTGTCAAGTTTATGTGAACATTCACAAGTCCGACTTGTACTGGATAGCATGAAGATACCTCGCGTTCCCATGCGCGGACATGATACACTAGATCATCTCCCACACTGATCCCGAGATGATGACCTTGAGTAGTGTTAGTGGGACGAAGCTTGCAACCTTCTGGGGATGAAACTATGATGAGATGTATCAGATGTCAGAGCGCGACTATCATGAAGACTTCCTTCAGCTTACCCAATAGCAGTGCTAACTCCAGAGACATTTTGAAGAAATAGGTAAAGGAGCCGACTCAATTCAGGTTGACACCCAACCAGATCTACAAGACAAAGATACTACGGAAGGCATATCAATACTTGGTCATATTTGCATGTCGACTGTATGGCCAAGAAAGCACAGAAACCTTCCCACAGAGTTGGGTGATCACGCTGGACCAACTGGCTAGAGAAGGAAAACCATGCAACTAGTCTGGCATGTTGGCTCATTAGCTGAAGGAACAAGTATCGAAGGCTCGACAGTCACCCGAAGGTATGCATTCAAATATTTACATGTCTGCCTACATCTTAGATGCAATTTGTGCCCGACAGGAGTTCTCAGGCTTGAAGTGGGCATGGTCACCGGTGGAGCCTATTGTGAACAAATGTTTCAAGTTGTTATCCGAATGCAGCTTCAGAGGAGTAATCACATGGCTGTCTGATAATTTTGTCACCCCAATTTACAAGATGATATTCAAATAGGATCCACCCTACATGTCAAAGGAAGAAATGGAGGCACTGTTATACATTGTTGATTTGTATGCCTCACCGTCTTGCACCTTCATTCGAATGTTCAACGCCGAGAAGCCTCCGCATGTTCTACCGAATTTTTCCTTAGACATACTTGTCATGCAGGAAGTAGATTATCACATCTCGGCAGGATTAACAACTAGACTGCACTGGAAGAAGAAGGCACCTTGGCCCGCTCTTCTGTTGTGGATTGGGTTATATGAGATCTGGAGTATCAAGAAAGTGGATGTCGAAGCAGAACAACTGAAGAAGAATAAGTATACATTCGACCTCCGGAGTTACAATCTGTATGACCTACCTTGTATTGTGAAGGATCATAGCACGAGAGTTCAATTCAAATGGATCCATAGGGCATTTCATTGGGCCAAGGAGGACCCATGGAGATATTGCTACAGTTTCTCCAAACCCAATGAATAGGTTGGCTTTGTTGTGGAGTGGTTAGCGAAGCAACATGAAGTAGCATCTCGGAGAGCACTAGCACCAGCAGTAGCAATAGCAGTAGAGGCAAGCATACCAGTGCATGACAAGGGCAAGAGGAAGATTGTTGATCGCATGGAGGAGGAGAAAATTTGAAAGTTCTGAGCAAATCCATTGGTAGAGAAAGCAGCTATGGCTATAGAGGCAAAGAGGCACCAGTGCGACATGCGAATTGTGCAAAGGCAGAGGGATAAGAGAAGAATGGAAGAAGCAGAGAAGGAGTTGCATGAGCTGAGGGAGAAACTCTGAAAGGAACAAGAGTTGGGCAAAAGGGAGAGGGAAGCGCAGCAGTAGTAGATACAGTAGGGGGCACAACATGTGCAAACAAATGAAACAGTGCCCGTATAGGTAGTGGACTTATCAAATTAGCTGGCATCAGGCAAACAGGGTGAACCATCGTAGGAGCAAGACTTCGCTCATGAGATAGAACAAGCACTTCAACAGTTGGATGCAGACATGGAGCAGTAAGGGTTGGAACAGGACACTGACCTCATGCCTCATCACCAAGAGGTCAACTTACCCACTTCACCGCATCCAGATGATGAGCAAGTCTCAAGTGACCAAGGAGGCACTGAGATCCTTGGTGATCAGTAGGAAGGAGAGATGCACAACATCTCATTCAATGAATATCAACATAGATTTGTGCAGTCTCACAAAGTGAACTCCGGAGGACCATACATCTCCTGCACAAGTTGAGGAATGAGTGATCGTGACTGATGTGTGCAAACATCTAGCAGCCCTGGCCGATGCAACTGGAGTGTATTCCAAAGCCACTAGCTCAAGTGTTCGCTTTCTGATAGCTGAGAATGAGTGAATGGCAAAGGAACTACAGACGGCCAAGCAAGGAGGAGACTTGGTGACAACATCCGCCCAAGCTGAACTGAAGAAGGCAATACTAGATGAAGTATTGTCCCTTGACACAGTTATGTGAGCATTTTACTCCAAGTTTGGTACCGTGCATAAGGCAATCGTCCATCTCAACGGATGGCAGCAGCAATGTGCTAGAAGAGCACGTACCTTAACGAACTTGCATGTTGTTGTTGATGACATGCAAACATGGATGATGAAATACAAGGGAGCCCTGCTTCACTTGCCTAAGATGATGAAGGCCAATGTGGTCAAGCTGAAAGCACGTATCCGGAGTCAAATCCGGAACTATGAAGAGCTCCTACATCTCATCACTAGCATATAGGCTTCCCATGCATGAGTATTCAGGAGTATGGATGTTGTGGTGTGCACACATGCGATCCCATCTATTGGGACTCTCACCTAGGCGAAGACAAAGGCATAGGTCCGACTAAATCTTAACTCATACTTCAACGAGTTGATGACCATTTCCACCAGCCAAGACTTGCCCATCAGTGCAGACATCATGCGCAAGTATGTTACTGGTTCGGCCACATTGAAGACAATGATGTGCATGCTTTCAGATGAGTTGGATAGAGGAGCCCGAGTAGTGTACTGGGATGTTGGAGGCAAGAGTCAGGTTTCAAACAGATGTCACCACGGAGCACACGGACACGATCAAGGACTACTGATCTTGGCATCAGTATGTTATTGTCGATCAGCATGAGGATGTTGAGGAGTTGGACTTCCATGGTTTTCTAAGTCAGAGTGATGTCTAGCTTGGCTTGCTCAAGCCATTTTGTTTCACATGGGTACATGTGCATTGTAATGTAAAGTCATGTCAAGTGTAAGTCAAGTTGTGATAGTTGGATGTAACAGTCATAGAGTAGATGAAGAGTCATGAGGGTAGTTGAACTGTCACAAAAGGGAATGTCAAGGGTCACCCCACCCTTTTCTATAAATAGTCCCTCATAACTCATTGTAAAGGCTTTTGGTCAACCAAGCTTCTGATAAGACTATCTTGGAGAGAGCTTGGACAGTATTGTAACAAGCCTTGGCTTCTCCACTGCGCAGAGCTAGTACATCTCTTTGGAGGAGCAGGTGGTTGTGGCTGTAACGTTCCACTATTGGAACTAGTGGTTGGACATGGATGTATTGTATGACTGGAACTTACACTTCTTTATATAATAAGAGCCAACATGTTTCATGCATATGTTGTATTGTATCCTATGCTATCCGGTTTACTCTAAATGATATATGTATTGGTTTGATTACGCATGCATGTATAGACTATTCTGTATAAGTATGTATGAATCTTTCTGAAATGTGATGTTGGTTTAACCATCACTTTGGATTGCTCGCTAACTTGCCTTCCATGTTGTGATGTATCTTTGCTCGTGTGTTCCCTTCCAAGCCGAGTGCTATCACAGGTTTCCAAGGGGCGCACTCATCTCAAACCCCATGTGTTAGAACCTCTCATGCACCTTCCTTGACTCAACGCAACTATCACACCCTTGCTACCAGCAAAGTTATCTTACTTTCCTCTGTGTGAAATCGTGGTCAAGGCATTACCATACAACCCACTACTGGGACTCCTACACCAAACGGTCTAAGGTCTAATTGGGAATTCTTACCGGGGAGATCCCCTGACATGTTGGTAGGTCCAGCACCATCAAAACTTCCCTGTTGATACATCAGAACATCCCCCATTTACTTCATCTATTGCTTTCTAGATACCAGTTCAAGTCCGTAATGCCATCATATCCCGATGCATTATTGACGATGGTGCATCCACCTGTGTCATGTCTGTTGTTGTTTGGAAACAAATTAAGTCACCAAAGTTGTCGCCCTCCACCATCACTTTACGTGCTTGGGATGGACACTCTTCCCAGCCCCTTGGCATGTACCGCAACTATCGAGTGACCCTTATGGGAAAGACTGTTCATATTGACATCGAGATTATTGATTCTCCTTTGGATTATAACATTCTATTAGGTCATAGTTACACATATTCCATGTTATTCATCGCATCTGCGGTGTTCCGCAAGATGTGCTTCCCTCATGAAGGGAAGATCGTTACCATCAATCAGTTGACTTACTACAAGCCAGCATTTGTGACCTCCCTTGAGTCCATTATCTCGTCGGTGTCAGATAAACAGTCTTCAACTCCTCTCACCGGTGTTTCACCTAGAGTCTAGACTCTACAAAGATTCCCCATTGTTTGGTGCTTTCCCTGGTGCTCCCCCTCCCATTTCAGAGCCTAACTCTATGAGTGATTGCATGTTACAAGCATCACAGGCTTCTCAGAAGCAATTTGGCATATCTGATCTACAACCAACTCCCCAGCATCCTGCGGTTACAATCCTAGCCGAGCCCTCTGGATCCACCCCCCCAGGACCTCCTCCGTTTGTGGTTGCCTCTCTTATGTTTCCACCAGGAACTATTCCTCCAGGCCTCAACCATCCAGGAGCTATTTCGTTGAGACATTACCCTGTAGGCCAAATACCTTTCTTATTCCCCCCTCCAGGAGTATTTAATGTCCCTGTCATGGCTTTTTTGGTCCTTCCTAACATGACCTTGGTAATCCCAATATGGTACATCAATCCCCCTGCAAGCATTCCACTTGCTCAGCTAAGACCTTATCATGCTTTGACCCTGGTTCAATTGGTACCTACCACCCCTGCCGTTGCTTCAGTTCCATCATAACCTCAACAGGGACCTATTCCTGTTGCGAAATCATTTGTACATGGGGGAAAAGCTAAGAGGAAAGAACCTAACGACAAGGCTTCCCAAGCTCCTCTAGCCCCTAAGGCCCCAAAGCAGTTACCTTTATGTGCTTTGTGTAAAGTTGTTAGGCACGCCACCAATAATTAGTCCAAGCTTCCTCAACTCAAACCTTTGTTTCATGAAAATTTCCCTAAGTCAAATATCCCTGAAGTCCATGTTAACTTTTCGAGTCCACCCAAGAAACTCAAAACGGTGTGCACAAATCACCCTTGTGCCCTGTGTGATCATCATTTTCACTACTCCTGTTGTTTCCCTTGTCTCGATGAATTTTGCGATTTCCTTGAAGCGCTTCGTGAATACAAGGCCACTTGTAGTGGAACACCTACTCCTCTACCCATGGATTTTTGTACCCCTAGTCAACCAGAACAGGGGGACTCTGGTCCCACCATCGTGATCCCCCCCCCAATGTTGAGATGATGGACACCACAAGCCAGATCCTTTACCTCTCGTCATCCTTGAGTTCCTCGCAGGCAAATCTTTATGAGGTTTCTGTGCGTGCTTCTATCGAATCTCTTTCAACAGAATCCCAGGTCTCAACATCCATATATCCTTCATATACTAGCTCATCATCTACTATTCCAGATGATGTGTATGTGAACCTTATTTCTCAGGTTGATGCACTAGGTAACGTCACCGCATCATGTATTCAGTCTTCCTCCCATCTACCCATCTTCCATTTTAATAAGGACAACATGGAAGTTATGTCTACCACTAATTACCCTTGCACTTAGGCAAGGGGGTATATTTTTTGGGGGATTCTGAAGGCCATCTCCTTCCTAATTCTTCCAGTGCATGCTACCTCAAGAAATGTCGCTCATAGCACATCCCTTTGATTTGCATGTCTTTATTTCTACCATGAAATTAGGTAGATTGCATCATCTCCTCCGTTATATTTTGCACCTTTCATATGGATCCATCATCCACATTGTATATCGGTCATGCCGATGGTGCGAGTCGCTTCTCCCAGAATCTAGCCTTGGTAGCCTAGGCCATTTTTACCCCCTTGCATATGTTAGTCCTTTCAAACAGCATGTGCATTGGATCTGCCACCAATAACCAGGCCGAATATGATGCAGTGATAGGTTTGTTAGTCAATGCCCTTGCTCATCGCATCCTTCATCTTCATGTTCGTTTAGATTCCTTGCTACTTGTCATGCAATTGAATGGTGTGTATCATGTGCATAACCAAGTCCTATTTAGAAAATATCTATGAGTTAAAATGTTGGTACTTGAATTTGGAACCATTACTTTCATTCATGTTCTTAGAACCCAAAATAACTATGTAGATACCATTGCAAATAACATTCTAGATTGGCATTTATCACATGTATACCACAGAAGACAACCATAAACAAAACACATGGTGAACCATCATCATCATATAAAAATGCATAATCATATTATGTATCACATAAAACATATAAGTATTTGGATTCCACCACTCTAAATACATCCAGTACGCCCATAGCATACTGGGGGGCACATAGGCCCCTACATCTCCTTATCATCCTTTGGAGGATCTCATGCCAAGTTGGGCTGAGATGCTTGAATCCATTTTTCAAGCACTTGGAACATAATGGTGCTCCACAAACTCCTCTTGCTAGGGGGCATCATTCCCACCTTTTCATACCAGATTAGTCCCCTCTATCACATATAATTGCGAGTAGTATCCCATGCTTAGGGGCATGACAGTTTTCCCCTATCCATCTTCTCAATTACGTCTTGGCCTAGATCCCACCAAATATATAGGTATGGTAGATTATCCTCCCATTCCTTGGATAGTTTTTCCTACTGACCTCTCTGACAAGCCATATGCACATCACATATCGTAGACATTTGATACCATATCTTCAAATATTCTATTCTATGTCCACATAGTCCACATGTTTGGCTTCGTGGGTGAGGATGATTCTAGACCTCCTCTAGTAGTTCATTTTCATTTTCCTCTTCCCTTAATTCTTCACTAGGAACCATCGTTCCAAGAAGCATTAAGTCCATCTTTAGACAAGTAAGGCCACTTGCTTGAAATTTGCAGATCCTGATTCCGATGGTTGGTTTTTCCACTACGATCTCCACAAGATTTAGGGCCTTCTCCTCCTCTCAAATTGGAGGGAAAATGCCCTTTTATAGGAAAACCCACAGTTTTTATGTCATACATTGCAACCAAACCATTTATCTATTTTATGAACCTTCAACACCGTTGGAAATCTCTCATCGAGTATTATAATGGGTCTTCCTCAGTTTTTGATGATTTGACACTTCACCAGGAAGTCATTTTTCCAAGAAGGGTCACTTTGTCGCCTCTCAAAATCGAATTTCTTCACACATGAGACTTGTACCTTAGGGACCACCTTCCCTTAATACTTGTCATACCACGTGTCGATTTTCGTCATGAGTAACCATCTTTTACTCACGTTTTCATGCTCCCCACCGGGCCTATTCTGTGTAGCAGCGTCATCGAGTCACCCTTGTTTAGAGCATCCGTGATGATTAACCCTTGCATCCATGGAGTCTGTTTCATATCCCATTATATCATGTCACAATATTCCATCCATATTTTCATATCGTTCATCCTATGTTTCCCATCTTGGCCTCTAGTCATACTGTCCCCATCCCCTCCAAAATTGAGTTAGTCGCTGCTAGGTCAACCATGCACTTTATGCTTTAACAAGGGAAGTCGTTTGTTTTCCCCTCAGTATCACTTTCCCCATTATCCCTGGTGTTAGTACATCAGTCACATTACTATTTTCTCTCGTGCCTTAGTTGAGGATCCTCATTTCCTCATCTATTTCAGACCCTATTCTGTTGACATCATCTCATTTGTTCCAGAAGAATGGTCTAGAGGGTGGTGTATCTTGGTTCCATATTACATTCTTGTTTGGTGCCTCACATCGAGCAGAGAGACTCATTATTTCCCTTTAACTTGGTCATTTCATGTTCGTGATTCATACACTTGATGGTCCAGTGATGTAGCAGATTGTACCAGTGATTCTTGGGTGTGTGTGAGATGTTTCAGACCTCATGAGGGGGTGGCCCTTTAGGTAGCCCCCCACATGCCCGGATGCATTCTTATTATTCTATAGCCTCAGATGCAGTTCCACAGAGTTGATGGGTTTGGTTCCTACCGATCGTAGTGTTCATAGCATGCACGTCTCCTTCATATGATCCATTCAGTTTTGCAGAGCCCTTCCTTGTTCAGTAGGGCTTCTCTAGTTGTTCTACCCTCCCTCCCACCCATTTTTTGAGGGAAGGACCATTATATCTCATGTACTCAGATATTATTTTATTCAGTCCTGGCTCATGTTTTTTCCAAGTGCATTATGTATATGGGATACATTGTATTATTTTCGGGCTCTGTTATGCCAGCATGTCATGTACCATTCAGCATGTAATCCCCCGCCTCATTGAGGTCCGGTACCACAACATAAAAGGAGACTTGCATTAGTCACTCCCCCTCTGTCGCTATCCTCTTTCGCTTCAGCTTTATTGGTCTCTCTCTCTCTCTCTCTCTCTCTCTCTCTCTCTCTCTCTCTCTCCCCTGTGTTGTCTAGTGATTGTGTCTTTACAACGTACTTCGGTCATACGTTTTGCTACTAACACTCGTACATTGGGGGGCAATCTGTTTTCACCAAAAAATTGATCATCTAGCCTAATTTACTAGATGGATCGAAGTACACCAAGTAAAGCCAATTTTACCATAGTAAACTTACTTAATAAACCACCTTTGCTAAGTAATTTATAATAAAACCCATGAAGAATAATTAAATAAATCACTATTTATTTAATTTTATTTTAGGAATAATTAATTAAACCATTGTTCAATTATTATTCTTTGTCATATTTGACTCAATCATGAAAAATAAATAGATAAATCATTAATTATCTTATTTTTTTCTTAGAATAATTAATTAATCACTAATTAATTATTATTCTTTGTCAAATTTGACTAAATCCCTTAGGAATAATTAAATATATCCTTATTTATTTATTATTCCTTAACCAATTCCTTGAGATGATAAATAAATCATTTATTTATTTATTATTTCTAAATAAAAGTTTAAATATTTTTTCTCTCCTAACCAAATATAATAAAATATTCCAAGTGGTTATTCCAAGAATGGGGTTAATAATATTTTGATATAGCTCATTATTTGAGGATAACTCAATATTTTGTTATAAATAGAAGGGTTTTGCATTCATTATTCACTTTTGATTATTTTCATTGTTGCACTCACTGTTGTAACTCTGATTATTTTCATTGTTGCACACCATATTTTTGTTGGGTTTACACATTATAGAGGAGAGAGACACTACACAAGCTAAATACATTTGAGGATAACCAAGAACCCATCCCATAGAGGGGGACTAGTAACATTTATTTGTTCCCTTCACATGTGTTATAATAAAACTATTCCTTGTATATCTGTTTCGATTGGATGATTGGAGTTATTACTATTTTTTTTTCTAGCTATGATTGTGGCATAGATCCAAATTTTGGCAGGTTTTGCTTCTATTAGTTGTTGCAGATCTACAATGTTTAGTAGCCATTTATATTGTTGAGATTGTTTGTCATTCACAATGTTAAGTGGGTTATTTTCATACATCTTTGAGAAGAAAACACTACAACACCAGAAATTTTTAGATAAACGTGTAATTCATCCCTCTACTTCGCCATGTGGTTCACCAATTGTTTTGGTACCCAAGAAAGATGGAACCTGGCACATGTGTGTAGATTATCAAGATTTGAATAAAATTACCATAAAGAATCGATACCCACTACCCAGAATAGATGATTTGCTAGATCAGTTGAAGAATGAAAAATATTTCACTAAATTAGACTTAAGAAGTGGATATCATCAAGTTAGAATAGCTGAGGAGGATATTTGGAAGACTGCTTTTAAAACCAAACAGGGATTGTTTGAGTGGCTAGTTATGCCTTTCGGTCTTTGCAATGCTCCAGCTACATTCATGAGAGTTATGAATGATGTTTTAAGATATTTTCTTAATGAGTTTGTAATTTTCTATTTACTGATGATATTTTGATACTCAGCAAATCACGAGAAGAGCATGTCAAGCATGTGACTAAAACGTTAGATGTCTTGAAAAAAGAACAGTTATTTCTGAAGATGTCTAAATGTGAATTTGGGAAAACTTCCTTAATGTATTTGGGCCACATAGTTGGAGGAGGTGAGCTGAAGATTGATCCCTCTAAAGTTTCGTTCATTATGAATTGGCCAATACCCAAATCAGTCACAGAAGTATGGATTTTTCTAGGAGCAGCACAGTACTGGAGGAAGTTCATTGCCAATTTTTTTTCCATAGCAGCTCCACTACATGCTTTGACTAGCATGAAGGTTTTCTTCTAGTGGGGAGGTAAACAGCAAAAAGCATTTGATGCTTTAAAACAAAAGATCAGTCCAACCCGATTTTTAGCATTGTTGGATTTGAAACAAGCATTTGAAATACAAATAGATGCAAGTGACTATGCCATGGGTGCAGTTCTTTACAGCATGGTAAGCCCATTTCATTTCATACTGAGATTTTTAATGGTGATGTTATTAACTATCTTACATATGGTAAAGAGCTTTACGCATTGGTGCAAAGTGTGAATAAATGGAAGCATTACGTAATGGGAAAAGAAACCATTATTCACACTAATCATCAACCTTTGCAATATATGTAATCTCAAACAAAATTGCAGCAATCAAGGCACTTTCATTGGATGGGATTCTTACAGCAATTCCACTTGGTAATCAGGTACAAGAAAGGTATTTATGTTATGAAACCAGCTCAAGAAAAGATAGAAAAGATAGATCAACGCCTTAGAATTCAGCCTCTTCGAGGGGGCAACCTCCTTTACATTACATAAATGAACAATTCTTGGATGATACAAATGACAAAACCTCCTTTCTATATATAGGAGTCTAAGGAGTCACAATATAATCCAGCCGACCTAACAATAATAATATAAAGCCACAAAAATAACAATAGAGGGATTCTATGGGGCACAGAAATAACAATATGGGGGTAATAGGGGCACAACAATATAAATAAGGGGTATAACTACAATAGTAATGGGGTAATCACTAGTATTATAGGGACCCAACATGCCCCTCTCCTTCAAAAAAGTGTTGTCCTCAACGCTTGAGTAGTTCTGGATACTTCTGCATAAAATTCTCATCCTCCCATGTGGAATCTTCAGCGGATAAGTTCTTCCACTTGATAAGATACTCTGAAATTGATCGATTTCGTAGCTGTCGAGTTCTTGTTTCTGTGACTGCTTCCGGTTCCAATATAATTTTTCCTTCCTCGTCAAGTTCTGGCAATATTGTTTGAATTGGGAGCTTGTCACCTATAACCTTCTTTAAACATGAAACATGGAAAACTGGGTGCAATCGAGAAGCTGCAGGAAGCTCCAATTTGTATGCCATAGTACCAATCTTTTGCAACACCTTGTACGGACCATAATACTTTGGTGATAATTTATTATCCTTCTTAGCTTGCTTTAGGGACATTTGCTTATATGGTTGTAGCCGTAGGAATACCCAATCACCTACATCAAAACTTCTTTCACTGCGATGTTGATCTGCCTGTTGTTTCATTCTATTTTGTGCCAACACGAGGTTATCCTTTAAGAGTTGGAGGACTTGTTGTTGATGTTCGATGTGATGTTCCACTGCCTGAACCTTAGAATTTTCTCTTAAATATGATGTGATGGATGGTGGTTGATACCCATAAAGTGCCATAAATGGGGTCATTTTTGTTGCTGTATGGAAGGAAGTGTTATACCACCATTCAGCCAGAGGCAACCATTTGACCCATTGTGTCTGTTTATCAGATACAAAGCAACGAAGATATCCTTCCAAACATTTGTTTACTATCTCAGTTTGCCCATCAGATTGAGGATGATAAGATGAGCTATGAGCTAACTGAGTACCAAGACAAGAAAATAATTCTGTCCAAAAATTTCCAGTGAAAATGGGATCTCTGTCACTTACAATAATCTTTGGGTTTCCATGTAGCTTTTGAACTGTTTCCATAAATGCAGTAGAAACTGTACTGGCTTTAAATGGATGTGATAATGCACAAAAGTGTGCATACTTGGTAAGTCTGTCAACTACCACCATGATGACACTCTTTCCCTCAGACTTGGGTAAACCTGTGATAAAATCCATTGAAACCTCCTCCCAACGTTGGCTTGGAATGGATAAAGGTTGTAATAGACCCGGTGTCTTAATTGTTTCAACTTTATTTTGTTGGCAAACCAAACATTCCGCCACAAACTTTTGAATATCTGATTTAAGGCCATCCCAAAAAAATTCCTTCTTAACCCTGTGGTAAGTTTTTAAAAATCCTGAGTGCCCTCCTAAGGGAGAAGTGTGCAATTCCATAAGAATCTTTTGTTTTAGCTGGGAATTCTTACAGAGGTATAAGCGATCTTTGTACCATAACGAATCATTTTGCCAGCTAAATGTATCAGAAGTACTGGAATCTTGTTGTAGCTTTCGAATAAGTGCCCACACTTCTTCGTCATTCTTCCATTCCTCCCTTGCTTCGTTTATCCAATCTGGTTGGATAATAGAAATGGCACACAACAATGCTTCCACATCCTCATCCTTTCTTGAGAGTGCATCTGCCACCACATTTTGCTTCCCTTTTTTGTAGATGATTTCAAAGTCATAACCCAACATCTTTGTGACCCACTTTTGTTGCTCTTCAGAGGATAATCTTTGTTCTAAAAAGTATTTAAGGCTATCATGATCCGTTTTTACCTTGAAGTGTCTTCCCATTAGGTAGGGTCGCCATTTCTTAAGTGCATGGAGTATTGCCAACATTTCCTTCTCATAAATAGCTTTGCTTAAAAACTTTCCCTTGATTGGACGACTTTCAAAAGCAATGGGTCTTTCATCTTGCATTAGAACAGCACCAATTCCATTTCCTGAAGCATCACATTCCACAATAAAGGTTTTTGTGAAGTCCGGTGTAGCTAAGACCGGTGCTTGGCACATTGCCTCTTTAAGATGTTCAAAGGCCTTTGTTGCTTCCGGAGTCCATGAAAATGAATCTTTCTTCAATAATGTTGTTAGAGGTGCTGCTATTCTCCCATAATTCTTAACAAACTTGCGATAATACCCTGTCAACCCAAGAAATCCTCGCAGATGCTTTATGGATGTGGGGATTTTCCATTCCTTAATGGCTTTAATTTTGCTAGGGTCTACCTTAACTCCTTCATGAGATACAATATGACCCAAATATTCCACCTCCTGGACTCCAAAGAAACATTTGGATCTTTTTGCATATAATTGTTTCTCCTCCAATAGTTGTAGCACCCTGTCAACATGTTCAACATGATCCTTCCAAGACTTGCTGTAGATTAGTATATCATCAAAAAATACTAACACAAATTTTCTAAGGAATGGTTTGAAAATTGAATTCATCAAACCTTGAAATGTTGAAGGTGCATTGGTAAGGCCAAAAGGCATGACCAAAAATTCATAATGACCCTCATGAGTTCTAAATGCCGTTTTCGGAATGTCTTCAATCTTCATTCTGATTTGATGATATCCCGAACGAAGATCCAACTTGGTGAAGTAAATTGATCCATGCAATTCATCCAGTAATTCATCAATGACAGGAATGGGGAACTTATCTTTAATAGTGAGCTTGTTGAGCTCCCTATAATCCGGACACATGCGCCATGATCCATCCTTCTTGTGCACCAATACTACTGGAGCTGAGAAAGAACTTTGACTCGGTTGAATTATACCAGCCTCTAGCATTTCTGCAACCATACGTTCAATTTCACTTTTTTGGACATAGGGATATCTGTACGGCCTGATGTTTGGAGGAACACTTCCTGGAATCAGATGAATAGCATGATCATGATCACGCATAGGTGGGAGACCTTTGGGAGTCTCAAATACCTTGGAATGATTGTCCAGGACTTTTTGGAGATCTGGAGAAATAGATGATTCCAATGTGGAAACATCTAGCGAACATAATTGTGCAATTACACCTCTTTGCTCCTTTTTTAGAAGCTTTGTCATGCCATTAGAGCTGATTATCTTTCCTGGTTTCCCTGCAATACCCCTTAATTCAACTTCCTTTCCTTCCGTAGAAAATTTGATGAAAAGTTCTTGAAAATTAAAAGCTATTGTACCCAAGGATTGTAGCCATTGGACTCCTAGTACAACATCAGCACCTCCCATTGGAATGGAAAGCATTGGGCTAGTCAATACATATTCTCCCATGGATAGCTTGATATTATGGCACTTTCCAGAGCAATTTATTGTTCCTCCATTTGCAATCATCACTTGACACTCTGGTGCTGGATATAGGAAGCAATTCAATTCTTTTGCTACCCTACAATGAATAAAATTGTGGGTGCTTCCTGAATCAATCAACACTATTACCTTTTTCTTCTTGATTTGTCCTTCTATCTTGATGGTTTGAGGAGTGGTAATTCCCGCCAATGCATTACAAGATATGGTCGGATTTATTTGTTCTTCATCTAGGCTTTGTTCCTGGAGTATATCCTCTTCTTTTGACCTTTCTTGCTCCTTTTCTTCTTCCTCTTCACAATCTATGTAGAATAATTTCTTCTCAGCACACTTATGACCTTTAGTGTATTTGCTATCACAACTGTAACAAAGCCCTTTTGCTCTTTTTTCTTCCAATTGTTGTGGTGTCAACCTTATAGGTTGTGGAAGACTAGGGGCAACAACACTTCCGTCTTTATAGTTGTGAGTGGTATGCTTCCTGGTTGCCATAATTTTGCTTTCCATTTTTCTTGCTAACCTGAATGCCTTCTCTAATGAATCAGGTTCCCAAAGGCGAACATCATGTTGGATATTATCCTTTAAAGACCCTATGAACACATCAATCCTATGCTCCTCTGGAATATCTTTTACCCTTATGTTCAATTTTTGGAACTCCTCAATGTGCTCCATTATTGAACCCTTTTGTTTGAGACTTATCAATTGGCTAAAAAAAGTGTTGCTTTTTGTATCCTCATAATGTGCTATCAATTCTTCCGTAAAAATTGCCCAAGTGATAAATTGTTTACGAGAGCAAAGCCATTGATACCATACAAACTGATTTGGTTCCAAATATACAGTTGCCATACGTACCTTTTGTGTGTTTTGCACATTATTGAGATCGAAGAATTGCTCCATCTGTAATATCCATGTGGCGGGATCCTTGCCATCAAACTTCCTCATATCGATTTTTGGAATATGGTGATTCTTCGATCCAACATTAGCGTCTATGGAATCATGATTAACATTTCTTTTGTTCTCATCATGAGTTTCCTTTACTACCTTTTCACCATTAGTGACCCTTTCTTGTAGCAACTTCTTCAATTCTTCCATGTCTGTCTTCAAATCTATCTTCAAATCTGCCATCGAATCATCCATATTAGCTTCCATGCCCTTTATCTTAGCTTCCACGCCATTTATCTTAGATTCCACGCCACTTATCTTAGCTTTTGTTAGCTTTTGTGAGCGTGACATTTGTTGCACTTGTTCTTGTAATTTTGATATATCATGTAGCATTTCTTCCTCTTCTTCATGAGTCATGCTAGAGCTTTCAGGTTCCTTACTAGGTGTTTGCATTTTCTTTCCTCGGGGCATCAATTACCGATAATAATGCTTTACTATGCCCTTTGAATTCCGTTAAACCAAGCTTACACAAAAATTTAAAAAAAAACTACACACCTTTTTTCACTTTATAGAAGCCTGATATTGAATCTGATGTATCTCTGTAATTGCGGATCATCTAGTTCTGAAATTGCTACCTGTAGTAGCCTTCTGTGTCCTCTTTCCAATGCCACAAGTCTTATCCAAATTGGATTCTCCAAGGAAGAGTTATGTGAAATCTCCCACAGTGACTTGCTTTTAGACTCGTTCAGTAGAGCGAACTTGTACGACGTGCCACGAGTCACTGTTTCAACCTTTGAATCTAAACGACACACAAAAGAAACTACAGTCCGTACTATTTTTGTACCTTCTTATGAAATTTCAATCCAATCCCCAGAGAGAAAGTTATGACGATTTTCCCCAGGTCAACTGTTTTGAATGTAATTCAGGAGTCTGCAAAAAGACCAACTTCCTCAGATCATATCTCCACAAATATCGCGCAAAAAGCTCTGAAATTCGGACCCAAGGTTCAGTGCGATTTCTTCTCAAATGGGTTTTTTTTGCGACTTCTGAAACATCACAGAAAAAAAGTTATAGCGAAAATGCCACGATGACCTGTTTGGAGCAGCGAAACCCTAGAATCCAAAGCTCTGATACCAAATGTTATGAAACCAGCTCAAGAAAAGATAGAAAAGATAGATCAACGCCTTAGAATTCAGCCTCTTCGAGGGGGCAACCTCCTTTACATTACATAAATGAACAATTCTTGGATGATACAAATGACAAAACCTCCTTTCTATATATAGGAGTCTAAGGAGTCACAATATAATCCAGCCGACCTAACAATAATAATATAAAGCCACAAAAATAACAATAGAGGGATTCTATGGGGCACAGAAATAACAATATGGGGGTAATAGGGGCACAACAATATAAATAAGGGGTATAACTACAATAGTAATGGGGTAATCACTAGTATTATAGGGACCCAACAATTTATAACAAAGTTGTTGATATGATTTCTAGACTGGTTGTTAATGTAGTCATTTTACTCAATAATCATTATGATTTTCCTTAAAGTTCTGTTAAATATACGCACATGATGCTGACTTCCAAGAGGTATATTTAAACTTGAGTCAAGGCCACCAAGTTGAGAAATTAGACTACCATGTACATGATAATCTGTTGTATCATTTGGGAAAACTTTGTGTTCCATGGGGAGAGAGAGTAAATGTCACAAGGGAAAAGCACACTTCTCTTATTGTTGGACATTTCGGTGTAAGTAAAATAGTCGAAAAGCTTTAGAGGTATTTTTACTAGCCTCATATGCATGAAAGTGTGTCATGTTTTATCAGAGGTTGTTCATTGTGTGCAATCAGTAAGCCTAGTAATAGGAAACTAGGATTGTACACACCACTTCCAGTACCTTCACGTCCATGGGAGAGTGTTTCTATGGATCCTGTAGGTCTTCCTTTATCAAGAAAAGGTCATGATTATTTTTACGTAGTTGTGGATAGGTTCAGCAAGATGCGCATATTAATGCCTTGCAAAAAAAAATTACAGCTGAACAAACAGCTCAACTTTTATTTCAAAATGTATGGGTTCATTTTGGATTAGCCACTTCTATTCTAAGTGATCGTGATTCCCGATTTGTTGGGAATTTTTGGTCAAATTTTTGGAATTCGATGGACAGCAAGTTGAATAAAAGTACAACCTTCCATCCGCAAACAGATGGCCAACTTGAAGTGGTTAATAGGACAGTTATTCATTTTTTAAGAGGATATTGCAGCAAACATCCTAAGTTGTGGGATGAACAGTTGCATTATATTCAGCATGCTTACAACCAAGAAAAACACTCTTCTACTCTAACTTCGCCTTTTGAGGCATGTCTTGGTTATTTTCCTAAATCGCCTTTGGATTTCATCTTTAAGAAATATGTAGTTGTAGATGGACATAGTTGTTGAAAATAGCAACAAGAAATGCTAAATATAGAAGTTCTAAATTTAGTACTGCTATAAATATCATTTCAGGATACCTTCCTATTTTAGTTAGTCCCTGAACTAAAATAGTGAAGTAAAATTCGAATTTGATCTTAGCAGTTGTTTGTAAAATAATTAATTAATTCACCATGACTTAATTAGTTAAGGAAAATCAAACATGAAGTCTATGTGGGGACATGCAACAGTTTCTCCATTAATTGAGGAATTTATCCATCAGTTAAAGAGATAAGGATGAGTTGTAATATTGAGTTGTAATTATTTGGCTCAGTTAACTGATTCAAGTCAAGTTAGATTAATTCAAACAGTTTGTTGAATTAATGTGAGTTCAGTTAGTTAATGCATGCATGCATGTAACTGCTGCACTTCAAATAACTAGATATTCTCTCATAAATAACTCATGCATGTCAGTTCAGGCAGAGACCCAGTTGAGATCATATGGAGGGACAGTGTACTATCAGTTGCTAGAATATTCCATTGTGAAAATCCCTTACATGCAGAAGGAATTCTTTCCTTGAGGATTGCGTAATTACTTCTTCAGGTTTTGTGAGTGTGATGAGGCCAATTCACACATGTGGCATCATTGGACCCCAAGAAAAACTACGCAATGAAATAGGAGGCTTGGAGGGCTTGAGGAGGACATATACTATTTCTATTCAGTTTGTGAGTTGTATTGTTTGATTGCAGAGAGAGCAGGATAGCTTGTGATCTGAAAATGAAGATCTTAGATTAATTTTAAGGTATTACAGACTCATGTGCATTGGATTTTCCTACATTACTTAGTGCAATAGATCAATAATATTGCGAATAATATAGACAGTGAAGTAGTTAAAGAAACATAATAGACAAACACACATAACACAACAAGTTTAATATGGAGTTCACCCAAAACTCCTGGGCTATGTCTCTTGGTCCAGCCTTCAGTGGTGACCTCTCTATTATGTCTTCAAGAGCAGAGTTTTACAAAATGTGAGCTCAAATTGAGTCTCAACACAACAAGAACAAATAATAGGGGTTTGTTTGAATCCCTCAAGTCTTATTGAGTACACAGACTCTCCCTCTCGCTTTTTGTCTCTGTCTTCTCTCTGTCTCAGTACTGCTTGTCTTTTGTTTCTGTCAGTCTCTGGCTTTAAAGCCAATCGGCACTGTCTATTCATTTCCCCTTCTCGGGCTCTCTGGCTCCCGGCCTCTGTCCACTCGAATCCCCTTCTGAGCGTTAGCAATCATGGCATAACGTCTTCAGGGAAGGTGGCCACCTGTTCTGCAATGGAAGGGACCATCGGGCCTTTGAAATCCCCAAAAATAGCGTTCTCTATTTACACAGAGAAATACACTAAAAACACAGGAAAATTTGCCAAACTGTCATTTATCGGACTTCAAATATCCTTAAATCCGCTCTATACTCCTATCGGGTCTGCCTGTATATCGCTATCGCATATCCACCGTTGATCTGAGTGATCTTGATCCAATGGTTGAGATCCATTTCGGGCGGCTCATGCGTATAGGGGTTAATCGCCCGAAAAGGGTGGTTTTCTCTCTCTAGCGCCTGGCCACGTGGTAGCTAGTGTATGGGCTCGGGTGGAGCCCAGCCAAAACCACTTACCGCCTACGGCCCACCCGAAATCCCTCTTGTTCCGTGGTTTCACTTTGTATTTGAAAAATGCATTAAAACATTGAAAATCTCGCAAAATGTCTTTTTGGCGGACTTGAAATGTTATACATGTGCATTCATAAACCCTTTCAAGTCCGGTTTCATCGCATCGGGCACATTTCCTTTGAATTCATTTATTTGGCGGAAATACAAAATACAAAGGAAAATGCCATTTTCCGGATTTCAAAATATATAAAATATTGCCTATAACCCTATCGGGTCCGGCTGTCGCAAGCCATATTTTTATCAGCCTTGCTCTTTTGTGTAGCTCCAATGCGATATTACGATGCGATTGATCGCAATCGCATATCGCATAGACCCCCAGGCCGTTGCAAGCGCTCCTCTGTAATCGTTGATTGCAATATCGCGAGTTAACCTGGGTTGTCGATCTGTGCGCTTGATCGACAGTCCTCATTGACCCGCGCTGATCGCGATCGCAATTGTCATATGATAGGCTCCGATATCCTCCGCCTGCCACCGCTGATTGCGATATGCCAATCGGATCTGGACCGTTGATCGGCCAGATCCAACAGCTCCTGTGCGTCATTCCTTTGACCTCTGATAGGCCTTATTTCACTGTTTTCTTCATGTTTTTGCCTCCCAATAGTGTAATCCGCCTTTTTAAAAGGTTTATATCAGGCGATAGTTTTGAATGTTTGAAGACTTAGAGGGTGTTTTGGATCCATTTTGGATCACGCCTCCCCACTAAAAAAGCTTTTGGACCACCAAAAGTTGGTTTTTAAGCATTAATCAAGTGAGGATAAAGCTTCCTCACTTGTCTAATCTCTATCCATCTTGCACTGCTTGGTTTTGAACCTTTGAGTCTGATTCTGAGGTACTCAACATCCCCTATGCATGTATTTCTACCTTCCTATCTAGAACTATGTCTTCCTGCAGCTCATTGAGATATTTAGGCAACAAATCATCAATAGAAAGCAACTGACTTTGCTCTTCAGGATCTTCAATCAATGAAGGTTCATATAGTTTCAAGTTCTCTGCATTGATGACTGAATAGATATGCATATAAGCTAGCAAATCAAGGCGAAAAATGTTTTCACCAATTTTCTAAAGTATCTTGAAATACCCATACCTTATTGGTTTCAACTTCTTACCTCCACCTTGCATTCTGTCTTTGCTGATATATAGCCAAACTTGATCACCAACTTGGAATCTATGCTCAATTCGATGCTTATCATGCCTTGCCTTGTACTTGGCCTGGCTTCTTTCCAGTTGTTCCTGCACTGCTTGGTGAATTTCTTGGATCTGTTCAATGAACTTGGTTGCTTTGTCCACATCATTGTGTCCATCAACTGCTATGTCTTTACTAAAGACAAAATCCAAGGGAGACCTTGGTGTAAAACCAAAACAAGTCTCAAAAGGAGATCTTTGTGTAGAAGAGTGCTTGGCACGGTTGTAAGCATGTTGCACATAACACAAATGTTCATCCCAAAGCTTTGGATGCTTGCTACAATAGCCTCTGAGCAACTGGATCACTGTCCTATTGACCACCTCTGTTTGACCATCTATTTGTGGATGAAATGTTGTGTTTTTCTTAAATCTAGTGTCCATTAACTCCCATAGACTTGACCAAAACTTCCCAACAAATCGGGAATCTCAATCAGATACAATGGAAGTGGGTAACCCAAAATGAACCCATACATGCTGAAAGAACAACTTTTTTGTTTGTTCAACTGTAATCTGCTTATTACAAGGTATTAAAATACACAATTTTGTTGAACCTGTCCACAATAACATATAAATAACCATGACCTTTTCTAGATTTTGGCAGTCCCCCAAAAAAATCCATGGAAACACTTTCCCAAGGACGAGAAGGAACTGGAAGTGGAGTGTACAAGCCTAATTTTCTATTACTGGGCTTGCTTGTAGCACACATGGTACACCCTTTAATATATCTAGAAACTATTTCATGCATTCTAGGCCAATAACAAAACCTTTGCAACTCTGCAACTGTTTTACTTACACCAAAATGACCTGATATTAGAGAAGTGTGTGCTTCTCAGATTATGTTAACTCTTTCAGTTTGAGGAATGCATAACTTTCCCAAATGATATAAGAGTTGGTCCTTAACATTATAATCCAATTCTTCTACTTGTTTTCCCTAACTTAAAGTTGCATGTACATCCTTAAAATCTACATCTTGAGCATATTGTTCAATGTAGCTTTCATGCAATACTAATTTATGCCTAAGTATAGTGGATGCATTTATGATTGGTCTTGATAACATATATGCAACCTTATTGTGTATGCCCTTCTTATATCTGATGACATGATGAAACTATTATAGAAAATCCATCCATAGTGTCTTGATTGCTGCAATTTAGTTTGTGAGTGCAAATATTGAAGTGGTTGATGATCTGTATGTATAATTATTTATTTTCCCAATAGGTAATGTTTCCACTTTTTCACACTTTGTACTAATGCATACAATTCTTTATCATATGTGGGATAATTAACTACTACAGAATTAAATGTTTCATAATGATAACATATGGGTTTACCGTGTTGCATCAATATTGCTCCCATGGCATAGTCACTGGCATCTGTTTTAATCTAAAATGGTCTTTGAAGATCTGGCAATGCTAGTACTGGTGTTGTACTAATTTTTTCTTTCAAGGTGTCGAAGGCTTTCTGCTATTTGCCTCCACACTAAAACACCTTGTTCAATCCTGTTAAAGCATGTAAGGGAGCTGCAATCAAGGAAAAGTTAGCAATAAACTTTCTCCAATATTGTGTTGCTCCAAAGAAACTCCTAACTTCTATAGCAGATTTGGGTTTAGGCCAGTTGACAATGACTTCAACCTTAGAGGGATCTATATTCAATTCACCACCCCCTACAATATGACCCAAATAATTTAAAGATGTTTTGCCAAATTCACATTTTGATAACTTCACATAGATATTTTCTTCTTTCAAAACATCTAGAGTCTACTTTACATGCTTCAAATGTTCTTCCCATGTTTTACTGAAAACAAGAATTTCATCTAAATATACAATTACAAAATCATCAATAAAAGGTCGGAGTACATCATTCAAGACTCTCATGAAAGTGGCAGGAGCATTAGTTAAGCCAAAAGGCATAACCAACCATTCATACAACCCTTTCTTTGTTTTGAAAGTAGTCTTCCATGCATCTTGTTTTGCTACTCTGACCTGATGATAGCCACTACGCAAGTCCAACTTGGAAAAGTAAACAGCTTCTTTCAGTTGATCTAATAGATCATCAATGCGAGGAAGAGGATAACGATTCTTGATCGTTATTTTATTCAGTGCTCTGTAATCAATGCACATCCTCCACGAACCATCTTTCTTTCTCACCAACACGATTGGAGATCCACATGGTGATGTGCTTGGTCTTATGAACCCTTTATCAAGCAGCGTTTGTACCCGCTTCTTGATCTCTGCATTCTCTAAATCGGATAACCTGTACATTCCGATGTTAAGCAATGGAGCATCTTGCTGCAAATGAATATCATGTACTATTTCCCTTTTGGGTGGCAGACCTTTAGGTTCTTGAAATAGGATATCATATTCTGAAACAACTTTATCTAAATCAACTTTTTTTTAGCATCACAGCCTTCAAATATATTGGTCTTATCAGGGTTCTTTTCCTTTACAACCATTAGTAAAAATTGCTTGCATGAATTTACAATTCTTTTCATCTGCCCTGAGTTAATGAGAATGTAGTTATTTTTGAGTTGATGAGCTCTTACAATATATTCTATTCCATCTTTTGTGAGTTGATACTTATTTTCAGTTCTATATAAAATGGTTTTTCTTTCATACAAGTAAGGACTTCCTAAAACAATACCACATATATCCAAGGGAACTATATCTAACTCAACCTCATCTACAAAAGTTGACCCAATAGCAAACCTAAGTTTACATTGTCTAATCACTTGTAGCTTTGCTTTATCACATACCCAACCTAATGGATATGGCTTCTTGTGAGGTGTTTTTAGTAAGCCCAACTTATTTACAGTTGTTTCAAAAATCAAGTTACTTGTGAACCACTATCAAATAAAGTATCAATCTTTTTGTGCTTGGAAATAACTCTAATATGAAAAAGCTCATGTCTTTTCCTCTCATTATCTTGATTATCAATAGATTGTGCAGAATTACTTGTAGATGCTTCATAATATATACCTTTTATACCTGTGGTTGTGACTTTTGTTTCATCACCTGAGTCTGACCCCAAGTCTTTCTGAATAGCAGCAGCAGTCTTCTTCTTCTTACCACCGAACTTATTTGGTTTCAGCTTCGGATGCAAAGACCAGCAGTGTTCATCATCGTGTCCATCCTTCTTGCAGTGAGTGCATGAAGGTTTGTCTTTCTATACAGTGTTTGCCTTCCTCTCCTTCCATTTCTGCTTCCTCTTTTCCTTGTTCTTGCTTGCAGTGGGTTTTGATGATCCCCCAATCTCTGGGTTCACATTCTTGCCTCTAGCCTCTAGATGTGTAGCCTGAACTGATACCTCATCTATGCTAGTAGGCTTAAACATGAGAATGGTGTGCCTCAAATAGCTATGTAGACCACCTATATACTTCAACAAAGTTTCAGGTGAGTCTAGATAAATGCCTATAATTAAAGCTCTTTTTCTAAATTCCTAGGTATAGCTTTGTACACTTTTCCCCCTTAATTGGCGAAGAGTTTGCCAACTCATCATTGCTTGCTGCATATAAGCTAGTGGATAGAATTTTTTTTAATGGCAGAAACAAATTCACTCCAGGTAGAGAGAATTTTACCATGCTTCTTTAAATCAGCTTGTGTCCTGCCTTCCCACCACACTAGGGCAGTTCCTCCAAGGTGAAGGTTGGCCAGCTAAATCTTTCTCCTTTTTGAATCGATTTTTTGCACCCTGCAATATACATCAATCTATCTAATCCAGTTATCTAGACTTTCCGCATTTAATTCTCCATCATAGATTGGAAAATCAAACTTTACATCTAATTTAATCAAAGATGTTTTCTTCTTTTTATTTTCAGGGCTAGAAGGAGGTGTTGATGGAGGATTCTCTTCCCCTTTCCCTTTGCCTTCTGAATGGGCAACTAGAAGAGGTTCCTATACTCCTTTTCCTATTTGAGATGTTGAAGGGCTTTCACCTCAGCCTTTCTTAAGTTCTCGATACATTTCTTCCACCATGGCTCTCATGGTCATGAAAATGTCCATGAACTGAGATTCTGATCCCAAGGGAATCTCTTTTGTCATTTTCCTCCAAGGATAGACTCTTCCAATTTCTGGATTGGCCTCAACAAGTTCTTCTTTTCTCTTTTTTAGCTTTGACCTAGTTAGCATTCAACAAATCCATCACAAGCTTGTCTAACCTTAGCAAACCTAAAGCTCTGATACCACTTGACCTGAAAATGAAGATCTTAGATTAATTTTAAGGTATTATAGACTCATGTGCATTGGATTTGCATACATTACTTAGTGCAATGGATCGATAAGATTGCGAATAATATAGACATTGAAGCAGTTAAAGAAACATAATAGAAAAACATACATAATACAGCAAGTTTAATATGGAGTTGACTCAAAACTCCTGGGCTACGTCTCCTGGTCCAACCTTCAGTGGTGACCTCTCTATTATGTCTTCAAGAGTAGATTTTTACAAAATGTGAGCTCAAATTGAGTCTCAACACAATAGGAACAAATAATAGGGGTTTGCTTGAATCCCTCAAGTCTTACTGAGTACACAAACTCTCCCTCTCACTTTCTGTCTCTGTCTTCTCTCTGTCTCAGCACCGCTTGTCTCTATCTTCTATCAATCTGTGGCTTTAAATCCAATCGGCGCTATTTGTTCGTTTTCCCTTCTTAGGCTCTCTGGCTCCCGGCCTCTGTCCGCTCGAATCCCCTTCTGAGCATTAGCAATCATGGCATAACGTCTTCAGGGAAGGTGGCCACATATTCTGCAGCGGAAGGGACCATCGGGCCTTTGAAATCCCCAAAAATAGCATTCTCTATTTACACAGAGCAATACATTTAAAACACAGGAAAATTCACCAAACTGTCGTTTATTGGACTCCAAATATCCTTAAATCTGCTCTATACTCTTATCGGGTCCGCCTGTATATCACTATCGCATATCCACCATTGAACTGAGTGATATTGATCCAACGATTGAGATCCATTTCAGGCGGCTCATGCATACGGGGGTTAACTGCCTGAAAAGGGTGGCTTTCTCTCTCTGGAGACTGGCCATGTGGCAGCCAGTGTATGGGCTCGGGCGGAGCCCAGCCAAAACCATTTACCGCCTACGGCCCCCCCGAAATCCCACTCGTTTCGTGGTTTCCCTTTGTATTTGAAAAATACATTAAAACATTAAAAATCTCGCAAAATGGCTTTATGGCGGACTTGAAATGTTATACATGTGCATTCATAAACCCTTTCGGGTTCGGTTTCATCGCATCGGGCACATTTCCTTTGCAATTCATTTATTTGGTGGAAATGCGAAATACAAAGGAAGTTGCCATTTTCCGGATTTCAAAATATATAAAATATTGTCTATAACCCTATCAGGTCCGGCTGTCACAAGCCATATTTGTATCAGCCCCGCTCCTTTGTGTAACTCCGATGTGATATTTCGATGTGATTGAGCGCAGACCCCCAGATCGTTTGCAAGCACTCCTCTGTAATCGTCGATTGCGATATTGCGAGTTAACCTGGGTCGTCGATCTGTGCGCTTGATCGACGGTCCTCATTGACCCGCATTGATCGCGATTGCAATTGTCATATGATAGGCTCCGATATCCTCCGCCTGCCACCGCTGATTTGGTTATGCCAATCAGATCTGACGTTATGAAACCAGCTCACAAAAAGATAGAAAAGATAGTTGAATGCCTTAGAATTCAGCCTCTTCGAGGGGGCAACCTCCTTTACATTACATAAATGAACAATTCTTGGATGATTCAAATGAAAAAATCTCCTTTCTATATATAGGATTTTGAGTCACAATATAACCCAGCTGACCTAACAATAATAATATAAAGCCACAAAAATAACAATAGAGGAATTCTATGGGGCACAGTAGTAACAATATGGGGACAATAGGGGCACAACAATATTAATAAGGGATACAACTACAATAGTAATGGGGTAATCACTAGTATTTTAGGGACCTAACATGCCCCTCTCCTTCAAAACAATGTTGTCCTCAACGCTTGAGTAGTTCTGGATGCTTCTGCATAAAATTCTCATCCTCCCATGTGGAATCTTCAGCAGATAAGTTCTTCCACTTGATGAGATACTCTGAAATTGATCGATTTCGTAGCTGTCGAGTTCTTGTTTCTATGACTGTTTCTGATTCCAATATAATTTTTCCTTCCTCGTCAAGTTTTGGCAATATTGTTTGAACTGGGAGCTTGTCGCCTATAACCTTCTTTAAACATGAAACATGGAAAACTGGGTGCACTCAAGAAGTTGCAGGAAGCTCCAATTTGTATGCCATCGTACCAATCTTTTGCAACCCCTTCTACGGACAATAATACTTTGGTGATAATTTATTATCCTTCTTAGCTTGCTTGAGGGACATTTGTTTATATGGTTGTAGCAATAGGAATACCCAATCACCTACATCAAAACTTCTTTCGCTGCGATGTTGATTTGCCTGTTGTTTCATTCTATTTTGTGCCAACATGAGGTTATCCTTTAAGAGTTGGAGGACTTGTTTTTGATGTTCGATGTGATGTTCCACTGCTTGAACCTCAGAATTTTCTCTTAAATATGATGTGATGGATGGTGGCTGATATCCATAAAGTGCCATAAATTGGGTCATTTTTGCTGTTGTATGGAAGGAAGTGTTATACCACCATTCAGTCAGAGGCAACCATTTGACCCATTGTGTCTGTTTATCATATACAAAGCAACGAAGATATCCTTCCAAACATTTGTTTACTATCTCAGTTTGCCCATCAGATTGAGGATGATAAGATGAGCTATGAGCTAACTGAGTACCAAGAAAAGAAAATAATTATGTCCAAAAATTTCCAGTGAAAATGAGATCTCTGTTACTTACAATAATCTTTGGATTTCCATGTAGCTTTTGAATTGTTTCCATAAATGCAGTAGAAACTGTACTAGCTTTAAATGGATGTGATAATGCAAAAAAGTGTGCATACTTGGTAAGCTTGTCAACTACCACCATGATGACACTCTTTCCCTCAGACTTGGGTAAACCTGTGATAAAATCCATTGAAACCTCCTCCCAACGTTGGCTTGGAATGAATAAAGGTTGTAATAGACCCGGGGTCTTAATTGTTTCCACTTTATTTTGTTAGAAAACCAAACATTCTGCCACAAACTTTTGAATATCCGATTTAAGGCCATCCCAAAAAAATTCCTTCTTAACCCTGTGGTAAGTTTTTAAAAATCCTGAGTGCCCTCCTAAGGGAGAAGTGTGCAATTCCATAAGAATCTTTTGTTTGAGTTGGGAATTCTTACAGAGGTATAAGCGATCTTTGTACCATAACGAATCATTTTTCCAGCTAAATGTATCCAATGTACTGGAATCTTGTTGTAACTTTCGAATAAGTGCCCAAACTTCTTCATCATTCTTCCATTCCTCCCTTGCTTCGTTTATCCAATCTGGTTGGATAATAGAAATGGCGCACAACAATGCTTCCACATCCTCGTCCTTTCTTGAGAGTGCATCTGCCACCACATTTTGCTTCCCTTTTTTGTAGATGATTTCAAAGTCATAACCCAACATCTTTGTGACCCATTTTTGTTGCTCTTCAGAGGATAATATTTGTTCTAAAAAGTATTTAAGGCTATCATGATCCGTTTTTACCTTGAAGTGTCTTCCCATTAGGTAGGGTCGCCATTTCTTAAGTGCATGTAGTATTGCCAACATTTCCTTCTCATAAATAGCTTTGTTTAAAAACTTTCCCTTGATTGGACGACTTTCAAAAGAAATGGGTCTTTCATCTTGCATTAAAACAGCACCAATTCTATTTCCTGAAGCATCACATTCCACAATAAAGGTTTTTGTGAAGTCTGGTGTAGCTAAGACCGGTGCTTGGCACATTGCCTCTTTAAGATGTTCAAAGGTCTTTGTTGCTTTTTGATGTTGAGAATACAACAAGATGATGGAGCTTAGTGGAAAGAAGTTGTCTTCACTAAGTGGGCCCGCAGGGTATTTTTGGCGCAAAGTCTATTTTTAGACATATGGATCATGGTCTATGAGTTGCAGGATGTTGTTTATGGATGATTGGTCATGTTGGGAAAAATAGATGGACTTCTATTTCTGGTTCACAACGGAGTGATCAGAGTCTATTTTTAGACTGCCAGGCTAAAAAATAGAAAAGTCAAATATTATTGTCTCATAATAATATTTAGACTATAAACATTATCTTATCCTCTTGGAGCACTTCAGTTTGAGCTACACATGTGGCACATGTAGCTGTCAGAAGGAAATACGCTTTTCTTATGGTTCAGTTGAGCTATTGCATGCAGGACTTCAATTAGAACTCAAGCAGTTGAGTTTGGTGAAGTTGATTGTGGAGTTGATGGAGTTGTGTTCAGTTTGACTTGGTTAAACAAGTTGTAATTAGTCTAACTGCAAATAGACTAGTGATGAGTGATGTGAATTAATTGATTAAATTAATTCACTAATTATTAACTCATAATGCAACTGAAGAATACATCAATTAACTCAGTGCATGTACAGTTCAGTGGAGGCAGGTGTTAGAGGTTGAGATTGCTATCAGTTGTGACTATAGTTGTGCATGAGATCTTGCACAATCAATGGATTGAGTATGCCCATGAGGATTGCACAATATATGCCCAGTGAAATAGCCTGTGCTCACGTGATTTTCACTTGGTATTGTGCAATAGAGGCAGGCAAAGCAGCAAAGGAGATTTGAACCTGTGACTTGTTCGGATCTGAGCTAGTTTTGTGTGTAACAGGTGGAGATAGTGCTGGATACTTGTGAGGAGTATTGTATTATGTATTGTTACATGTTCTCAATCATTAATATATAGATAGTGTGGGGTTTTCAGCTGTAAGCTTTCCCCGGGTTACATATTGTGTTAATGTGTGCATGCGATTGATGTTTCATTGTTTTTGATGCTGCTAAATTGATGATCAACGTAGAGGAGATTACGTATTGTGCATGTATTCCGCAATAGTGTATAATCGGGATAATCTCTGTGAATAAGTGTTTATTATTCAAAATTTATACATGGTATCAGAGTTGTTGATCATCAGATCTATTATTCAGAAAGTATTTACATCTTATTTCTTCAGGCATAGTCTGTAATCGGGCCAGGTAGCCTCTGGATTCATCCTTACTTTGGAAGGTGAGATATCCGGTAAAAGCCCATACATTCAATCTCTGTACGAGAAATACTTTGTTCTCACGAATTCTAGATCAGAGGCAGTTGAGTTTGGAGCTGGTGGAATTTGAATTTGCAGCAGTGTTTTCTTGGTATCAACGTGGCAATATCTTTCAACGGATTGCGATTGGAGTATGCTCTTGAGGGAAGCTCGAACTATATTGCATGGAAGGACAGGATGGAGGTAGTGTTAGATGATAATGGGTTGAAGGAGTTCATAGAGGCTAATGTCCCAAAGCCTACTGATACTGCGCAAGTTGATGCTTGGCAAAAGAAAACAGCAAAGTGTCGAAGGATTCTGTTGGAGGGCGTGAAGGATCACATTGTGTCCAGCCTGCATGGAAAGGCTTCTCCAT
This sequence comes from Pinus tabuliformis, assembly GCA_031772625.1. Taxonomy (NCBI): domain Eukaryota; kingdom Viridiplantae; phylum Streptophyta; class Pinopsida; order Pinales; family Pinaceae; genus Pinus; species Pinus tabuliformis. Next base: position 65,912,315 of record CM062818.1, read on the forward strand.
ACTTGATGTGGAAAGCGTTGATAGATCTATTCCAAAGAAAGAGCGATCAGAGGAAGCTGGCACTCAAGGATAAACTCAGAAACATCAAATGTGAGAAGGTAGACAGTATGCCCAAGTATCTCACAAAGTTCACTCAGTGTTGGGATGAGCTGGGAAGTGTGGGGGTAACTTTCGATGATGAGGACTTGGTGAGCTTGGCTCTCCTTGGTCTTCCGAAGAGTTGACATTCCTATCAGGACTCTGTCAATGGTCGGGAGAAATTGCCAGGATGGGAAAGACTTTGGTCAGATATTGTGCAGGAGGAGATCAGGCGGAATACCAGGGACGGATCTTCATCAAAGGGACCTGATGAAGAAAATTGCGCTTTGGCTGCCAAAGAAAAGAAGGGGAAGAGCAAGAAGGCTTCTCAGTCCGGTGCGAAAGGCAAGAAGCAGGACATGTCCAAGGTGAAGTGTTTTCACTATCACCAGCATGGACACTATGCCACTAATTGTCCGCAGAAGAAGAAGAACAAGCAAGCTGCTGGATCTGCAGCAGGAGAGCCTCTAGCCTCGCAATTTGAGCTTGATTTTTCATTGATCACATGCTTGGTTTCAAGTGTGATGGGATCGGTGTGGTTCTTGGACAGTGGTCTGTCTTTTCACATAACAGGAGATCGAGATTTGTTTTCTGATCTGGAGGACAAAGATCTTGGAGTGCACATCGAGATGGGCGATGATTGTAGATACAGTGCGACCGGTATCGGTACCATTTCCTTTGAGAGGGAGTCTGGTAAACCCTTTGTATTGAAGGAAGTGATGCATGTTCCAGGATTGAAGAATCTTATCTTTGTGGCGATGTTAGAAGACAAGGGATATGATGTTGTTTTCAGCGAGGGAAAGGCTTTCCTGCATAGCAAGACAACTGGAGAAACCCGGAAGATAGGGGTTTGAGTGAAGAACCTTTATCAGTTGCATGTAGATGGATGTGCAGCAATGGCATGCAAGGTAGAAGGATTGGTGAGCCGGGATGATGGTGAGCTGTGGCACAGGAGATTGGGTCACCTTCACCATGGATCCTTGAAGATACTGCCGCAGATCACTACAGGGATTCCTAAAGGCACTCTTGCGCAGTCAGATCAGTGCAAGGGGTGTACTTTAGGAAAGTTTGTGAAAGCCACCTTTCATGAGAAGGATAGTCGCGCCACGACGATCCTTGAGAGAATTCACACAGACGTGTGTGGACCTTTCTCAGTAGCTTCGACAGCAAAGCACAGGTATTATGTGATTTTTGTTGATGATTTCTCTCATAAGTGTTGGATCTTCTTCATGCAGAAGAAGAGCGAGACATACTCAAAGTTCTGTGAGTTCAATTCATTGGTCGAGAAGGAGTCGGGGAAGAAGGTGAAGGCTCTTAGGAGCAACAATGGTGGTGAATACATCTCTGGCGAGTTCAAGGATTTCTGCAGTGCAGAAGGGATTCGAAGAGAGCTCATAGCTCCCCATAACCCACAGCAGAACGGGGTTGCTGAGTAGAAGAACAAAACGATTTTGGGTGCTGCACGGGCGATGTTGCATGATCAGGGCCTACCCCTTCACTTGTGGGCGGAAGCATGCAATACTACAGTTTATGTGCAGAACCGTTGTCCTCACAGGATACTTGGCATGAGTACACCCGAGGAGGCTTATTCTGGTAAGAAGCCTGATCTTTCTCATTTGAGGATTTTTGGTGCTAACGTTTACATGCATGTGACGAAGGATGCCAGGAAGAAGTTGGAGCCAACCGCAGAGGTTGGGATATTTCTGGGGTACACTGATACGCCCCACAGCTATTGTGTGTATTTTCCAGACAGTGGTAAGACTGTTGTGCGACGGGATATAAAATTTTAGGAGGAGAAAGCCATGAAGTGTTCACTTGAGAGGGAGCCACACTTTCATGCAGATGAGGAGCTATTAGTTCCTAAGGATGAGCTTCAGGACCACCTATAGCCCAACGCAGGCAGAGACAGTCACTTGACCGGTACACTGGATACATGGCTCTTATGAGCAAATGTGTTGTGACTGAGCCATCCTTTTTCGAGGAAGCTGTGGAGGATCCCGCACGGTTAGATGCCATGGTGGAAGAGTATGATTCGATTGTCAGAAACAGTGCATGGGAGATTGTTCCTAGACCGGAAGGGAAATCAGTGGTGGGTTCGAGATGGATCTACAAAGTTAAGCAGGCAGCTAACGGGAGCGTGGAGAAGTACAAGGCAAGATTTTTTTCCCAAGGCTTTTCACAGATAGAGGGGATCGATTATGAGGAGACCTTTGCACCTGTCGCAACGTATTCTTCCATACGGACGATTCTTGCTCTCTCAGTGCAGATGGGGTGGCACATTCATCAGATGGATGTGAAGACTGCATTCCTCAATGGAGTCATTGAGGAGGAGGTGTACATTGAGCAGCCCGAAGGTTTTGAGATCTTCAGCAGCGAGTCACATGTGTGCAGGCTCAAGAGAGTTTTGTATGGGTTGAAACAAGCACCATGTGCTTGGTACACACGGATAGACAGCTATTTCACCGGACTTGGATTCTCCAAGAGTGAGGCGGATCCTAACCTATACTAGATTGTGGTGGAGGGTAAGTTGCTTATCATTGTACTTTATGTAGATGATTTGATTCTAACGGGTGATGAGCTATTGATACTTTCATGCAAGGATGATCTTGCTAAGGAGTTTGAGATGAAGGATTTGGGCCTCCTTCATTATTTCCTGGGATTGGAAATTTGGCAGCGCAATGATGGACTATTTATTTCTCAGGGTAAGTATGCTCGGGAGATACTGGAGAAGTTCAACATGCATGGCTGCAAGCCTGTTGATACTCCTCTTCCTGGAGGTTGGAGGAAGGAGGATGCCACTTCAGCAAAAGAAGTGGATGCCACTGTTTATCGACAGTTGGTGGGGTTGCTCATGTATCTGGTCAATACACGACCCGATATATGCTATGCTGTTAACCAGCTTTCACAAGCTATGGTTAACCCAACCAAGCTCTTCTGGAAGGCAGGCAAGCATGTATTTCGTTATTTGAGAGGCACATCAGGATATGGTTTGTGGTACAGACAGGAGGATGAGGTGAAGCTATGTGGCTTCACGGATGCAGATTGGGCAGGGAGCCCAACAGACAGAAAGAGCACATCAGGAGGGGTCTTCAGTATCGGGTCGACAGAAGTTTCTTGGTACAATAGGAAGCAGAGATCCGTGGCACTCAGTTCAGCAGAGGCCGAGTATATGGCAGCAAGTTTGGTTGCATGCGAGGCTATATGGATGAGGAAGATTCTGGTCGGTTTGTTCGGTTCTTACTTGGAGCCTACTATGATTTACTGTGATAACCAGAGTTGCATTAAACTCTCGGCTAATCCTATATTTCATGATAGATCTAAGCACATTGACATCAGGGACCATCATATTAGATATTGTGTGCAGCGGAGAATCATGTTACTTTCATACATTCCAACGAAGGATCAGGATGCTGATATCTTGACGAAGGCACTCACCAGGAGAAAATTTGAATACCACCGAGGCAGGATAGGGTTGCTGATAATCCATAACATGTTGAGAGGGAGTGTTGAGAATGCAACAAGATGATGGAGCTTAGTGGAAAGAAGTCGCCTTCACTAAGTGGGCCCGCAGGGTATTTTTGGCGCAAAGTCTATTTTTAGACTATGTCTATTTTTAGACATATGGATCATGGTCTATGAGTTGCAGGATGTTGTTTATGGATGATTGGTCATGTTGGGAAAAATAGATGGACTTCTATTTCTGTTTCACAGCGGAGTGATCATTTTTAGACTGCCAGGCTAAAAAATAGAAAAGTCAAATATTATTGTCTCATAATAATATTTAAACTATAAACATTATCTTATCCTCTTGGAGCACTTCAGTTTGAGCTACAAATGTGGCACATGCAGTTGTCAGAAGGAAATACGCTTTTCTTGTGGGTCAGTTGAGCTATTGCATGCAGGACTTCAGTTAGAACTCAAGCAGTTGAGTTTGGTGAAGTTGATTGTGGAGTTGATGGAGTTGTGTTCAGTTTGACTTGGTTAAACTAGTTGTAATTAGTCTAACTGCAAATAGACTAGTGATGAGTGATGTGAATTAATTGATTAAATTAATTCACTAATTATTAACTCATAATGCAATTGAAGAATACATCAGTTAACTCAGTGCATGTACAGTTCAGTGGAGACAGGTGTTAGAGGTTGAGATTTCTATCAGTTGTGACTATAGTTGTGCATGAGATCTTGCACAATCAATGGATTGAGTATGCCCATGAGGATTGCGCAGTATATGCCCAGTGAAATAGCCTGTGCTCACGTGATTTTCACTTGGTATTGTGCAATAGAGGCAGGCAAAGCAGCGGAGGATATTTGAACCTGTGACTTGTTCGGATCTGAGCTAGTTTTGTGTGTAACAGGTGGAGATAGTGCTGGATACTTGTGAGGAGTATTGTACTATGTATTGTTACATGTTCTCAATCATTAATATACAGATAGTGTGGGGTTTTCAGCTGTAAGCTTTCCCCGGGTTACATACTGTGTTAATGTGTGCATGCGATTGATGTTTCATTGTTTTTGATGCTGCTAAATTGATGATCAATGTAGAGGAGATTATGTATTGTGCATGTATTCCGCAATAGTGTATAATCAGGATAATATCTGTGAATAAGTGTTTATTATTCAAAATTTCTACATTGGAGTCCATGAAAATTCATCTTTCTTCAATAATGTTGTTAGAGGTGCTGCTATTCTCCCATAATTCTTAACAAACTTGCGATAATACCCTGTCAACCCGAGAAATCCTCGCAGATGCTTTATGGATGTGGGGATTTTCCATTCCTTAATGGATTTAATTTTGCTAGGGTCTACCTTAACTCCTTCATGAGATACAATATGACCCAGATATTCCACCTCTTGTACTCCAAAGAAACATTTGGATCTTTTTGCATATAATTGTTTCTCCTCCAATAGTTGTAGCACCCTGTCAACATGTTCAATGTGATCCTTCCAAGACTTGTTGTAGATTAGTATATCATCAAAAAATACTAACACAAATTTTCTAAGGAAGGTTTGAAAATGGAATTCATCAAACATTGAAATGTAGAAGGTGCATTGGTAAGGCCAAAGGGCATGACCAAAAATTCATAATGACCCTCATGAGTTCTAAATGTTGTTTTCGGAATGTCTTCAGTCTTCATTCTGATTTGATGATATCCTAAACGAAGATCCAACTTGGTGAAGTAAATTGATCTATGCAATTCATCCAGTAATTCATCAATGACAGGAATGGGAAACTTATCTTTAATAGTGAGCTTGTTGAGCTCCCTATAATCCAGACACATGTGCCATGATCCATCCTTCTTGTGCACCAATACTACTGGAGCAGAGAAAGAACTTTGACTAGATTGAATTATACCAACCTCTAGCATTTCTGCAACCATACGTTCAATTTCACTCTTTTGGGCATAGGGATATCTGTACGGCCTGATGTTTGGAGGAACACTTCCTGGAATCAGATGAATAGCATGATCATGATCATGAATAGGTGGCAGACCTTTGGGAGTCTCAAATACCTTGGAATGATTGTCCAAGACTTTTTGGAGATCTGGAGAAATAGAGGATTCTGATGTGGAAACATCTAGCGAACATAATTGTGCAATTACACCTCTTTGTTGCTTTTTTAGAAGCTTTGTCATACCGTTAGAGCTGATTATCTTTCCTGGTTTCCCTACAATACCCCTTAATTCAACTTCCTTTCCTTCCGCTAAAAATTTCACGAAAAGTTCTTGAAAATTAAAAGATATTGTACCCAAGGATTGTAGCCATTGGACTCCTAGTACAACATCAGCACCTCCCATTGGAATGGAAAACATTACGCTAGTCAATACATATTCTCCCATGGATAGCTTGACATTATGGCACTTTTCAAAGAAATTGATCATTCCTCCATTTGCAATCATCACTTGACACTCTGGTGCTGGATATAGGAAGCAATTCAATTCTTTTGCTATCTTACAATCAATAAAATTGTGGGTACTTCCTGAATCAATCAACACTATTACTTTTTCTTCTTGATTTGTCCTTCTATCTTGATGGTTTTGTTAGCCTCCTGCTGCAGCAGGTTAATCATCTTTCATGATCGACAGTTTTACATGCCAAATATGTCGTGCTATGCATGCTGCAATGCTCCATATTTGCTACAGATGGCCAAAGAAGTATCCATAAGAGTATGCTAGTCTAAGTGCCACTGCTGTGTTCCAATTTTGATAAGCAATCCATTTTTCGGTTTAAGGCAGTTTTTCAGTTGGAGGTACTCAGGCTGGAGTTCACTAACCTCTCCCTTCTTCTCATCACCCTTATTATATAACTCCCTAACAATTTTCCCTCTTCCCCTATTTTAATCATGTATATAAACTCCCCTATGTAAATACCCCTCCCTGGCATTATAGCCATAATTCTACTAAGTCCGGGAAATCACGGTCCATCTAGGATTGTTTTTAGCCCATCCGCGTCATTAAGGAACTAGTTTGACATCTGGTCAGCTAGTAACCTCCCCCTTAACCCTAAAAACCCCCAAAAAACCCATATTCTGCCCCTAAACCAAAGTTTTGTGCATAAATATTAACCCGCGCCTGTGAAAACCCCCATAAACCCATTTTCCTAAGTTTTAACCCATCCGCCGCGCGTATTAAAAAGGGAATATTCCTGCAAATATTCCCACCCGTTAACCCGCCTTCCCTTCGCGTCTGCCACCAACCATTGGATCGCCCGCCCCACAGATCAACGGCTGGCGGGCATCCCCATTCTCGACACGCCCGGCCTTTAACGTCCGGGAGTTCGGCGGTTTTGTCGTCGTGCTCCTGCCACGCGTCAGGCTCTTGACTGTGGCGGAGCCCCCTCCCCCGAAACCGCCTTTGCCCATAAGTGGTGCGCCACATACCGCTTACCGCCTCCTGCCATGTGACGTCACCACCCACGTCACCCCCTGCACAGTCATGCCCACGTCACTCCCCTGTCTAGTCACCCGATGAGTCACTTGCCTGCGTGGCCTCCTGCCACGTCACTGCCATGTGTCCCCGCCACCATACCTGCCACATCATCGTCCGTACGTGATGACGTCATGCTGACGTCATCCCGCCACGTCGCCCTGCTGACGTCACCCGCCGTACAATGCTGACGTCATGCTGACGTCATCAGCACCTTTTTTGGGCGCAAAAGTCGCACTTCGGAGCCCCGGAATCGAATTCTGAGGCAGTTTTTGATGTCGCAGGATTTTTTAGGCCGAAATGGAGAATCTTCAGGGAATCTTTAGGGAATCTTCTCACCATGCGGCCCCAGGAAGCCCGAAAAGGCGCAAAAATGATCCGTTTTCTTCACAGAGCATACCAAAAGGATCAGAAGACAATTCCAGATGATACCGAGGCCGAACAGCGGCCATTTACTGGTGATTAGACCCGCAGCACATCAGATCAGCAGTCCAGATTTTGTCAGAGAGTATCAGTGGAAGAAAAGACGCCAGAGAGTATCAGTCAAGGTTTTTTAGGGGCTCGAGGCACCTGAACATTGATGAAGCCCCCAGAAAGTCAAATCAATAAGTATCAGCCCATCCTTGCCTTCAAATCACCATTAAGGCATTCAAGGCACCAGGACAGCAAGAAAGCATAAACCCATACTCATTTATTGCAGAAAACACTGCAGCAAGCCACCAAGGACAGCATCATTTATTCAGTTTTGACACATCGGCCCTGAGCACGGCCCGAGATATTTTTTACATTCATTTCTAGATAGGATTAGGTCAAGTAGTCATTTTTATGACCTAATTAGGTCAAGATGTAATAAAGGAACTCTGCAGAGAGTTTTTGCCCTATATATACCACCCTCTGTATAGTTTTAAGGGTTGGTCAATTGAGATTTTTCACTAGAGACTCGCTGTGTATACCCGAATTTTTCTGTAATCAAAGATTGCTTAAAGCTTGGAGAGCGAACTGTCTGTTGTTGATGAACGTTCTGAAGAGTTGAAGATGGAATTCCTGCGCTGCGGCCTGAAGCAATAAGTGCCTCTTATCTCTGTTTATGTGTTTTCCATTATCTAAATAGCAGAAAAAAGGAATAGCCTAGAATTAGTTTAAACACTCTCTATGCTCAATTTCTGTTGTTTCTTGATGTTTTCCTCTAAAATAATTGGTTATGAACATTGAATTCCTCCTGGCTCATGTTTACCCCAATTCACCTGTGTTGGCCAATTATTTAGGGATTCTTAACTGCCCCTAGGTAGCTTCCTGTTATTTTCTCTGCTAATCTGTTGGAGAGATTCTTAACTGCCTCTCTTTCTTTAGCACTCAGTTCATCCCTTAAATCTGAAGATTGCTTCAAACCACAGTTATCTTGCTCCATCTTCCCTCACTGTCATTAAGGAAACACACCAGTAGTTCCCCTCCTCGACTCCATGCCCAATGGCTTGAAAAATTTAGACTATACTCTGCCTCTCTACCTGAAAGTGTCAGTTTTCCCACCAAAACTCAATCAAAACCCCTATGCATCATATCTAGCCTAAAATCATCCCTTTAAACAAAGCTAAATCATAAAGAGAGAGCCCTCTCTGACTGCAGGTAGGCTAGGGCCTGCAGTCCAAAGTTGGTTTGTGGTTACCTCGGCCGTATCCCTTTAGGAGTCAAAAGGGACAACCTGAGTGATAACATAATGGCGACTCCACTGGGGAAGTGAATCATGTGTTTATTAGTGTAAATCCTCAATTTTGACCAGTTCGCCTCGTTTTCTGGAGAAAGTGTTCCTTTTCTTCAGGGTTTTTCATGTTAAGCTCTGATCTGTGACGGTGGACAGAGATCAGGCACTTCAAGGTTAATTCATCCACCTGGCGACTCCACATCATCCTCATAATAAAGACTCCGCTGGAGAAATGAACCCGAAGGAATTATATAAGCAGATCAGGCTCTTGACTTGGACTATCATCCAAAAGATCATGTTCTTTCTCTTGCACCAGATTTTGCTGTGCATATTGTACTTTAAAAACAATTTTATGTCATATTTTTATGTTTTTCCTTTGGAAAATTTTGTTGAAAAGCCTCCTTGCACATCGGAGCAGCAGCTTTCAAATGCTGTTGAAGATCATCATACAGCCAAGGAGGAACCAAAAATAGAGTCCAGTCTTCTAGTTCCTGTACATACTCCTGTGCCTCGTAAAGTTCCTGAAAGATATAAGCCGCTCATTTTGCCTCCTGTGCTTGGTCCCCTGCCGGCAAATCATCCTGAATATCTCCCTAGATTTGATGGAGAGAATGGCATTACTACCCAGAAACATATCCGGGCTTTTGAAGATTATCTTAATACATTTGAAGTGGAAGATGAAGATGTCAGTCTCAGACTATTTGCCCTTTCTTTGCAAAGCGAAGCTAGGACTTGGTTTAAAGCGTTGCCTGAGGCGAGCATCTCTAAGTTTCAGCAGTGTGCCAAGCTTTTCCTTGATAGATGGATGATCAGAGGTAATCTCTTCGCGCTCATTGAAGAATACAATCATTTAGAAAGGCATCCAGATGAATCTGTTCAGCAGTTTTCAGACAGATTCAATCAAGTTTATCAAGCCATGCCTTTAAATGTAAGACCTCCCCTTGATCTAGCTCTATTGCAATATCCTAGAGCATTTGACACAGAAATGGAGTTCTGTTTGAGAGAAAGAGACCCGTCCACTTTGAAACAGATGCAGGACATAGCTGTGGACGTGGAAGCAAATCTAAAAAGGAGGGAAGAACAGCGCAAAGCAGAGCAAGAAGAAAGATTTCATAGTGTGTTACAAAAGACAGAGGAAATGATGCAGCTGATCACAATGAAAGTGGAGTGTTCAGAGCACCAGAATAGATCTGTTTCACAACAGGAAAGTAGTGACATTCACGAACAAACCTGCCACAAAACAGATGACATATTCATCCAGCCATACATGATGGAGTAGTCTCCTGATATACTGTGTGAATATAATAGTTGCTCTTCTTTCAACTGTCTGCCCAAATATGATCTGTATGATGATGATTATGAGCCTAACGACCAAATCAGCCTTGCAGAGGAATCAGATCCTATTTTGGCAAGAAGCAGTGTTCAGGTTCAGCAACCTGAACCCAAGGATCAGCGTGCTCATCTCAGCTATGAAGAAAAGGAAGAAAACGCAGAGTGTGTTGATTTCAGTGAAGGAACTTTACCCTTTTGTTTTGAATCTTTTCAATTTATCAAGGATAACTATCATGCTATATATGATCAAGTGTCACCGCGTGCTGCTATTGACCGTCTGGAGGTTAATCAAGATATTGTTCCAAAGGTATTCCCTCTAATTTTGCAGCCCCAAAGAGCCATTGAATATCAGATTGAGGAGGATCCAGAAGCAGCAGCATATGACCAAATGATCCAAATGGATCCCCCGCCTCATTATTTTCAGCCATCTGAGTTGTTCAAAGAAGAAGAAGACCAGCAGCCTGCACAGATCAGTCAAGTCCTATTTGAGGCAGATTGTAACAAATTACAAGCACCTCCGCAAGTTCTAAATGACCTATCCGCTGGCAGGCAGAATGATGAAAGAGATCAGTGCTTTTCTCCATCAACAGGCTGCAAGGCTCAGTATCGAGTTATCGATGATCTCCCGACTCCAAGGCATGGTAGCGATCCTCAACCTTTGTACAGTTCTTTAATTCAGCCTAGAAATTGTATATATATGTTGCAGGACAGTTTTGTACAGTATTTAAACAGCGCAAAGGAGGTCAGTAGCTTCCTGATCTTCTCAAAGATTGACAAAGCCATAACAAATTGCAGAATCTCAGTTGGTCTCACCAGCAAGCACAAGCAGCAAAGCCAACTCATGTTATTATTGCTTAAGTGGCTGCATTGGCTATTTCACTTCACCTAACAGCAAAGTAAGTATTGGTTAGGGTAGGAAGGTAGGTAGGGTCAATAAGGCAGCCAGCCAAGGGAAATTTACAGAACACAGCAACAATTGAATACAAGGCAGTCTGACCTGCTGTTCTTGACTTTTCACAAGGAAAAGCCATCCCCAAGTGGAGCCACTGTTAGCCTCCTGCTGCAGTAGGTTAATCATCTTTCATGATCGATAGTTTTACATGCCAAATATGTCGTGCTATGCATGCTGCAATGCTCCATATTTGCTACAGATGGCCAAAGAAGTATCCATAAGAGTATGCTAGTCTAAGTGCCACTGTTGTGTTCCAATTTTGATAAGCAATCCATTTTTCGGTTTAAGGCAGTTTTTCAGTTGGAGGTACTCAGGCTGGAGTTCACTAACCTCTCCCTTCTTCTCATCACCCTTATTATATAACTCCCTAACAATTTTCCCTCTTCCCCTATTTTAATCATGTATATAAACTCCCCTATGTAAATACCCCTCCCTGGCATTATAGCCATAATTCTACTAAGTCCGGGAAATCACGGTCCATCTGGGATTGTTTTTAGCCCATCCGCGTCATTAAGGAACTAGTTTGACATCTGGTCAGCTAGTAACCTCCCCCTTAACCCTAAAAACCCCCAAAAAACCCATATTCCGCCCCTAAACCAAAGTTTTGTGCATAAATATTAACCCGCGCCTGTGAAAACCCACATAAACCCGTTTTCCTAAGTTTTAACCCATCCGCCGCGCGTATTAAAAAGGGAATATTCCTGCGAATATTCCCACCCGTTAACCCGCCTTCCCTTCGCGTCCGCCGCCAACCGTTGGATCGCCCGCCCCACAGATCAATGGCTAGCGGGCATCCCCATTCCCGACACGCCCGGCCTTTAACGTCCGGGAGTTCGGCAGTTTTTCCGTCGTGCTCCCGCCATGCGTCAGGCTCTGGACTGTGGCAGAACCCCCTCCCCCGAAACCGCCTTTGCCCATAAGCAGTGCGCCACATACCGCTTACCGCCTCCTGCCGTGTGACGTCACCCCCTGCACAGTCATGCCCATGTCACTCCCCTGTCCAGTCACCCGATGAGTCACCTGCCTGCGTGGCCTCCTGCCACGTCACTGCCACGTGTCCCCGCCACCGTACCTGCCACGTCATCGTCCGTACGTGATGACATCATGCTAACATCATCCCGCCACGTCGCCCTGCTGACGTCACCCGCCGTACAATGCGGACGTCATCAGCACCTTTTTTGGGCACAAAAGTCGCACTTCGAAGCCCCGGAATCGAATTCTGAGGCAGTTTTTGATGTCGCAGGATTTTTTAGGCCGAAATGGAGAATCTTCAGGGAATCTTCTCACCATGCGGCCCCAGGAAGCCCGAAAAGGCGCAAAAATGATCCGTTTTCTTCACAGAGCATACCAAAAGGATCAGAAGACAATTCCAGATGATACCAAGGCCGAACAGCGGCCATTTACTGGTGATTAGACCCGCAGCACATCAAATCAGCAGTCCAGATTTTGTCAGAGAGTATCAGTGGAAGAAAAGACGCCAGAGAGTATCAGTCAAGGTTTTTTAGGGGCTCGAGGCACCTGAACATTGATGAAGCCCCCAGAAAGTCAAATCAATAAGTATCAGCCCATCCTTGCCTTCAAATCACCATTAAGGCATTCAAGGCACCAGGACAGCAAGAAAGCAGAAACCCATACTCATTTATTGCAGAAAACACTGCAGCAAGCCACCAAGGACAGCATCATTTATTCAGTTTTGACACATCGGCCCTGAGCACGGCCCGAGATATTTTTTACATTCATTTCTAGATAGGATTAGGTCAAGTAGTCATTTTTATGACCTAATTAGGTCAAGATGTAATAAAGGAACTCTGCAGAGAGTTTTTGCCCTATATATACCACCCTCTGTATAGTTTTAAGGGTTGGTCAATTGAGATTTTTCACTAGAGACTCGCTGTGTATACCTGGATTTTTCTGTAATCAAAGATTGCTTAAAGCTTGGAGAGCGAACTGTCTGTTGTTGATGAACGTTCTGAAGAGTTGAAGATGGAATTCCTGCACTGCGGCCTGAAACAATAAGTGCCTCTTATCTCTGTTTATGTGTTTTCCATTATCTAAATAACAGAAAAAAGGAATAGCCTAGAATTAGTTTAAACACTCTCTATGCTCAATTTCTATTGTTTCTTGATGTTCTCCTCTAAAATAATTGGTAATGAACATTGAATTCCTCTTGGCTCATGTTTACCCCAATTCACCTGTGTTGGCCAATTATCTAGGGATTCTTAACTGCCCCTAGGTAGCGCCCCGTTATTTTCTCTGCTAATCTGTTGGAGAGATTCTTAACTGCCTCTCTTTCTTTAGCATTCAGTTCATCCCTTAAATCTGAAGATTGCTTCAAACCATAGTTATCTTGCTCCATCTTCCCTCACTGTCATTAAGGAAACACACCAGCAGTTCCCCTCCTCAACTCCATGCCCAATGGCTTGAAAAATTTAGACTATACTCTGCCTCTCTACCTAAAAGTGTCAGTTTTCCCACCAAAACTCAATCAAAACCCCTGTGCATCATATCTAGCCTAAAATCATCCCTTTAAACAAAGCTAAATCATAAAGAGAGAGCCCTCTCTGACTGCAGGTAGGCTAGGGCCTGCAGTCCAAAGTTGGTTTGTGGTTACCTCAGCCGTATCCCTTTAGGAGTCAAAAGGGACAACCTGAGTGATAACAGGTTTGAGGAGTGGTAATTCCAGCCAATGAATTACAAGATATGGTTGGATTCATTTCTTCTTTATCTAGGCTTTGTTCCTGGAGTATATCCTCTTATTTTGACCTTTCTTGCTCATTTTCTTCTTCCTCTTCACAATCTATGTAGAATAATTTGTTTTCAGCACACTTATAACCTTTAGTGTATTTGTTATCACAACTGTAACAAAGCCCTTTTGCTCTTTTTTCTTCCAATTGTTGTGGTGTCAACCTTATAGGTTGTGGAAGACTAGGGGCAACAACACTTCCATCTTTATAGTTGTGAGTTGTATGCTTCCTGGTTGCCATAATTTTTCTTTCCATTTTTCTTGCTAACCTGAATGCCTTCTCTAATGAATCAAGTTCCCAAAGGAAAACATCATGTTGGATATTATCCTTTAAAGTCACTATGAACACATCAATCCTATGCTCCTCTAGAATATTTTTTACCCTTATGTTCAATTTTTGGAACTCCTCAATCTACTCCATTATTGAACCGTTTTGTTTGAGACTTATCAATTGGCTAAAAAAAGTGTTGCTTTTTGTATCCTCATAATGTGTTGTCAATTCTTCCTTAAAAATTGCCCAAGTGATAATTTGTTTACGGGAGAAAATCCATTGATACCATACAAGCTGATTTGGTTCCAAATATAACGTTGCAATATGTACCTTTTGTTTGTTTTTCACATTATTGAGATAGAAAAATTGCTCCATCTGTAATATCCATGTTGCGGGATCCTTGCCATCAAACTTCCTCATATCCATTTTTGGAATATGGTGGGTCTTCGATCCAACATTAGAGTCTATGAAATCATGATTAACATTACTTTTGTTCTCATCCTGAGTTTCCTTTACTACCCTTTCACCATTAGTAAGCATTTCTTGTAGAAACTTTGTTAAATCTGTCTTCAAATCGTCCATCTTACCTTCCACGTCATTCATCTTAGCTTCTACGCCTTTCTTTAAGCAATCCATCTTAGCTTCTACGCCTTTCTTTAAACCATCCATCTTAGCTTCTACACCTTTCTTTAAACCATCTATCTTAGATTATGTTCCTTTTTGTGCAAGTGACACTTGTTGCAATTGGTCTTGTAATTTTGATATATCATGTTGCATTTCTTCCTCTTCTTCATGAGTCATGCTAGAGCTTTCAGGTTGCTTACTAGGTGTTTGCATTTTCTTTCCTCTAGGCATCAATTATTGATAATAATGCTTTACTATGCCCTTTGAATTCCTTCAAACTAATTTTTCAAACCAAGCTTATGCAAAAATTAAAAGAAACTACACACCTTTTTTCACTTTGTAGGAGCTTGATATTGAATCTGATGTATCTTTGTAATTTCAGATCATCCAGTTCTGAAATTGTGACCTACGGTAGCCCTCTGTGTCCTCTTTCCAATGCCACCAGTCTGATCCAAATTGGGTTCTCCAGGGAAGAGTTATGCCAAATCTCCCACAGTGACCTGATTATAGACTAGTTCAGTAGAGCGAACTTGTACGATGTGCCACGAGTCACTGTTTCGACCTTTGGCTCTGAAAATATATACAAGAAACTAAAACCCATCCTCTTTCTGTACCTTCTTACGAAATTTCAATATGATGCTCAGAGAGAAAGTTATGATTATTTTCCCCTGATCACCTGTTTGGAATGTAATTCAGGAGTCTGCAAAAAGACCAACTTCCTCAGATCATATCTCCGCAAATATAGTGCGAAAAGCTCTGAAATTCGGACCCGAGGTTCAGTGCAATTTTGTGTCAAATGGGTTTTTTTTTTTTAGCTTCTGAAGCGTCGCAGAAAAAAGTTATAGCGAAAATTCCATGATGACCTATTTGGAGCAGTGAAACCCTAGAATCAAATGCTCTTATACCAAATGTTATGAAACCAGCTCACAAAAAGATAGAAAAGATAGTTGAATTCCTTAGAATTTAGCCTCTTCGGGGGGGAAACCTCCTTTACATTACACAAATGAACAATTCTTGGATGATTCAAATGAAAAAACCTCCCTTCTATATATAGGAGTCTAAGGAGTCACAATATAACCCAGTCGACCTAACAATAATAATATAAAGCCACAAAAATAACAATAGAGGAATTCTATGGGGCATAGTAATAACAATATGGGGACAATAGGGGCACAACAATATTAATAAGGGATACAACTACAATAGTAATGGGGTAATCACTAGTATTTTAGGGACCTAACATTTGGATCGTTGATCAGCCAGATCCGACGGCTCCTGTGCATCATTCCTTTGACCTCCGATAAGCCTTATTTCACTGTTTTCTTCATGTTTTTGCCTCCCGATAGTGTAATCTGCCTTTTTAAAAGGTTCTTCTCAGGCAATAGTTTTGAATGTTTGAAGACTTAAAGGGTGTTTTGGATCCATTTTGGATTAGCTTGAGATCTTATTCTTTTTGTAACTTGAACAAGATTTCCACTTGTATGATAATACAGAGATTTGGGTTTTAGGCTAAGGCTTTCCCCAGGTTATTTCTTATGTGTTATGTGTGATTGATTTCTCATTTTCAGTTATATGTGTTCTCTTGCTCTTGCTCAATTCAATTAAGCTTCCGCAAAGTGTTGTAGAAGTAGATCTTGTATTTTGCTTTAGCGTATTGCATAATCTGTTGATCTACAGTGGGAATTTCTACAATAGTGACATAAACAAAACAAATAAATTCATTGAGAAAATTCAGTTGATTCACCAAACAGTTCAACAACTAGAAAAGAGTCAATGCAAGTATAAGGCAAGGCATGATAACCATCATGTGGATCATCAGTTTCAAGTAGGTGATGAAGTTTGGCTTTACATTAGCAAGGAAAGGCTTCAAGGCGAAGGTAAAAAGTTGAAACCAATCCGTTATGGTCCATTTAAAATTCTGGAAAAGATTGAAGATCAAGGAGAAATTGTACAAATTCCATCAATTGAATATTTTTCTCTATAATTTATTGATGAGCTTCAGCAAGACACCATACATGACAGAAGAACGAGGCCATCAAAGAGGGGAAATGTTGATTATCTTCGAGTGATTCTCAAAGGTACAAATCCATCAAAGGCCAAATGGATTGAAGAGGGGAAGGTGAGGGAACAGTACCCTCATCTGTTCAATAAATTAATATAATATGTTGGGGTCCAAAAGCTTCCAGTGGGGAGGAGTGATCAGATGCTCAAAATTATGCTCAAAAATCAAAGTGTCGGAATTTTGTTAAACTTAGCTTTAAATCGAAGAGCTTGTCATTATGATTCCAATGGTGTGAATGGCACTCAAATTTGAGATCATATGCAGAAGTTAGAGCAAGTCAAAGTTCAAATTCGACTTGCTTACATGGCATGATTGGATGATGTGGCAAGGTCTTTCAGCAAATGAGGAGGCACCAAGTGGCAAGCCGCCAATGGCCCCCACATATTGCAAATCTATGTCACGGGTGGGTTGTGTTAAATAATCGGCCCCAAGCAAGTCTAGGGTTGCGATGCGATAAATTGCAATCGCACTTTGTAGTAGGGAAGGCATTGCAAAAATCGACCCCGTCAGGTATTGGCTTGTGATGTGATCACAATCGCAGATTGGCAAAGGGTCAGTGTTATGAAGAATCGGCCCCCGTAAGGTACCAGGTTGTGATGCGATATCACAATCACATATTGCAAACAAGGTAGATTCCCGCATATATATAAGATCGTCGGTACTCTGCAATTGCGATTAGTGAAAGGATTCGCATGCGGTAAGGTTATATGCTACATTTTATAATGTCGTCGAGCTCGTGAAATCGCAATCGCACAATCCCTACCGCATACACAAAACTTAAGCCCGCCGGTCCTCGCTGACTACGATTTGCGAAAAAACGGTCAGCTGACAGATTAAGGCCCACCACTTGGCAAAATTCTCTCTCAATTAGCGGATTTTGGAGCGAAATTGTGGGTTTCTGCCAGGTTTGGAGCAATTTGTGGAACGAATAGTGGGAGAACTAGGAGAAGTCATAACTTCTTCTGTTTTCCACCAAATCGGTTGCAAGAAGAGGCTACATGCCCATTTTTTAGTATTTTGAACTGATTGGAGCAGGTTTCAGAGGCATTTGAGCATTGTAAACACACTTTTGTTGTAATTTTGAGCATAATAGAGAGGCCTAAGCATTGGAAACTGGACCAAGGAGATGTAGCCCAGGAGGGGTGAACTCCTCATCAAATCTTTGTGTTGTGTGTTGTATTTTGATGTTCTTTGTTGTTATTTTTTTGTTGTTCAGCATATATTTTATGTTAAATTGTGTATAACATTTACATAAGAAACTCTCATGGGAATCAGTTAATTAAGCAAAAATGGTGAATCCTTAAGCACTTGATAAGCAAATGATAAGCATCTTAGTTTTTATTCTGAATGGGGAATTATCACAACATTATTAATCTTCTCCATTTCATATCATCAAAGCATTGATCTTTCACATGGCCAACTATATTAAGTTGTTGGCATTTGCAATTTGTTGTGGTTGTGGTTGTGGAACAATAGCAAGTGAAAAATGAATCATATTGAAGAAACTTAGCACTATGAAATTAGATGGGTCTGGAATAGTCTAGAATATGAAAGGACACATCCTTGTTATATCCAAGACTGGTTATGTTCATGTTTTTAACGACTTCCCAAGGTGACTCTGATGATGGGATTGGGAAGTACATGCTGAACCTTTATGTTTTTATACAAATCTACTCCTGAAATGGCCTCACAAATATTATTAATCTTTGACTGTTGATGGGAGTCAAACTCAAAAAGGGAGTTGTTCTGAACAAGAACCAACGTATAATCGTGACTCTTTTGTTACAGCTCATCTTTTTGTAGTTGTGACTCAAGATGGATAAATTCAATCATCTCTTGTGCATGAAGTAGATATATTTGAATATCAGCAAGAGTGGTTTTGTTGATTTACATTGTGTCATCCAGTAAATATTATCAAAGTATTCGGTAACTCTAATTCTCCCTCAACTTTGTTCATTTTCTTAAAACACTTAAAATCAACTTTCAAAAAAAGGTGTCAACTTCAACCAAAAATGCACCCGCTTACCATGTAAATTCAACAAGTAAAAGAATGGATCGTTGACAGTGACATTTGAACCTGACCAAGGAAAATCCTACTCCCACAAGCTGCCCATGTATTTTATGGAATATAATATCAATTCTCAATCAGTGCTTTTTGGAATAATCTCTTTCTCAAATTTCAACAAACAATGACAAAAAAATAAATGAATTCAATAAAATAACGTGAAATGAAAATGTAACGAAATATTGGAACCTGTGAATAAAACTTGTTGCTATTAAAGCAATAAACCAAACAATGAGACTGGGTCAAGTTAATTCAAAATTTTTCAATCCTTCGCTTTGTTTCACAGCGTATTAGCATCAGTGATCTCTCTACAACATTATTTATCATGCTTCCAATTATATGGAAACAAAAACAACAACGAAAATTTCTTAAGTTGTACAAAGACTAAAGAAGTAAAAAAAATAGTAGCACTAATCATCATCATTGTCAACAACACATTGATTAGGTCAATGTTGAGAACAACTTAGTCATAATAGGCACAACAAGATGCCTCACCGATTCGTCGAAACAACATTGGAAATCTAGCTTGAAAGAAAATTTGTGAGAAATCGTAACAGGAAACATGAAATGTACCCAAATTCTTACCAACACATGGAGTGATGATAACCAAAAAGAGAAAACCCTAAGTCGTGTTTCCATGAATTATTTCTACATTAATCTTCAAACAGCTATAAAAGAGACAATTCTCCAAATCCTCCAGGTGCAGATGCAATTCCAAAGATTTTTCTGCAACCCTTCATCTATTTTAAGATCCATTTGATAAAGATAGAAACCCACTAGCACATGTATTGAAGCCTTCATGGAAGTTGCAAGCCTTTACCATTTCTTCACCCAAACACAGCGACTGTTCTAATGCTCAGTGAAATTAAAATTCGAGATATTTCTCATGTGTGATTGGTATAAGGGTTGATTTCATACCTACGCAATTTTGTGTTTTCCAATTTGACGTAAGAATATGTGTGGGTTGTCTGATTTCAAAAGACTCTGAGCACATGCATCCATAATCTTGACATATGAACCCTTCCGAAGCACATTTGATTACAAGGGAGGAATGAAAATTTTCCAATGCATCATGCATAATGTATTTGTGTAGAGGTATGATATTTGTGGCGTCCACCACAAAATATTATCATGGATGCAAAACTAATAGGAATTTACGAGGGTTTCCAGACCAAATTCTGACAAAGGAGGAGCACCCAAGAAGGTCACAAAACTAGTGGCTCAGGCTATTCAACAGGGCAGATAAATCACTGCTCAGATACCACTGTAATGAATTCAAATTTAAATAATAATGATATACATATAAATATGACATTTATACCATTTTATTCAACTTCCAAGGTTTCTTGGACTTCTAAGAACTGCTTACCATAACCCTAAAGGATTAGGTTTCCAACAAAAATTGACTAAATTAGAACAACCAACAAAAACAACCACAACCTCCTATCAACTAAATTCACCTATGAACTCATCTTTTACCTTAAATTTGTGAACATCTCGTGTTTATTTTATTTTATTTTTCATTTCATATTCTATTCGGGTCTTGAGAACATGTTAAAATTGTAAACTACGGCCAAAATACACTTTAGACAACTCATTTGAAGGAGATGATGATTGCATTAAATTCCTCTTTTCGAGAGGACCAAAATTGATATAAATATCATCTAATTTGGACAAGGAGAAGTGTGCTTTTGAATTTATGCCCACTCATGTGTAAAATGTTCAGGTTGACCACATCATCATGTAGGTCATGAAGCCCAATGGACATGTCAATTCACCCTCAACGACTTGTATAAATACAAGTGACCTATCACCTCATTTGGATCATCATCACTCCCACATTCTTCTCTCTCCTTCTCCCATTGCTTCGTAAAGCTATTGGGAATTCTCTTTTTCTCACATGTGTGGCAAAGGAGGAGGAATT
Organism: Pinus tabuliformis; assembly: GCA_031772625.1. Classification (NCBI taxonomy): domain Eukaryota; kingdom Viridiplantae; phylum Streptophyta; class Pinopsida; order Pinales; family Pinaceae; genus Pinus; species Pinus tabuliformis. Next base: position 65,932,988 of record CM062818.1, read on the forward strand.
ACAAACATAATTACAGGGCCAAAAATTTTAGACTTTCCTGTAGTTTGACCAACGTTCACTTTGACTTTCCAGGCAAATTCGATTTCGATTTTCTAAGCAAATTTCCGTTTAGGAAGGTCGTACATTTTGGCACAAGAACCGAGGTATTCTGGGCAATTTTACTGCAACAAAAAATTGTAAGTTGAATACAAACATCAAGGTAAAGGTTTTGACCAAGTTTGACCATTGACTTTATGATTGTTTGGGTTGATTTTGACCTCCTATTCAAGCCGAATTTGACTAGGTTTGACTAAGTTTCAAAGGATAAATTTTTCTGTTGATTTGACCACTATTGACTTTCTGGTTAGGGTTGAATTTGACTGCAGTTGATTGCAGATTTGACTGGGTTGTTTTGACTGTAATTTGGCAATTCAATTTTTTACTTTTGTACTCTCTCTCTTTTCTGAACATTTGATATAATAATAAAAAGAATTGATCAAAGGTTTTTCCCCACATCGGAGTTTTTTCCCTAACATACACCAAATCTGGTGTCCTCTTTTCTTGGCTTGTCTTTTTCATTTCGTTTCATGTTCTATCTACTTTTACTCTCAATGTGATTAATGGTTAATGTGATTGCTATTGGAAACTAAATTGGAAATTGTCATTGGGTTGCTAAATTACATTGAATTAATTGTGTTAAGGATATAACATACCATTGTTGTCTAAAATTAACATGGTATTAGAGCTCAGGTGAAGACAAAGCCCAAGCAAGAGAGAGAAAAGCAATCGCTAAGCGAGATTTGTTAGACAAGATTATTGGACTAGCTTCAATGGCTACTACATCTTACCTCAAATTTGAGGATAAGCTCAAGGAAAAATATGACTATCATGTATGGAAGATTATTTTGGATTTGACTTTGGAAGGGCATGATGCCATGGACTATGTGCAAGGAAGAGTGGTGGATCCTCCTTCAAATACACCTGCTGCTGCAAAGACGAAGTTCAAGAAAGGTGGTGTCAAAGCTAAAAGAATTATCATAGACTCCATTCAAAATCATTTGGTTGCCTATATTTTTTATTTGGGAACATCTAAGGAGATGTATGTTAAGCTCATTGGGATGTTTAAAGTAAACAATGCAAATCAAATCATCTTTCTCAAGAACAAGTTGAAGAACATCAAGATGGATAAACGAGAGTCTATCCAATCCTACTTTATGAGAATAACACAAATCAAGAATGACCTACTATCCATTGAAGAAGTTATTTCTAATAGGGATCTCACTCTCATTTCACTTGGAGGTCTTTCAAGAACATGGGATGTTCTTAACACTACCATTCTCAACAATGACAGGATTCCTAGTTTCGATGAATTATTGGCTAGATGCACTCAAGAAGAGACGGGGATGATGGAGAGATAAAAGCCCTCAAATGGAAATGAACCTACTTCTTTCTCCACTCATGCTAAGAGGAAGAATAATACTAGTCCAAGGAGACAGGGTCAAGGGTTCAAGAATGGATTCAAAGAAGGAAGGAAAGGAAGTTGCTACAATTTTAATAGGTTTGGCCACTATGCTAGAGAGTGTCCTCACAAGAGGATACTCCAAGGGATGACGACAACAACAATAAAATTACAAAAGAAATGGAAATCAAAGAAACAATAGGTTCAACAATAAACGGAAGAGGAATTCTCCCACTGCTTGATATGGAAAGGGTCAACCTCCCTAAAAGGACGAGAAATTCCAGGTATGAGGAAAGTAATGTTGTAGAGAAATAAAATGAATTTTATCTTATTTTCGCTTTATCTACTGCCTCTCCTTCGGATACGTTGGATCATTGGTTGATTGATAGTAGAGCCTCCAGCCACTTTACTAGGTACAAGGAGGCCCTCTCAAATTTGGTTGAAAATAAGACTAATTTAGAGATCATACTTGGAGATAATTCCACCTATCCCGTGAAAGGGGGAGGTACTGTCACTCTTCACTTAAATCAAGGTCAAACCATTCATCTACAAGAAGTATTGTATGTACCTAATTTGAAGAAGAACCTGGTGTCTATTTTTTTGATGGAAGATAAAGGCTTCGAGGTAGCATTCATTGATGGAAAAGTATGTATTTGGCAAAGAAACCCTAAAGATGCATTTACACATGGATTTAGGGTTGAAGTTCTCTATCAAGTTGGAGGAATTCCTTTGGGAGCCTTGACTTGTGATACTTCTCTTCAATATGAATTATGGCATTGGAGATTTTCTCACCTTCATTACAATGCCTTACCTAGGGTAAGGAATATGGTCACAAGTATGCCTAAATTCAAGATGAATCATGAAGGATTTTGTCAGGGTTATGATCTTGAGAAACTTACAAGGGGACCATTCCCTTCAAGTGAAAGACAAACTATTGATATTCTTCAATTAGTACATTTAGACCTATCTGGTATGTTTCTTGTAACATCATTGGGAGGATAATTATACTATGAAATTTTTTTGGTTGACTTCTCTCGCAAAACATGGATCTATTTCTTGAAGAAGAAGGAAGAAGTGTTCAAATGGTTCCATTCTTTCAAAGACTTGGTGGAAAATCAAACAGGGAAGAATATCAAAATATTGAAGACCAACAATGGAACCGAATATGGAATCAAATGAATTTAATGACTTTTGTAAAGAGGCTGGCATTAAGAGGGAGACAGTTGTTCCATACACTTCTGACCAAAATGGAGTTGTTGAAAAAAAGAATCGAACAATCATGGAAGCCACTTGTGTCATGCTCCATGATCAAGCTCTACTGAAGTTCTTATGGGGAGAATCTGCCAACATTGTCATGTATGTTCAAAATAGGAACCTGAATCAAGCACTGGATTTCAAGACACCCAAAGAAGTTTTCACTGGTAAGAAACCTATTGTTTCTCATTTTATAATATTTGGTTGTCCCATGTCTTTTCATGTGCCTAAAGAGAAAATAAAAATTTAGAAGCATCTAGGAAGAAATGTATATATGTGGGTTATAGTGAAAATTCAAAGGCATATAGAATCTATGTGCCTAGACAAAGATATGTGGAAGTTAGCCATGATGTCATCTTTGATTAATACATTTCCCTTGGGAAGGCCACAAATCTCCCCATTCCAAGGAATGATAATGATGATGATGCAGAAAAGCAAGATGAACCTCCAACAGATGAGCCTATGCCCTATGTTGAAAGCCCGATGGATCCCATTGATCCACCTCCTGGTGATCCCTCTACCTCAAGAAAAATAACATTGTGGCTCAAAGATACTCTCGAAAATACTAAAAGACATATTGCTCCAAGAGGGAAATTTTTTGAAAGTAAGAAGACGAACATGTATCAAGGGTACTTAGTTGTTATGAGTACTATTGTTGAAACTGAGCCATGTACGTTTGAAGAAGTTGTAAAGCACCAAGTTTGGAAAGATACGATGAATGAGGAAAATGAATCTATCATGAAAAATGATGTATGGGATGTGGTGCCTAGACTGAAGGAAAAATCCATAGCCACCTCAAAATGGCTATACAAAATTAAACATGGAGTTGCTTGGAGTGTTGAAAAATATAAGGCTAGGTTTGTTGCTCGAGGCTTCTCTCAAAAGGAATGAGTGGATTATGATGAGATATTTGCACTGATTGCCTGATATACCACTATCTGATCGATTATTTCTCTCGTTTCCTCTCAAGGATGGATCCTACATCAAATGGATGTTAATATTGCTTTCTTGCATGACTTGCTTAAGGAGGAAGTCTACTTGGAACAACCTCAAGGGTTCGAAGTACAAGATCAAAGGAAACATGTATGCAGGTTGAAGAAATCCCTCTATGGGTTGAGAAAGCCCTTAGGGCTTGGTATGAGAGGATTGATAGCTATCTTATGAATATTATATTTACAAGGAGTGATGTTGATCCTAACATATACTTCAAGGTTGAAAAGGAAATGCCTCTCATTTTGGTCCTTTATATAGATGGTCTCTTTCTGACATGTAGACTCTCTCATTTATCAATGCAAGAAGGAGTTGGCTTCCGAGTTTGAGATGAAGGACCTAAGGTCTGATGCATTACTTCCTAGGCCTAGAGGTCTGGAAAAATCCATCTAAGATTTTCCTTTCTCAAGAAAAAAACATTGTGAAGTTTCTCGAGAGATGTGGTATGGTGGATTGCAAGTTTGTGTCTACTTCGATGGAACTCAACTTGAAGAAGCTATGTGGAAGTGTTGTTGGGCCCGAATTGGCAAACCCTTATGAATATAGACAACTTGTGGGGGGCCTAATGTTCTTGGTAAACTCTTGTCCAGACATATGCTTCGTTGTAAATATGTTAAGTCAATTTATGGTTGACCCTCATCATATACATTGGATTGCTGCTAAGAATCTCTTCAGACATCTTCATGGCACAATAAACTATGGTCTAAGATACACTGTCGGGAATTTGAGGCTACATGGATATACTGATGCTGAGTAAGCTGGAAGTGTGGTGGATCGTAAAGGCACGTATGGATGTCGCTTCTGATTGGGATATGCTTCAATTTATTGGATGACCCGAAAGTAGAAAATGGTTGTTTTAAGCACTACCGAGGCCGAATACATTACAGTGATTATGGCATGTTGTGAGGTTTTTGGTTGAGGCAGATATTTAGTGAGATCTTTGAGCACGTTTTGGATGCCACCATAATCTTTTGTGCCAACCAGAGTGGGATTCACCTTTCATAGAATCCCATGTTCCACGATTGCTCAAAACACATTTATATCATGTACCAATTTATCCGGATATGGTACAATGGCAAGCAATAAGGCTCCAACACATCAAGACTGATGAGAAGGTCACAAAAATCCTCTTGGAGCCCTTAGGGAAGGTCAAATTCTTAGCCTTGCAAGATAGACTTGGAGTCGTGGAAAGACCCTCCCATGAGGGTCTCACTTGAGCTGGGCATTGAGCTTTGGGAGCTCCTAGGGGCTTGGGGTACTTCTTGGAGCTATGAGGGACCATAGGGTGATTGATTCACCTCTCCCTATTATTTTGTTGTGTACAGGGTGATTGGTTCACCTTCCCCTGTGATACCCCGTGATAATTAACATGTGTGTAGGGTGAGTGGTTCGCCTTCCCCTGCGATTGACATATGCATAGGATGAGTGGTTCACCTTCTCCTATTGATGTTGCAGCATACATCCTACCCATGTAGTCTAGGACTCATGGGAAGTACCTCTCATCAAGAAAATGAGTTGGGAAAAGTTTATAGGGACCATAGCACTACCGATGGACGCATCGTGTTCTGTTGTACTCCCTATGTCTAGGATGCATGGTGTTCAACAACTTGATCTAGGATCAAGTCTACTTAAGGTTCTACCTCTGGACTGACTTTTGTCAGTGGAGAGTGGTAAGGCCTTATGACTCACTCTCAATCAATTCTTCTTCATTATTCATATCAGTGTTTATCAAATCAGAGATGAGATGAGATACAAATATGGTACATGACAACAGGATGGCATGATGATCGATGATTGGCGGGTGGAATTCTTCCTAGTTGAGAGAGTGTTAAAATTGGAAACTAAGGCCAAATTCCACTTTAGATAGCTCATTTGAAGGAGATGGTGATTGCATTAAATTCCTCTTTTCTAGAGGACCAAAATTGATATAAAGATCATCCAATTTGGACAAGAAGAAGTGTGTTTTTGGAATTTATGCCCACATATGTGCAAATTGTTCAAGTTAGCCACATCATCATGTAGCCTCATGAAGCCCAATGGACGTGTCACTTCACCCTCAACGACTTGTATAAATACAAGTGATCTATCACCTCATTTGGATCATCATCACTCACACATTCTTCTCTCTCCTCTCATTTGTTTGTATAGCTATTGGGAATTCTCTTTCTCTCACACGTGTCACAAAGGAGGACGAATTTCAAGCAGAATTACAAGGCCGAAAATTTCAAACTTTCCTGCAATTTGACCAACGTTGACTTTGACTTTCTAGGAATATTTTGACTTTGATTTTCTAGGCAAATTTATGTTTGGGTAGGTTGTACACTTTGGCACAGGAACCAAGGTATTATGGGCACTTTGACTGCAGCAGAAAATTGCAAGTTGACCGCAAACTTCAGGGCAAGAGTTTGAATAAGTTTGATCGCTTACTTTGTGATTGTTTTGCGTTGATTTGACCACCGTTGACTTTATGGTTAGGGCTGAATTTGACTACAATTGACTGTAGATTTGATAGGGTTGTTTTGACTGTGATTTGGCAAGTCAAATTTTCACTATTGTACTATCTCACTCTCTGCTAAACATTTGATATAATAATAAGAAGAATTTATCAAAGGGTTTATCAAGCCAGGAGTAACTCTGAATGAATTGTTGTTTTTGCATTAAGATAGAATATGACTATATACAAGGAGAGGGAGACTATTGGGTTTCATCTCCCAATGTCTCTTCGTCTTCCAACTTCTCTTATTTATCTATTTACAATATTTACATAGGATTCCTAATCCCAAATATTAGGTGTTCAACATTCCCCCCCTTAATCTGAAGGGATGTTGGTGAGTCCAAGCATCATTCTGAATCTTTCAAACTTTTCCCTTCCAAGCGCTTTGGTGAAGATGTTTGCAATCTGCTCATTTGTGGAACAATGTCATAGGTGAATTGTTTTGGCCTCAACATGATGTCAAATCAGATGGTATTTTGTATTGATATGCTTCGTTCAATCATGGAACTTTGGGTTCTTGGCCAACTTTATTGCAAAAGTGTTGTCAATCAAAAGAGGAGTTGAATGTACTTGTTTCTCCTGCAAATCTTCCAGAATTTTCCTGAGCCACACAATTTCCTTTGTTGCTTCAGTTGTTGCCACATATTCTGCCTCAATTGTGGAATCTGTTGGAACTGACTGTTTGTGTGACCTCCAGGAGACAGCTCCTGATCCAAGACTCATAACATAACCTGAAGTAGATACCTCAGTTTCTTTATCTCCATTGAGGTCTAAATCAGAGTATCTAATTAAGTTGAAGTCACCCGCCTATGTATACTTGAGTCCAAATTCTTGAGTTCCCTTCAAGTACTTTAGAACTCTTTTTGTAGCAGACCAATGAGCCTCACAAGGATTTTGCATAAACCTGGAGAGTATTCCAACAGAAAATGAAATATATGGTACTAGTAGTGAGGTAGTTGAGACTTCCTGCAATTTGTCTATACTTTGTTGCATACTCAAATTCTTTTCCTTCGATGGATGTCAGCTTTAAGTTTTGTTCCATTGGAGTAGTCAAAGGATTGCACTCAGTCATGCCAAACTTGTTCAATAGATCTCCAATGTGCTTCTTCTGAGAGAGGAATATAGACTTCGGATGTTGGGTTACTTTAATACCAAGATAGTAGTGAACATAGCCCAAATATTCCATTTCAAATCCTTTCCTCAATTCCTTCTTTATGGATGCAATGCAGCTTTCTTTTTTCCCTGGAATCATAAGATCATCTACATACACCACAAGATATACAATTGTTTTGCCAACTTTCTTGACAAACAAAGTTGCATCATCAATATCATAATGTTTGAAATTGAGTTTCAAAAGATGCTCAGTGAATTTCCTGTACTAAGATCGCAGTGCTTGTTTGAGGCCATACAAGGATTTTACAAGCTTGCATACTTTGTGTTCCTGTCCATTCAGAACAAATCCTTCTGATTGGGACATAAAAACATTCTCTTTCAGATCTCCATTCAAGAAAGTAGTTCTTACATCCATTTGATGGACTTTCCAACTGTTCTAAGCTGCCAAGGAAAAGAGTATCCGGATGATAGCCCATTTTGTTGTGGGGGAAAAAGCCTCCTCATAGTCAACCCCTTCTTTCTGTGCAAAACCTTTTGCCACAAGTCTGGCTTTATGCTTGTCAAGTGGGCCATCTGCTTTATACTTGTTCTTGAAGACCCACTTGCAACGAATTGGTTTAGTTCCCAATGGAGGATCAACCAACTTCTAGGTGTCATTCTTTATCAAAGCATCATATTCTTTTTGCGTCGCTTTTTTCCATTCATCATGAGAAGCGGCTTCTTTGAAGGAAGTTGGTTCGAAATCTTTAGAAAAATTCAGTTCATAATCATAAGAAACATCCATATCAATAGGTGAATCAGAATCATCTACATCACCTCCATGTTGTTTGGTTGAGCTTCTTGTTCCCGTCTTTCCAACCTCATCAAGATGAACACTTTCAAGTGTCTTTGTCAGCCATTTTGGAGGACCTTTCTAAGATGGCATAGGCTGCTCGATTGACTAAGATGGGGTTGAATCAAGATTTAGTCTCCCAATTTTGTCAATCACATAACTCAAAGTGTCATCAGTGGTTGGAGCTTCATGCGGGGAAGAGATTGCTTCAGAAGAAGATTCTACGTATTGATCCAATATAGGGATCCCCCCTTCAAGATGTGGAATCTCATTATCAAAATCTCGAAAAGAATTTGCATGTCTGAATATATCCAAGCGATCAATTTGTCGCTCAACAACATTGTTAGTCTTGGAAGATTCAAGAAAGATCACATGTCTATATATTATAAACTTCTTATTCACTTCACCATAGAGACAGTATGCTTTGGAGGTATTTTAGTATCCCAAAATGATACATTTGCAACTCCTTGCATCGAGTTTGTTTCTTTGTTCCTTAGGTATCAAGGCATAACAGGTGGAACCAAAAACCCTTAGATGCCTCACCGAAGGAATGTGGCCATAACATGTTTCATAGGGAGTCATGTTTTTGATAGCATGAGATGGACACCTATTCTTTATATACACATCACATAGAACTGCATCATCCCAAAACATTAGTTTAACATTCTTAAAAAATATCATCAAACGTATCATATTTAATATTGTCTTGTTCATTCTTTCAGCCACTCCGTTTTGTTGGGGATTATAAGGCATGGTTGTTTGATGTTTGATCCCATGCTAGCGAAGATAGTTTTCAAATTCATTTGAAGTATATTCTTTTCCTTTATCAGCATGAATAGAGTCAATATGAGATTGTGCATCATTTTCAATCCATGCATGAAAATTCTTAAATGTTTCAAATGCTTAAGATTTGTTCTTCAATAAATAAACCCAACACATTCTAGTGTAGTCATCAATAAATGTCATCATGTATTTATTACCATTTGTAGAAGGAACAGGCATTGGGCCACATAAATCAGAATGAATGAGTGCAAGTTTTCTATGTGCTTAGGAATGAGAATCATGAAAAAAAAATTGTTGTGCTTTCCTAAGATACAACTATCACATTGCTTAAGTTTCCTCGAAATTGTAGGCAAACCAATAATACCATTTTTCAGCAACAAATGGAGGTTGTCATAGTTCAAGTGTCCAAAACTAGCGTGCCATAAAAGACTTGATGGAAATGTACCTTCATCATAATTAGTAATGTATGAAAAGTATTGTGTACTAGTAGAGGTTCCTTGCAGCGTCATGAGTTTTTCTTCTTTTATCCCAATCATGACAAGTGAGTGATCTAATGCTTTTCTAATCTCAATTTTGCCATCAAATATGTGAATGGAGTGTCCTTATTGGCGGAAGTGGACCAAGGACAACAATTTTCTTCTCAACTCTGGTAGGTATAGAACATCATGTAGAAGAAAGTCTGGAAGACCAGGTAGTTTGATCTGACGGTGCCAAGCTTTGATAGCTTGAGTTTTGACTTGTCTGCAAAGTATATTGTTCCATCAACATTATTAGTGAATTCTTCAAATAAATCTCTTCTGAAAGTCTTGTGGCAAATTGCTCTTGAATCAAGAAACCAAGCATCTTTCCATGAAACAAGTGAAGCATTGAATAAGTCTCCAGTTACTCCAATGTTGCAATGTGCCACAACATAATGAGCGGACTCAGGTGCTTTAACTTTCCCTTTGTCATGTGTTTTACATTTTCCTTCATTTATTTCATGCTCAATTTTGTCCCAAGGTAGCTTACATGTGCATGCATCATGTCCATCTCTATTGCATCATATGCAATGAAGATCAGAGCTTTCTCCTTGGAAATGTCTGCTCCCCATGCCTCTAAAATTCTTCCTTCCTCTTCCTCTTTGACCATCTCTTCCTCTTTCATGAATAAAATATAAATATAAATATAATAAAGAATAGTTAATTAAATAGTAATTAGTTAATCAAGAGGCATGTCCCTAAGGACATTACCATTCATGAAAGGATATCTTCCTAGGTATATAAAGCAAACCCTCATTTGTAACTCAATCATCTCATTGTATTCAAATATTCTTCTATAATATATTATTGTCCTATTATGGATGTTTAAAATTTCAGATCTTCTGAAGTAGTTTGTTGTGTATATGAACTTTGTTCGTGACATTGGTATCGGAGTTGCTTGATCCTCTGGCCGCTCAATCACTGCATGGAGAACTAGTTTGATTCGGTCTTTTTGCCATCAATCGGTGTCAACATTGTTGTCATCACAATTGAATCGTTTCGCTACCAAAATCTTGGAGATTCTCCATTTTTCCTTATGCCTTTGGCCATTTAAAAATAAATAAAAAGGAGTTCAAAATTATTAAAGAAAAAATTGAAGAAAAAAAAATTATCTAAAAAGTGAGCATATATTATAGAAAATAATAATAATAATTAAAAAAAAAAAAAAAAAACAAAAGTTAAAAAAAATATGAAAAAAAAAAATCTATATTTAGAGAAGAGGGGGACAATTTATCTGGCTTCAGGTTTGTCATTTATTGGCCCCGTCAATTTTAGAGACCACTGCTGAAAATCTGATCAAACGGATTGCACAACCACCGCCCAAAACTCATCCACACCATAGAGCTCATCGATACAACCACCGCCAAACTGAAAGCCATTGTCGTTCGGCAATCCACCGCACGCTACCACAATTGACAAACAACTGTATCCACACACCCCTTATACACCATTTCCCCTTGCTGCAGCACGCAGTCAATACCACAGAAGCCCAGCGACAGTGACCATCGTTCAAATCCAATGTGATCAGATCACCCTCCAATATTGTTTAGCTCGTTGTCCCATTTTCCTTTGTGGGGTTTCCACAACCACACTTCCCTATAGAATCTTGGATCACTTGTAATCATGCATCCTACATAAGAGAATTCCTAATAATCAAACAGAGGAATGCAGTACAATTCAATGTTGGTCATCTGATAGCTTGTTCGTCGTAGCTTGGATCCATTTGAAGAAGACGTTTATTGAACAACTACACTTCCCTACAATTGTCATTGTGTTTTTCTTTACCAACAAGAAGTAAATATCAAGAATCTTAATTAGTCAAATCATTGTACTCTTCAACAATGATCACCCTTCTATATACGCATATGTTTACTGACTAATTATTACAGTCTTGACTCGTATTATCTACATTGAGTTAGAGGCTCGTACGAATAGGAATACGAGTGGGAAAGAAGGTTAAGACTCTTCATATATTAATAAGGTGACCTTTTAAATATTTTAAAGGTATTAAGCTATTAAACTTATTTGAAGGGGAAATAGTAAATATATTATAACAAAACAAAACAAAAAAATATATATAAATAGAAAGAGTACTTAAAAATATATATATATATTATAATAATTAAAAAAATTATATTAACCTTTTATAAGGTGGATATATATATATATAATATTATAGAAGTTTTTCCTTTTGGGTATAAAAGTTTTAAAAGGGAAAAATTACATATATGTATTAAAAGTTTTAAAAGGAAAAAAATTACAATTATAAGAGTGGGAGTTTTTAAGGAGAAACATTATTAAAGAAAAATGTGAAAATGTAATTGAATGTCTTTTTAAAAGAGAAAGCATTGAAACAGAGATAGGATTATAAGGATTTATTAATAATATATATTCAAGTAAATAATTAAAGGAGTTAAATGTAGAGAAGAAAATATGCATGCCGCAAAGAACCATGGGTTTTTTCTCAAAATGTTCGTTTTATTCAAAGAGATATTCTAATTGTCAAGAGTCATTCCAAAATCAAAATATAGTTTGTCGAAAATGTTACAAAACTTTTACCTTAGTCGAATCTCTAAGTGATGCATAAAAATAATCAATCGCAAGAAATATAGAAAAATTAATGGCAATATTTGAGCGACAACATGCAGATTTCAATAAGGAAACAAAGAAAATGGAATCCAAATTGCAAGTTAAAACCCTGTTGTTGCACAGAATGTATAGGCACCGCGAAAATGGCTCGATCGGGCGATGTCACCCTGATCCCCAATCTCTCCATTTAAATTGTCTCCCAATAACAGACTAAGGAAGGTAGACCCTACAGAAATGGAATGAAGAACAACTAGTTGGGAACCAACCAATTCGGGAGACACAATTAAGCAACCAAGTACTTGTTTTAGATTTAGCAAGACTTATAGAATTCGATTAGATTTAAACAATTGATATCAGTGTCTTATGGAGACAACTATCTTGCTAAAAAAATTAGGACCAAGTACAAGATGTACAATTGCTGCTAAGGAAATTGTTATTATGATGACAAGAAATGCAAGATGTGATTAATAAAGGGATGAATGAGTAGTCTTGAGGTAAGATCGTTTAAGGCTCAAGTGCTTAATATTGATTGATTTTATGACAAGAGTACTTAATGAAATAAAGAGACAATCTTATACAAGACAAAGTGTAAAATATCTTAAATGCTAATAAGATACACAAGATAACCAAGATGACCACAAGATATATGCTCTTAAACAAAAATCATTAATATGCCAAAAAATTATAATAACCACAAGCCAATAAAAATTTTAATGTCAAGAAAAAGAACTAAAGCATTTATTCAATTTATGTTTCAACAACAATTCTTCAATAAGATTATCAATGCTCCCCGTAGACAATTAGGATTCTTCCAAGATAATGTCAATGACAATTAAATTCAAACCATTCAATTATCTTTAGATTAGTCAATATTATGTAAATGGAGTAAATCATCTTCAATGTTGCTTAGCTCAAAGAGAATTATATTTCAATGCAATTACCATTTACAATTCAAGGCACGAGAAATGTTTTAGAAAGATAAATACCCACTGTTCCCAACTTAAATGTTCTTTAGGGCGGAAATCTTATATATGTGTGATTTTGAAATAGGAATCCAAAATCCAAAAAACCACTAAAATTTTTTGATGTAATCTATGCAAACAATTGCTCTTATGAATTAAACAAAAACACTTATTTTCATATATGATATCTATGACAGTGATTATGTTTTCAAAGACACTAAGAGCATCAAAAAAGAAAAAGATTTATGACAAAAAAGAAATGTTTGTTGCAAACAAATATATCAGCCCTCTGAAAACTTGTGACATTCACCTTCACAATGATGTTAGAGCACTTAATTTTTAGAAATTGATTTTTAGGACAGCAATAAGAAAAACTTTAGGTTATCAACAAACAAATGTTATGACAGCAACAATATAACAATAAAAACAATAAGTTATCAAAGCTATCTTTATGCTAAAAGTTTACCTAAAAATTCCAAACTTGCCCACATGAATTATCAAAAAAATTCTTCATGTTATGATGTGATTTCCATAATTATATCAGATTTGATATACTTATTACAATTAGCGATTAAAATATGAAATAGGTTTAATGATGGATGTCCAACTCAAGAAATTAATTCCTTAATGTATTACATAACTTAGGAACTGATTTTAGATTAACCCACATGAAATTTTGTCATTATCAAACTTCAGAAACAAAATTTATTGGAAATAACAGTGACCCAAAAATGTAGATCTAAGCCAAATTTTTTATACCCATCAAACATAAGTGACTTATTAATATATTTGGAAATTTTTTAATTAATTTCATACCACTTAGATGTGTTTTTCACCACTATTAGAAAGGTATATGACTGTTGTAGAAAACAGTGGGGAAAAATAGGGTTCAGAGATCAAACCCTTAGGTCCTAGGCTTTGAAAATCACTTCCCCAAGTTGCCAAAAAAAAATCAATACCTGAAACACAAATTTTTACCCATTTTTCTGCAAAAATCCACCAATGATTAGCTTCAGAAAAGTAAATATTCATATTAGAAATGGAGCAAAGGGAATCTATGGCCAATGAGAGCTAGCATTGGGCTAGAAGAAGGCATATCTTGGCTTAGGAGCCCCAAAACTTGAAACCCTTGTTCTGAAAAAAAAAAAAAAAAAAAAAAAAATTTGCTTTAGATCTTCAAATTTATTGCAAAATCTTCAATGGTTGGCCTTGTAAAAGATATTTGGGATAAGATCTTGCCCTCCGGGGCCTAGATCTATCTCAAAACCCCCAGATCTCCCAGAAGATTTCATTGGTTGATTTCTCATATCTATTTCTGCAAACAATCTTCAAGCCCAGATCTTGCCTTCCAAGGTCTAGATATGGCTCAGATCTGAAGATTTCCTTGGCTAATTTCTCATATCTATTCTTACACAAGTGAAAAGAGAAAAACCCAATACACAATATATACAAAAATAGAGAAAATCCAAAAATCCCAAGCGTTAAAATTCAAAATTATGTTACAAAATTTCAAATCTACACAAGTAAATAGCAGATCTATACAAATAATTTACAAATTTATCAAATCTGAGGAATACGAGTCCAACTCCACTCCTAGATCTGTAAATCTAAAGCTCTTTCTAGCCAGATCTAGTTATTTTTCCACAAAATCTTTAAAATATTTTGAAATTTTAAAGAAATACTAGCCCCAAAACACTCTGCAAAATATATATATATATATATATATATATATATATATATATATATCTCGTTAAACAAATTTGAGGCTTATCTGAAGTAAGCTCTTCAAAAAATATGTGTTGAGAGTTGGTTGGGCCAACCGATGACTATCCCCAAACGCTCAATGAAAACTTTAGAGATCCTCTGCAAACACTAGATCAACCATCAAACCAAATAGAGAAATAGAACAATAATAAAATTCTGAAGAAATAGAAATAGTTGCTACTTCAATCAAAATTAAAAATGTTACCTTATATCCAACAAACTGAATAAGATACGTGTATTCAGATTATTCTAAGAGAGTTATTGATTGATAGTTTTCACATAATATTAAGCAGAAATTAAAACAATGTTACCATAAATTCATTAATAGGAACACAACTGCAAGTTGAAACCCCAAAGGCTTCAGCATTTATTCCAAAATGTATACAAGGGATCTTGAGAGCTTAGTACAGGATTCAAAAATCAGATTGAAAAGACACTGACATTGACCTCTAATTTATAGATAAATTCCCCAACAGTTAGTTCGTTTGATCCCCGTCAAAGTCATAATGATCGTTGACAAATATTTGATTATCTTTTAATCTCGTCCATCGAAATTATTTATTTTTTGAGGAATTTCGAATTTTTCGTTTAATTCATTTTTAATTAACTCAAAAATAATAATTTTAAGTTAGTTACCTCAAAAATTGACTGTCTTAACTACCAAGATCCAAGCATCCAAAATTTCTTAAAATTTTCAATATTCCTAAGACCTGGAACCAAAAAAAAATTAAGACCCACAAATTTTGTTTTTGGAAAAATTAAATTTACCTAGGAAATAAAATTAATTAAATTTATGGCTTGGGATTTTTAATTTAATTCGACCATAAAATTTAATTACACTTAAGAGGAGATTAATTATTTTTTCAACCATCCAACACGCCATAGTGTCTAATTATCAGGGACCGTGCACTAAATATTTTTTTACATCAAGATTTTACATTTTAATACATGGAGGAAAATTTGTTCATTAGACCCTCAAAAAATATTCATTTCTGTGACCCAAATTATAATTTAGTAGACCAAATGACTTATAATAAAATAATCTAGTCAATTAGTTAGGATTATCCCCAAATCACTTTTACATAGACTCGATCTAAAACACTATGACTCACCTAAAATCTTAGTGACAATATCCACTCTAGCTTTGGGATAAGAGTGGAGGGAAAAACTCTATCGATCATTTGTGTCTATAAACAAATGAATCAGTGAAACAAAAAACTCCTAGAATGGAGATCATCACCAAAACCATAGGTTTATCTAGGCTGTTACATACAAATGCGGTCATACTAAGATTATTTACATTTTACATGTGCATAATGCGCTGACATTCATAAAATTGTCGGTCGATGATGAAATCTGAAAGGCGTGAACACTCAAACATGATAGATCCATTTTGTGAAAAAAGAAGTGCATTGCTATGGGATCGTTGACACAAAGGGGTCAACAACGCCCATCGTCACTCCTAGACGATGTAATCCAGTGTACCGAGAAAGTGCAGTTGGAAGATCAAGAGAAAGACAAAATAACCAAACTTCGACATAACAAAAAAGTGTTACAACAAGAATATGAAGATCTTGCGAATATGCATTACAAAGAAGTAATGGAAAATGACCAAAAAAAATTCTCGTCTCAAAGAGCACATTAAAAAAATAATTGCACAAGTCAAGAAGACTACGATCACAAAGAAATAATTCAAGAAACACCTATCTTAACAAAAAGAGGAAAATTTACGTTTAAAGAACGAATAAAATTTTAAAAGATGAACAAATCAAAAAACGAAGAACTTTCACATATAAGGAATTATAATCAAAACTTTCTTACGCAAATAAAAAAGCTTAAAAGTGACAGAAAGTCACTAAAAGACAAGTTAGAACGACTTACTAAAGAAAAAGTATCGAAATCCTCAATCATAACAATCCAAGTTGAAGATAAGGAAATGAATATTGATCTAATCAATATTACAATTCAAGTGAAATTTTCACAATTAATCAAGCGACCTTTGTACCTAAAAGAAATCATATTCTTTCAATAAACTAGAAATTACCACAAACAAATTGAGAGATCACATCACAAGAACTCCTTATCGTCGTCCAAACTATAAAAACAAATATCTCAACCAGAAACAAGTGACTTGTGTTCCCAAGAACGTCGATGTCACCATAATTCAATCTTATGATAAAAATCCATCTCAAGTTTTCAATAACCACATGATTTCACAAAAGATGGATTTAGGATGGTCAAATCTCTTCTCGATGCGACAATTTTGTTTATCTCTTAAAAGATACTGCCATCTTGTATCAACGAAAATGACAACTCCAAGAATTTGAAGAGTTCTAAAAGTAGTGAAAAAACTAAAAGAAAAAAAAAACAAATGATACACCTTGTCAACAATAAGTTTCGAGAACAAAGCTTTTTGAAGAGGAAGACAATGTTATGAATAAAATATAAATATAATAATAATAAAGAATAGTTAATTAAATAGTAATTAGTTAACCAAGAGGCATGTCCTTAAGGACATGGCCATTTATGAAAGGGTACCTGCCTAGGTATATAAAGCAAACCCTCATTTGTAACTCAATCATCTCACTTGTATTCAAATATTCTTCTATAATATATTATTGTCCTATCATAGATGTTTATATATTTCAGATCTTCTGAAGTAGTCTGCTATGTATACGAACTTTGTTCGTGACATCCTCTAGAAGACTCTTGTGCATTATTCTTCTCTTTTTGTGCAAGGCACACAGCTTCTTCAGTAGGATGAGTTGTCTTCTTTCCAAAAGCCTACTCTCTTAGCAAACTTCTTCTCAAGGGAGTCAAAGGGAATCTCCTTAAAGTTGCCACTTGTTTGCAATGACTGAATGTAATGTCCTTAGGTGGAATATAGTGCCTTGATATAAGTTATGAGAGGAATATCTATTTCAACATCAATGGATTTTATATCATGCATAATCAATCTTACTTTTAATAATAAGGCAAGAGGGTCATCATTTTTTAACTCAAGATTGAACAACTTTATCATCAATTGAACAACTTCAAGTTCAAAATGTGAGTCATACAATTTCTTCAACTTCTTTAAGGCTTCAAAGGCATTTGAAAATGGAGAAATATGTCTGCTCATATTTTCATTTACCACTGTGGAAATCAGGGCATAGGCCTTGTTGTTTTTGTTTTCCCAGATGGCAAGCTCCTTATCTGAAGTAAGATTTTCAAGTGATTGTCTCCTTCACAAATTCTTTTCCAAAGCTCATTCAAAATAAGGGTGTTTTATCTTCCAAAACCACTCATGATAATTTACTTTGTCAATGAGAACTACTCCCACTATGGAGATGAATAAATGCATCCTAAAATATGAATTGGACTCAAAATACTTACAAAAAAATATTGATGTATTGTAAATTGATCGTTTATTTCTTCAGAAAAAAAAAACCCTCCCTTACCCTTCCTTTAAGAGTGTAAACCCTTAATATTCCTCCAAACTCCATGCAATTTCATTATAATATATGGCTTATTAACACAATAAAAAAAAAGTGAATACCACATACCATATTCATAAATAATATACCAAACTTCGGCCTTTTAAAAATCCATTATATATGTGTATCACCAACCATTCATGCCGACGGCTTTCTAAACACATGCCATTCAACAAATTTCATATGCCATTCCAACAGTCAACGACATATTCCCATCACATATTATGAACTCAATCCACATATGGTCTTCAAAAAAGGGAAGCACAACATGTATTAAATTAAACCTTGTTTTCGACCCTTTAAAACTATTCAACGCAATCATTTCAACTCAGCGAGCGAACATTTCAACGCACACATTTTAAGCCAGACAGCACGCAGTCATAAAAAAATTCACCAAATCGGCTTTCGAAGTACAGCGCTCATGGTCAACGTTTAAATGTGGCATAATCACGCTCATCTACGCTCAACATACAATTTAACACAGTGATATAATAAATAGCATAACACTCACACCATTCGGCCTTTAATTCAACACATTTTCCATGTTTCGACCAAACTCAACGTTGTGGAAGTTTTAACGCAGTCTTTCACACCGGTTTTCAACCACGCAAGCGTACACCATATCACAGTCAAGCCATTCCAACACAACGACAATCAGCGATTCCAACATAGCTTCATATGTAAAAGATCAAAGCCAATGACAGTGAAATTCGGTATGGATTGTCTTCAACGCATAGATTATTGAAAAAATAATAACGGGACAGCACAAAATTTAATGACAAGAAACTAGCAAGAGAGTTACCAATGCAGAATGCTAAATTTGGGAGCTGGCTCTGATACTTTGTCAATGAATTGGTGTTTTTGCATTCAGATAGAATATAACTATATACAAGGAAAGGGAGACTATTGGGTTTTATCTCCCAATGTCTCTTCATCTTCCAACTTGATGATTTACAATATTTACATGGGATTTGTAATTTCAAAGATTAGGTGTTTGACAGGGTTTTTCTCACATTGGAGTTTTTTCCCTGGTATCCACCAAATCTGGTGTCCTCGTCTTGGTTTGTCTTCTACATTTTGTTTCATGTTTTATCTACTTTTATTATCAATGTGATTAATGGTTAACGTAATTGTTATTGAAAACTAAATGGAAAATTGTCACTGGGTTGCTAATGTACATTGAAGTGGTTGTGCTAAGCATAAAAAATATCATTGTTATCTAAAATTAACAAAACAACTGCAGATGACACAGATTCTCAGGCATTAACTGTTTGGCCGTTGTGAAAATGACATACAGATTCCCATGCAAACACATTGTTTTTTAGCCATTGTGATTTGACGACCACTCTGGTATCTGTGTTAAAATTGTTGCTCTAACAATTGTAAAGATACATCTTCTCCATATTGTACATAGGCCAAAAGATAAATATGAGAGCATAACTGTTTGGCCGTTGTGAAAATGACATACAGATTCCCCGGCAAACACATTGTTGTTTAGCCATTGTGATTTGACGACCACTCTGGTATCTCTGTTAAAATTGTTGCTCTGACGATTGTAAAGATACATCTTCTCCATATTGTACACAGGCCAAAAGATAAATATGAGATCTTCTCCCTTAATCATAGGCCAAAAGCTATATATGATAGTTTCTCCTTAAATCGTTGTTTTATATGGTTTAATTTATATCCATAATCAATGTCATACTCGTGCAATCATACACATGTCAGGGGAAGCATTTGCTATATTTGTGTTTTTTTTCTTGTGGTCATATATTTCACTATCCTCGCTACTATTCTACCAATGATTTATTATTTATATCCATGTTTCATTCTATTTTTCATTCTATTTCATAAATATGAGATCTTCTCCCTTAATCATAGGCCAAAAGCTATATATGATAGTTTCTCCTTAAATCGTTGTTTTATATGGTTTAATTTATATCCATAATCAATGTCATACTCGTGCAATCATACACATGTCAGGGGAAGCATTTGCTATATTTGTGTTTTTTCTTGTGGTCATATATTTCACTATCCTCGCTACTATTCTACCAATGATTTATTATTTATATCCATGTTTCATTCTATTTCATAAATCTAGGAAGAAGTTGGACAAGCATTGCATTATTAGTAAAACACCAGGGATTAGCTACCGTGCTCCACTTGTTTTCTTGTTTTAAAATTTATCCTATCACTAGCAATCCTTATTTCTAGTTTATAGTAATGGCACCAAGCATTATAAACGCGTAAGAGAACAAATTCGGCCTGGGTTTAAGAGAGACCAAATTCTTCCAATAATCTTGTTGTGGAGCAAGCATGAATACTATCCCAACAACGTGTGGTGAATATGAGCTTGCCATTTGTATCACATGTTCATGTCCCATTAATAACATTCTTAAACTAATATTAATGAAAAATACAAATTCATGTAGTATCCACATCAAATTCCGTTTGCATATATATAGAGACAGACATACAAAAACATTTTTGCGAAAGTGTATGATTTATGTGTGTGAGATAATGGTGTTATCCACACAAAAACTTCAACAAACTTTGAAGGCGTACCATTTACATTTATGTTATGACATAGTATTATTATCCCCACACAAAACAAATTTTTATTGTGTTGAAAGCTTGAAGAAAATGCTTGAAACAAAACATACACCACAAAAAAAAATTAAAGATTTGACTATATACATGTTCTGGTGTCACAAACTTTGAATAAGAAAAAGTAAACCAAGCAATAATATTTTTTACACCGGAAAAATAAAAATTAAAATTCAGATCGTTGCGTCTAACTCAAATGAAACCTCCATATTCTCGCACAGCGAGTGAACAATAGCCCATAGGGACTAGAAATCTGTCATACAGTAATCTGAAAGTATTTGTGCAATTTGACCTTGGCTTATGCAAGGGCTAGTTTATACATAGCTAAAATATACAACAAAGTATTTGGACGAAGGGCAAGTTGGGCATACAATTGAATAATTGTGCAGCTAGAGAGAAACTCGGCAATCGCGAAAGGTACATGACGCATATGGCTTTTCCAATCAGCATGTGTGAGACCGCATGATGCTCGTTCACATAAATATGTAGGATACAAATATCCAAGTTATAGACGCATGACAAATAAAATGGATACCTGCCATTCCAAATTCCAGCATTGTCCCTGCCAATTAGAAAGGGTCTGTCATCAGTGATTATAGCAAAAGGGAGCTAACATACGGTCAGGAAAGAGACGTACCATGTTTATCCGATTCTTGAACCACCAACTGCCGTGGATAGTCCGCTAGCTTGCATTTCTTTCAGAGTCGTAGCCAACCAGTCCAGTCCTTCATATAAGCCTTCTCCTTTTGTAGCACAAGTACCTTGAATGTGCCACTTCCTATTTCGTAGATCATAAAGCCCAAGAGCCTCACATACTTCCATTGGAGTCATTGCACTTTTCTATTTAAAACCGCCAGAAATTACAATCAAATGTTTGAATGATAATAGAAATCAAGCTTCGCGTGGAACACAAAGAAAGCAAAATTAAACCTATGTACAAACCATATCTTGTTTGTTTGCAAATACTAAGATAGCACTGTTCCTCATGAAGGGGTCATTGATGATGGCCTGTGCATGATAAAACAAATCTTTAATATAATATTAAAATGACAATAACAGCATCCAAAAAGTCAAGAAAGCGCTGGAATAAATGATAACTGCATGAAGAATATCACATTAAACAAAATCAAAACCTGAAATTCTGCTTTGGCCTTCCCAATCCTCTCCCTGTCTAATGAATCAACAACATATATCTGCACATTTGAAAATTAATCAGTATAAAATGGTGATTTTCATCAAAATGGAATGGTTCTTTCCATCATAATTTACTGACTAGCAAACGTAACAATGATAACTAAGCATATGAATGATCCCTTGTCTTAAAACTCATCCAGACTCGACTCAGTGGCCAACTTTGCAAAGCCAGAGAGTAAGGCTACGACTCAATCAAGCTAAACTTGGTTAAAACTCATTGAAATAAATTAAGCAAAAAAGGAAAGGGGTTTAAATTTATTATTTAATAATTAAAACAAAAACAAAAACAAAAACAGAAAAAGCATAACCTAAATTTGAGAATAGAATATATTTTTCATTAATACGAGTCACAAATCCAAGTTGAGTCTGAGTCCGCATTCCATGTCAAATTCTCAAGTCTGATTTGAGAATGAGTCTTATCTCCAAATTCTCAGTGATGAAGTTCCAGAAATCAGAGGACAGCGGGTAGAGGAACAGTTTATTTCCTAAAGTCAAATAATTTTGTTGTATCTTCATGAAGTAGGGCATGCGAAGCTCCTCGCTGAGAGGATGTTTGTGTCATATTTCCATCCATTGCATATTTATTTGAAGACTATAAAGAAGATGGAAAACAATGTGATGACCTTGCCAAGCATATTGATGGAGCTATTTTAATTTTTAACAGGGTTTTCCTATGGTCCGTGGATTACTTAGCCCTTTAAGTTGTTTGAAATATTCCTCCTGATTCTGATTCCACAAGAGGAAGAAAAGAATATGAAGAAGCCCATGGACACATGATCATCATCCTCATATGCCCATATATGATACAGATACTAATGGTTATGAAGAAGAAGAAGAAAGCTTAGAGCCTGACCTATAAACTTTTCTCAGTGATCGTTAATGGCAGAAGTGTCCTCAGACACGTAATTTTATTAATCAAAAAAAAACAATTACATAATTGATTTTGCAAGAGTTTACACCAGAACAACACAAACACTCTTGCAATGAGCTATTTATAAGCTCCATGTCCTAACTACCTCTAATTATGGATCACTTATTAAATAACAAGTGTCCATTTACATTAAATGCTATTCAAACCAACTAGCTAACTAATCTCCTAAAATAGAGCCTAAGATACGACACATTTGGAGAGTCATATCTTGTTACAACAATATACTAATTCTAATTGTCTCCATTAAATAATTAATCATTCTAGAATAATAATTATTAATTTAATTTCTTAAATTAATAATTATTTTATTTCAATTTTATAACCTATGATAATAAATTATTTTTGGATCATCTAACATTCCCCCCTATGATCCAAAGATACATTACAACAGATACCAAGTTCATCCCTGAACTTAGTAAATTTTATTCTGCCAAACGGTTTCATGAAAATGTCGGAGATCTGATCTTCGGAAGGACAATAAACTGGCTTGAGGACATCTTTGGCAATGAGAGATCTGATATGATGATACTTGGTGTCCACATGCTTTGTCTTTGAATAAAAACCTGGGTTCTTGGCAAGTTTGATGGCTGACTGGCTGTCAATGAATAATGATGTAGCTTTTGCCTGAGAAATGCCCAAGTCCTGCAAAATTCGGCGCAACCAAACAATTTCACATGCTGCTTCCCATGCTGAAATGTACTCTGCTTCTGCTGAAGAAGTGGCCACTGTAGCTTGTTTCTTACAACTCCAAGATACTGTTGTTGATCCCATGTTCATTAAATAACCTAATGTTGATGCTCGATCATCAATACTCCCAGCAAAGTCGGCATCAGAATATCCACCAAGTACAAAATTTTTAGTCTTTATGTAAAGAAGACCAAAATCTTTTATTCCTTGGATATATCGAAGAACTCTTTTGGCTGCATTCCAGTGGTTGTCTCGTGGTTCCTGCATAAAACGTGAAAGAATACTGACTGCATAAGATAGATCAGGACGAGTATTTGTCAAATAAATCAAGCTGCCAATCAACTGTCTGTAAGTTGTACTGTCCACCTTTCCCCCCCCTTCAAATTTTGAAAGTTTCAAGTTTTGCTCCATGGGGGTGAGAACGGGCTTGCAATCTTGCATGCCAAATCGCTGAAGAACCTCTGCGGCATACTTACTCTAAGAAATGAAAATATGATGTGGACGTTGGAAGACTTCAACTCCAAGATAGTAGTGAAGTAATCCCAAATCTGTGATCTTAAAACCTGCATGTAACTCCTTTTTCACCTGTGCAATATGATCATCATGATTGCCAGTGATGATCAAATCATCTACATACATAACAAGAATTACCAGATATTTTCCCTGTTGTCGCACATACAAAGTATCATCAGATTCACTTCGTTGAAAACCAACTTTCTTAAGGTATTCATCCATCTTTGCATACCAAGCTCGGGGAGCTTGTTTTAATCCATATAAAGCCTTGATCAATTTGCAGACTTTATGTTCTTGTCCTTCGACTTCAAAACCTGGTGGTTGGGTCATATACACTTCCTCCTGTAAATCCCCGTTGAGAAAAGCACTTTTCACATCCATTTGATGAACTTTCCATCCTTTTTGAGCGGCCAATGCAAGTGTTAATCGGATGGTGTTCCATTTAGCTGTAGGAGCAAAAGTTTCTTCATAATCAATGCCTTCCTGCTGCGCAAAACCCTTTGCGACAAGTCGTGCTTTATACTTTTCAAGTTCACCCTTCTGATTATACTTAATTCTGTAAACCCATTTGCACCCTATGGGTTTAACATTTGCTGGACAATCAACAAGTTTCCAAGTGTTGTTATCAATTACTGCTTGATATTCTTCAACCATAGCCTGTTGCCATTCTTTATGTTTTACTGCTTCTTTGTATGTGGAAGGTTCAGTAAAATCATTTGCTATCAAGGCAAAATTGCCTTCACTTCTATGTGCCCTTCTGGTGCCAGTTTTATTCTGTTCATCAGGCTTGACATCTTTCAAAAGTTGAACTGCCCATTTCGGAAGTTGGTGCTCACTTGTTTGTGCTTCTGTAAAGTCCCCATCATTGTAAAGAGGATTAATATAAACTGATGTTCGTCGTTCAGGTGAAGAATGTGGAGAATCACTATCAGAAGAACTGTTGCTGCTTGGAGATGTGGATGAACTGCTAGAAGACCCAGATGATGTTGTTGATGTAGATGGACTAGATGACTCATCTTCAGAGGAAGGAAAATCAAGTTCATACCAATTTGGTGAAGTTGGTTGACTTTGCATTTTTCCATTTCTTTTACTTCCTTTGGTTTCTAACTTGTGAAGAAGATTTTCAATTTCTTCAGCACTCTTACTCTCTGTTTCATCAAAAATGACATCCCTGCTCACAATGAATTTTCCATTGGTCAAAAGACGATACCCTTTCTTCTCATCAGAATAGCCAATCATTATGCATTTTAAACTTCTTGAGTCAAGCTTAGTTCGTTTTTCTTTCGGAACTAAGGCATAACACACTGAACCAAAAACTCTAAGATGTTTAACTCGAGGTTTGAAACCAAACCAAGCTTCATAAGGTGTGATTCCGTCTAAAGAAGCAGTTGGAGATCTGTTTCTTAAGTAGACAGCTGTATGAATTGCTTCCGCCCAATATGTTGGACTTAACCTCTTGAAGGTTATCATGGATCTCGCCATTCCTAACAAAGTGCGATTCATTCTTTCGACTACTCCATTTTGCTGTGGAGTGTAAACATTAGTGAGATGTCTTATGCCATTTTCACTGCAATAAGTTTTGAATTCATTTGAAGTGAATTCTCCGCCATTATCCGTCCTGAGAGTACCTATCTTTTCTTTGACTTCATTTTCAACAAGTTGGCGAAAAATTTTAAACTTATCAAATGCTTCTGACTTGTTCTTCAAGAAGTAAACCCAAGTCATTCTGCTGAAATCATCAATGAATAGTAGGAAATATTTGCAACCACCAAATGAAGTTTGTAGTGGACCACAAACATCATTGTGAACTAGTTGTAGCCGCCTGTTTGCACGCCATGAACTTGTTGGAAAACTTTCGCGATTTTGTTTGCCATAAATGCAGGCTTCACATTTTGCATTTTCCCTTTTGAATGTGGGAAGTCCTTTAACCATTCCTTGTTTCTGCAATTGAGAAAGAGACTCAAAATTCAAATGTCCATATCTTACATGCCATAGTCTTATAGGTGAAATACCTGTAGTCACTGCCCCTGCAAAATCAGAATGCCTTGGAATAACTGTCCCTTTCATCCGTAACAGTTTTCCATCTTCATAACCTGTCATGACTGTTTTCAAGTTCTGTTTCACTGAATTAATCTTCACTAAACCATCTTCCATAATCACCTGATGTCCTGCTTGTCGAATCGTGACTAAAGAGAGCAAATTTTTCTTGAAACTGGGTACATACCATACATTGGAAATCATTTTTTCTCCAATACCAGGGAGAAAAACTTTTACTACTCCTTTTCCATAAGGAGTATGTTTTGTATCATCAGCAAGAAAAATGGAATTAAGTTGTCAATCTTGAAAATTCCAGAAAAAATCACGTCGACAAGTCATTTGCTGAGTTGCCCCGGAATCCAAGATCCAGGCATCTTCATAGTCACTTCTAAGATGGGATGAAATTTGTGATGCTGGTGAGGAAGTAAAAACATATTCTGAGTTATCTTCATCTTGATCATTTGCAAATTGTGCTGAATGCTGCTGAAACTTGGGAATTTTATTAAGTGATGTTCGACAATCTTCAGCATAATGGCCAACTTTGTTACATCTTCGACACACAATTTGACTTAAGTCTCTTCCCCTTCCTGAAGATTGTCCTCTGCCTCTGCTTTGACCTCTATTTTGAGATTGTCCTCTACCTTGATTATTATATCCTTGTCCTTGAAAATTGCCTCTTCCTTGGTTGTTTCCTCTACCTTGAAAATTATTTCTTCCTCCTCTGTTAAAATTGTTGCCTCTGCTTTGGCTTCGACCGCAATTATGTGTTGCTTGATTCTAATTCCCTCTGCCTCTTCCTCGAGAACTATCTACTGATGACTTACTGGTGCTAGCCTCTGTGAGAAAAACATCTTCACCAACTTTCTTCTTCTTCCCAAAAGTTTTATCATGTTGACTCAACATTTCACAAAGCTCATCAAACTTTAGTTTCTCTAATTTCCCAGTTACTTGTAGAGTCTCTAAAAAATGCGTATAGGAAGAAGGAAGCCCAGCAATTACAATTGTGACCATAAAGCTATCATCAATTGCGGGAAAACCAGCATTAATAATTTCTCACCTGATATTCTTAAGTCTTGAGAGATATTCAAGAACATCACCGCCTTCAGTTAATTTTTGTTGCAACAATTTTAATTGTAGATCGACTTTCTTTGATTCAGGCTGAGTATCAAAGAGGTCTTTAAAAGTTTTCAAAGCAGTCCATGCATCTATAGCATTTTCTATATGGACATACATTTCATCATTCACAGAAGATTTAATAAGAACTAAGGCTTTAGCATTCTTGATTTCCCATTTTGCTAGTGCAGCTGCATCTGTGGGTTTATTTGGCTTAACATCTCCATCACATAAATGAGTGTGCTTTCGATGAGTCGATGCCATGTTTTATAAGATTTGGTGCCTTCTAGTTTGTCGGAATCAGAAAACAAATTAATCAACTTAGACATTTTAGCGTTGAAGCGTCGCACCAAGAATCAGAACGGAAATGACAAGATAGTCAACACAACACGCAAAAAACACGATCTATCGGGGCTTGGCCTTGACCCTCGAATAGTCGTCAAAACAGGAGACAATTGACTGAGCTTTGCACTTGGCTCTAGTCAATTTCTCAAATTTTTACAAGGTAACTTTCAAAATTTGATTTTTACAATGGTGCTTTTGCACAATCTGGTAAAAAAAAATTTACCCCCCCTCAAAGTAAAATTACTTTGAGTTACAATGTGATGATCCCAATTAAAAAAAATAAAAAATAACTTCTTGAAACAAATTACCCAACAAACCTTATCTCTCCAATTTACAAATTACAAATAAAAATCTCCTTATTACTCCAAATACAAAATAATACACTTATATCTCCACAAAATAGTCTTCAAATTTACAAAATGTAATGCACCTTATCGCTCCAAATACAAATCAAAACACTTCTTATTTCTTTTTTAATTTCTTTTAAACTCATTCATTTAAAAGAACTTTGTGAAAGTCTTAAACCTGAATTAAAATCTTAAACACATTCATTCACTTTTCTTCAATCGACTTTCAGGCTGGCAACTTTCACGTGGGTTGCTGACTAACTCTCGTTGGTTTTCACGCCGGCTTCCGCTAGTTTTACTGGCTTTGACTGGCTTGGCTGGCTTCGGCTGGCAGGTTGGCTTAGCTGGCTTCGGCTGGCTTGGGCTTAGCTGGCTTCGGCTGGCTTTGGCTGGCAGGTTGGCTTTGGCTGGCAGGTTGGCTTCGCTGGCTTCGGCTGGCTTTGCTGATTGGCTTATTCATATACACTGCCCTAAAGCGTTCATATATGAACATTTGTTAAGCATACTTATCACGACTAGCCTGAAAATTCATAGCAGCAATATTAGTCCAGCAGCGAATAGAAGGAAACGAAATGAAAGATCCTCAAGAAAATGGAATGGAAAACTGTCGAACAGCAACAAAACGGCCAAATTGCAAGCATTGCGAAAACACCCTTGGAAATAGAAGTGCTCGGGCTGTGGCTTGCTATCATGTGGACTGCCCTGCGTGAAAGCTCACAAAGATCGCGCTCAATACACAAGCGAAACCGAGCTCAGTTTGTGTCCATAACCTAGTTCAATGACAATTGGCTCGTATCAGATTATAGGCAATGTAAGAGATGATAAAGATCGGCAAGCAAGGGATCTGATTGACAAATGTAGAGTTTAGACGCAGAACTATGGGCAGTGGAGCCCTTGAGGGCCGACGTTATGCGATTGCGTGCTGGTACTCAAAATCTAAATGGCTCTCATCAAGAATTTTCAGTGCAAGTGCAAACTCTGAATCAAGAATTGTCTAGAGCACAAGCTGATCTCCAGCAGGTTCCGACATTGAGGGCAGAGCTTGACAGTTTACGTCAGGAATTGATACGATCCAGGACAGCGATTGAATATGAAAAGAAGGCAAATAATGAGCAGTCCGAACAAGCAGGCTATGGAGAAGAACTTGATTTCTATGGCCAGCGAAGTTGAGAAACTTAGAGCAGAGCTTACAAATTCTGGAATGCGAGCCTGGGCTGCTGGTGGAACTACAGGTGGACCCTACAGTAATCGCCAGGCCAGAAATCGCAGTACAAAACTTTTATTTCTTCTGAAGGGGATGTCCAAGAACGAAACCAATAGGTCTTATTACAATAAATTTGATCATTTCCTCATTTGTGACAATCACAAATCGAATGTTCTTTTCTTATCTTTGGCCAATTCAATCATTAATAAAATTTATGTTCCTTTTAAACAAAAAACTTGACAAATACCATACCAATCATTTGCTGATCAATTGAATGGAGTTTTCCAGGACTTTGTTGAGCTGGAATATCCTCCTCACATCCACTGCATCATTACTGGAGCTCTGATACCACAATAATGGCAGAAGTGTCCTCAGACACGTAATTTTATTGATCAAAAAAAAAACAATTACATAATTGATTTTGCAAGAGTTTACACCTGAACAACACAAACACTCTTGCAATGAGCTATTTATAAGCTCCATGTCCTAACTACCTCTAATTATGGATCACTTATTAAATAACAAGTGTCCATTTACATTAAATGCTATTCAAACCAACTAGCTAACTAATCTCCTAAAATAGAGCCTAAGATACGACACATTTGGAGAGTCATATCTTGTTACAACAATATACTAATTCTAATTGTCTCCATTAAATAATTAATCATTCTAGAATAATAATTATTAATTTAATTTCTTAAATTAATAACTATTTTATTTCAATTTTATAACCTATGATAATAAATTATTTTTGGATCATCTAACGATCGTTTCAAGTCTGAGCATGAAGAGGTGCAAGAAATCAAACTGGAAAACAGAATCAGCAAAAGAGCTACCCTTCCTAGCTTATGAAATTGCTGATTCAAGAAAAGTAGCCAGCTTAAATATTAGTCCAGTAAAATAACAGCTTTCAGTTCCATAAGAAGATTGTTTTTTTCTAACAGTTTACCGGATCCGTCAGCCCCAATGGCTGGATCCAAAGATCCCCATATTGGAGACCGATTCGGATTCAGATCTGCCCAGCATCTGTCAATGTCTAAAACTGTTCGACATCAGTGCAAAATTCCAAGTCAGCGTACTTATCACCATGTGATAATGGAAAAACCAGCGTAGCTAATAATTAACAAGGTTCCAAGTCAGCGTACTTATCACCACGTGATAATGGAAAAACCGGCGTAGCTAATAATTAACAAGGGAGTTGGCTGCAATAGTACATTAATTTTTTCTTTGGTTGACCATATTATAAATTATATGCTACGACCATTTAAATATTCTAATTAAGTTTTCTTTTAGTTAAAGCGTAAAAAAAGATAGAACGAGCGACTTCGTACTATCAAATTTCATAAACAAATAGTAAACTCCTTTAGAGTCTATTATAGTAGTATTAACAAGTAGAGTCATTTTGATGACGTCAAGTCCTCATTCTTTATGGGCTGGGTGTTGTCCTCAAGTAAGTTCCATAAAGTAAGTTTAATGGTCATTTAATTTAAATATAATAATAGTATTAAAGTTTGAATATTATGATACATTATTTTTAAAATTTTAAATATAATTTTTTATTTTATAACAATTTAATTAATATTTATTAATAATATATTAATTCTGAAACTATATATTTAAAAATTAATATATGTTTTTTTAAAAACTGGCTAATCCTTACAACAATAATAGTTTTCGTGCTAATCATTTTAAGCTGTGGATGAAATATGATTTTTTCCAACAGGATGGAGTCGATAACAACAGCTGTTATTGCCAAACAACAAAAGAAATTTTCAGATTCGATAATCATTTTACAATCTGATTTTATTTCTGCACTTGGACTCTGAGTTTAGTCACTGCTTGGATACAAGCTTTTGTGCTAATCATTTTAAGCCATGGATGGAGGACATATTTCAAGGGTTGTCTTTAAAAACACTTGGGATTTCCGCATTCCTATTACAAAGCAGTGAACAGTGATGTTCACAGTTGCAGCTAGCATACTTGTTGGGTTGCTTTACAGGCAAGCGCATGAAGAAATTTCACCAAATCAGCGGATTGCATGATTGATTATACTGCCATTTTACTTGTACTGATTGGCCTCATAGGGTCAATCGATTACATGACTTGTTCTGTTGGTTGCTGATTATGTCGATCAGTCATGTCATTGGTTAGCTTAAGGTTTCAACAAGTTCCATCGCTTTTAGCGTGGTTTTGTATTAAACATTAGGCTAGACTGGTGTGTGAAAGTTTTGACTCATTTTTGAATTTGTTTCTAGTGACATGGGTGTGTTTGTATGGAATAAGTGTCATTTGGCATAAATGTGTTGAAATTCTGAAGTTCTAATGCTGTTACAATCACTTAAATCCATAACTTCTTTATGCTACAAAATAAGTTAAGTAATTGTAGATAAAACATAAACCATATGCACAATGGAAAACAGCCAAGAACTCAATGAGACAGAAAAGTTAGGTCAATGACCAGAGGAAAACCCAACCAGATTCTTCTTCTATTAGAAATCAATTGTTTAGCAGAGATATAAAGTACAATAAGAGAATGAAGAAGTTCACCCAAATCTGAAGAAGATCATTGATAGCAGTAGCTGATGTAAACACTAAATCACTTTGACTCTCCAAGATCTGTTCTTTCTCTTCAACTCTCTCTCTCTCTTTCAAGTTCAAATTTTCCTTTCACAAGCACAAGTGTATCAAGTGAGGATGAGAGAGACAAATATATAGGAAGACCAAGGAGGTCGAACTCATGAGGGAGTAACTCCTATGCATTGAGGAGTACATATGCCAAAATAGAAATGTAACTTATGCCTTAAAGGAGAGGAGTGGAACTTACTCAATTAGGAGAGAAGTGTAACTTATGCATTAAAGACGTGTATGAGGAATCTTCTTATGATGAATCATAATATGTATATAAGAGAGTGTAAGTGGTGTGTAAGAGCATTTAAGAGAGAGAGAGGAATTAATCCATTAAGAGAGAGAGAGTAACATATGCATTAATTAAGGGGAGTCACATATGATAGAGTCTCATGATTGAGAGACTTGAATTTCTTTTTAGTAATAATATAATAATACCATAAAGAGGATAATAGTAATAATAATATTAATGATTAAGTTAAAAATTAAACAAGTGAGATTGATTAAAGACAAGTTAAGTGATTTTCCATCATATATATATGATTACGAATTGATGGAAGGTGACTTACTATTTTTAGAAAGTCATGGTTGCAAAAATATACATGACTTTCTATTCTATTTTTAGAAAGTCACTTCAGAAAAGTTAAAAATAAAATCTTATTCAAGGAAATTCATCCCATAGCTGTCAAATTTCAACACTCCCTCTTAGCTAGGGAGGGATTTCTTTCTAATACAACGATCTCTACTATCTTTGTTTTGGAACAATGATGTTACAAACTAATGAAGTAGAATCATCATAGGGGAGATACATCCATCACCCCATACACACTTGAGGGGATCCACTTGTTTACACATGACAAAGATCTCACACATCCAAAGCTCATCACTGCTTGGGGGAATCCACTTGTCAACACATGACAAGGATCTGGCACATCCAAGGCTCATCACAACTTGGGGAGATCCACTTGTCAACACATGACAATCTCGCACATCCAAAGCTTATCATCAATGACCACCCTCTCTATGAAGGGTCTTATCTATCAGTCCAAGTTGCTCTTTGAAAACCAGGAACTTCCCTTTCGGTAAAGGCTTGGTAAGAATGTCGGTGATCTGGTCATCAATCGATATATGGTGAAGTCTTATTGCTCCTCTTTGCACCATATCCTGAATATAGCGATATTTGATCTCAATGTGTTTGGACTTGTCATGGAACATGGGATTTTCGGCAAAGTCGAATCCCACTCTTCTTGTCATAGTAAATTACTGTAGTATCTAATACTTGCTCAAACAACTCTCCAAAGAGCTTCCTTAGCCATACTGCCTCACAATTAGCCATTCTAGCAGCAGTGTATTATGCTTCAGTCGTGTTAAGGGCAACAGACTTTTGCTTTTTGCTCATCCAAGATATCATGGCATATCCTACGCTGAAACAACACCTTAATGTGCTCTTTCTATCAGTAGAGTTACCAACCCAATCAACATTAGAGTATCAATGTAGCCTTACATCTTCTGCATTATCTCAATCCAAGATTGATGGTCCCATGTAGGTATTTGAACACATGCTTTGCAGCAACCCAGTGTGCATGAGCAGGCTTAATCATGTATTGACTCAAAGTATTGCCCACAAATCATATATCTGGTCTAGTGTTCACTAAGAACATCAGTGCCCCAATCAGTTGACAATACTTGGAAGGATTAGCCAAATCAGGGCCTGCAGCTTTACCACAAAGCCTCTTGAAATTCATTTCCATTCGAGTATTCATGGACTTACACTCAGTGATGACAAGCCTCTCGAATAGTTTGACAACATATTTTCCTTGAGAAAGGAAAATCTCACCAGATTTTTGCCATACCTCTAGGCCTAAAAAGTAGTGCATCAAACCAAAATCTTTCATTTCAAATTCAAAAGCTAACTTCCTCTTACACTAGAGAATAAGAGGTTCACTACCGAAGAAAAATAAATCATCAACATGCAATACCAAAATCAAAGGCATACCTTGGACTATCTTAAAGTAAAGATTTGGATCTGCATCGCTTCTGGTAAAACCAAGCTTCGTCAAGAAGTTATCTATGCAAGCATACCAAGCTCTTGAAGCTTGCTTCAAACCATAGTGGGCGTTCTTCAGCCTACACAAGAGTTTTTGGATCATGTACTTCAAAGCCTTGTGGTTGCTCCACAAATACTTCTTTAAGGAAGCCAAGCAAAAAAGTAATCTTCACATCCATTTGGTGAAGAGACCATCCTTGGCTAGCAGCTAGAGCTACAATAGATCGGATGGTGATCTAACAAGCAACAACTGCAAAAATTTTGTCATAGTCAATTCCCTCTTTCTGAGAGAAACCTCTAGCCACAAATCTAGCTTTATATTTTTCAATACTACCATCAACGCCATCTTTAATTTTACACAACCATTTAGAAGATACAACAGATTTACCTTGGGGTCTTCAAACCATTTCCCATACATCATTATGAATGATGGATTCGTATTCTTCAATCATTGCATCTTTCTACACTTGGGCCTTTACAGCTTCTTCAAAATTGCACAGTTCAACTTGAATAATGTTGCTCATGGCTACAACATATCCTTGGAACTAACAAGGTTTCTTGCTTTCTCTGAAAGTTCCTCTAGGGGCGGCATGTTTATCAGCATCTTGAAGAGTGTCACGAAGCCATTAAGGTCTCCTTTTAAAAGGAGGATCACATGGAGGAGGATCCAAAGGACCCATGGGTTCATCAGCAAGATCAGTTTTAGCTTCAGGATCTTGTTGTATTTCAAATACATCATCTTGACTATCAACATTACCAAGAGGAAGAGTAGTGTCTCTTGCTTTTCCAAGAGTTGCATCTTCATCAAATGTTACATCCCTACTAAATTCTATATTTCTTTGACCAGGTGCGTATATTTTGTAAGCTTTAGAATTCTCACAATAACCAACAAACGTACCTTTCATTTAAGGCTTCAATTACTTTAGCCCAAATCAATTCTTGTATTAGCAATCTTTCATCAATAATTAAGATTTCCAATCATCAACAGTAAATCCAATGACAAAGGAGACAATCAACACATCACCAAGAGACACCAGATTTGTTCAAAAACCAAGGAAAAACCCACTATAGTGAAAGCACTTTGAAATTCTTCTTATTAGATTGTCATAAAATGTTCAGCAAAGAGTACAATGAACCCAATACAAAATAATCTAGCAAAATTAACCCAACAACATTCAGAAATATGTTCCTAGCATCAATATAGATCAGAGACAACTTTTCCTGTGTGCGGTCAAATGTCAAATTTCAGCCCTAGAGCCCAACCGCATAGAGAAAGAGGTGTGTGTGCGGTTGAGAGCTTCCAACCGCATTGTTGAGCCTGCAAGCTTGAGATTATATCCGAAATTTGCTTGTGGCAAGCCTGCAATTGTGACCCAAAACCCTAAAACATGTGCAAGCTTCAAACCTATACGAACCAAATTTCTTAACCCAGCCTCAGCCCTGTGCAAACCAATCAATGAAGAAGAGAAGAAGAAGATGCTTGATGATGTCAAAATGAGCTTGAGATCATTCGTATTTATAGGCTTCCAAGGGTGAACATTTCCCTGTTAGGGCCAACTTGATCAAATGTGACATTGTGGGCTTCAATCCAAAATTACACTTTCCCTCGTCCAAATTGAGCGCTTCAATAGTCAAAATTGGTCCTCTCGAAAAGAACTTTAGTCCCATGGTTGGAATTTGTCACTAAGTTGCCAAATTAAAACTGCATCTCAACTAGGGAGAAATTTCAACTGCATCATGTAATAATCATATGTATCATGTCGTCATATCATGTCCCATCTCTGCTCAACTCTATCTACTGAAGCATTCTCGAATCTAACGAAGAAGAATCATCAGGGAGCATTAGCTACCACCCTCTATAACATTGAAGAGAACATTTCAATCTGAACCAATATCAAAGAACACATCTCAACCTGAAACTACATGGAGGAGCACATCTCAACCCGAAATCTCATGGAGGAGCAAAACATCTTCTACCACATATCAAGCAATAGAGTTTATCGCATAGTGGAGCACATCTGCACCCATCCTATTGCCCACTGGTCTTCCCAACAATGACCCTCAAGAGCCATGTGGTAGAACACCTGCATCATAATCAACTTGGGTTGTACACCTCCAAGCACTCTCTCAACCCGTTGGCCAAACGAGGAGCGGTATTCCTAACAAGCCCAGCTTGTGGGTATGATATTCACTAGGGTATACTCTGCATAGACCACGATAACGGAGCTAACATCTCTAGCCCTCTAGCTGATAGATAAGGGAGCAACATCTACGACCCTATTGTCTAGAGATCCCTCAACCCCAAGAGCCCTCCATCTCAATTCCTTGCCCTGGAATCTCAGACAAGGGAGAAGAGTTAGCTCAGTGTTCTCGATCAATGATGCCCCTTATCAGGAGGGGTCACATCCATCAATCCAAGTTGCTCTCTAAAGACCAAGGACTTCCCTTTCAACAAATCCTTGGTGAGAATATCAACAATCTGCTCATCTGTCGACATATGATGGAATCTAACAACTCCACTCTACACGATGTCTCGAATGTAATGATATCGAATCTCTATGTGCTTGGACTTGTCATGAAATACGAGATTCTCTGCCAAACGGATCCCACTTTTGTCACAATATATCACTGCACTTTTGTCACAATATATCACTGTAGTGTCTAGGACTTGTTCAAATAGCTCTCCAAAGAGCTTCCTCAACCACACTGCTTCGCAACTAGCCATGCTAGCGGTAATCTACTCCATCTTGGCGGTATTCAATACTACGAACTTTTGTTTCCTGTTCATCCAAGATATCATAGCAGATCCAAGGCTAAAACAACATCCAAATGTACTCTTCCTATCAACAACATTTACGAACTTTTGTTTCCTGTTCATCCAAGATATCATAGCAGATCCAAGGCTAAAACAACATCCAAATGTACTCTTCCTATCAACAACATTTCCTGCCCAATCAGCATTGGTATATCCATGAAGTCGAACATCCCCTGCAAAATATCCCAAGACCAAGTGTGATCATCCCGTGCAAATATCTCAAAATGTGTTTTGCAACAATCTAATGTGCATGGAGAGGCTAAGTCATGAATTCACTCAACGTGTTCACTGCATAGCATATGTCCGGACAGGTGTTCACTAAGAACATCAAAGCCCCAATCAACTTGTCTATACTCGGATGGATTCGCCAAACCAAGTCATGCTGCTTCTCCACATAACTTCTTGAAATTCATTTCCATCAGTATGCGCAGGGACTTGCATTCTGTCATTCCAAATCTCTCCAACAACTTCATGACATATTTTCCTTGTGAAATGAAAATCTCATCGAACCTTTGCCATACCTCAAGGCCTAGAAAGTAGTGCATGAGTCCAAGGTCCATCTCAAATTCAGAGACTAACTCCCTCTTACACTCGATCATCAGTGGCTCACTACCTGTCAAGAATAGATCGTCGACATATAAAACCAAAATCAACGGCATAACTTGGACTACCTTGAGGTGGTGGTTGGGATCAGCATTGCTTCTTGTGAATCCCAACTTCACTAAATAACAATCCATGCAGGCATACCATGCTCGAGGGGCTTGTTTCAAACCATACAATGCCTTCTTCAACCTGCAAACATGTGTCTTTTGGTCCTCTACTTCAAATCCCTGTGGTTGTTCAACGTACACTTCTTCCTATAACATGCCATGAAGGAATGTTTTTTTCACGTCCATCTGATGAAGGGTCCTTCCTTGACTTGCGGCAAGAGAAACTATCGAACGAATGGTTGTATATCAAGCCACGGGTGCAAATATATCATCATAATCTTCTCGTTCTTTCTGGGAGAACCATCGGCCCAGAAACCTTGCTTTATATTTCTCAATGCTACCATCAACTCCATGTTTGATCTTGAATAGCCACTTTAAAGTCATCACAAATTTCCCCTTTGGTCTCGGCACAACATCCCATATGTCATTCTTCATAATTTAAACAATTGAGATTGATTAAGGACAAGTTCAGTGATTTTCCATCATATGATTACAAATTGATGAAAGGTGATTTAGTATTTTTGGAAAGTCATGGTTGAAAAGATAAACATGTCTTCCTAATTTTAGAAAGTCACTTTAGAAAGGTCAGAAATGAAATTTTATTCAAGGAATTTCATCCCAATTTTCAACAATATAATCAGGGTTGTCAAAATCATAAAGCAAGGAATCTATTCTAATGTGTACACAATGTAATCAGAAAATCAGTGTCTAATTTCTTGAAAGTCAGAGGCTTAAAACATGAACGATCTGGGAAGTCAAGGTCCAAGTTTTGGTTATCTTGAGAATAAGTGTTCAACTTAATTAATCAATTCTAGAGTTCTCGACATCGTGCAAGGGGGTATTGTCCCCTAGGTGGCACCGCTATTCTCAACAACTCAGCACTTCACTTAAACATAAGGAAGAAATTTCACCAAATCAGTGGATTGCAAGATTGTTATAATGCCATTTTTCTTATATTGATTGGCCTCATAGGATCAATTGATTACATAACTTGTTCCATTGGTTGCTTGATTATATTGATTAGCCATGTCTTCGGTTAAGTTAGGGTTTCAATAAGTTCAGTCACCTTTGGTGTGGTTTTCAATTGAGTACTAATCTAAATTGAAGTGTGATAGTCCTGGGTTGGTTTTGAAATTGGTTTTGGTGTTAAGTGTGTGTTTGAATTTTGTATGGAACCAATAGGTGTCATTTTGACACAAATTTCATAATCCTTGTTGTATGAATCATAAGATAAGTCTACTCTGATGTATTCATGGTATAATCAAAAATCAGTGTTTATATCTTGAAAGACAAGTATAAATTCTAAACAATCTAAGTTGTCAGGGTTCAAGCTTTGGTATTTCCTTGAGAACAGGGGTTTAAGTTCATTCATCAATTCTGGAGATCTCAACATCCCACAAAGAGATATTGCCCCTAGTTTGCATCACTATTATCACTAGCCCACTAACTTGTTCATGGTTGTAGCTCAGGCAGGTACTTTTGCACATGTAAGTGTCTAAATGTGTGAAATTCACCTAAATGACCCTTAACCTTAGCAATTACTTTAATTATTAAATTAATTGACTTTTATAAGATATAGTAAGTTAATCTAATGGAATACAATATTATTTGCATTAGTGAATTAGATGAATCTCAACTGTTGATCTCAAGTAATGTTGAGATCTAATTTCAATCATCGATCACTTTGAAGGTTAAGGATGTGGATTCAGTTAATAATTCAAACTTATAAAGGGGAGGTTGGGCTAGGGAGAAGACACATCTTGAGCACAAGACATGATAAAAAAGTGAGATCTCATGTGCCTTATCCTCTCCACCAATTTTCGTGGCTAGAGCACATCTGATGCTACCACAAATCAACATAGAGTACCATGCACAAGGTGCCCTCTTCAATCTACATACATGTGACTCCCTGCCATGCACCTCAAATCTCTAACGTTGCTCAATATACACCTCTTCCTTGATTACCCCATTGTGGAAGGCCTCTTATTTTGTGTATACTTGTACCCTGTGTTCCAACCTCATCAGAGTTCATATGGATAAAGTAGAATTTCATATCCCATTCAAAATTCAGCGAACTTAACAATTTTTAGGATTTCAAGATTAGTAGGATTGCAACATTTTCAATCAATTCTGTCACGAATGAGAGTATGGGATTGGCATTTAAGCAATAACACAAAGCCCTCTATGTACCTGGATGTCGGTCATATTGATTGTTAAACTCCTTTGTCAGGGCCTTAGCAAAAATGTACCCTTCACTCAAACCAAAATCACTGGTCAGGGATGTTAAGTTTTTTCTACCATATTTTAAGGCATGGTCTAAGCAGCTTCATCAAAATACGGTAGCATTGACTATGTGCCTAGAGGATCAAGGTAGAGGCAAAGGGTAATGCCAATGATGAGGATCCCAATATAAGTAATCGTGGATTTAAATGTTCTTCATTTATTCATAACTCTTTCTTTCAAAATTTCAACAATATTTTCGAATGATAATTTAAAATCTTTAAAATATATTATTTTCATTAAAATTTAAATATTTTATGTACTTTTTAGTAAACAGTCACTGAAACCAGATCGGTCTGAGTCAATCCAAGTCTGAGATGACCCTCAACTGATTTTGACTCCAAGTCCAAGTTTTAAAACATTGAATGTATCGAGATAGAAACTGAAGAAGGATTTTTAATATGAAAGAGTATCTACCACCTCAATTTTGGTTCTTAACTTTCATGTATCATCTGATGGTTTGCAGCCAGTACCAGTGGAACAAGAAAGTACCGCTATAACCAGCCAGTACTGGCCCCAAACCCACTCCATCCCACAAATACAAACAAGTCAGTACTTGCTAGCTTAAAACTCAGGTCATCATTCATCCTAAGAGGTCACAGGTTCAAAAGCAGATGGGGTCGAGTATGTATGCCTTCGTAGACTTAGCAGTCAAATCACTGCGCAGAGGTGGTTCCCTTGTCCCACAAACAAGGGATCTCATACACCAGCGGAGGTGGGTCCCTTGTCCAACAAACAAGGGGGTCTCATACACCAATGTGGTGTCTGGCTTGGCCGTGACCTTAAAATTGGATAGTGATAATAATGATAATAACAAAGACCATTTTCCAAGACATGTCACCTTGCAGATTAACACCTCTTGAGAGCTCACCTCACTCGAAAAAATTTCAATGGTTTCTCATGGCCTGATGCAGGGACTTTTAGTTACATATGCTTGTTTTGAACTGGCCTATCAAAAGAATAATTGGCAACATTTTTTTTCTTAAAATGCTGTGTATTACATTAAAATCAATATACTTGTACATCATAATTAACACAAGCTTGAGCTGAACAGTGGGCACACCATGTTCCCCTTCCAACTTAACCAAGGAGAGCTAACAGATCTGCTTTCCTCCACCTTGAAGAGTATCTATATCTTTCTTAAAATTCTAGAGAGCCAAATCTGATCTAAATGCCAAAACTTATCCCAAGATGAATGGAGTAATTCTCATAAGTGAGGTGAATTTCCAAACAAAAATTTGAATTAGCATCACTTTTCTACATATATAATTTCATAATGTTGAAAATACATGTGCGAGTTCTCACATGTTTTCTAGATCGAAACTGATGCCGATTTAAGAAGAGTTTACAGTTACACAACGAGGATTTTGGCAGTCTATAACCAAAATTTGCTAGTTTTCAGTTGCACTTAATATTACAGGTAGTAGTGACTAGATACTGCACCTCCTGTAATAGCCCTTCCCCACCATCCCTGTGAACCAATATTCCAGAAAGGATTTGTACCAACTGATCCAAATTATTATGTTGGCCACTTCAAAACTGACAATTAATACAACTCTTCAAGAATTTTTGCAATTCAGAGAAACATACTAACGAAAACTATTGTATTTGATTTAATCACCTTTAACCTCCATAACATACAACTGAAACGTATATTCTGCTTCTGTAACACTCAAAAGCATTCCATAGCTGTGTTGGGTTATATTTTTACCAGGCCATCAGTGTTGTTGAAGTAATGCCTCCAAAGAGGCCTAAGCTTCTCCTGTCCACCCACATCCCATACTGTGAACTGGACATTCTTGTATTGAACTTTTTCAACATTAAAACCTGCATCCACAAATAAAATACAGCCAGATTTGGATCATCCCCTGTAGAAATATGATTTTTCCATGTACTTAAACTCGAAAAGCCAGAGTAAAGTGAAAGCAATTAGAACAACCAAGATGTGCTTATTTTTATGTGCCTGAGCCCTAAAGGCTGTTGATCGTGAAAATAATATGGCATTGAAAACATAAACCCTACTGTTGAAGTCTACTCACCAGACAAAAAACAGAAGAGTCAAATCCTTCATAGATTGATTAAACAGTCATTATATATTAATAGAGGGCATAATAAACGTTGATAAAGACTTGATAATATTAAGGTAAGCCTAAATGGTCCTTTGTCAAGGATGACCTGCTCAAATAGTCTTAGTACCTATTAATTAGGACTCTAAATCTCTTTATATAGACTGAGTTATCCTTGTTGTGCTAGCCTTAACATGTTTGATTAAAAAATAAACATTCTATTGAAGAGTGATGACTAAAGATATTTGGCAACCTCCTATAGGCTATAAGGCCCATTCCTAGTGTTCAAAACAACATCAATCATATCTAACATATTAAAGAGAACATTAAGTAAGGTTATGTTGCCAAACAAATGCTAGATAAATATTATAATGGTCATTTTTAATTAATAAAAATTTCAATGTGCATTGAGGACTTCTGTTATAATATTACTTTATGTAATAGAAATAAGCTAGGTTCTCTACAACCCTAGTGAGGCAGTATGGCAATATAATGTAAATAAAAATGCCAGAAATGAGATAGTTCATAATGAGCTCCTTAGACGATAGCTCACTTTTGAGTTAATCACTTTCACAATCTTGTGGCTGTGGTTTGCACATTTGTCATGTCCTTTCTGCATTCATTGGCCTCGCTGCCCTGTCCAACCAACTGCCCCTTGCCATAAGGTGAGGACCAATGACGTCACCTAAACTTTCTATGATCTTGCATGGTGGCAAGTTTGAACCAGCAACTGGCAATGGCGCCCAATGCTCCAAGGAAATCCATCCCCAAGGTGTATCACAAGGTAATGATCCCCTCCTAACCTCAAGTTCTTTGATCTTAAGCATGCTATATCTTAAATTATTACATTAAGATTCCATTCTTGGGTG
This sequence comes from Pinus tabuliformis, assembly GCA_031772625.1. Lineage (NCBI taxonomy): Eukaryota > Viridiplantae > Streptophyta > Pinopsida > Pinales > Pinaceae > Pinus > Pinus tabuliformis. The sequence continues at coordinate 65,975,591 of CM062818.1, forward strand.
CCCACAGAAGCAATTATTCAAAATTAACTTAATTAAGTCCATGAAGTTTAGGCACCTTATGGCTAGCACACAGCACAAAAGTGCAACCCTTAATAAGGGCTTCTTCTTGTTCCATTTCAATGATCCTTCACATGTGGAGGAAGTGTTGAATCTGGTGTATGGGTTTGTAAAAACACCGTCATGCTCCTTAACTGGTGGACCCATGATTTCTGGATTGATAAAACAATGTAGCGTCCCTGGCCAATGTGAGTAGATTTCCTAGGCCTACCTATGCAGTTTTGGACGTCCTTGCAATATATTGTTGCAACTTTGGCGGAATTCAAGCTTTTTGGCACTAGGCATCAGCATCATGTTTACATGGTGGTTCATCTGTCTCAAGACCTTACATAAGTTGCATATATCCAATGGCAATTGGTTGCGTCACCATCCATTGCAACAAATTAACTTGCCAAATACCTTCTTTAGGTGTCGCCAAAAAAAAAGGCCCCACCCTCGACAACCCCTTCCTATACCTAAGGCTACTCAAACTCCCAATATAAGTGAAGAGAATTGCTGAAAAGTCAGGTGGAAATGTAAGAATGCCAATGTGACCAAAACCCAGCATACAAAAGTCCCACCAGCAAAGCCCCAATCCAACACAGCCCATTTGACACTTAGCCCTAGCTCTAAGGTGGTTCCAATGTAAGAATGTAACGAAATTCATGTGGAAGTGTAAGAATGCCATATGAACAAAACCCAGCATGCAAAAATCCCACCAGCAAAGCCTCAAGCCAACATAGCCATCTGACAGTTAGCCCAAGCTCTAAGTTGACTCCAAAGACCATTAAGGCTTCCACTAGCTTTAAAGTCACTAAGGATGGAAATCAGCGTGCCCATTCTCCACTCTCAACATTGTTGAATTATGCAAGAAATTGTTCCTATATCATAACAGTGCCACCAAAAAGGCGAAGCAGGTCACCCTAAGGTCTTTTTAGCATAGCATTGTATCTTCTACCTACCCTTTCAACATTGTTCAAGCCCCCAAATCCAATGTGGTGGAGATGCCAAATTGAAAGTGACCTCATGGATAATTTGAGCAAAAAGCACATTGTCCATTAAAAAATAATGAAATATAGTGCTTGATCCATATAGATATCAATCATGATGATATCTATTTAGTATTTTGTATTTAGTAATTTACTAGTTAGTTTATTAATTTACTACATCAATGATGTTCACAGTTCAATTTTCATTGTTCATGTTATAATTTTTGTTATTAACTTCAAACAATTCAAGATGTTTCTAGAAGTCTCTATTCATGATGTTTCTAGAAGTTTCTAGAAGTCTCTATTCAAGAAGTTTCTAGAAGTCTCTATTCAAGATGTTTCTAGAAGTCTCTATTCAAGATGTTTCTAGAAGTCTCTATTCATGATGTTTCTAGAAGACTCTATTCTAGAAGTCTCTATTCTAGAAGTTTCTAACATGGCACTTGCCCTGTCCACTTTTGCTATATAAGGACAGCTTGTATCTCATTTCTTTTGTATCACTGATGAGTCCATAAAGGACGAAACTAGTTTGATAATACAAGAGATTTGTTTTACATATTATGTGTTTTGCATAATCTTCTGTCCTTAAGCATTTTTATTTTCAGTTTTATTTATCGGTTTTATTATCGGTTGTGTTTCAGTATTGTTCCCACCTTAATCTCTTTTGTTCTTAAGCGACTCCGAACAATCTCAATAGAGAGGATGGCTGGAAGATCAGTAGTTGTTGGATCCCAGCCCTCTCCTCCTAGTCGTTTTCTTTCTTTTCCTCCCTTATTTCATCGATTAATTAATTTTTAATATGGTAATTTATTTTTATTTATTTATTTGTTTTTATTTACTTATTTATTTATTTTTTATTATTATTATTATTATTATTATTATTATTATTTTAATTTAAACTTAATTTATCTAAGAAAATTAATTTTAAATCGATTTTAATTATTAATTTAAACTATTATTTAATCTTAATAGGTTAAAATTATTATCAATATTATTAATTTATTATTATTATTTATTTATATATATATATATATATATATATATATATATTATTTTCATTTTTATTTTTTTTTATTTTTTTTTTTTTTTTAATCAATTTAAACTTAATTTGCATAAAGTTAATTTTAAAATACTATTTTTACCATTACATAGACCTTGAATTAATTTTTTTTAACTAATATTTTTATCTAACAGTTTAAAATTAATTTTATTCTTATTAGTTAATATTATTTATTTATGTTATTATTATTATTATTATTACTTATTCTATTATATATTTCAAACAATTTCAAATTAATTTAAATTTATTAATATATTTGAAATTAATGTATTTTATGATTTACTTATTATAATTTATTAATTTATTCCATATTAATAACCGAATTTTCTTAAAAAAAATTAATAAATAAAATAAATAAATAAATACACCTTATCAAACTAGCCGTTATAACTAACTAATATTTTTATTCAAAATTAAAATATTTGAAATTATTTATTTATTTTTAGTAATTTACTTATTATAAATTTACCTATTATAGTATACATTTCTAACAAATTTAAATTAATGTAAGTTTATTAATATATTTAAAATTATTTTTTTTGTAATTAATTCATTTTATGATTAATTTATTCTATAACTAAAATTTCTGTTATATAAATAAATAATATAAATTAATATAATGGTCAAACTAGCCGTTATCAGGCCAAATCGAGCTGTTGTCTTTCTAGCTGTTACCTTATCAAGAAATCTGAGTCATTGGATATTCTGCCCGGTCTATTTAAAGTGCATAGGCCAGATCTGCTCATTCAACTTGTCCTGACGATGAACCACACTGGTTGGTTGGAAACGCGTCGACAAAAATTTCTCCATGTGATTTTCGCCAAAGATTTCTTCAAAAATTTGATATGGATCACAGAAGTCTCAATTCAATAAGTTTGATCTTGTTCAAACTTCACATAAGGTAATTTATGAACTATAAATTTATATGTGTTCAAACTTCATTCTTGACCAGAGCGTTAATCGAGCTTTCCCTCCCTTTAGACCTCGAATGTGTAGTGAGCAATGAGAACATGACGGGGAGCTGGGATTTTTATTTCAACACACGATCTATACATGGTCACTCGTGTATAATTAAGTTAAGTTTCGTAGGCTATAACACAACTTACAAGAAATTTAAGTGCTCCAAACTCTCAGTAAAGCATGCGAACGCTCGTCTCGTACATCTCCATGTCTAGGTCGATGTGAAGTTGTGAGCATTGCGCTCGAATCTGATGGAATTCCTCACGCTGCACAACAAATTGGATTCTAGCGACGAGCAATGCTCACAATGACAAAAAAAACCCAAAAATAAACCATGTTGCAAGGTTTAAATGTCACTTTTCATGGGACACGTGTCTTAAGAACCAAAAATGTTAGGGCACGTTTTTGACACGTCCAAAACATGTGTCTCGATTGGATGAAATGAAGAAAAACGTTTTCGACACATTTTAGGGCGGTTTTTGTGTCCGACACGTGAAATACGGGAAGCAAGACCCTGAGGGAGGTGTCCTGTGACTTAGCTGACAACTCATCAGTGGATCATGACAACACCTCATCAACGATAAGGTTTACAAATCATGTCTATATGGTCTCAAACTTTGTGATTGTCTAGGGTCTCAAATCATGTCTATGTGGTCTCAAACTTATTGTTTACCAAAAGCACATTTGGATCTTTTTACATACAATTGATTGTTATGGAAAAGTTGTGTAACTTTATCCGCATGTTTAATGTGTTATTCCCACGATTTGCTATAGATAAGTATATCATCAAATAAAACCAACAAACTTTCTAAGATGAGGTTGAAATTTTTTGTTCACAAGGCTTTGAAAAGTAGGAGCATTAGTCAAGCCAAAAGCCATGACCACAAACTCATATTGCTTTTCATGTGTTCAAAAAGTTGTTTTGTGAATGTCTTCCTCTCTTCACTTAAATAGGCAATATCTTGATTTAATATCTAACTTTGTGAAATAAGCCACTCCATGAAGCTCATCTAATAGATCATTGATGTATAAAATGGGGAGCTTATCATTGATGGTAATTTTGATTGCATCTTTGTCACATCCTCCAAGCATTATCTTTCCTTCTCACCATCACTATTGGGGTTAAAAAGGAGCATCCACTTGGTGGAACAACATGCATCCAACATTTTTGCACCATCTTCTCAATCTCCTTTATTTGTTAAGGAATACTTCCACGTGAGCTCAAATTGATGTTCATGATCTCTAAATGGAGGTAGAACCTTAGGAATTTCTTCAAAACCCATATGGTGCCTTTCTAAGGTACCTTTTAATTCCTCTAGAATAATTTCATCTTTTTGCTTCACTTCCAATGAACGAAGTTTAACCATAACTACGCTGTTACACTTTTGAGATACCTGAGAGGATGCATAATTTAACCCTTTTAGGTCAAATTGAATTCCTTCCAATTTAAATCTCATGGATTATTCATTATAGCTTATCCAAGTTGTACCCAATGTTCTCAACCACTAAATCACTAGAACAATATCTACTTCTCCAATAGAAATGGCATACATTGGACTTGCTAAGTTATATTCTTTGATACAAAGTTTAATGTTATGGAATTTTCCTCCATAATCGATATTCCCCATTAGCAACCAAAACTTGAAAATTTATCACTAAATACACAAAACAATATGCAAGACAATTGAGGCGCTCAACGAATCCTTTATTAATGAAGTAATGTGTACTACCTCAATCCATAAGTACTATGACATTTTGTCGCTTAAAGTATTCAACAATTTTAAGGGTTTGAGGTGTTGACAAACATGTCAATGCATGAACGAGTATTTCACACCTATATCAATCGATGTTGTGCCAAAATTTCTTTGTCTTTTTCCTCCTCTTTTAAGTTCACAAGTTCTTCCTTACCCATTTGTGTGGGGATGCCTCTTTCCTTCTCATCATTATTTTCCAAAGTAAACAATTTTGTTACTTGACATTTATGCTCTTTTAAATATGTGTTATTACAACAGAAGCATAGTCGTTTTGTTCTTATTTCATCCATTTCCTTCCGCGATATACAAGCAAGCTAAGGTAGGGTTGCCCTATGAGGCACAAATCAATCTTTGCATGCATATGTTCCTAGTCATAGATGTTAGGATATTAGACACTTAGGAGTTAGTTAAGTTCAACTTGATCTAATATGTCTATCAAATAAAAGTGTGTTTCTCTGTGTGTTTCTTTAGAATACATTAGCTGCATTGTGATTCGATGGTCACGATATGTTCCAAACATAGAGTGATCCAACAACTCATATTCTCCTCAATACTAAGGACTATTTGACCCGTGGTTTAACATTTGATTTATCCATGATCTCTATTTAAAGGGTATGGTGGGTCATAGCTAATGATAGATCGTGCGAACTCTCTTATGTAAAATATTTTCTTTTGCATTAATAAAATTTCCTCAAGTGGCTACAGCCTACATTAGCTAAGGCTATGGATTTCCTTCTCAAAGGTTTTTAACCACATCGAAATACCAGCATTGTGATCGTTGATCTGGTTGTGTGAGTGGTTATTGAAGGTGTTTGTCTTGTATGGAATACCCTGGTTACCAAAACATGGTATCAGAGCACGTTTAATGAACTCTGATTGGTGATTGAGATCCTAAGCCCGTGTTTCCACATTTCCTATATTACTATTTATGTACTATTTTGGCCTAAACAGACTGTTACACTACATTTGGAACGTTGGTTTCAACTAAGAATGTCTTTCATTTCATCTGAAAAGTTGTTTGTTTGCTCGAGAAACAACATCTTTCATCAGATCTTGAGGTATGCAATCCAAATACAACTTTAAAAAAAAAAATTAAAAATTTCATATTTCTATTTTTTTGTTTATATTCCATGTTTGCTACTCTTTTTGATTTGTGCATGCTCTTTACCCTACACTCTATGTGATCTCGGAAAATCAAAAACGGAGCGGAAAGCGTTTTCTTGACTACATATGCTCTTTGTCATGCACTTTGTAGGATCTACGCAAATCAAAAACAGTGAGAACTTGTATTTCCCAGGAAAGCTAACCAAGAACTAACCCCATTGTTGTTGACTTTCGGATTATTTTTCGAACTGTGGTTTGTTTTTGAATGAGAACATATTTTATGGCAAGCACACAATTCAAGGCAGAGCTCCAACAATAACAACTCCGCCACCCTCCTTCACTACTATTGTATGTCTTTTGCACTAGCTCACTTAGTCAAAATTTACTTTATTTAGAAAGAGGTCTTGAGTTCAAATCTCTTTTTTTAGGTTACTATTTAAAAAAGAACATGCAAACTTAAGTTATTTTATAACTTTATTGTGAAGTGTATTTCACTTGTCATATAAAAATGAATCACTATAAAATAACTCTATCTTTGTTTTGCGTAAAACTTTCATTTATAAAGTAATTTCATTGTAAAAGTGATTCTCACTTGTTTTATAAAAGTGAGTCACTTCATAAAGTAATTTATTTGTAAAAGTGAGCTTATAGGCAAAGGTAGCAAGGGAAAATAATTTTTTAATTTTTTATCTACATCCATCACCACATGGGTCATCTTCTACCTACCATGTGGCTCTTTGCTACCGTTAATGCCTTCTTTTAAAAAGAGCATAACTTTCACATCCAAAGTCCATTTTTAGTGTCGTTTTTTTAAATAACTTATTTTTTTCGAGAACTTTCCATCCAAACAGTCAGTTTCAACTTTTGAAACCATATTATCTACATATTTTAATATGGCCACTCCAAGTGAACTTTTTCTTACTAGTACCAACTACTTCTCATGGAAATACCACATGGAGGATGTACTAAGAAGTAAAGAATTGTACCATAATACCTTGGGACAAGAAAAGGTCCCCATTGATGTTGATAAGAAAGCCAAATGGGATAATATGAATGACAAAGCATGTGGATTAATCGAAATATTCATTTCTCTTTATTTGCGATTTCATATTCAAGGAACCAATGCTTCGAACAAAGTCTGGGAAAAGTTGCAAAAGATATTTGGTGAACCTAACATTATTAGATCTTGTCAACTTGAAAATCATATCATAACTTTAAGTCCTAATAATTTCTCATGCATTGAAGATTACTTATCTATGTTTAAAACACTTAGAGATATACTTAAAGATTATAAAGTTGTTCTAGATAAGGAACATTGCATATATATTGTTCTTTCAAAACTTCGTTCTACATATTCTATTTTTGTGTCAACATTTTATGCCACTAGAAAAGCTTTGGCTCTGCCTATACAAAAACCTTCTCCTCAATCTTTTTGTGACTCTCTGATTAGAGAACAAAACAAGCTCTTGCATATTGGAGCAATTAGCACTATAGGTACATCTAACAAGGCCCTAGTGGCCCAACAAAAAGACAAACAAGAAACAACAAGCAAAATAAGGATTCCAAACACTCTTAGCCAACATCTACTCCTAATGGTGACAAAGTACCAAAATGAAAGAGTAAGAAGACTGACAGACATTGCAACTATTATGGGAAAGACGATCATCTAGAGTCCAAATATTTTAAAAAGATGGAGGCCTTGGAAGCAACAATGAAGAAGCACAACATCAACCTTGATTCTTCTTCTAACACTTCTTCTCATGGACATGCACTTTCTGCTTTTGGTTTCTCCTTCAATGCAACCTCTACTTCTTCTTCTGATGAATGGCTTATTGATTCTAGAGCATCTTATCATATGGTTAAGGATAAAGCCATTTTTTCTGCTCTTAATGATTGTAACACCAAACAAATATTTGTTGGTGATGATAGATCTCTTAGTGTTATAGGGTCTAAAACAATTCAAGTAGATAATGGTCATTTCAATGATGTATTATGTGTTCCAAGTCTTTCCTGCAACCTTCTATCAATATATCAGATCACTCATTCAAGTGAAGGTAAAACAGTAGAGTTTTCACCTCACCAAGTTGTAATTAAGGATTTAAAAGATCCTAAGCATGTCCTTGCCATTGGAATAGTTGATGATATTACCCAATTGTACAAGTTTGACAACTTTGGGTCATCATCTTTTCCCTCAGTTTTTATTGCTCATAGTGATAACTTGAGCAAACTTTGGCATGAGTGATTTGGTCATCTAAACTATCGCTCACTACAACAACTATGTAATCAAAATATGGTGACTAATCTTCCTCTCATTTCTTGCAGAGATGGTGTTTGTATTGGTTGTGTTCTCAACAAACATCATCGGACAATTTTGACAAACATGCCTCTTATCATGCCTTAGCCCTTTTGCAACTTGTTCATAGTGATTTATGTGGTCCACTTTCTTCTCCTTCCTTCTCTAGGTTCAAGTACTTCTTAACTTTCATTGATGACTTCTTCAAACATACTTGAGTTTATTTCTTAAAACTTAAGAGCAAAGTTTTTTACTTGTTCTTGGCCTACAAGGGCCTTGTAGAAAAATAATTTGGACATCAACTACAAAAGGTTAAGAACAGATAATGGAGGTGAATATGTCAACAATAAATTCAAAACTTACTACACTACATAGGGCATTCAAATGCAACATACTCTTCCATGACAAGATGGTGTTGATGAAAGAAAGAATCATACATTAAAGGAAATGGCTAATTAGTAATTGTATGATTCAGTCTAAGGGATTAAGTCTTCATTATTGGTCGGAAGCAATCAACTGTGCAAATTACATAGTAAATCGCACTCCCACGAAGACTTTAAGCAATATAACACTAGAAAAAGCATGGACTAAAATTAAGCCAAATTTAAGCTACTCCCATATCCTTGGTAGTGTAGCATGGGCTCACATCCCTGATGAAACAAGGAAAGCCTTACAATGTAAAAGTGAGAAGTGTATTTTTGTTGGATATTAGATATTTTGAAGATGTAAAAGGTTATAGGCTTCTTCAACCTCACTCATATGAAATAATCATTAGAAGAGATGTCAAATTTGACAAAAATCCTTGGTCTGTGAGCCAAATTCTACGATTGTGCCCTCTTCGACCTATGAGCCAAATTCGACGATTGTGCCCTCTTCGACTTGCAAGCCATCTTCAGCATTTGTGCCACCTTTCTCTTCCTATTATGGTTTCTTCTCCAAATGATGACATTGAGAATGAAAATCCACCTCCGCCTACTCAAAGTCCTCTAGATGAGTTCATTGAACATGAACCTGAACTAGCACCACAGCTTCCCAAATGGGTCTATTCAACACGTGAAGCAACTGGTGACCATGTTAATGAACCTACGGATCAACGTCGTACTTGTTCACAGTTCTAGCAAGCCTCCTTTCTTTTGGCTCGAGTTTCAAAGAAATGTGATCAACAAACATTAGCAAAAGCTTCAAGCCATCCAGATTGGGAAACAATAATGAATGAAGAATATTGTTCCTTCATGGTAAATGGTACCTAGGAACTTGTACCGCTTCCAGAAGGAAGAAAACTTGTCAAATGTAAATGGGCATACAGAACTAAGTATGCATCAAATGGAAGTGTTGAATGACATAAGGCTAAGTTAGTTGCTAAAGGACTCTCTCAAGTTGAAGGAACTGACTACAATGAAACCTTTGTCACCAAATGAATTTTATCTGACTTATTCTAGCCCTTGTTATCTCACTTGGATGGGAGGTCCATCAAATGGATGTTAAATCTACCTTCTTGCATGGGGATCTACAAGAAGAAATCTACATGGAACAACCTCCTGGCTATGTTCAAAGTGACTCCAACCTTATTTGTCGCCTTAAGAAATCTCTCTATGGTCTTAAACAAGCTCCTCAAGCTTGGTATGCAAAAATGGATATCTTTCTTCTTGACATTAACTTCTCTACATGTGATTCTAACCCCATTGTCTACACCAAGAAAGCAAGAATCATCTCATAATCCTTGTTTTGTAAATTGATGGCCCTATCCTCACTAGTAGTGATCCTAAACTTTTAACCCATGTGAAGTCAAGCCTTAAGAAGAAGTTTGAAATAACAAAATTAGGATATTTGAATTATTTCCTTGCCCTCCGAGTATTGTAAACCATGGAAGGAATTTCTCTTTCCCAATCTAAGAATGCATGTGACCACCTTCACCATTTTCACATGAAGAATGTAAACCAACCCCTTCTCCCTATCAATTTGGAGTCAAACTTACTATCACCTGCACTACACTTGAAGTTGATGGCACTTTGTATCGTTAGTTAGTTGGTATCCTCTCATATTTGACTCATACTCGTCTTGATATTTTCTTTGTTATTGGTCTTATTGCCTGGTATATGGAAACACCACATGAGAGTCATTGGAAAGCAGCAAAAAAGACACTGCAATACATTCGAGGTATAGCTCAATTTGGCATACATCACAGTCCAAGGGAGACTTCCTTTGTTGGTCGGTTTCACTGATTTAGATTGGGTTGGCAACCTTGATGATCAGAAGTCTACTGCGCGTTAATGTTTTCAATCTTGGTTCTAGACCTATCAATTGGGCTTGTGAAAAGCAGCAGGCTATGGTTCTTCCTTCAGCAAAAGCAGAGTACCGAACAACGATTAATGCAAATCAAGAAGTCTTGTGGCTTCAATAAATCCTTTCAAAGTTTGGATTCTATAAATAGCATCAGACCACCTTCCAGTGTGATAATTAGAGTGCCATCAAGCTCGACAACGATCCAGTTCAACATCAGCACAATAAACACATTCAAGTACAAATGCACTTTATCAAAAAACTCATCCATGATCGAGTTATCAAGTTGTAAACATTTTCACAAAGTCCTTACAAAAGGAAGTTTCCTAAATTTTGATTTATGTTAGGTGTTCAGGAAGTTGTCATTAAGGGGGGTTAGGCTCTAATGCCTCCTTCATTCTCCTATTGTGTCACCTTTGTAAATCCTTCAATCCTATCCCAAGTAGTTCTTAGGGGGGGTGTTGAGATATTTAGACACTTGGGAGTTAGTTAAGTTCAACTTGGTATAATAGTCTATTAGGTAAAAGTGTGTTTCTTAGTTTCTTTAAAAAGCATTAGTTGCATTGTAATCTGTTAAAATTGGCAACTAGGGCCAAACTCCATGTGGGTAATCTTATTTATCGCAACTGATATTTTTCTTGGATCCCTCTCATCAAGAGGTGTAGGATTGATCTAAAGATCAGCCGATTCCGATAAGTATTTATGGAGTTATGAATTTATTTGTGTTATAAGACAATTCGTCAAGGTTGTCCAGCGATCAAATAACCCCCACATGTGCTCAACGTTTTAGTATAAAAGGAGATGACTTGAGAGTCATTTCTCACACACTTCACTCTTGATTTCTCTCCACTTGTTCTGGGTTTTAGTGGAAGAGAAATCTAGGAGAGGAAGCCCTAATGGAGATCAGATCTCAGCCATGGAAGGAACCTCTACGTTGCCCTAACGTTGTCCTAAAGAAGCCCTAGACGCAATCCTAAGGAAGCCCTAGACGTTGTCCTAAAGAAGCCCTAAACGAGGTCCTAAGGAAGCCCTAGACGACGTCCTAAAGAAGCCCTAGACGTTGTCCTAAGGGAGCCCTAGCCGTTGTCCTAAGGGAGCCCTAGTTTTGGGTTTATTACAGGGTCAGAGCTGTTGTTAGGAGGGCCGAGGAGCTGGGCTAGAAGGCCGCAATACAGAGTCTACTTCAGCAAAGGAGAGGGGACGTTAAGGTCACCCTTGTGACTGTTGGAGAGCGAAGTTACCTTGCTGCTGGCCGCAAAGGAAAGGAGCTCTGATTTGCTCCTTGAGGACTGTTTGAAGAGGCAGCAAGGTTTGTGTGAAGGCTGCCCTCATAGAAGGTTGTTCTGGGCAAGAAAACCAAGGAGAATCCTCCCTGAGATAGGCCGAGTAAGGGATCTTGCTGGGATGATTAAGCCGCAGGTCTGTAAGTGTTGTTTTGAGGGTCAAACAACCCTATACATGGAGTTGTAGGTGCCTCCTCAAACAGCGAGGTCACTTACCTTGTAAAGAAAGGGAGGCCGCATAATTTAAGGTGGGTTTTGGCATGATCGTTGGGTTGTTGTAGGTTACAGGAGGATGCCCTAACCAGTGACCAAAACTCTGCCCATGGACAGCAATATGGCAAACATGGAATAGCAATAACAGTGGGACAACAGTGCCAGCAGCAATGGCATAGTGCAATGATGGCACAACGGGACAGCAGCAACAGCAAGGTGACCCATGAAGTTTGAATGCATACTAATGTGATAATGCAGCAAGATACATGGGCAGCATAATAGCAGCAATGACATGTGGCAGCAAAAGCACATTGGAACAGCAGTAGCAATGCTAAGCAGTAGGATAGTAGCATGGTAAGCGGTACAGCAGGACATGGTGCTTGTTGGAGCTTGGTACTTGGGACAGCAAGCTACGACATGGCACAACAATGCTAAACAGTGGGACAGCAGCAAATACAATCATGGTGGAGCATGGTAGATGGGACAGAAAGGACATGGTGCTTGCATAGGACAGCAAGCAATCACGGCGCAGCAGTATGATGTGTACAACATGGCAATGAGGTCCAGCATAGTGATGATGGGTGCAGCACGATGCAACACAGTGAGGTGTAGCATGATGACATGGTGCAACACTATGATGGGTGATGAAGTCACCTTGGAGAATCAGTGGAAGCAGCATGTCATCAACTGAGTTCAACTACCTCATGTATCATCTACTTAGAGATGATCTATGCTCTTATTTAAGATAAGTCAAAGTGTTGAATTATGTTGTAAATGTACTATCTCTCTCTCTCTGCTGAACTATTGAATAACATATAAGAAGAATTGATCAAGGGTTTCCCCACATTGGGGTTTGTCCCTAGCTAGCGCCACAGCTTGTGTCCTCTTGTCTTGGCTTGTCTTCTGCGATCTATGTTTATGTTCTATCTCCAATTTACTTTAATGTTGATGTGATTGCTAATCTGGGAAAGATATTGAGCTAACTGTGAAAATTGAAATAAATTTCTCTAAGCATAAAACATACCTAAAATTAACATGGAATTAGAGTTGACGTGAAGACAAAGCCCAAGCAAGAGTGAAAGAGCAACCACCGAAGATAGTTGGGAAAAGACAAAAGGATCAATGGATTCCTCATCCCTCTTCTAATTCACCAAGGGTGAAGTCGAAGCAGAGAATATTATCAGAATGGCATAGCGGAAGCTTATGATGGCCTACCTAAAGATCACTTCAATGGGAAGTCTGGATCTGAGGATAGAAGGAAAGGCAGATTGTTTTTAATAAGTTCGGCCATTATGCGAAGGACTGTCCGAATGGCAGGGACACATCACTTGATGATGATAACAATCATTCCAGGAACATCTTCAATGATCGTAGGAATGACAGGTAATGCAAGTCATCCAGGAAATAGTAGACTCTTCAAAGAAAGCAAGGAACCCCAGGTATGAAGAATCAAATGTTGTCTTTGGTAAGATAAAGCAACATTATCTTATATTGGCCCTCTCCTCCAGACTCTTTGGGAATCTGGCTTATTTATTGTAGTGCTTCAAGGCACTTCATCAAATAGAAGGGTGCTCTCTCTAATTTGGTAGAGATGGAAACAATCGTGGGATTATACTTGGAGTCGATGCCACCTATCCCGAAAAGGGTGTAGGGAATGTTACCCCTCAATTGAATGAGGGTAACTCGATTCATTTACAAGAATCTCTTTTATGTACCTGATCGCAAGAAGAACCTGGTGTCCATTCCGGCAATGGAAATCAAAGGTTTCAAAGAGGCATTCATCGATGGAAAGGTACGTGTTTGAAAATAGAATTTTCAAAGATGCTTTTACTCATGGGTTCAGGGTTGGCAATTTGTATCAAGTTGTAGGAAGTCCAATGGGGACCATGTCAGTTGACACAGAGGTCTACTTTATGGGGCCCTACCCGATGTGAGTCAGATGGTGACAGGGATGCCTGAATTCAAAAAGAGCATGAAGGTACATATTTGAGATGTATCGAAGGAAAATCTTACAAGGGGACCATTCCCCTCATGTAGCAAGTCCACAGGTCTGGAACAACCCAAGGGGTTTTGAGATTCATGAACGAGAATCTCATGTATGCAGGTGGAAGAAAGCCCTTTATGGCTTGAAGCAAAACACCCCGGGCTTAATATGAGAGGATTGATAGTTGTTTGATGAAGCTGAGATTCACTAGGAGTGAAGCCAATCCAAACCATTGCTTGAAGGTTGTGGAAGATACATACTGGCACCTTCTGAGGACGACCTCTTTCTAACAGGTGCAAACCCTCTCATTTGCAGAAGTAAGAGGGAGTTGGATTTCGGATTTGGAATGGTGAACTGCAAGCATGTGACTACCTCGATGGAGCTTAACTTTCAGAAGTTATGTGGTAGTGATGCCGAACCAGATTTGGGAAATGCCTTTGAGTTTCATAAACTCATTCGCATGGATGTTCTTGGTGAACTTTCGTCTGAATATATGTTTTGCAGTTAGCATGTTGGGCTCATATATGGTTGAGCCTCACTGGATTGGTGCCAAGAATCTTTTGAGATTTCTTTGAGGCACAATCTCTCATGGATTGAGATACACTGCCAAAAATATGAAGCTGGATGATTATTTGAATGTTGATTAGGCAGGCAATGTGGAGGATCCCAAGAGCACTTCTAGGTGTTGGTTCTCTTTGGGTTCTGCTCGATATCCTAGATGAGCAAGAAGCAAAAGTCGGTTGCTATAAGCACCGTTGAGACCGAATACATAGCTACAATTATGATCTCGTGCTAAGTCACAGGACACGTCCTCCAAGGTCCTGTGTCCCATATTTTACGTGTCGGACACGAAAACGGCCCTAAAACGTGTCAAAAACGTTTTTCATCGTGTCCTGTAAAATGTAAAACATATTCGCCAGTTTTCGTCGTGTACTGCATCTGGAAAACGCGTATTCCGTTGATCGAAAATGTTGCCTGCATCAGCTGCAATTTTTTTTTGAAAGAAACAAATAATTTTTTAGTGGGGCAGCTTAATGATCAAGTCTAGGCCCTAGTATTGATATGCTATTCATGGTAATGTTAAATTCTTAAATTAAAAGTTACATTCTCCTTAATCTTCATTTTCATCATTTTACTTAAATTTTTAACATTACCATGAAATGACTCAGGATGTTTGAGAGTGGTTCCGGCCTCATTGGATTTCATATGGAGAAAGTAGGATTTTAGATTTCATTCAAAATGCAGCAGACTTATCAGTTTTTCAGGATTTCAAGATTGGGAGATTGTAATGTTTCCAGGTGACACCACCTGCCCGGGCTACCCCTGCCACCAGTAGAGGACGTGGTCTACCTCCTATAGCTCCTACTTCTAGTTCTTCAGCTTCTAGAGCATAGCAAACTCCACTACCAACTCCACCAGCACAAGCATCTACATCTAGAGGGAAAGGGAAAGTTGTGGCATTTTCTCGCAAGAGGGGCAGAGGAAATCAATAGGATTAGACTTTAGTTATTTTCTTATGTGCTTGTAAGTTGTACATGAACAATGAACATTGAATATTCAAGAATCAAGACCAAGCATATCACATTCTAATTTCTAAATAGTAAATTTTGATTCTATTTATTTTTGTAAAGTGAACTATAAACTTTGAGAAGTAATTATATTTTAATTTGATTAGATAAGTTGCAACCTGCAATTTAATATGGATAAAAAACTATATTTCGGTGTGTATATATATATATATATTATTAAATATATATAAAACGTGTCCCCCGTGTCCTGTTTACAGGTCGTTGCGTTTCATATTGAATACTCGTATTTACGTGTCCTCCGTGTCTCGTGTCCTTGTGTCATGTGACTTAGATCACGTGTGAAGATGCCTGGTTGCAGAAGCTCTTCAGTGAACTGTTTGACACATGATGGATACCACCGTGATCTTCTATGTCAACCGGAGGGGCATTTGATTATTGAGGAATCTCATATTCTATGATGGCTCCAGCATATAGACATCAGATACTACCTTATCTGGGATATGGTACATCGATGAGCAGAAGGCTCCATCGCATTGAGACTGATGTACAAGTCACAAACATTTTGTCGAAGCCCCAGGGAAAGGTCAAAGTTGTGACTTTCCTGAACGACTTGGAGTCATTGAGAGACCCTCTTATGAGGGTCTTGCATGATGCATGCAATGAGCTCTGGGAGCTCTGGGGGCTCGGGGTACTTCTTGGAGCAACAAGTGACCATAGGACGACTCACCCTCCCCTAATGGTGTGCTGTGTATAGGGTGAATGGTTCAGCCTTCCCCTATGATACCCCGTGGCGACTTATGGACAGGATGAGTGGTTCTCCTGTCGAGGCATCCTACCCATGCAGTCTGGGACTCATGGGAAGTACCTCTCATCTGGCCAATGAGTAGGGAAATGGGGTTAGGGACCATAGTAGTACTATCGATGGACGCATCGTTGTATCTATCGTACTCCCTATGCTAGGATGACCTCCATTGATCTAGGATCAATGAAACTGATCTGGGATCAGTATGAGTGGTTTGAGACACTCTCTTTTGATATTGATCTGGGATCAATTGGAACTGACTTTGGGTCAGTAAGAGTGATATGACACGCTCCCTTCATATGGAACTGACTTCGAGTCAGTAGAGAATGGTATGAGACATTCTCAATCAATTCTTCTTCTTCATGGTTCAGCAAGAGCAAAGCAGAGCAATGCAAGGCACTAATGGCAGAGATAGTACAGTCTGGCAAATGGATCAGCAGATGGAGTTCTCCCTAGTTGAGAGGGAGTGTTAAAATTGGCAACTAGGGCCAAACTCCATGTGGGTCATCTTATTTATGGCAGCTAATATTTTTCTTGGATCCCTCTCATCGAGAGATGTAGGATTGATCTAACGATCATCCGATTCTGATAAGTATTCATGGAGTTATGATTTTATTTGTGTTATAAGACAATTTGTCAAGGTCGGCCAGCAACCAAATAACCCCCACATGTGCTCAACGTTTTAGTATAAAAAGAGATGACTTGAGAGTCATTTCTCACACACTTCACTCTTGATTTCTCTCCACTTGTTTTGGGTTTTAGTGGAAGAGAAATCTAGGAGAGGAAGACCTAATGGAGATCAGATCTCAGCCATGGAAGGAACCTCTACGCTGCCCTAACGTTGTCCTAAAGAGGCCCTAGACACAGTCTTAAGGGAGCCCTAGACGTTGTCCTCAAGAAGCCCTAGATGCAGTCCTAAGGAAGCCCTAGACGTTGTCCTAGCAAGCCCTAGTTTTGGGCAAGAAAACCAAGGAGAATCCTTCCTGAGATAGGCCGAGTAAGGGATCTTGCTGGGATGATTAAGCCACAGGTCTGTAGGTGTTGTTTTGAGGGTCAAACATCCCTATACATGGAGCTGTAGGTGCCTCCTCAAACAGCGAGGTCACTTACCTTATAAAGAAAGGGGGTGGCCGCATAGTTTAAGGTGGGTTTTGGCATGATAGTTGGGCTGCTGTAAGTTACAAGAGGATGCCCTAACCAGTGACCAGAACTCTGCCAATGGACAGCAGTATGGCAAACATGGAATAGCAATAACATTGGGACAACAGTACTAGCAACGATGGCATAGTGCAATGATGGCACAACAGGACAGCAGCAACAGCAAGGTGACCCATGAAGTTTGAATGCATACTAATGTGATAATGCAGCAAGATACATGGGCAGCATAATAGCAGCGATGACATGTGGCCGCAAAAGCACATTGGGACAGTAGTAGTAATGCTAAACAGTGGGACAGCAGAACATGGTGCTTGTTGGAGCTTGGTACTTGGGACAGCAAGCTACGACATGGCACAGCAATGCTAAACAGTGGGACAACAGCAAATGCAATCATGGTGGAGCATCGTAGATGGGACAGCAAGGACATGGTGCTTGCATAGGACAGCAAGCAATCATGGTGCAGCAATATGATGTGTACAGCATGGTAATGAGGTCCAGCATAGTGATGATGGGTGCAGCACGATGCATCACAGTGAGGTGCAGCATGATGACGAGGTGCAGCACTATGATGGGTGATGGAGTCACCTGGGAGAATCAGTGGAAGCGGCATGTTTTCAACTTAGTTCAGCTACCTCATGTGTCATCTACTTAGAGATGATCTATGCTCTTATCTAAGATAAGTCAAAGTGTTGACTTTTGTTGTAAATGTACTATCTCTCTCTCTCTGCGGAACTATTGAAGAACATATAAGAAGAATTGATCAAGGGTTTCCCCACATTGGGGTTGGTCCGTGGCTAGCGCCAAATCTTGTGTCCTCTTGTCTTCGCTTGTCTTCTGCGATTTATGTTTATGTTCTATCTGCAATTTACTTTAATGCTGATGTGATTGCTAATCTGGGAAAGATATTGAGCTAACTGTGAAAATTGAAATAAATTGCTCTAAGCATAGAACATACCTAAAATTAACATAATCCAATGTTCACAATATGTTCTGAACATAGAGTGATCTGACAACTCATATTCTCCTCGATACTAACGACTATTGATCTGTGGCTTGACACTCGATTGGTCCATCATCTCTATTTAAAGGGCATGGAAGGTCATGGCTAATGATCAATCTAGGAAACTCTCTTGTGTAAAATATTTTCTTTTGCATTAATAAAATTGTCTCAAGTGGCCGCGTTGGTTGGGGTAGTGAACTATTTCTCCCTTAGAGGGTTTTAACCAAGTAAAAGTACTGGTATTGTGATCTTTGATCTAGTTGTGTGAGTGGTTATTGAAGGTGTTCATCCCGTATGGAAGACCTTATTTATCCAAACAGTAGACTCGTGTGTAGCCCTATTCTTGGCTTGTATAAGATAAGCAGATTACATAGATTCCATAAATGTGTAATGTTTTCTTTTAATACATTCATATAAGATTCCAACATATGTTTGTAACTTGTGTTATCAACCCTTATATGCAATACTTGAAACTCTAAATTATAATCTTCAACATCACCTAAATGCTTAATTCTTGTCAATTGACTAAGGAAATTTGCCGCCTGCAAGAACAAACAAAGACAAGTCAGTTGTTGGGGCGCTTGAGCGCAGGCTTACTTACGTGCTTTCGCAAACTGTCATATTATGCTTTTAAGTATCTTGTAAATAAACCCCAAGTATAATGACAAGAATGAGGCTTCCTTTCAACCAACAATTGATACCATCGATAAGGCTTTGTCTCAATGTACAAGGTTGCTAACAAAATCCTTTGCTTATGATTCATAAAATTATGCAATTCAAATTATGGCTCTATTTGGCTCACCCATGATCAACCAAATAGACCCAAACTTTGAATTGCATCCATGTAAGCTTCCAATAGATGTCAATCACTTATGTTATCCACCCTTCTAATCTTCAACATCCCCTACGTGCTTAATTCTTGTTAACTAACTAAAGAAGTCTTGTTCCCAAACTTTGCCATAGTGTGCTCCTAAGTCTCTTGTCGATAAACCCCTAGTATAGTGATAAGAATGAGGCTTCATTTCAACCACCCACTATTACCATTGAACATTGGGAAAGCAAATACCCTTCGAAACCCATCCATGTTTATCTCTCCAATATTAGAGTTAAAACCTCTTTCTATATGCTTACTAATTGAAGGTTGTTCAAAATGAATAATACCTTTATTTTCATAAGCTCCTTCGATCACATTATCACTTTAGGCAACCTCCCATCTAGGGTCCATGTGAGTTTGGACACCATCTTCTATTTCATTTGTTCCATCTTTTGATCCATCTTAATTTCTATTTGTCGTTGTGAGTTTACCAAACCAACATCTATAGCTGACCTATCACTCAATTCCTTAAACTGCTTCTCCAAATCGGATAGCTAGTTATGTATGTATTCACTTTCTGCATGAGTCATACGAACTTCTACGGCATACAGTGTGTCCATATTTTGTAATCTACTTCTAAAATTTTGACCTAAAATACTATGGTTCCTCCTCTTTCAAATGAAATTGGAGGCATAAATTTGGATTTTTCTATAGTCAGATATGATTGTTTTAACAAGAACACCTATTTGATAATAGTTTTAGGACTAGTCAAAATCCTAAACTTCAACAACTTGTAAGTTGAAAAGCATAGCAAATCAGAATCTGAAATATTTACCACAATCACTATGTATCCTTGTGAACTGAAACTTTAACTCTCTGAAACATCCCCAAAAAGTTATGATGAAAATGGTACAATAACTTCTTTTGAAGGAGTTACCCAAGAATCATATACGCTCTAAGACAAATCTGATGAGCCAAATTCCCGAAATAACAAAGAAATAGAAAGACGTAAATCTAAGCCTTTAGAACGATAAAGATTCAATGAATAAAAAGCCACTACAAGGGGGCAACCTCCCTTTATAATAAATCAAATGCACAAGACAAGATGCTTATGCAAATGAATCTCGTTATTATAAATAGGAGATAAAATAAGCATGATGTAACTTACCATTGAGGTGGCCTAACCTTAAGTAATATACAAATAATGAATGAGGATTATTACCCTAGCAGACTGTTGATTTTTGATGGCCATTTGCATGTTGTTTTACTATAGTGTACAAAATGTTTATATAGATGTTGAATGCAATATACATACATACACACATATATATAACAGTCTCTACAATGCTGTTGACAGCCAGTTTTCTAAACTGCGTGTCGCGTGCGCACACACACAAAAATGCTGTCCAAAGAAGTGCTTTATATTTTTTTTCCAATCATGTCCATTTTTCAATTTTCTTTACATGCCGGATAAGCCAACATTTGCAGAAGATCATGCTGCCAGTAGGTCATGCTGCAATACACACAAAACCCTTTGCACCAGAAATGAAAAACATTATATATGATAAAACTTGAATCACCAATCATTAAACTAGTTAGTAAACTATACATATTCAATATCTGCAGTAGGAGTCAGGACATGGTGCAATACACACACAACCCTTTGCACCAGAAATGAAACACATTATAGATGATAAAACTTGAATCACCTATCATTCAAACTGAACTAACACTCCTATTCACTAGGACTAGTTGGAAGCCGATACTAATCAAAAGATTTCTTCTACCCATTAAAGCATATCTTGAGGCACTCAACCAATTTTCAAACTTGTTCACCATCATGCCCATTTTTCAATTTTCTTCACATGCACAGTGAGCCATCAAATTTCAACATTGGCAGGAGGTCATGGTGCAATAGGCTCATGACCATAGGAAGAAAGCAAGAGGAAACAACTGACTAAATGACAAATGGAAAACATATCAAGGTATCTAAATCAATGTTTTACAACTCGGACTCGGACTCGGACTCGGCCGAGGATCGACTCCGACTCGGACTCGGACTCGGTAATGACTCGGCCGGCTCGATTTCAATGACTCGGTCGTTGTAAAAAATACATTAAATATTTATTTTTTTATAAAAAAACATAATTTTAAATATTTTAAACATAATTTTAAAGATTTTCATTCAAGTTTCCAAACACACAACATTATAATATACATGGAAGACAACCATTCAATTCCATATTAAGAGGTGAGTCACATAAATGAACATTTCACACGGTTATATCCAGTAGATAGAAGGTTCAAAAATCAAATGCTGAATCAGGTTTCCCTAAAGCTGCCTGAATTAGTTTGCTGAAAGACTTTAAAGAGCCATGCACTTGAGTATTTGACTAGCATTTAATCTTTGCCTTGTGTCAGACAGTTAATTTTGATTGTGTCAGACAATTAACTTTGATTCCTTTAATCTTCAATTTGTTATAGAGTCCACAGACTAGTATGACCAAGAGTGCCAGCTTTACATCCTGGAAATTAATAAGTTTGCGTGTTTTTCATTTTACCCAACAGATCATATCTGAAGGTTGTGCAAAAATGTTTGCAAGGATACCGTCAAATACTGATTGTGGTATAGGCATCTATGGTGAATGAGGATACCATGAGATAGTGGTAAGCAAGAGGTCACTGGGCAAGCAAAAAAATGTGAATGGCAAACTAACAGAAAAGATTGGAACCTTAAACAACAAGAAATGAAGCACAATGTAGCAAAAGAGTGCATAGAGTGTGTAAGATTGCATCACATTGGCTATTTGAGTGTGATTTTCTTTTGATGTGCAACCCCACTGATGCATCCAAGTGAAAATTTGCTTGACCCCTACTTACCTTTACCAAATATCAGCAAAAACATGAATTTTTTTTATTAAAATCGCTGCCCAGCCGTCCTTTCCATGACTCGGCCGAGTCAATACGGACCCGGCCGGGTTGACCGAGTCAGCAATGACTCGGCCGAGTCATTGGATGACTCGGCCGAGTCATTGCTGACTCGGTCAGCCGAGCCGGGTCATGGGCCGGGTCAAGCTGTGGGCTAATGAAACGGTCCGAAACGGCCGTTTCCGTTTCAACCCGCCCGTTTTGTAAAACAATGATCTAAATCTCTCTTTTATTGTTATGACTTGAAAGAAATTTATTTTGAGTAAATCGACTCACCAATAGTTGGCACAGTAGATAAAACTTCTCCAATATGTAGCTTGTATAATATAGTTGTCTTACCAGCTGCATCCAAGCCAAGCATAACAACCTGCGTAGACAACATTGAGCCACAAGGAAGAGAAATCCATAAAAGTTAATTCTAATACGAAGGAATCAACACAGTTAATGGCATAAGCCAAAAAGTGGACACCCAAAATAAGTACATCATGACTACTATTTTTTGATGATCTCCATGCAAACACACAAACACAAAAGAGAGTTTGAAACAGAAACAATGATAACAAAAAGCAAAACATAGTTGCAACATCAAATAAACTCTTTGCAGATTACCATCAGTAATTATAAAATAAGTGAGTGCATACATATATAGATGTTTTACAACTAGAAATGATGAAGATGTCACTTAAAGGGACTCCAGAAAGGTTTACGTTAACACCCATCTTTAATTAAGCTCTCTGGCATAGGTGTTATATTTCAACTATCGCAGTCTATAAAACTATTAGATTTCACATGTGATTCTCCCAGCCATCATAGTGGACCATATACTGCAATTCACTTCCATTGACATCCCTAATGGAACAGGTTTCTACAGAATTTCAGCTAGGGTGCTCTTCATACTCTTCAGCAGCCACTCACTGAAGCTAAGAAAGAAGGCAATTAAGTGAAGTTAGGAATGAAGGCCATGACCCCAAATAAGTCTAGAACTTCATTTCTAAAGTGAGCCAGAATTAATATCTCTAAAATAAATATGGTGATTACTCTGGTTTGTTACTTTGTCAAGAAAAAACTTTTTGTTTCTCATAAATTCATGGATTCAGAACATTTAGGAAAGAAAAGGTGGAAAGTACACTCCATGAGAAATTTATGAAGTAATTTTCCCCTTTTTTTGGCAATCCAATTTGAAAATATCCATGCACCTTTTGGACAATAATTGTATTTATAAAATCAAAGGAGATACTAAAGTACAACATATGAAAATTCGGATCCCATCATCAACGATTCATGAATCAAATTCAGTGTTGCAAAACTCTCTGATTGCTCCTGAATTTTCTAACATCTTACAAGTTTTCTAGGTTACCAACCTGTCCAAGTTTTACCAGGTTTTTCAGGTCTCAGGTTATGCATGCAAAGTTTTGCTGAGTTTTTGCTAATTTCTTAGACTTTCCGAGATGATCTTCCCACCAAATTTTTCCTAAGTTTTGAAAGACTTGGATTCATGGCAGAAGGGAATATTTCATTACCATGATCTTGTTCGCTAACTTCAGAATTAATTAGTACATTTTAGCTTAGTATTTTTAATTAGGCTTTATAATGATTATGTTCCCATCTTTGTTTTACCTATGAACACAAAAGGCATGCACTGCATTTTGGCCCAATAATTGAAGAGAGCAAATACAATACCACATTTAATCCAATAATTGAAGCTACTCATTTCACATTGTATCCTTCTCACATAATGGCAATTATACTTGACAATCAAATGTTTGGCTCTTATTCAGAAGATGCATAACCTTAGCCCTACAACCTAGGGGAGTGTTGTCACTTGGAATCATCCTCTACAAAGAGTCTTCCAGTGATCAGTAAGATAAAGTACTTGTCTCATCAATGCTGGTCTGAAGGGGTATCCCTGAAGATCTGAAGGGTACTCTTCTGATTTCAGTAATGAAAAGACCTCCAAATCTGCAATCAAATTTGCTGATCTAAAATGAAAGCATTCAATATTCGAACTGCTAGTCTCGAATCGGCAAGTCTATAATTCAGATCTGCAATAGAAAATGTCAAAATACACAATAATAAACTTTAAAGTCTGCAAGAAAAGTTGCAGACCTGCAACTTCGTAATGAAACTTTCCAAAGACAGTGATGAATTACTGAAATCTATTTTCAAATTCTGCAAGCAAATATTAATCTTTAGCTTTAAATTGATCCATTAACAAGTGCAATGCAATGCTTCAAAGGAGATGGATTGCAAAAAAGAAGAATACTAGTGTAGTAACAAAGAAGAAGCTTACACCCGGATGCAGGTGATTATTATGAAGCTAATGCAGATTAGACAGAAGGACAGCAGGCGGCCAGGCCACATGGCCTCCTGCATCCCTTTCCATGACAATTTATGGCAAGTTATAGTCGACCTGCAAGCACCATTACTCTAGTGCTCAAGTCGAGGAGTTTGCAGCAGGCATAAGGCCATGGCTTCCACAAGACATAATTCAGTCACCCCTTCCCCGCTAAACTGCTCTTGCCCCCCTCAAGCTGCGGAGCCAAGCTCACGCACAATTACTGGGCGGTGATGTTGGATTCTCAGCTATGTTGATTTGGGGAATGGCTTCCATTTCTCTCAAACAACTCACTATGCACTGAATTCCACCCAGAACTCCTCTGTTTCTCTTCTGAATAGCTCCATCCACTCCAGAGTTAACTATGCCTCCCCAATTGCAATCACTGAACACAACACTGCCATTTTGGCCCAGCTCAACAGCCATCATTCAGCCATGACGTGTATTCGCCATCGAATGCGTAGCAGAAGAGGTGGTAGTCGAGGTGGAAGCACTCGCCTCCCCTTGATGCCCAGCCCTGAACCAGCTACTTCTTCCTCATCCCCTTCTACTACTCATTCCAGAGGTCATTTCTCTGGCAGATACCCTGACACTCGCAGTGGTAGAGGTCGAGAATAGGCCCATGGCGCCAGAAGATTGAACGCTGATACCCAAACGGCCAATCTCCCCACCCCCCCTCACCCCTCTCACCACACGACCCAATTTCGCTTCCACAGCACGTTGCATCGCCCCGATATCATAGCCACTGTCACTGTGACCTTCAGTGAGGAAATCAGTCCGCAAGATGAGCAGGATGCTCAGACCCACGACCTTGGACCAGAGAAAAGGAACAGCAGCGAGCAGCAGAAGAACAAGGATGACCGTGAACCAGAGAAAGGAAACAGTAGCAAGCAGCAGACGGCAGAGAAAACGAGCAAGGCTGGTCTTGACAACATTCTGCATGGAGGGGAGCTGGCTGGAGGCAAGCATGCAATCGAAGGCAGTTCGGGTGGCATGCAGGCAGTTGGTGGCATCCCGGGCGGCACGTCAGGCAAGCATGCAGTGGAGGGCAGCTCAGCAGGCACGCAAGCAGTCGGTGGCCTCCTGCGCGGCACGTCAGCAGAGGATGATGACTGGTATGAGTACGTGTGTCGCATTGTGGAAGAGCCTCCACCAGATGACACCTAGGGGGTCCATTCAGACTGTTGAGCCAGTTGCCAGGTGTCCATTCAGATTGTTGTTTCATGGGTTTGTTTTCATGGAGTTTTTCTCTACTGTTTTTTTTTTTTAACCATGTGGCTAGTTTTGATTGGTATTGATTTAGGACCCCTGTGTGGGCCTTTTTAAGTTAAGTTCTGAGACCCCTGCATGGGCTTTTTACAATGGGTTCACTCGGACTGGTTTCCCCCGGTGGGCAGTCGAGTTTAGTCTTTTTTGATTAATTTTGACATAACTCTGTTCAGCACCGCAGAGGCCAGAGCCTCGCTGTATTTTTATTTTTGCCTTTCTAAATAGAATAGTATTACTTAGAAAAAAACAAAAAAAAACAAAGAAGAAGCTTTACTAATAAGAACTTGTGAATAAAAATGCTAAGCAAGAGAGATAACGTAGGATAAAATTCTCACACCAATGAAATACTTGAATTAATTTCCACAGACAATCATTTTCCTTTGTTTATCAGATGAGCAGCAAGTACATAGATCTGAGGAACTCGGATTGACTTCACACCCACAAAAGAATCTTAGGGGATCTGAAGATCAAGTCTTAGGACCTGTATCCCTTGAAGACCAACATTATGAAAGCAGTATAAGAGAGACACCCAACTCAAGCAGTCAATGGTGGCTCAAAGAGTCTGAATACTAAAGCAGGAGAAGGAGAGAGAAGCAGGAGGATAAAAATTTCAAGGCACCAGTGACCAGTAGCTTTGGCCTTCTCCTTGTGTTCTTGAGGATTGATTCATTCTTTGACATCTCTCACTTAATCCTTATCCTCGTATGCATGATCTTAAACAGCAAAAGCACCTTCTCTATCCATTAAATGGCACATTTAACATTACCCAAAAGATGCTCAAGCAGTTCAACCTGTCTGCATATAAGATCAACAGAGCAAACGTGAAAAGAAGAACAGCCAATCTGGCCTCAAATAAAGGGCTCGAACTGGTCACAAACTGAAAATAAGAAGCTGAGGTTGGGCTAAAATTCGCTGAAGAAAGGAGCCTGTTAACACTTGAAAACTGGAAGGGCTACAAGGTATCCTGAGAATGTACATTATCACCTTGCACAATCTCCCTACCCTTTTCGTTAGTGCTTGCTAACCACTGGGGGGAATCCCTATGCAGCTCATGAGTGAAGAGTGAACTCTAAAGACAACAGAACACTGCCAAACTGCAATAAAATCTTGCCATAAGTTACTCAGCTTTTTGCTTTCCCAGGTTGTGACCTCATTCATAAAAACCTCCGTGGCAGGAATGAGAGCTGAGTGTGGGTTACAGTGCAGTCATTGGCATACCATGCCTATCCTATTTCTGTGTTCTTTCGGCTCAAAAAAACAAACCTGGAATCTGCAGTTAAAAACACTAAACAACAAACCAAATTGCAGTTTTACATCTAAAGATTTACGTCAGCATTGGGAAATATGCAAGTCTGCCGTCAAAACACAAAAATCTCCTCCTAAAGGGACAGATCTGCATGCATAAAAGTAAAAGGGATATAGTGGCTGAATAGATGTTACCCCTTTAATTCCAAAGTGGTAGGTACAATATTTGTGGAGGGGATACCAATTTCACCTACAAGAGCTCCCGAGGGTGTTCCACCACTTCTGAAGAGCCTTGTGCCGTAGTGTTAGGGATAAAATCATGTGAACACAATGCAAGCAAACTCTACCTCTACTATGCACTCTCACAATCATTCCAATCAAAAAACGAGTATTAAGTGACTAGAACTCAAGCAAAATCACTAGTGAATAACATCTTATCTCTCTTCACTATACTCCTCCCACATTTACAAAATAGGCATAGCCAAAAGTAACAATGTACAAGTCCCAATAAGTCACATGAAACCCCCTCAAGTGTAGCACTCCATTTCCTAATAAAAATAGCAGTGATAAGAGTCCAAATAGCACTCTAACAACAAACCTCCAAAAATAGCAGGTGTCAAAAAAAACTTATCACTGAAAAATACAAGCACTTAGAATGGCTTGAGATTTTGCACTAACACTCTATGCCATAATAGGTACATAGAAAAGAGAAAAAAAATATATAAAAAAAATCAAAATCAACATGCCAGAAATATCATCAACATGCTAAAATAGCAAAATCAAGAATCTTAAAGCAATGTTCCACCAAGACTCTGGTGCGGGGAGACGCACAGGGGGAACATGTGGGAGCACCCTCAAATTTTAGGGAAATTTCGGGGGTGCAGGAAGACGTCGAGGTATATAATTTTATATAAATATATATATATAAAATTCAAGTTCATATTCATTGTTCAATGTTCAATAATGAAAGAATAAAAATATTAAATAGACAATTGAATCATTGATCCATCCTCATCATTCATTTTGATAAATACATCATTCATATGACATACTCAAGTCTCATTATTGAATTATTCATACATACCATGAGATTCGATAAAATAAATAAAAATCAATAATGAAATATTCAAATACATTGATCCATATCATTCATCATTCAATGATTCATCATTCTACAATCTACATTGATTTAAAAATTAAATTCATCATTCATCATTCTAGAATCTAAATTGAAAGCAAAACATACTAGAATATTTTCAAAGTTTGAACACTAAATTTATATAACTCAAAGTTTGAACCTAGGTTTTAGACTTTTAGTTATTTAATATTTTTTTGTTCTATTTAGTTTTAATTTTAAATTTTTTTAATTGTTTTGATTTTTAATTTTTAATTTGGGTCTTATTAGACAAATTTAAAGGGGGACACCCAAAAGCACCCTTTTTGAAGGGGGATGCCCAGACACACCCTTTTTGGGGAGTCTAGACTCCCACACTGAAGGGGGACGCCCAGACGCACCCTTTTTGGGGAGTCTAGACTCCCACACTGGGGAAACGCACCCCCTTGCGTCTCCCCAAGACTCCCCAAAAAGGATGCGTGGGGAAACACACCCCCAAGAGACTCCCCTGTCCCGGGTGCGAGGGGTGCATGCACCTGACCCTGGGGGACGTGTCCCCATGGAACACTGTCTTAAAGTGCCCATTTGACTGTCCTCCATTCCCCATGCATGCTCCTCAGTCTTAACGTGAATCTGATGCATGGGAAAAACTGTTGTAAATAGAAAGATAGAGGTCTCCACTGAAAGCTCGACTAATTACAGCACAAGATGTGCTATCCCTCTGAAACATTAATATCTGACTACTCCCCGGAACTCATACAATACAACTCTGGAATAAGGTAAGGCGGGAACAAAGCTAAGGTACTTATGAACCATCAATGCCAAATGGTGAAATTCTTAACACTGACTCAACCTATATGATATCCATAAATATATACCAGAAACTAGAACTCGGATTTATGAAGGTAAACCTAGAATTAACAGAACCCGTCACTCCTAGATGCATGTGGAGCAAACTCAATCTAAACGAGCTCAAATATGGCATTCCAACAGCTAGTTTATCTTTCTGAAACAATAAGACTATGCATGCCTGGAATAAGCTTCAAATAAAGCACCCACTACTCCATATGTAATGTGCCCAAATCGAAATTTACAAGACTCAAAATCAGGAAAAAGTTGGCAAAGCGGAAGAGACAGGAGCTTGACTCGGATTGGGAAAGAAACAGTAAAAATAGGCAAGGAAAGTTTGACTTATGATTAATCATGACTCGAACTTGCATTAACTGAGTCAATCTCAGTAAATCCCGAGTTTGACATAAGCTGGGCCATAAAGACACTTTTCCCACCCAGTCCAAGTCATTCAGTGAGTTTGGCTTGCGATTTTTGTGACACTAACAACATAGATCTTCTGGATCAGAGAAAAAGGCAAAGAATATCCTCAAAAGCTTGCTTTGGCATGCCAGTAAAGGAAGGGGTAAGGTCGAACAAGGTGCCTTAATCTGCTGAAGATATGACATGATAATATTCATGAAAGCATGCCAATAATAACTGTCATGCAGCACCTCAATGGAGATCCAATGGAACACTTATATCCTTTTCAAAATAGAACAAAGCAATCCTGGAAAAGCAAGCTAAAAAGGACTCTACAGAAAGTGTCATCGAGTTAGAAATATTCTTGCAATATATTAAAACCATTCATCATGCCAGCACCTTGCTTGCATTAAAATTAGACTTAGATACTGCAGAAAAAAAATCCTCCATGAAGGTGACCAGAATGAGGTCAAAAGGGCACTCAACTCCCGCTAAAAACAGGAAAAATATCTCATAAATGCAAAGTTTAAATTGCAGACATATTGCACCCTTTTGCTGTCTAAAAATAGAATATGTTGGAGGCCCAAAATCAGATCGCTTGCTGGGAAAGGCAGAGCCCTCTTCTACAGAGCAATAATCATACAATCTGGTATATGGGAGGATATGTCAGATTTGTCACCTACATGACATCAAGTCAAAGAACCACCTTATCTTCTAGAGCCTGGTATACTATGAGATCAGGAGGAAGTTCTGTTGCCTCTATAGAAAATCAAGATCCCTTATTACTGTCTTCAGGTAACGAGACTAAAGATGTCTAGGTTTGTTTCTAAGGGACGTCCTAGATATCAGAAGACAGATTCCACACGGTACACCCAAGACCAACCATGTTAGATTAGTTACTCCTTTCTTTCCTGGGATCTTGGCGGATGATGATTGTAAGTAATGTAGAGAGTCCCATGAGGCGTAAACTTCTAAATCAGTGAGAGTCCACATCTCCTCTAGACCTACTGTTTGTATACTGGTTCTGACTAGGGCTTTGATGAAACTTCACTCATGGCATGACCCTCAGATTAGATCCCACCAGGGCAACATGCATCCCAGCTCTATCAGACCTCTGAATCAAACACACCCTTCATAGAGCACTGCCTATCCGTGTTCCATTACTAGAATCTTTCCAACTGCCTTGGGTATTGGGAGAGTTTCAGTGGCTAACCAGTGTCCAGCCTAGATCTCACAGCCTAGACCCCTGGATCCTCTTTGAACTCTTCGTATTCGACTTTGCATCGGTGCATTCTGAGTCAGATGGGGGCAGGGGTGCCCTTTCTCCTAAAAGGACCAAAAGGACGTAAATGTAACAGACTAGAGTCTTCAACAACTGGCTCAAGGACTCAAAGCTATCTACTACAGTGGTAGATAATGATTATGTAGATCTGCCCAATGTATGTCTGATTGGCCATGGCATGTGTCCCCAAAAACTGTATTGCCCCTCTGTTCAAAGTTGCAAACAATACTGGACTTAATCTTTGCCTACTCCTATTTAGGACATCTGCATTCAAATTTACCAAATCAGACCAACTTCTAGTTCGTGTGTTTCAAAACTCAACTCAAGTGAGACAATCTATAACAATCATGGTTAATTTGACAAGTTTCTCATTCGTGTGATTTATGGATCTAAATGAGACAAATATGCCATACCCTCATTCATGTGACTTCTAGATATATATGAGACAAATATGTCAAATCCTCATCTATTGCTTCTGAAACAAGGTGGTTGGTATCATTTTCCCATCAAGGGTAGTCACATGATATATATAGCGTTGTTCTAATAGCTTATACCCTTATCTGCCTATTTTCCAAAATAAATTTAATACAAATAACATCTGCTTCTTGTGTCAAGTTCTGCTCTCGATATTTGTTTCTTCCAAGTCATCTTCCATTTCAATTCCTAAACTAATCAGTAAAAGATTTCTTGAAATCCAGCACCACTTGTTCATGATGTCCTCTACCTATCTAACCAACATCCGAGCGTAAGTAAACATAATACTTAATAGGACTAGGTATGTCGAGCCAACTATGTTTCTTCCCAACGGTCGCTTTCCCATACTCATGGATGCTATTCCTAGTAAACAAGGGGATTCGAATTGCGCACATATTGGCACAGAACTAGCCAAATGACCAACAACATTAGCGACAACTAGTTGAGCTAGCCCCTTGGGTTAAAAAATGTTTGAAACATCTCATCCAACCCTCAATCACTTCAGCTACTAGTGAGATAGCTGGTAACTTGTCAACCCCAATCAGCCCATGAGGAGCAAACATGCCACAAACAAGTTTTGAACCTAGGTGGGGAGAATAATGACTTCTCCTCTTAACCACCCAAGCTAGACCTAATTGATGCATACTCGGCCAACTATGGCCCAACAGGTTAGCTCAACTAGTTGTCACCATTTGGCTAGTTCCATACCAGAAGGTGCCTGGTTTGAATCCCCCTGGGTTAAGCACACTAGTCTAAGAAATCAGTTTTCTAGGGATCCCATCCCACAATGTCGACAAACATCCCTTTAGTTTCCCAAGAGATTTTCCTTGGAAAAATAATCCAACCAACTATGTTTGTGTGGTCATACCAAAGCAAACTCAAATACATAGTTACCTATGTTAATGCTTCTATAAGTGTGTGTGTGTATCCTCACTTCTATTAAACTCTAGAAAAGTAAAAGTCGAATATGCATAAAGTGAATTTACTAGAGAAAGAAGAATGGGCAGTCTTCTATATCATACCATGCCATTTATCTTTCTCAAAACCTCTGAACCTTCATTGCAAGAAACGGCCCCCAAGTTGGAGTACCTGTACCTGAAACGTCGTCGAAACGTTTCAGCTGAAATCTGCCCCATTTCCACCCAGTTCTGACCAGTTTCCGTGACTTTTTTTGTTTTTGCGAACTCACTCAAGCACCAAAGAAGGGTGTGTGGCCCTTCTATGGCGAAAAAAGATGTAATCTACCACTGAATTTTATCTCGAATCACTCCACAAACTAATTTATCTCTAATCAATCCACGCTCTAGTTCTGCTAAAAACACGCCTTGTTCTATTTTTGTTAATGAAGATTATCAGATGTAATTGTACTTGTCATTAGCCCATGTTTTATTTCATTTCCAGCACATATAGCCACACATAAAGGCTAATTTTGTACGTAAAGCCTCATGTATGAAGACTAATTTTCGAATCTTGGATGTACAGCCCCATCTATAAAGGATAATTTTGGATTTTGAATCATGTAAGCATCTATTAGAGTTAATATGTACTGTGTTTTCCTTCTAAAATGCCATTTATGTGTTTCATTCTTTTTGTTCTTGCAAGATAATGTGCTGTTAACTTATTTGTAAAATAAA
This sequence comes from Pinus tabuliformis, assembly GCA_031772625.1. Taxonomy (NCBI): domain Eukaryota; kingdom Viridiplantae; phylum Streptophyta; class Pinopsida; order Pinales; family Pinaceae; genus Pinus; species Pinus tabuliformis. Next base: position 66,008,382 of record CM062818.1, read on the forward strand.
AATTACGTAATTATGCGCAGGCACATACATATATATATAATGTTTCAGCCGACTTTCCATTTCCCGGGGGTCACGGTTTCCAGCCGTACCCATTTTGGAAACTTCCAGAAGTTTTGGCATTTCGTGCAACTTAACTCTGAACATTTTCACTATATAGGCGAATGAATTGAGTGAACCAAGAGCAGGAGAAAGAGTCTCAAGTATGCATGGGAGTTCAACAGCCATACTAAAATGGATCCTGTGCCAGGAACAACAAATTTGGGAGTGGTAATTTTGAGATTCCTGCGGGAATGAGATAGAATGCTGGGATTTTCCAAAGTTTACTCCACAGTAGACATTTTGACAAGTCAACTTTTCAAATTCAATGACCGGATACATCATCAGGACATCAGAGTAAAGGAGAAGAAAAGGAGGAAAAATAAATAAATACATGGTCTCAGAAGAAAAGCAACAGGAGGAAAGGTAGCTACAAAATGAAACACCAAAAACAAGGAAAGAAAACCCTAAAAGAATAAGTGGTAGACAGAAAAAATTAAATAATTAGGAAAAATAAAGGTAATTAATTATAATAAAGCATATAATAATGTGAAGTTATTCGAAACATCTACTTGTCAAAATGTCTACTGTGGAGTCGACTTCAGAAAAATCCAGCATTCTAAATTTGTGAGTATCAGATGATTTCAACTCCAAGATTCCACATCTTCCTAGAATTTTAGAAAATAACAAGCAGCTAAGAGAAGAAAGGCAAAAATCTGTTGAATGTATTCTTTAGTAAATACGGGATACAGTTTCACAACTGCGGGCCAACTTAGTTGATAGGAAGGGTTACTTTAGAGAAGTCAACCCTTGCACTCCTCACCTGTGACCTAGCAAGGATGACCATCTGGCGATCCACAACCAAATTTTCAGGAAGCAAGAAGCTGTAGGTTGATACTTTCAAGGTAGGCTAGCAGGTTACAAAGCCGTGGTTATCGCCACTTAGCCTCCCATCAGAATATGATTGACAGTCTCATACACTAGTGATTCACAGCTTACAATTTATCAGGTTGCGATTGCACTTTTACTGACAGGTGATGGGATTATACTTATAGGCTATAGCAGATGCCTTGTACTGGTAAATCTATATTCTTATGGCAAATTGTTCCATAATATGCAGGTGAACTCTTGCTGTTTGTATCGACCCACAATTTTCATGCCATATCTTGTAAGGACTTATTTTTTGAATTAATGTTGTCCATTGGGTTGTGGTCTAGTCGTTGGGACAGGACGCCGCCATGGCTCAAATTCAAACCCCCACGGGCATAGAGCCTTGAATTATAAGTTAGCCAATTTTGACCAGATTCGTATGCAACATTAATTCATCATACAATGACTTTTGTCTGTTCTAATTGTCGAATAGCCATAGGGTAACTTGCGTGTTAGTCTCAAAGAGGCTTTCAGATGAATTGTTAAGATCAATCCTTCAAAATACACATCATTGTTATCAGGTTGGAACAAATTGCAAAGCATTTCAGACAGCTACGTACAACATAAGCCAGTTCAGCAAACAATCTCGCATAATTATGATTCCTGGACAGATGCCTATAACACAGGTTACAAAACCAAGTTGGTCTGAGGCTAAAATAGTAAAATAGCATGAATTGCTATTGTCATGTCCCAAAATAGAATTCCTAACATTGGTTTTTTCTAAATAGAGCTCCCTCTAAACTGAAGAATCAAGAGAAGCATTACAAACGGCCGCAAATTAAGTTACAAAAAACCCGATCATGAGAGCCATTTCCCATTGTCCCGGTTGCCATTCTCAAGATATGTGGGGAAGGTGTTCATGTTTCTTATTACCCAAAACCCTCTAGCCCCATTTCTCGTATAGTTCTCAATCCCGTTTCTGATCACATACAAACAAAGAGGTCGGGCGAAAAGGTGAAATGGCCCGAGAGGCAAATAATTGAACACAAACACTTTCGTTCAGTTCAGCCGCGGGTGTTTTTATTCGAAATCACCCGAGATTCCCACCTGGGACCAGCCGCTTATTCGTGCCGCCAGGGAAATTGACCCTTGCTGGGTAGCCAAACATACCACCGTCTTCCCCGCTGAAGCACGAAGTCCCCGCAAATTCCTAAAATCTTGAAAAACCTAAAATTTTATCTTATTGGCTCTATTTCATTGGCATGTCACATATCAGAGAATCAACACTGTGCTGTAATGTTTCAGGTGAATTCGGTGACCTGATTCACCAAAGGCTTCAACCCCCTCATTAAGTGTAAAGAATATTATCTCAGGGGTAATTTTCCTCATATTTCGAGAAAATTTGTGCTGGTTTTTTAAAACCAAAACCCTAAACCTTAGAATTATGTTTAAATGTACTAAAACCCCCTAGCCAATTACCCAAAACTTAGGGATACAGCATACAGGCTCGCTGAATCAAATGGCAAATACGTAAATCAGATACAAGAATGAATCTGATACCTGGATCCATGCCAAATTAAACTAGGTCGAGAACATATGGCACTAAGCTTTCACGGAATCTTAAATTGAAACAACACAAGCAAAGAAGATGAAGTTTCTAATTTTACGGCCAGATAAATATGGCGAATGATATGAAAACTAATGGAGAAAAAACTTATGACAATCACAGAGGAGGAGTACTTACTCTCATCTCTTTATTGCCGAAGATATTATCGAACAGCTTGCGGAACACCTGCCCCATATCGCCCCTGTGCCACCACCTGTATCGCTCTGCTGATGCTCGTCTTGGACAATACGAAGGAATTGGTGGAAAAAAATCAAATTCCACTTCTTTTTCGAATACTGAATCCTTCTATATTTTCTCCGCAATGCTTTCTATCTTTCTATAGCAGCTTTCTTTAAGATTTTATCTTGTGATTGGTGGGCCTTCCTGACTATGCCCTTTTGGTATTTATTTTTTTTTATATTTAATAAAATAAATTTTAATATATCCATATTTAAATTTAATAATATACTTTATACATTTTCATACATTACGACGAAGTCTTTCATAGCATAAATACAAAGTTTTAAAGGTCAATATTTAAAATCATAATTTTAATTTGATCTTAAAACTCATTATTATTTGTTATTACAGAAATCACTTTACTTAAATAAATTATTTATTTAAAATTTTAAAATAAATGTTATATGATATTTTTATTATGATGATGATGATGGTTAACGTCCGCTAAGACCAAATAATGATCTATCGGACCTAAAAAGACAAATTATCTATTTTGATTTAAGATTTTATTCCTATGCTCAAAAAGCTTGGAGAGAAGCCTCCCGAGTTCACTATAATTTTGGCATTGTAAAAGGCTAGGAAGGTCAGTATTGTAACAGAGGTTGTGAAATTGAGATCTAATGTGGTTGTAAGCAGGGCACTCTAAGAGGAAGTGGTTTTCATCCTCGATGCTCCTATTCTCACAAATATGGCAGATCCTTTCCATCCATGGTGTTTTAGGAACTGCCCAGCGGCCAGTTTCGCTATGGAGCTCATGAGAATTAGTTCTAATCTTTGCTATATTAATTTTCTTTTTTGAGCTAGTTAGAATAGAGAGATACTTTTGATCTTCAAGGGTGGGGTTGATGACCTTCTTATAATAACTTAATTTTCTTTTAGACGCTAAATCTTTCTCACACCACAATTTTTCTTTGAACTTAGAAGTAACAATATCTTTAATGTTATTTATGTTTTGCAAAGCATCATTCTCATTGATCTCCCAATAGTTTAACCAGGCCTTTGTGTCCTTATGCCAACCTCGGTTAAGCCTTAGGTGATTTTGGCTGGAATTTAAAGCTAGCTTAGGAAGTCTATGATTGTCTATGTTATTGAGCTTGTGCTTGTACATCAGAAACCTGAGCATAGCTAGGCTCTCAATAGAAGAAAGACCTGCTTCTATAAGGAGAATAGGATAGGGTGTATTACTTTTAATTTTCAGGTTATAAGTTATAAAACGCTTCTGGATTTGCTCAATCTTCCTCCATGATTCTCTGGAGATGCTGCAACCCCAAACTTCACAGCCATATAAGATAACAGGAGTGACTAAAGTTTCAAAGAGGAACTTCTTTTTATCCCACATTACGAGGTTTGTTGTTTTACAATTATTTTCAAGACCAAAATAAGCTTTCCATCCCCCATTGATCCTTTTCTCAATGCTATGGTTCCAGTTGAGCTTGTGATGGATATCAATTCCTAGGTACTTGTAAGAATGCACTTCCTCCAAGTTATTATTGTCATACGTAAAATTAGCGCAAGTGTCCTTCTTAGATTTGATAATCATAACTTTTGTTTTGTCTGTGTTAACAGTCATACCCATGGTAGAGCAGAAATCCTTAAGAAGCTTGAGTTGCTTATCAAGATCAGAAGGGCACCTTGCCAAAAGAACAATATCGTCAGCATAGAGAAGAAGGATAATGACTATCCCAGCTAAGATTGTGCCACCACATCCTGCTTCTTCTAAATAACCTTCGAGCTTATCGATGTAAATGCCAAATAGAGTAGGGGAGAGGGGGCAACCTTGTTTAACTCCGATGTTACACTTAATATCTTTTGACCACCCCTCATTGCTCTTTAGCTTGGCAATTACGTTCTCGTATAGCCTTATAGCAGCAACTCTTAACTCAAGAGGAACCTTTAGCTCTTCTAACCTATTCCAGAGGTTGTATCTAGGAACCGTATCGAACGCCTTTCTAAAGTCTACAAAGCAGCAAAATAAATTGGATTTATCATTACGACATTCCTCCGCAATGATCCTTAGCGTAACAAGGTGGTCAGTTGTTGAGTGATGCCTTCTGAAACCTGCTTGGCCTTTAGCCCGCTTACCTTCACTTTCAAGCCATATGCTTAACTTTTTTTCCAGAATACTACCATATAATTTGGCTAAGAGAGGGCTGATCATAATTGTTCGATAGTTAGAGGGGTTATTTGTATCTCCACTTTTAAAAATAGGGATAATGAGGCTCTCAGTCCAAGGCTTAGGGAACCCTTGCTTAACAGCTAGATTGAAAAGCTTGTGGATGTGGGGGATGAGGACAGGGCCTCCAATTTTTAAGATTTCTGCCTGGTACCCTTCAATGTCCTTAGCTTTCCCATTCGCGAGGCGATTAACCCCAAACTTAATGTCTTCTAAAGAGAAGACTTCTTTCATTGTGAGCAGGGTTTCCAAATTATCCGTGACATTAGGAGATTCATAAAGCTTTTTAAGATAAGAATTCCAATCATGAAGAGCAATTTTATTATTATCCTTAGTCTTCCTGGTCAGAATCTGCCTCCAAAATTTCTTAGGAGCTACCTTAGAGAGGTGTAAGAGATTCTCATGTCTTTGACGAATGTACTGCCTCTTTTTCCTTTTAATTAGGGCTTTGTATAATCTTATCTTGTCCATTTTAAGAGAATCATTAACAGCTTCCTTAATTGCTCTCCTCGCATTTTTACAATCTTTGTCATACCAAGGATTGGTTTTGCTATTTCTTTTATTATTTGAGACTTCAATTGAGAACTTTTTAATAGAATATGAGAGGGTTGTAGTAAATTTATGATATAGGTCTTCTATATTATCTATGCTAGATAAAGGAGGCAAATTAGTTTTTAATTCATTTAGAAAGAGGTCCTTTTTATTTTTATCAAATATTAAGTTCTTTTGGTTGTAAGTATTATTTTCTATGGGAACTCTATGCATGACAAAATTGAGGGTTATAAGTAAAGGCCTATGATCGGAGTCAGGCTCGTGGTCGTTTAAGATGTCGAAGTTTATCATTTCATTGTATAATGGAAGATCGGAAATAACGTAGTCTACCACGCTGCTACCAAGTCCATGGATGAAGGTCATCTTGCTGGAATTGGGCCACTTTTTTAGACCGTTGCAAATTATGAGATCCTGAGCACTACAGAGCTTGACAAGCTCTGACCCAAACAAATTTTCCCCGAGGTCTTCAGAGCTCCTTTTGTATCTACTAGCCAGGGTAGGGTCTTCGTCTAACCAAAGAGGATTAGGGTTGGAACGATTGCTTAGAATAATAGCTTGGTTGTTTGAAGTTCGGGCATTGAAGTCACCTATTAAAAGGATATTACCATCATTCCTTAGGCTAGAAATATCGTTCTCTAAACTATTGTAAGGGTTAGTTTTATCTAGATTCTTCTTCTTATAGAAGTTAGAATTAATGGGGGGGAAATAACATATAGCTATGTAGGACTTTTTATTATTAATGTCTCTGATCTCTAACCAACTAAATTGGTTGTAAGGGTCGTTTTTATAAAGCCTAACATAGGGGGAGATGTTCTTCTTAACGTAACAAGCTATTCCCCCAATGCCTCTACGGGAGGATCGCTTGTTCCATGTAGACCATAGCGTAAAGCCATCTATGTTAGGGACCTTAGATTCTTCGTGCTCCCAAGTTTCAACAAGCAAAATAATATTAACATCATTTGGAATCCAACTTAGCTTGGGGCCTTTGTTCCATGGGAAGCCCCGACAGTTCCAAGAAAGGATCCGGAGCATGTTTAATTGCTATTGATTACTATCTTTTTGGTTTTTGTCCCGAATAAGGGCTTTTCTATTTCTTATTATTGCCCATTTTCCTTCCTTTCTAGCTTCTTTTACCTTTTGAACCTCCTTTCTTAATTCTGCTTGATCTTCTGGAATGAGATCTTCATTTATGAATATTCCTGTTCCTTTTAGACTTGAGGTTTTACTAAGTATGTTGTGTTTGTGATCAGTAGAGCTCACCTTTATGCGGATTAATCTTCCTTTATTCTCGGTTAATTTCCCCAACCTTGTTGCTTCTGTGAGACACACTGTTTCAATTTGTAATCTATTATGTAATTCTGTCTGGACTAAGGCTAAAGTATCCTCATCTTCTTCCTCTTTTAAACCAAAGATTATAAGGTTTAAGGTCCTTTTGTTACGTTCGTGGTCTAATTCTATTAATTTCTTCATTTCGTCTTTAATTGGTTTAATATCTAACTTATCTACCACACTATTTAGGGTGAGGCGGCTATTAACTTTGTCTTCTAATTCTTTAATCATGTCTTTTATTTTAAGACCCTCTAAGGTATCAGCGTCTCCTTGCTCGGATGGTTGGTTAGTATCTTGGTTTTGTTTTTCTATAACATGCAGTCTAGTCTCTATTGCCTCCATTTTATTCTCCAGTAGTTCTATTTTATTTTCTATTTGTTTCTGGATAGTGTTTTCAAGAGATGCAAATTTGTTTTCCAGCACGGCTTCTAACTCTTTTTGTAACTTGGCTTCTCTTTCTTCTCTGCGTTTTTCTAAAGACTCTATATACTCATAGAAGCCTTGTAGAGTAACTGTGCTAGGTCTGCCCTTGGTAATCTTTGGTAACTGTGGTGAAGTATGTAAATTACTCTATTTAAAATTATAAAATAAAAATAATTAATTTTTTATATAATATAATATTTAAATTTAATAATTTTTTTAAATATGGAAAGTGTAAAATAACACAGGTTACATAGTAGCTAGTACTTGTAGCTTAGTTTTAATATAATTTAGTTAAATAAAAAAAAAACAAAGATAAGTATTTTATCACAAAAATAAATAAATTAATAAAATAGTGTATAGTTAAATGTCATCACCAAAAATTAAGAAATATGATTAACTAATATTGTTTATAATAATAAAAATAATAATATTGTTTATATTAACATACCTATATCTATATATGTGTTTTATTTTTATTAATATATATAATTATTTATATATTAAAATATGTTTTTAATATAATAATAAGAACTCGACAACCCCTCAAGCATCAACAGTTATGAGGATTCGAATACCGCACAAAATAAATCTTCATTTAACAACAAAGCAGATCTCCCAGACCAAACTTCTTCTCTGACTATCTTCAAAAGGACAAACACAACAAATCGCGAAGCTAAGACACCAATGTCCCAAGAACTATAAGAGATGAAGAAGATGCAAGATAAAGGAAGTTGGAAGACCGTAGAGAAAAAAAAGATAGCTACAGCACCAATCTCGCCAAGAAAGACGAGAAGCCAGACAATTAAAAACTAAGAAAATTATAGGTCCGATAGACCAATTTGGTCTCAGTGGACGTTAACCACCACCATCATCATCATTATCAAGAAGTCACCTTAAATGGAAAATATTGTGAAAAAATTATAATTAATAAAAAAATAGAAAAATTAAAAAAGAAAAAAATAATATCTTCTTGCTAGTTCCTACCATTTCCCTGCTCAAAAACTAGGTGTACTCAACACCTTAGCCACTCAAAAGTTGTGAATTTCTAATGAAAATCACCTTGAATATGAAAAAACCCACCTCCTTAAAGTTTTTAATAGAAATGGTTATAGTAGATCCCAGGGTCTTAGAGCTTTCCTTAAGGCTCAAAAAGGTCCTAACATTAAGAATGACCCCAAGGATCAGTTTTTCAGAGTTCATCTTCCTTTTATTCAGGGGACCACAGATAAAATTGCAAGGATCCTGAAAAAGCATAAGATTCCTTCAACATTTAGGCCCCTTAGCACTATTCGGAGTTCTCTTCGATCAGTTAAGGACCTGGTGAACCCCAAAGATGGGAAGGGTGTTTACATCATTCCTTGTTCTTGTGGGACCCCTTATATTGGTGAGACTGGTTGATCAATAAATCAAAGGATTTATGAGCATGTTGTGGACATCAAGCATGGGAGGTCTCACTCCTCCGCTTTGGCAGAACATGTGGAAAAGACCAATCATCACATTTGCATAGAAGAGGCTAGGGTCATTGCTAGGATTGACCATTTTCATCATTGTAAATTTAGAGAGGCCTTAGAAATTGAAAAGAGGCATGTTAATCTGAATAGAGATGATGGCTAGAGTATCAGTAGGTGTTGGATCCCTGCTTTATATTCCTAAGTTTTTATGTATTTATTTATTTTTATTTATTTATTATTATTTATTTATTTATATTAAAAGAAAAAGTCTATGTGATTAATGATACTAGTGGTAAGAATCTTTGCGGTCTGCAAACAAGGGAACAACTTTGCAACTTGAACTAGGGTTAGGGTTTTGACGTTGGGCACCATGGCGGGACGTGTAGGGGGGAGTGTTTCTCCTTCCTACAGTAAAGTAGTTATGGATAGAAGCAAGGACGCGAGAAAGCAGCGTTTCAAGAAGCCTATGGAGAAGGCAATAAGAGCAAGTAATACAGACACATTGGGAGGAAACAGACCTCATGAACAGGAAGAGGAGCAGCAGGAAGCTAGGAAGGAAAAGGAGAAAGGGGATAGCAGTCAAAAACCTACTTCTGTAAGAACATCTGGGGTCTGCAAACCTAAGTCGAACACCATCCCTCGGGTCATCTTGAGCGACCCTGTGCTACAAGCGCATAGGGATCATATGACAGAACATGAGATTATCTACAAATTCATGGGAATATGGCCGACGAAGAGGGCACTACATGTCTGGATAAGGAGCTACTGGAAGCCAAAGGGGGAAATAACCCTTCATCTCGGATCCAAGGGCTTTTTCATAGTAGTATTCACAAGCCTAGAGGATAAAGACGGAGTATTTTAAGGAGGACCATATTTCTACGTTGTTGCAGGCCTCTACATGCGGCCTTGGATAATGAACTTTGTTCTGAAACACGAGACATTTTCATCGGTACCGATATGGATCAGACTATACTCCCTTCCTCTGGATTATTGGTTACCAGAATCGCTGAAAACAATAGGCAACAAACTGGGGCATTTTCTAAATATCTCAGATGCGACTCTGAAAGGAAAATACACCTCCTTCGCCCGGATTTGTGTGGAAATGGACTTATCTGGAGCACTCCCAGACGCAATAATTTTAGAAGTATATGATGAAGAATGGGTACAGGCAGTGGACTATGAGCACATCCCATTTAGGTGCCGCAAATGCCATGAGCATGGGCATCTATATAGAGATTGCCCAACAAACAACATCGAGAGAAATGTGAAAACCATTGTGGATAAAAATCCTGAGGGTTTTACCAAGGTTGGGGGCAAAGGGAAAGGTGGAAAGAGGCCGCAAAAGAAGATCAATGAGGAAAAACAACCGAGCCACAATAGCTTTAAGATCCTAGAAGAAGAAGAAGGAAACAAAGAAACGAACCAAGAAATGGAGAACACTATCACTAAGAAGGAAAGAGATGAAAACATGGAAGAAATCATAGAAACCATGATGGAGATAAATAAGGACCATGAGATGACTCCAAGTGAGGTGGGAACGGAGGACCATGAATTGTAGGAGATTCTAGAGAGGAAAATATAGATCTAGAAAAGATTCTGGAACAAGGAACGACCAAAGGAGTGGACTCCATGCCAAAAGAGGAATATGACAGGGTTCAACAGCTATTCCTATGGAGATCACAATCGAAAGGAAATGGAATCAAAAGAAATCATGAAATCCAGGAATACAGAGGGGTCAAAATGATGGAGGAGACATAGGCACTATCTCCGAAGAACCCAGGCAGGAAAAGAGGAAGAAAAAGACAAAAGGAGCTGTTGAACGAATGTGGAAAACTATTGATTAACTCAGGTAAGATGAAAGAGCTTACCAGCTACTCCTTTACTAATATTTCTTAATGAAGCTCACAACCTAGAATATTAGAGGCTTAGGAAGTAGAAGGAAACAAAGAAATCTCAGTAATAGAATAAAAGAAGAAAAACCAGATATGGTGTTTATTCAGGAGACAAAATGCTCGATGGATAAGATTAGAGAAATACATAATAAATGGCTAATCAAGTATGAATATCTAGAGGTTAAAGCAAAAAACTCATCGGGGGATTCTCACGCTGTGGGATCCACAAAAATTTGGAATACTAGATGTTGAGGCATCTAGCAATTATCTTTCTTTGGTATGTCGACCTTTAGGGAATAAGGAGATATACATGATCACAAATGTATATGGCCCTCAAAAGCAAGAAGATAAATTCAAGCTTCTTACCTCCCTTGAGAAACTAAGAGCAAGATACCCTAATATGCCCTGGATCGTTGCAGGAGACTTCAATATGATAAAATCTCTTACAGAGAAAAATGGGGGCAACATGCAGCTAAGTAGAGACTCCACGGCTTTCCAGAACTTCATAATGAATATGGGGCTAGTGGACACGGAAATAATAAATGGGACCTTCACCTGGAACAACAAGAGGGGAGGGGCTTCACAAGTCGCCTCTAAATTAGACAGATTTATTATCTCAGAGGAACTCTTTCTCTCAGGCCCGGCCATGACAACTTCTATTCTTCCCTTTGGAGGTTCGGGTCATTGACCTGTTTAGCTAGAAGCCACTTTTATGGGCATACCAAAAAACAGACCTTTCAGGTTTGAGAATGCCTGGCTCTCTCATCCTAAATTCAACAGTAATATTGACAAATGGTGGAAAGAGGATCTAAACATTCAAGGCACCAAAATGTTCATGCTCCAACAGAAACTTAAACATATCAAAGCCAAGCTTAAAAGCTGGAACAAAAAGGAATTTGGAAATATCTTCAAAGCCAAAAGAGAAGTTGAGCAGAAACTCCAGGAAATCAATAGGATCAACATCACAGAGGGCTTTACCGAGGAGCGGAAAAAGCTAGCTGAAACTTTGCAGGAAGAATGGGAAGATTAGTGCTTACAAGAGGAGATTTTCTGGAGGCAGAAGTCAAGGATACGGTGGATAAAAGAGGGAGAAAGAAACACGAAGTTCTTCCGCAAATCCACCATGGATCACAGGGCACACAACAGAATTACAAAGCTCAAAGACTCTCAAGGGAGAGAAATTTTCTCTCACAAAGACATGGAATCTCTCCTTGTACGACACTTCCTTGGTATTGCAGAGGAGCCCCTGGAGGATTAATCCAGGTTCATCAACCATTTCACACAGTACATCCCTCAGCTGGTCACCAGAGAAGATAACCACAATCTTAACAGGCCAATGTCGGAAGAGGAGGTCAGTGAGGTGATCAATGAAATGCAAAATGGAAAAGCTCCAGGCCTGGATGGGTTTAATGTAGACTTCTTCAAAGCATGTTGGAAAACAGTCAAACAGGATATCCTTAAGGTGATGGAAGACTCAAGAAGATCTAAGAAGGTACTGAGGACGTTTAATGTTTCCTTCATAGCTTTGATCCCAAAAAAGGAAAATGCCATGACTCCAGATGGCTTTAGACCCATAGCCTTATGTAATGTGGTGTATAAAATTATTTCCAAGGTGATAGCCAATAGACTCAAGAAACTTTTACCAGCTCTCATCTCAGAGGAGCAAACAAGATATGTGGAAGGAAGACAAATCCTCAATAATATTATCCAAGCTCATGAGGTGGTACACTCTTTCAAAAGCAACAAACGCGCTAGTATGATCATTCAATTAGATCTAGCGAAAGCTTATGACAAGCTAAGCTGGTCTTATATAAGGGAAGTTCTAAAAGCCTATGGCTTCGACCACAATTGGATAAGATGGGTTATGGCACTAGTCACCATGACTAGTTTCTCCATACTGCTTAATGGCACTCCTTCAAGACTCTTCACACCCTCCAGAGGTCTCAGGCAAGGGGATTTGCTCTCACCCTTCCTCTTTGTTCTCATGATGGAAGGGCTTGGTAGAGCATTCAAAACAGCTAATGCTAAAGGAAGAATCCAGGGCATCAAACTCACCTTGGATGGAGAGGCAAATACACATCAACAATTTGTGGATGACACAATGCTGCAGGGCTTACCCACTGTTAGGGAAGCCATAACGATCAAACAAATTTTGAACGATTTTGCTATGGCTGCTGGCACATAGGTAACCCTTAACAAATCAATAGTTTTTTTCTTAAACACTAACATTACTATTCAACGTAATATCACCAGAATTCTTGGGTTTCAAAGGGACCAACTACCTTCAAAGTATCTGGGCATACCTCTCACAGATAAACCTCTCAGCAAGGAAGTGTGGGAGCCAATTGTAAATAAATTGCAGGACAAGATCCGAAAATGGACATGCAGGTCTTTAAATTTGGCGGGGCGCCTTGTGCTCACACAAGCTGTACTGCAGGCCATTCCCATATTTATGTTCTCAACTCTTCCCGCTCCTAAAGGAGTCAAGCAGCAGATCAGGAGCATACAAAGGGACTTTCTATGGGGCAAAGGAGAGGTAAAAAAGAAATGGGCTTTAGTAGCATGGGACAAGATCTGTAAACCCAAGAGCCACGGTGGCTTGGGGCTTCATGATCCGGAAACCATCAGCAAGGTCTCGGGAGCCAAACTTTGGTGGAGATGGATCAAGGAATCGACTACTCCCTGGGCTAAGCTATGGAAGGAAAAATATGCAAAGAATTGGCAGGAGAAAGATCACATCAGAATGTCCGGGCACATAAAGGGCTCCCACATTTGGAACCTTGCCTGGGACAATAAAAGTATTGTTCAGCAACATAGTTTCTGGGAAATTCGAGCTGGGAACCTAGCACGATTTTGGGAGGATAACTAGCAGCAGGAACCCAACTTGTACAAGGATGAATTAGCAGCTCTCAAGAATGACACAGATAACAAAGGTCTACTTATGGTAAAAGACTTCTGGGACCAGGAAAGGAACAATGGAAAATGGAGAACTTGGAAGGATCTAGGCCACAATGAAGAGAGTCCTATGAGGGCCCAGGCAGACTCTCTTACCCAGGATCTAGAGCATAGGAGAATTCTGGTATCCTCCTTGCCTGACCAGCTAAGATGGGGAAAGAACAACGAAGGAAACTTTAATCTCAATGAAGTTAAACAGGTAGTAACAGGTTTTAACTATCTTAATCCTGATCAAGTTTGGAAGAATCTTTGGTAGAGCCCCCACCAGATGAAAATAAAACTATTTATTTGGCTAGTTCATCGTAGGAAAATCTTAACATGGAAGAATCTCTTGAAAAAAGGATTCATTGGACCTTCCAAATGCTACCTTTGTGACTCACAAGAGGAGACGATGGATCACCTTCTTAACCTCTGCCCATTCACCTCCATCGTGTGGGAATGGGTGGCCTCAATCTTTAAGCAAACTGATAGGGACAGACTCAACATCTCCAATACTTTGAAGAATTGGAGGAAAAACTTCTCAGGGAATGAAATTATTAATAGAGCCTGGACCCTGGTTCCAGGCTTTGTCATCTGGAATGTCTGGAAAGAGCGCAATATTCGAATCTTCAAGAACAAAGCAAGCAAGCCACAACACATAATTGAACAAATTTTAAGGCAACTCAAGAACACAATTAACAGCCTGTTGAGGACACTTCCTAAGGACCCTCCTCTGCCCCAAGATGCGAGTATTCTTCTACATTTGGGTCTTCAATCCATAAGCCCACAGGGCATTATCAAGGGAGTGAGCCAAATAAATTCAGATATAAACATTTGGAAGCCTCCTCCATATGGTTTCTTAAAGGTCAATATAGATGGAGCATCTAAGGGCAACCCAGGGTTAGTTGGTTTTGGGGGTGTTATAAGAGATGAACAGGGTCAAATTAAGAAAATCTTTCATGGCCACTTAGGAAAGGCAACTAATAACATCGCGGAACTCATGGCCCTAGAGCAATGCTTGGAAATATTGGTGGATTCAGATTCTCATAATGTCATCATTGAAGTAGATTCAGAACTGATTATCAGAGCAGCCAAAAAAATATGTAATGGTACATCGCCGGATAAAGTGTAGAAACACTGGAGGCTCTCGCAAATATTTCACTGTATCTACTCCCACCTGCGAATCCTAAAAACTGTAAGCTTTGTCCATGTGAAAAGAAAAGCTAACATGGTAGTAGATCGTTTGGCGAATGAAGGTGTGATTAAAAAGGAAAGGGACACCAGATACATCTGGGAGCTAATACCCCCAGGCAAACTATTAGAGGATTGTCTAGGTCAGGCTGCCAAAGATATGGAACAATGGGAAAGGTCGAGATCAGAGGAGGAAAACAAAGGAAGCAGGGGCGTAAGGACAGATCCTAGAAGTGTGGTAGGCTTGTCACAGTTATTCAATGGATCAATGGATACACAGTGATTCAATGAAAAGTAGATAAAATGGGGTTTAAGCATAAATCCATCGTAAATCCATCCAAGGAGTAGGAAGCATCCGAAGGGGGGATCGACGGTCATCGCTCAGCGGTAAAGTGCAAAAGTCCTTTCGTGAGGAAGTGGTTTCTTATTCCACAAATGGCATTTCAGAAGGGGCATAAGCGGGAACTGGTATTCAGAGGATGGCTTCCAATTCCACTCGACAAGCAACACGTAGCAGCGGGAAGGAAGAGGATATCGCTTTTCGGGTGGGTATTCCTCGAGCTACATGTCCACCCGAAATATATGTAGACCGTTGGATCCACGAAGGGGTGATAAACGGTGGAGGGTCAGATGCACCGGGAATGCGGACCCACCTTTTTATGGTCGTGAATGTAATTATTTTGAATTCCGAACTTTTAGGTAGTGGGGTCGGGTGTTTTTTATATTATTTTACTTGGGTTAGCCATATATACAGATTGTGGGGTTGGTTCCAAGCGTTAAAGGCTCAAGCCAAATCTGCTTTAGTTAGGTCATGTGGGCCATTTTTAGGTAAACACAAGGAAGTTTGGTTTACCTTGTAAAATATGTAATGTAACTGTTTCGGTTAATAGATAGATCCACTCTTATTTGACCAAAAACAAAATGATACTAGTGGTAAGATAAAAAAAAGTATTATAATAATATTTTAACAATATTATCTATAATATTAATATTTAACATAATATTAGTTTTGAGTAATAAGAAAAAAAGAAAGAAAGAAATTATTTTAACGTCCGCGAGGCTAAAGATAGCCTATGGGATAGATTGCTTCTTCATCTGCTTGATGTATTTGGCCCTCTTTCTGCGAAGCTTCACAATAAATGCTCCCAGCTTCTCGACAATCCCCTCGCTAAATAGATTATCCCAAGAGCTAGCTGCCAGCATATTTGCATAATTTTCCCTGTTGGCTTTGAAGGCCTCACATTCTAAAATGAAATGTTTTTCTGTTTTCACTTTTCCGGAATAACAAAAAATGCACTCTTTCCTCTCACACTTCTTTTGGCCTTTTCCAGCACCTTGTTTCACAATGGAGTTTATGAGAATTTGTCTTTAACTGAGCAATGAGAATTTTGGCTCTCCAAGAGATATTGGCCTCTATGTATGCTTTTAGTTGATGACTATGAGTGGGATTAAACACTTCAATATAGTATTTTTTCTTTCTTCCTAACTCCTTATCCCAAGTAAGCTTGTGGAACTTTTCCATAACAAAAGCTTTTATCTCTTTATTGTTTATGGGACACGCGTTCAAGCAAATACCCCATTTACTAAACCATTTGTTATTTTGCTGCATCCAAGTATTTTTTCTGTTGTACAATATGTCATTAAAGACAACCTTAGGCCATCTACCCTCTTCCATTTGCTCAATTTTTTTTAAATACCTTATGACTCGCACCATAGTAATTGCTTCAATAGAAGCAGTACCTCTTTCACTTAACAATATAGCATAAGGAACTGCACTTTTAATCTTGAATTTGTTTGTAATCAATTTCTTTTTTGGTTGCATAATTTTATTAACAAAATCAATTTGATTAATAATATTAAAAAATAGATTTAATTTTAATAATATTTTTTATAATATTAGAATTTCAATTTTAATAATAATTGTACCTATAATAAATTTAGCTTGGTTCCCTTTCCCTTCCTTGGTCAAATCCTAATATTAAAAATTATTAATAATTGGTATTAAGTCAAACTAGTTGTTACATTCTAACGGCTAGTTAGCTTCTCTCTTCATCTATTTATTTTGTTGCCTAGATCTTGTTCCTCATCTTTTCCTGAAGATGAACCACATGTTGGGTGTGGAGCATGATTATCTTCTGTATTTAAAGGTTTCAGCTGGATGTATACCCCAGGAAGACTGTACACCCCTCCACGTGGGGGGGTGCGGGGGGTGTAAAAGTCTAGTAATTTATAGTCAATCTGGGCCATTCATTAGGCAGATGATCTGACAGTAGAAGCTATGTTTAATTTAGGATTTTTTGCCCTAGAAGGCAACCCCTCACTATATGTGAGGGAATTGTATTGTATCTACGTAGATCTGTATTCTGAGTGATGAAGAGAGAGGAGATTGAGAGCGAAGAGGGCGTTACAGCGCATCTGCTATAGGTTGTATCTCTTCAGTTTGCTAGATAATATAATAAAAGAAGGACTGGCTGTTTCTCCGTGGACGTAGCCCAAACTGGGTGAACCATGTATATCTGTGTCTCTCTTGTTTTATGCGTTTTCTGTGTTTATATTTCTACAATATTTTATGTGTTCCATTGCTCTGTAATATATAATTTTCTAACACCACAGTGGTTGGTTCGAAACGCATTGACGAGATTGTCTCCTATGTGATTTTTACCGAAAGATGTTGTCAAAAAATCAAAAAGTTAAATAAAAAGGAAAAAAAACTAAAAACATAAAATTAGTAACTAATAGAAATGGAAGTTACTAAACAACCCATAATAAGACCTCAACCAATCACCTTACACATAAATAAATTTAAATAATAATTAAAATTTAACAAAAATTGATTTCCTAATGTTAAATTATGGATACATGTCATAAAATTTTGGTGAAAGACAAATTAATACCAAGTCAAAGGCAAAACTGAATGCGTTATACCATGCTTGCGGCAGGTATAATAATGAGATTGGTTATTAATTATTATTAGTTAATATGTGAAAATACAATTCAATTTTTTGTTTATTATTAAAAAATATGTCTCGATGGCAAAGGACGATGAAGGTTATATGAGAGATAAAGGACGGGGATAGGTCTCTCTCGCACATAAAGGGAGGGCACATGTGGCGTTACAATGACATGCAATGTATAACGCATAGAAAGTTCGAGAATTGGGGTGGTAAGTTTATTCGGGATGGTGAGACCAGTGATGGTGTTAGCAAGCTTTGTTATGGGCAGTTGTGAACATGGTGTAGGAAACAAAGATTTTGCACAGGCACCCAACATGTGCATGCTCCTTCAGTTATGGTTCTTTGCAACGACAAATTTCGACTACAAGTAGGAATTACATTGTGGGTTTATTGGTGACTAGTTTCACCTAGTCTGGGACCCTAGTTCGCGTTGCAACTGGTTTGGCTCTGTAAGGGAGGGTCACATTCAGAATTTGACATACAATGAAGCACTTTTGAGTTGGCGGGCTACAACTAATGACCTAGTAAGCCTCCCTGGTGTTCTCTTTGGCCCTCATAGTGTAATGCTCCTAGTTTGTCAAGGTGTGGAGTCTTTTAATTGTGTTTGTTTCTGGTTGCACTCTTTTTTAGTCAAGGAAACCCCTGGTTTCCCTGGTGTCAATGTTAACGACAGTCGTAATGAGGGATTGGCATCTTATGTTTAGTTCTAGTAGTTTGTTTTGGTAACCTAGAAGTCTAGTCTAGATTACCTACACTCTCACACAGAGGAAATAAATCGAAGTCGATGTGGTAACAGCTGTGGGGTGACTAGTTTTTTGTCTTGGGAGTTTTCATTCTTTTGTAATTCTACTGTGAGGGGGGTTTCCCAGCTCGTGGTGGTCGGTAACGACTTACATTGTTGGTCCAGTTAAATTGGTTCCTTGGGTTGTTTTCAGAGATTCTGGATCAATGCTCTTGATTTGGAAATCATTGTAACAACTTAAATAGGGTTGAAGGCATTGGGAGAAGGAGTTAGATGGCATCTTGTGTAGGTAATTTGAATTTGAAAGACGACAGTCTTCCCTGGGGGTTGTTTCTCCTTAAGATGTCCTGATTTGGCATTACAGGCTCCTTATTGTCGGATGTAGAGGTCTGGGAGATATGTCATCCTCAAGTATATTATTGGAGGATAGGAGTGGTTTCAACAGGTGGAGGATGCCTTGAATATGTTTAGGTAACACACCAAAGCGCGAAGAGGATTGGCGCCAAGAGGGTAATGAATTGAACATGGGAGGGTTGCGGTGGAAATGGAGGGAGAAGGTGGGATGGACACCGAGATAAAGGAGGAGGTGGTCCATGTGCCGGTCCATTCTCCTGGTCATGTGGTTCTTCCTCACCTTTTTGATACATTGAATTCCCAGCTCTGGTATGTCGCCAACCTCCTGGAACAGCTGGGCAAAAACCACCATGATGATCATAGTGAGGTTATAGGCCTTATGAACGATGTACAACACAATCAGTGGAACATGTTTGATCACTTTGCTTCACTTTGTTGGGGCCAATGAAGATTGTCTGAGAGAATCGCATGCATGGAGGAGCAATTGACTCACGTTGAATGTTGAAAATAGCAACAAGAAAGGTTAAAAATAGCATAAAGAAAGATCCTAATTTAATTTGTCTTTGAATTAAATTGGGAATAAAAATGTAATTCCACATCTCATGACAACTTGTAATAGTTAACTAAGTTAATTTGACTTAGTTAGCTCAATTAATTCGAGTTAAGGTTCTAACTATAGTCATTTAGATTGTCTCCTACAATTCGGAGCACTGGTTGAGTTTATTTTGAGTTGTAATTATTTAATTCAGTCTAACTGAGTTAAAGTCTGTTAAACTAGTTTCAATTGACGAAGGAATTAGTGGGAGGTCCACTAGTGGGGTGTAATCTGTAGTGATAAACTAGTAAAATGAAGATTCACTCATAATTAACTCATGCATGTCAGATCAGAGAAAGACACAGTTGAGATTGGAGTTCAAGGACAATGTACTATCAGTTGTAAAATCATTTAAACTAAACCAATGGTGCACACAATCAGAGGAAGACCTACGAGGATTGTGCAATTCATAATGGAGGAATTTCCACATTAAATAGGGGCTAATTCCCAAGGGAACAATGCAAGGAAGTAGGAGCTTGGAAGGCTAGGAATTTGGCTAAGTATTGGTCAAAGGCAGCCAGTCAGGCAGAGGATAGAAAATACTTATGCAGGTTGAGCAAAGCATATTGTATTCATCCAAGGCTTGCCTAGGAAGAAGTGAGATAAATAGAGATAGTGCAGAGGTTGCTTGGGTTTGAGAAAAGCATTGTAATATTCTCATATTTTCTGATTAATGCAATACACAGATAGCAGGAGCTTTTAGCCATGGCTTTCCCCATAAAATCGTTGTGTTACGTGTTGATTTGATTCTTTCTCTTATATGCTTCGTTATTTTATCAATTGTTTATTAGTTCCGTTGATGGGTAGAGTAGATTCAAATCAATTATTTTAGCATATTACAATTTGCAGTTTGAATCTACAAGGAATTTCTACATTGAGTTCCACATCCATGGTAATTTTAGGCCTCCAGAGATACCAGGTATCGAGCCTAATTTTCCAGCTCCGACAGATCCTCCTGCTCATTAATGTCCATAGGTTGTATTCTCATCTTAGAGGTGTTTTGGTTATTTTGTTTTTGAATCCTTGGTAATTTTTGGCACTTTGTAAATAGTTTATATGCTTTTATTATGGCCAACAAATTTGATAAGAGTGAGGCCAAATGATCAATAAATTCTAGACTGATATGTAGTAATCATTTGATAAATTAATAAAAACATTTTGACCAACACAAAAAGAGTATATTCACTATAAAACAATATATTATTTAAAATTAATTATTAAAAAAATTGAAGTATAATTTTTTATTAATAACTATTAAAAATAATTTTAAATTATAGAAATAATTTCAATCAAGATAATATTTATAAATAAATTAATATAAAATATTAGCCATGCATTTAAACTTAATATTATACATGAAATTAAGTAAAACCTTAATTACAGTTTAACTTAATATTTAAAAAAATCAATTACGTAATTTTTTAAGAATTAATTTTAATGTAAGTAGTTACCTTTCTGATATTATATTTAAATTCATACTCTCACATATATAAATGGATGATATTTAATTTTTTTAGTATTTTTTTTAACAATTAATTTTAATGTAAGTAATTACCTTTTTGATATTATATTTAAATTCATACTCTCACATATATAAATGGATAATATTTAATTTTATTAAGTAGAAATTCTTAAAATATGGTGATGCTGTGTGTTTTCCTTATTGAGATGTTTCTTAACAAGGTAGCATAGTTAGCATTCTTGCTGCTCAGTTTAATTATTCAATTTTGAAAAGTATGAATCAGTCTCATATTTGAACAAGGGTTATATACTTTGGATTAGTTTAAATATAATTAAATTAAAGTAAAAAACAATAAACTTTAATAATAATAATTATATTTGTAGATCGTTTCTTAATAAACTTTAATAATATATTTGTTCATTTTAATCTATTATTTGTATAGATTTGTATGGAAAATCTATAATATTTTAGACAAATCCCATCCATCCATGTGAATGGAAGATCATGCATGGATGGAGAGGAATTTTTAGGACAATCACGATAGATTATTGGTGTTGAATGGCATTGTAAATAAAATCAAACAAAAGATACATTAAAGACGTTGAGGCACAAACAAAAAAATAAATCATAATATACATATTACCTTTAAAATAAATTTAAATAATAATAATGTTAATTATGTTATTTTAAAAAAATATTTTCAAATTTAATTAATAACATGTAAATATTTAACATTTACAAGAATATCTATATGTACACACAATCCTTGTTATGGATATCACACTAAAAAATTAAATTTAAAAAAAAAAATAGAAATATATTTGGAATTTAAAATTTGAGGATTATATTTTATTTTCATATTTATTATTTTAGATTTATATATCAAATTTTATAAAAATTATAAATATTAAAATGTATATAAATTAATGATTTTAATTGTTTTTATATTATTGTATATAAATTTTATTTTCATAAATTTTTATCTTCTTTATATTTTTAATATACAATTTTTTATTAAACAAATACAACATATTTCAACAATGAAATAAAAGCATAAGCATTTCATCCTCATTTGCCACTTTATACGGAGAGAAAGTCTACATCTATGCTCAAGCTTCATGTTTGTGTAAAAAGTTTGTAATCCAAACATCACTAATTTTATTTATTAATTTATGTATTCCATATTAACTATATCTATATATATAATTTAATTTCTACTCAAAAAATCAATTTAAATGAATAATAAATATTACCAGTTACAAATCTTCATTACTGATTTTTCACATTTGAAGTTTTGAATGTATCTAGTGCGATTATGATGGCCCCCTAATCAAGGGAACGTAGATTTGGTGGTTGCAGGCTTTTAATGGTGGTGAATATTTGATGTGTATTTTTTTATTCACCTCACAAATATGTTTTGGGAGAGAAAAACGTCTTACATGATGTTACATTCTAGACCTCTGTATTTGGCTATGCACATATTCATATCCTTCCACAACATGCTTATGTCCTTACCTTGCATGAGGGGACAATGAGGACCAACATATGCAACATACCGGGTGAGAATTGTATTAATTAATAATTCAGTAAACCAGGATTTATATTTTATATTTTACGGGTATAGGTAAGTTGGAATTCCACATTGAGTAATGTTGTGAAAATCCACATTAAATAATGTTATTCGTCATTCAGATAAAAATTATTACGGGGTACAAGTAAGTTGGAAATCCACATTGAGTAATGTTGTGAAAATCCACATTAAGTAATGGTATTCGTCATTATATTTAGGCATGTGCAGATTCTGATTTTTCAAAATTTAGATAACAAAAATATTATTTAATATTTACTGATATCGCTTTAAGTCTAATCATGTATGTGAGCTCTTTTTGGTTTTTTTAGGTTTATGGAAACCATTTTGACAACTTAAACACCTTTTGTTACCCACAGATTTAAACTTGCCTGAGATAGATTTTACCACAAAATGTGTTGACGTGGCACTCTCTGGTATTTAAAATGACATGGCAGTTTTGCCCATGTGGTGCGCTGGTTGAAAGGTCGATGGGAGGAAGATTCATTCGGTAAGAAATGTGTATGCACGAAATCAAGTCCAAGTTCATTGCATCTCCAGTCACCTCTTCCTTTCATGCATTTCGAAGCGTTGTATCTTCCTTAGGGTAATCCTGTCAGTCGAGAACAACAACCTAATGCCTTGCATAAAACAACGACGACCAATGTAGGTCCTTACATAAAACAAACCAATGTATGCCACGTATTGGTTGTACGAATAATTAAGTGAATGAAAGTTGTATTTTGTATGCGATTGAGGTTGCAGGGTATTTTATGAACTAACAAACTAACGAGGACGGTACTTCAATCATCAGTGCAAAATAAGAACACAACTTAACGAACCAAAAAGGATAATAATAATAATAATAATAATCTTTTAATAAGCTAAATTTGACCTATTGCAATTCAATTTTTAAGTCAAAAGCAACTTAATTGATTGTGACCACAATTTCCATTGTCTTATAAGGAAAAGAAGAAGCTTTCATTATCATCATTTTGATGTAAAAAATCTTTGTTATCACCAAAAAATTGATCTAGCCTAATTTACTAGATGGATCGAAGTACACCATGTAAAGCCAATTTTACCATAGTAAAATTGCTTTCACTATGAGAAATTACTTAATAAACCACATTTGTTAACTAATTTATAGTTAAACCCATGAAGAATAATTAAATAAATCGCTATTTATTTGATTTTCTTCTAAGAATAATTAATTAAACCATTGTTCAATTATTATTCCTTGTCATATTTGACCCAATCATGAAAAATAAACAGATAAATCATTAATTATCTTATTTTTCTCTACGAATAATTAATTAATCACTAATTAATTATTATTCTTTGTCAAATTTGACTAAATCCCTTAGGAATAATTAAATAAATCCTTATTTATTTATTATTCCTTAACCAATTCCTTGAGATGATAAATAAATCATTTATTTATTTATCATTTATAAATAAAAGTTTAAATATTTTTAACCTCCTAACCAAATATAATCAAATATTCCAAGAATGGGGTTAATAATATTTTATTATTGCTCATTATTCGAGGATAACTCAATATTTTGTTTTGACCCTATCCCTACAGCCCTTGTCGCTGCTTCAGTTCCATCACAACCTCAACAGGAACCCACTCATGTTGTGAAAGCATCCGGATAGGGGGGCAAAGCTAAGAGGAAAGAACCTAAAGACAAGGCTCCCCAAGCTCCTCCAGCCCCTAATGTCACGCCCCTACACCTGCGGTAGTCTTTCAACCGCTTATAGCGAGGTGCGGCACTACCAATCGTTTTCTTTTCACCAATACTTAAGATTGTAGACTACGCCTAACATTCCACTTATCCTACTTAGTTTGTGTTTCGCAACCAAGTATTGTTAATGTGTTCCTTTATACAAGTGAAAGCCCATAACATTCACATAAACAACATTATACAAGAGAAATGCACAACAGTATAAAGGGAGGGGCAACTCCCTGCAATATGAGTCTGTCCGAATCAATATATTATACAATCTTCAATGTTACAAAGTTTTACAAGTTAAATCTTGGGAAACCCCATATTTACACTTAGCCAATTTTCACAACTTCGGCAAACTCGGTTGCCCAGCTCGTCGACACCTTCGCACGGTCGCCGCACGACTCACCAACCCTTCGTTCACCTCATCACAAAATCGTGTTGTTTGCCCAACTTGGGCGCGCCTCCAAGTCCCCACACACGGGCGCCTCTAGCCGAGACACACCTTTGTTCACAATCTCAACACTTCACCAAGTCACACCGTGCACACTTGCACGTCGGGCGGGCACTCACACGAGTCACCCAAGAACCCGTGTCAAGTCGTCGCACAAACCGGGCGCTCACCCTTCGTTTCGCCGTCGGGCGCTCCTTCACACAATCCGGGTGCCACACACCCATGCACGCCTCACTCCAACCGGCGGGCGACCCTGCCCGCGCCCTTCACCCAAAACAAGACAGCGCGTTCCTTCGTGTAGCCTCGCCCAAGGTTGGACGCATCACTGTTATGCAACCTGCTTTTACTTGCTACGGCTACTCTTCATTCTGCGCACTTCTTCTACACGTTTGAGCGATGAGCAAGTGATTGATTGATGCGAAATGAATCCACCAAACGTATAGTTTATACACTTCACAAGCAGTCGTGTTATCCTCCTTGGCCGACCTGTTCAATTCCTCAACCAACGCGTTTTGTCTATGCTTGTGGTTGGTCGGCCCATCGACCAACGCCCTCAAGCATTACTTCAACCGTCGGCTTCATATCATGAATGCCCCACGCTATTCATCATATAAACAGCTCGCTCAACTCCTTTGCACTTTGCATTATATCATAACGCCTTCGTGTGCTAAGCCAAGCTCGCATTTCAAGCTGTTCCAACCGCGCGCCCTCCGTCGGTCGCGGTCGCACTTCGGGCGGAGCTGCAGGTCGTTACATCCTCCTCCACCTGAAGTCGTTGTCGTCCTCGACAACATACCATCCTGGTAGGCCATCCACCAAGATCAACAATGTTTGTCTCATCCATGATGTCAACTCCTCCACATACTGCAAACATCTCTGCAACATATGTAGAACCACCGTCTCCATCATGTCTCGTCCCGGCAACCATCTGTCACCAAGATCACCATACCAAGGTATACCCCCATCGGTATGTCATATATCGGAAATCATCTCAATCCATGACCATCGACCATCTCGTCACAATCTCCACATGTTGCTCCCCATCGTGGAAAGCTGGCCCTTCCATCTCAAGCTACATGCTTCCTGCAACCTCTCGTGTCGACCTCATCATGTGTCGTCCTTGTGTGAACTGCTGCCATGATACTCCAACAAATGCTAACACATCTCTCTACACTTCGCGATCCCACGTCTGAACTAGTCGGGTGATCAGTCCAACTGTCACGTCCAAACCATGAGAATGCACATCCTCATGCCACCATTAGTCGTTTCTCAGAACATCCTGTCACATCCTCAACTCAATCAAGAATCCATCTCCATACAAGTGTAAGCCATGCTCAGGTCCATGAAGTAGTCCGCATCTCATCTGCAACACGCTGTCCATGATGTTTGGTGTCAATGTGTTGTATGAAATCAGCCACATCTATCCCAACATCATCCATCTGCAAAACATCCATATGTGTGCCTCCTCAATATGAAGAGACCATCTCATCAAACTTCGACTCTTAATGTGCCACATCCAGGTCCATGAAGCAACCTCCATCATATCTGCAATGTGCCATCCCTCAAGCCTGCCATAGAAACAAGTATACACCTGTCTCATCTATCCATGTGCTGCCCATGATCATAGATCAATCAGCTCCCATGTGTCCAAAGTAGTTGAGTCTCGGCTCAACCCATGCCCAAGTGTAGTCACCAAGACATCATCATCGTTGTAACTCCATCACTTCAAAGTGTCTCATATCGATCCTCCACATCAAGTCACTCTTCCAAGCCATTCCCATACATGTACTTGAAAGTATGCACCCCATCCTGCATCAAAGTCTCTGACCTCAGCTCCTCAATGCATCAGATCCTCCAAGTCCACCATATATGAAGTCCCTAAAAGTCACAACCTCATGTCATCATGAGCTCCATGAGTCATCTCCAACCAACATCTCAGCAAGCATGCAAGTCTCGGCCCAAAGGTCTCTGCAAGATGCCTCAGCTCTCCATGTAGTAGGAATGCTCCATAGTCTGCTCACAACTCCATCCAAGTCCATGGCCTTGTTGTACATAAGTGCACAACCTCTCCATCGGCTCATAAAAGTCTCCATGTCACACCAGCAAATCTACCTGCACAACATCCTTGCCTTGGCACTCCTCATTGGATGCCCATAAGTGACACCTCTACAAGTGCTCCTGCATAATGTCCCTGCATAAGACTGCCATGCTCCATGTCTCCAACCTAATGTCCATGACTAAGTTGCCCATGTAGTCCAACCAAGTAGACCCATCACAACAATCGGTCATCCTCATCCAAGTCTGCAATCTTCGGTTTAGTGAACTCGGTCACCCAACCATATCATCATCATGAGTCCCTTCCGTCATAGCTTCCCCACTAAAGGTTCCACCAAGACTTGCTCTTGGTCTCGGCCATGAGAAGTCCACCCAAACATCATCATATCCAAGTGTGTGCCCTCCAATCTGTCCATGAGTCATGCCGGGCACTTAGCCAATTCTCCATGTGGCTAAAGCATGACCCATCCTTCAGCAACGATCATCATGTTCCTCCCTTGTCACGGGCCTTTGTACCTTCTACCATAAGGTCACAAACAACCCCAACAACTCCTGCAACAGTTAACAATCCTTGCTTCTCCATACAAGGTCTCATCATAGACATCCATGGTAAGATCCTCCCTAGCATCGACAAACTAATTTTGCTCTTCCCTGCATATGGTCCATCTACCAAATGCTCAGATGAAACACAAGTATCAATACTTACTTCATCATCATCATGATCATGAGGCTCCTCCATGTGAGTATCCTCATCCATCCATGTCTGCAAACTGCACGATCCTGGTCCAACTTGATCGATCTCAAGTTCATCCTCCATCGTTGTCACATCTGCAACATCCTCAAACATCACGGCTTCCTCTTCCTTGTCAGCACAATCTGCAACTTCATCCTGCTCCATTGTCCAACCAAGTTGAAGAAGTTCGTCTTCAACATTCTTTTCCAAGACTTCAAGTTCCTTTCGAATCCGGGGATTCTCTTCTTTCATCTGCTTCAACCTGTATAAGGTAAGCAAGAGCTTCCCTTTGCATTCTTCCAAACCTGCCATGCCTTGTCGTTCAGCTTGGTCCAAGCACTAAGCTTCACCTCTGCTAAACTTGTTTCACCATTCACCTGAATCACCCTGATATTCCACCTGTCACCTGCAAAACTTGAGCTTCCTGCCAAGTCTTCGGTCTTTGTAGAATCAGCTCCTTGATTCAGTTCACCAAGTTTCCTGCAAAACTTGGACCAGCTCTGATACCACCTGTCACGCCCCTACACCTACGGTAGTCTTTCAACCGCTTATAGCGAGGTGCGGCACTACCAATCCTTTTCTTTTCATCAACACTTAAGATTGTAGACTACGCCTAACATTCCACTTATCCTACTTAGTTTGTGTTTCGCAACCAAATATTATTAATGTGTTCCTTTATACAAGTGAAAGCCCATAACATTCACATAAACAACATTATACAAGAGAAATGCACAACAGTATAAAGGGAGGGGCAACTCCCTGCAATATGAGTCTGCCCAAATCAATATATTATACAATCTTCAATGTTACAAAGCTTTACAAGTTAAATCTTGGGAAACCCCAAATTTACACTTAGCCAATTTTCACAACTTCGGCAAACTTGGTTGCCCAGCTCGTCGGCACCTTCGCACGGTCGCCGCACGACTCACCAACCCTTCGTTCACCTCGTCGCACAATCGTGTTGTTTGCCCAACTTGGGCGCGCCTCCAAGTCACCACACACGGGTGCCTCTGCCCGAGACACACCTTTGTTCACAATCTCAACACTTCACCAAGTCACACCGTGCACACTTGCACGACGGGCGGGCGCTCACCCGAGTCACCCAAGAACCCGTGTCAAGTTTTCGCACAAACTGGGCGCTCACCCTTCGTTTCGCCGTCAGGCGCTCCTTCGCACAATCTGGGCGCCACACACCCATGCACGCCTCACTCCAACCGGCGGGCGACCCTGCCCGCGCCCTTCACCCAAAACAAGACAACGCGTTTCTTCGTGTAGCCTCGCCCAAGGTTGGGCACATCACCGTTATGCGACCTCCTTTTACTTGCTGCGGCTACTCTTCATTCTGCGCACTTCTTCTACACGTTTGAGCAATGAGCAAGTGATTGATTGATGCCAAATGAATCCACCAAGCATATAGTTTATACACTTCACAAGTGGTCGTGTTATCCTCCTTGGCCGACCTGTTCAATTCCTCAACCAACGCGTTTTGTCTATGCTTGTGGCTGGTTGGCCCGTCAACCAACGCCCTCAAGCATTACTTCAACCATCGGCTTCATATCATGAATGCCCCACGCTATTCATCATATAAACAGCTCGCTCAACTCCTTTGCACTTTGCATTATATCATAACGCCTTCGTGTGCTAAGCCAAGCTCGCATTTCAAGCTGTTCCAACCGCGCGCCCTCCGTCGGTCGTGGTCACACTTCGGGCGGAGCTACAGGGCGTTACACCTAAGGCCCCAAAGTTGTCACCTCCATGCGCTTTGTGTAAAGTTGTTGGGCACACCATCAATAATTGTCCCGAGCTTCCTCGTCTCAAACCCTTGGTTCATGAAATGTTCCCTGAGTCAAATATCCCTGAAGTCCATGTTAACTTACCGGGTCCACCCAAGAAACTCAGAACGTTGCGCACAAACCACCCTTATGCCATGTGTGATCATCATGGTCACTATTCCCATTGTTTCCCTCGTCTCGATGAATTTCGCGAATGCCTTCAAGCGTTTCGTGAATACGAGGCCACTCGTAGTGGAACCCCTACTCCTCTACCTATGGATTTTGGTACCCCTAGTCAACCAGAACAAAGGGACTTTGGTTCCACCATCGTGATCCCTCCCCCTGATGTCGAGATGACAGACACCACAAACCATATCCTTTACCTGTCGTCATCCTTAAGTTCCTCGCAGGCAAACCTTTTTGAGGTTTCTGCACGCACTTCTATCGAACCTCTTTTGACAGAATCCTAGGTCTCAACATCCGTAGATCCTCCATCTACCAGCTTGTCGTCTACCATTCAAGATGATGCATATGTGAACCTTATTTCTCAGGTTGATGCACCAGGTAATGCCGCTGCATCATGTAGTCAGTCTTCCTCCCATCCGCCCATCTTCCAGTCTGATGAGGACATCATGGAAGCTATGTCTACCCCTGATTACCCTTGCACTTAGGCAAGGGGGCATATTTTTGGAGGATTCTGAAGGCCACTTCCTTCCTAATTCTCCCAGTGCACTCTACCTCAATAAATTTCGCTCATAGCATATCCCTTTGATTTGTGTGTCTTTATTTCTGCCATGAAGTTAGGTAGATTGCATCATCTCATCCATTGTCTTTTGCACCTTTCAAATGGATCCATCATCCACACTGTATATCGGTCATGCCAACGGTGTGAGTCGCTTCTCCAGGAATCTAGCCTTGGCCATTTTTACCCCCTTGCATACATTAGTCCTTTCGAACGGTGTGTGCATTGGATCTGCCACCAATAACCAGGTCGAATATGAGGCAGTGATAGGTTTTTTTAGTCAATGCCCTTGCTCATTGTGTCCTTCATCTTCATGTTCATTTAGATTCCTTTCTACTTGTCATGCAATTGAATGGTGTGTATCATGTGCATAACCAAGTCCTATTTAGAAAATATCTACAAGTTAAGCTGTTGGTACATGAATTTGAAACCATTACGTTCAGTCATGTTCCTAGAGCCCAAAATAACTATGTAGATACCATTGCAAATAACATTCTAGATTGGCATTTATCACATGTATACCACAAAAGACAACCATAAACAAAACAAATGGTGAACCATCATCGTCATATAAAATGCATAATCATATTATGTATCATATAAGTGTTTGGAGCCCATAACTCTAAATACATCTAGTACGCCCATAACATATTGGGGGGCACATAGGCCCCTACATCTCCTTATCATCCTTTGGAGGATCTCGTGCCAAGTTGGGCTGAGATGCTTGAATCCATTTTTCGAGCACTCGGAACACAATGGCGCTCCACAAACTCCTCTTGCTAGGGGGCATCATTCCCACCTTTGCATACCAGATCAGTCCCCTCCATCACATATGCTTGCGGGCAGTATCCCATTCTTGGGGGTATGATGGTTTTCCCCTAGCCATCTTCTCAATTGAGTCTCGGCCTAGATCCCACCAAATCTAGGTATGGTCGATTATCCTCCCATTCCTTGGATAGTTTGTCCTATCGGCCTCTCCGGCGAGCCATATGCACATCGCATATCGTAGACGTTTGATACCATATCTTCAAATATTATACTCTATGTCCACATAGTCCCCATGTTTGACTTTGTGGGTGAGGATGATTCTAGATCTCCTCTAGTAGTTCATTGTTGTTTTCCTCTTCCCTTAATTCTTCACTAGGAACCATCGTTCCAAAAATCACTAAGGCCATCTTTAGACAAGTAAGGCCACTTTCCTAAAAGTCGTAGATCTCGATTCCGATGGTTGGTTTGGCTGCTATGATCTCCATAATATTTAGGGCTTTCTCGTCCTCTCAAATTGGAGGGAAAACACCCTTTTATAGGAAAACCCACAGTTTGTTTGTCACCCATTTCAACCAAACCGTAGCTCAGTTTGATGAACTGTCAGCGCCGTTGGAAATCTCTCATCGAGCTCTATAATGGAGCTTCCTCAGTTTTTGATGATTTGACACTTCACCAGGAAGTCACTTTTTTTCAAGAAGGGTCACTTCGTCGCCTCTCAAAATCGAATTTCATCATAAAGAGACACTTGTACTTTGAGTTCCTCCTGCTCTACGTACTTGTCATACCATGTGTCGATTTTCATCATGAGTAACCATCATTTACTCATGTCTTGATGTTCCCCACCGAGCCTATTCTGTGTGGCAGCGTCATCGAGTCACCCTTGTTTAGAGCATTCGCAACGAGTCACCCTTGCATCCATGGAGTCTGTTTCACGAACCAACCCTTGCTTTCCTAGATATCTTTATGAACTGGGGATGAGGCAGAAGTAGGTTACTAGGCCCCTCATGGTAAGCCTTCCGAGGCAGTCAACAAAACACCTAAAGCATCTCTCTGAATCTAAAGAAATGTATTTCTTATGTTCCTTTTTGGCAACCTTCTAGGTCACCCCCGGCAAGCTTCTAAAGTCCCACCTATGGCCAAGCCAAACAACTAACTGAAGGTCGAGGGGACAAGAGAATTCTAGCTTATTCATTCTATCATGTCACAATATTCCATCCATATTTGCATATCGTTCATCCTGTGTTTTCCATTTTAGCCTCCAGACATACTGTTCCCATCCCCTCCGGAGTTAAGTTAGTCGCTGCTAGGTTAACCATGCACTTTATGCTCTGAAAAGGGAAGTCGTCTATTTGTACCTTAGTACCAATTTTCCCATTATCCCTGGTGTCAGTCCATCGGTCACATTACTATTTTCCCTTGTGCCTTAGATTGAGGATCCCCATTGCCTCATCTATTGCGGGCCCTATTCTGTCAACATCAGCTCATTTAAGAACTACCTAGAGGGCGGTGTATCATGGTTCCAGATCCCATTTTTGTTCGGTGCCTTGGATCAAGCAGAGGGACTCATTATTTCCCTTTGACTTGGTCGTTTCATGTTTGTGATTCATACACTTAATGGTCTAGTGATGCAACAGATTGTACCAGTGATTCCCGGGTATGTGTGAGATGTTTCAGACCTCATGAGGGGGTGGCCCTTCAGGTAGCCCCCCACATGCTCAGATGCATTCCTATTATGCTATAGCCTCAGATGCAGTTCCGCAGAGTTGATGGGTTCGGTTTCTACCGATCACAATGTTCATAGCATGCACATCTCCTTCAGATGATCCATTCAGTTTTGCAGAGCCCTTCCTTGTTTAGCAGGGCTTCTCTGGTTGTTCTACCCTCCCTCCCACCTATTTTTTAGGGAAGGGCCTTTGTATCTCATGTACTCAAATATTATTATATTCAGTACTGGCTCATATTTTTCTAGGTGCATTATGTATATGGGACACATTGTGTTATTTTCTCGCTTTGTTATGCCAACATGTACTTCATTGCTCAATTTTATATTTCTGGGCGAACCATTATTTTTGTACTAAGTTATCTCGGTGGGTATGGGTATGCCTCCCCTGCCTCATTGAGGTCTGGTACCACAACATAAAAGGAGACTTGCATTAGTCTCGCCCCCTCTGTCCCTATCCTCTTTCAATTCAGCTTCATTGGTCTCTCTCTCTCTCTGACTCCCCTGTGTTGTCTAGTGATTGTGTCTTTACAACGTACTTTGGTCATACGTTTTTCTCCTAACACTCGTACATTGGGGGGCAATCTGTTATCACCAAAAAATTGATCATCTAGCCTAATTTACTAGATGGATCGAAGTACACCATGTAAAGCCAATTTTACCATAGTAAAATTGCTTTCACTATGAGAAATTACTTAATAAACCACCTTTGTTAAGTAATTTATAGTTAAACCCATGAAGAATAATTAAATAAATCACTATTTATTTGATTTTCTTCTAGGAATAATTAATTAAACCATTGTTCAATTATTATTCCTTGTCATATTTGACTCAATCATGAAAAATAAACAGATAAATCATTAATTATATTATTTTTCTCTAAGAATAATTAATTAGTAGCTAATTAATTATTATTCTTTGTCAAATTTGACTAAATCCCTTAGGAATAATTAAATAAATCCTTATTTATTTATTATTCCTTAACCAATTCCTTGAGATGATAAATAAATCATTTATTTATTTATTATTTCTAAATAAAAGTTTAAATACTTTTTCCCTCCTAACCAAATATAATAAAATATTCCAAGTGGTTATTCAAAAAATGGGGTTAATAATATTTTATTATTGCTCATTATTCGAGGATAACTCAATATTTTGTTATAAATAGAAAGGTTTTCCATTCATTATTCACTTTTGATTATTTTTATCGTTGCATTCGTTGTTGTAACTCTGATTATTTTCATTGTCGCACACCATATTTTTGCTGGGTTTACACATTATAGAGGAGAGAGACTCTACACAAGCTTAAGATGTTTGAGAATAGCCAAGAACCCATCCCATAGAGGGGTACTGGTAACATTTATTTGTTCCCTTCATAGGTGTTATAATAAAACTATTCTTTGTATATCTGGTTTCCATTAGACGATTGGAGTTATTACTTTCTTTTTGTTGTTTAACTATGATTGTGGCATAGATTAGAATTTTGGCAAGTTTTGTTTCTATCAGTTGCTGTAGATCTACAATGTTTAACAACCATTTATATTGTTAAGATTGTTTGTCATCCACAATCTTAAGTGGGTTCTTTTCGTACATCTTTGAGAAGAAAACACTACAACAATCTTAAAACATGTTATTTGAAATTTTTTGAAAATAAAAAATAAAATATATTAAATAATAAATTTGAATTAGAAAAGAAAATTTTAGAAGTAATTTATTTATGTTGTTTAAAATAAAATTATTCAATTTTATTTATTTATTTATTTTTAAATAATTTATCTAAATTTTATAATATGAAAATATTTTATGTTAAAAATTATATAATTATTATTATTATTATCACACACACACACACACACACACACATATATATATCACATAATTTATTTGTCAAAATTAGTGGCGATGAGACATTTCTAGCTGTGATCAACAAATGTAGACTGGCTCATCACCGTCATTCAAGGAAAACCAACCATGTCACTTGGAATGACCCATTGGTGGTCCGTAAGAGTTCAAGCTTTCACACATGCCAGATGCCTTTGGGTCTTGGGCCATTAACCTATTTCCTTAAGTCGAAGACAAATGAACTCTTAGCCAAATAAAAATAATTTTAAAACATACTGGAGACACACACACACATATATAATTAATGAAATTTACTAAAAAAGAATTATTTTAAAATAATAATAGATTTTTAAAATTTTCCTAAACTAGTAATGAGTGCAGTTATTTATATTCATTAAATTGAGTTCAATTAAGGTAAATTATCAATATAATATTAGCACGCAAATAATTTAAGTTCAAATATCGTTGGGTGTAAAGCTCTTGTGTATTATAGAGAAGATATTTGGTCAGTGTAAGAGAAGATATTTGACCTTCCATAATTTAATATTCAAACTTAGAGTTATTTATATTTGTTAGGCTATGATTTAATGGTTAGAATATGATATCTTTATGTAAATAATTTTTTTGTGGGTGTTAGAATATTATTGTAATAAGTAGACAAATTAGTTTTTATTGAGTTTTTGCTAATAGGAAGTCAACATTTTTAGTCTAGTAGGAACTTTATATAGCATGAAGTCTATATCTCACTTTTATATTCAATAGATTATTTGCTTGTAATATTTCATGAACTTGAATTGAGGGGTAATAGCTCGAATCATTGGGAGGTGGGTCACCTACACGATTATGTCTCTAGAGGTCTTAGTCCTTGTTGAATCATAAGATATATTTGGCTTATGGACTATTAGATATACTCTTGGATTATAGTGATGATTGATTTGTTTGATCATAATCCTGGCATAAATCACTTTAAAAATGTTATGAAACCAGCTCACAAAAAGACAGAAAAGATAGATCAACGACTTAGAAATAAGCCTCTTTGAGGGGGCAACCTCCTTTACATTACAAAAATGAACAATTCTTGGATGATACAAATGACAAGACCTCCTTTCTATATATAGGAGTCTAAGGGGTCATAATATAATCAAAGCTGACATAACAATAATAATGTAAGGGCACAACAATAACAATAGTGGGCTTCTATGGGGCACAATAATAACAATATGGGGACTACATGGGCACAACAATATAATAAGGGGGTTGCACTAGTAAGAATAAGGAGTTACACTAGTAATATAGGGACCTAACATGCCCCTCTCCTTCAAAAGGTGTTGTCCTCAATGCTTGAGTAGTTCTAGATGCTTTTGTATAAAATTCTCGTCCTCCCATGTGGAATCTTCAGCGGGTAAGTTCTTCCACTTGATGAGATGCTCTGAAATTGATCTATTTCGTAGCTATCGATTTCTCAGTTTTGTGATTGCTTTAGGTTCCAATATGATTTTTCCTTCCTTGTCAAGTTCTAGCAATATTGTTTGAACTGGGATCTTCTACAACTTTTGAATGAGTTCCCACCTTGCTTTGTCATTCTTCCATTCATCCCTTGCTTCGTCTATTGAATTTGGTTGGATAACTATGCCCACCTCTAGCATTTCTGCAACCATACATTCAATTTCACTCCTTTGGGCATATGGATATCTGTAAGGCCTGATGTTTGAAGGAACACTTCCTGGAAGCAAATGAATAGCATGATCATGATCACAAATAGGTGGGAGGCCTTTGGGAGTCTCAAATACCTTGGAATGATTGTCCAAGACTTTTTGGAGATCTAGAGAAATAGATGATTTCGATGTGGAAACCTCTACCAAACATAATTGTGTAATTACGTCTCATTGTTCTTTCTTTAGAAACTTTGTCATTTTGTTAGAGCTGATTATCTTTCCTAGTTTCCTTGAGATACCCCTTAATTCAACTTCCTTTCCTTTCGAAGAAAGTTTCATGAAAAGTTCTTGAAAATTAAAATCTATTGTACCCAAGGTTTGTAGCCATTGGACTCCTAGTACAACTTCAGTACCACCCATTGGAATGGAAATCATTGGACTATTCAATACATACTCTCCCATGGATAGCTTGATATTATGGCACTTTCCGAGCAATTTATGATTCCTCCACTTCCAATCATCACTTGACACTCTGGTGCTGGATATAGGAAGCAATTCAATTCCTTGGCTATCTTACAATGAATAAAATTATGGGTACTGCTCGAATCAATCAACACTATTACCTTTTTCTTCTTGATATGTCCTTCTATCTTGATAGCTTGAGGAGTGGTAATTATGGTCAATGCATTACAAGATATGGTCAGATTCATTTCTTCTTTCTCTGGGGTTGGTTCCTGGTGAGTATCATTTTCTTTTGACCTTTCTTGATCCTTTTCTCCCTGATATTTCACTGCTTGAACCTTCTTCTTGATATGTCCTTCTATCTTGAGAGTTTGACGAGTGGTAATTCCTACCAATGTAGTACAAGATATGGTTAGATTCATTTATTCTTTCTCTAGGGTTGGTTCACAGTGTATATCCTCTTCTTTTGACGTTTCTCGATCATTTTCTCCCTCCTCTTCACAATCTATGTAAAATAATTTCTTCTCGTCACACTTATGACCTTTAATGTATTTGCTATCACAATTGTAACAAAGCCCTTTTGCTCTTTCTTCTTCCAATTGTTGTGGTGTTAACCTTGTAGGTTGTGCAAGGCTAGGAGAAACAATAGTTCCATCTTTATAGTTGTGAGTGGTAGACTTCCTTGTTGCCATAATTTTGCTTTCCACTTTTCTTGCCAACATGTATGCCTTCTCCAATGAATGAGGTTCTCAAAGGCAAACCTCATGTTGGATGTTATCTTTTAAAGTCCCTATGAAGAAATCAATCCTCTTCTTATCTAGAATATCATTTACCCTTATATTCAATTTTTGGAATTCCTCAATGTGCTCTACCATTGAACCCTTTTGTTTGAGATTTATTAATTGGCTAAATAAGGTGTTTCTCTTTGTATCCTCATAATGTGCTATCATTTCCTCTGTGAAAATTGACCAAGTGACAAGTGGTTTACAAGAATAAATCCCTTTATACCATAAAAATTGATTCGGTTCTAAATATAAAGATGTAATATGTATCTTTTGTAACAGTTGTACACCATGTAGATCAAAATATTGCTCCATCTATAGTATCCAATTTACCGGATCCTTGCCATCAAACTTCCTCATATCACTTTTTCTTGATTTTAGGAGCTCGATCTTGAAACGACTGTAACTCTGTAATTCCAGATCTCCAATTTATGAAAGTGTGTCGTGTGCTAGCTCTCTCAGTCCCCTCTCTAACCCCACCAGTCTGAGCAATATTAGATTCTCCAAGAAAGATATATGCCAAATCTCCTACGACGACATGATTATAGATTGGTTCAGTAGAGTGAACTTATACAAAGTGCCACGTGTCACTGTGTCGACCTTCAGACTTGAAAACAATACACCGAAAAGTACAGTCCATCCTCTTTCTGTAACTTCTTACGAAATTTCAATTTGATGCTCAAAGAGAAAGTTATGACGATTTTCCCAAGGTCACTTGTTTGGGATGTAATTCAGGAGCCTGCAAAAACCCTAAATGTCTTGGACTGTATGTCTGAAAATATAGCGAAACAAGATCTGAAATTCGGTCTTGAGCTTCACCAAGATTTCGGCTCAAATGGGTTTTAATTTTAGAATCTAAAACTTCGTAGAAAACAAATTATAGCGAAATTTCCACGATGACCTATTTGAGATGGAATTCTAGAGCTTGCACAAACCCTAACTTCCTCAGATCATATCTCCGAAAATATAGTGAGAACAATCTGAAATTCGGACCTGAGGTTCAACAAGATTTCGGCTCACATGGGTTTTTTTTTTAGCTTCTGAAACATCGCAGAAAAAAAAGTTATAGCAAAAATGCCATGATGACCTGTTTGGAGCAGCGAAACCCTAGAATCCAAAGCTCTGATACCAAATGTTATGAAACCAACTCACAAAAAGATAGAAAAGATAGATCAATGACTTATAAATCAGACTCTTCGAGGGGGCAACCTCCTTTACATTACACAAATGAACAATTCTTGGATGATACAAATGACAATACCTCATTTCTATATATAGGAGACTAAAGGGTCATAATATAATTAGAGCTGATATAACAATAATGTAAGGGCACAACAATAACAATAGTGGGCTTCTATGGGGCACAATAATAAAAATATGGAGACTACATTGGCACAACAATATGATAAGGGGGTTGCATTAATAAGAACAAGGGGTTACACTAGTAGTATAGGGACCTAACAAACAAGTTATTAGTTTCCTTTTATTTATTTTTGTTAATGACTACGCAAAATGGTAGGACTAAGTTGTGGTTTGAGAAATTGTAACCTAGGGGCATCTAAGTTGTCAAAATTACTTGAGGATTTCACCCAACCCGAGCCACACCAACTCGTACTCATGGTTGGATTTATACCCATAAGGTTTCAAATCAACGACCTTTTCACCATGGAGTGCCTTAACAGAACACCCTGTGACCAACTTCTCTATGTCTCATTAGTTATTAATTTCCTATTTTTTATATATAACAACTATCACCAACTACTCTATACCTACTTAACTATTACTTTCACACACACACACACACACACATCATAATAAGGTTTTCTTTCAAGCTAAAAGTTCATTTTTTTCATAGCCAATGATGCAACCCTCAAAACTGAAATAGTGGGAAATGTTTGAAGTCTTTCTAAATTGCCCCACACAAATTCTCTATATTTTTTATTTAAAAAAAAAAAAAAAACAATTTTAATTAATAATTTTAAATTTTTTTAATTATAATTATTATTTTAATATAATTTTAAATCAAAATAATATAACATAACATTGTGAATTTACAATATTTCACTATAAGCCAGAAATACATAAATTATGTGAAATGTTTAAAGCTCAAGTCTTTCTAAATTGCTCGGCACAAATTCTCTATATTTTTGATTAAAAAAATAATTTTAAAATAATATTTAATACTTTTTAATTAATAATTAACTAGTATTATTTTAATTATCAATTTTAAATCAAAATAATATAACATAAAATTGTCATTTTACAATATCTCACTATGAGTGAGAAATGTTTGAAGTTCAAGTCTTTCTAAATTTGCCCCCATACAAATTCTCTATATTTTTTTTATTAAAAATTAAGTTTAATTAATAATTTTAAAATAATATTTATTAATTAATAATTATAATTATCAATTTTAAATCAAAATAATATAACAATACTTTGTCATTTTACAAGATCTCACTATAAGTGAGAGATATAGAAATAGTGGAAAATGTTTGAAGTTCAAGTCTTTCTAAATTGCCCCAAACAATTTCTCTATATTTGTTTATTAAAAAAATAATATTTAATAAAGTTTTAATTAATAATTATATTTTAATTATTTTAATTATCAATTTTATATCAAAATAATATAACATTGTCATTTTACAATATCTCACTATAAGTGAGAAATGTTTGAAGTTCAAGTCTTTTTAAATTGCCCCACACAAATTCTCTATATTTTCTTATTAAAAATTTAATTTTAATTAATAGTTTTAAAATAATATATATATTTTTAATTATTATTTTAACTATCAAATTTAAATCAAAATAATATGACATAACATTGCCATTTTACAATATCTCACTATAAGTGAGAAGTGTTTGAAGTTCAAGTCTTTCTAAATTGCCCCCACACAAATTCTCTATATTTTTTTTATTGAGAAATAATTTTAATTAATAATTTAAAAATAATATTTAATAAATTTTTAATTAATAATTATAATTATCAATTTTAAATCAAAATAATATAACATAACAATGCCATTTTACAATATCTCACTATAAGTGAGAAATATAGAAATAGTGGGAAATGATTGACGTTCAAGTCTTTCTAAATTGCCCCACACAAATTCTGTATAATTTTTTAAAATTGCCTATGGAAAAGTTGAAGACATGCCAGGGCAATGAAAAACCCATTCTAAAAAGACACATGTAATTAACCTTTGCTAGAAATCTTATAATATTAGTTAACATGGATGGCCATATGGATAAGGTTTTCGACTTCTCTTACTTAAAACCCAAAAACATTTGAATCTATTCTTTCGATAATTTCAATTTTTAATTAATAATTATAAAACATCATATAACTCTAATATTTAATAGATTTAGGGAACGATCGGATCTGAATTTTGAGAGGTTTTGGAGTGCCTGGTTCCGAACTTTCCCAGAGACTAAATCGTTTCTGTTGTGATAATGCCTGAGCATTGTTCTCATCGCATTCTTATTCCAGATGTTGTGCCCGGCGGAAGTTCTTCCTCGACTACGGGTGCCAAACCCTTACTCGGTTATCTCGGGTCTTTTCATGCTACAGAGGGAAAAACCCTTGTTCCTGGGTTAAGGAATTTTTCTGCTTTGTTTATCCAGTACCCTGCACGATTGCAGCAGAGCGGCAACGCGCTACAATGGGTTCTGGAGTATCTGGTAGCTCCCTCCCTTGCAGATCCGCCCTTCAAAACATACCTGGTCCACGCTCGCTCCATTGCAACCAGCGTTCTGCGCTTGGCAGGCCCTGGCGCGGCGGATGTCTTGCCGACTGGGGAACTGGATCTGAAGAGATTCGGGATCAGAACCCTGGATCACGCCAAAGGATTATGCCAGAGTAGATCCATTCGCGAGTTTGAATCAGAGATGGTGGTGGGCGACGCCAGAAACGTCCTGTGCGAAGCAGGGGACAGGCATGGCGCCGATATCTTCGCGGTGGGCAGCCATGGCTACGGAGCAATCAAACGATCCGACCGCAATCTCACTGTTTCAACCTCGACTCTTCATTCAGGTAGCTGAGATCCTATTCATCTCCAGCAAGCGAATTTTCAGATTCAAATAATTCTTCTGACAGGAAAAACCCTGCTCCTTGGGGTCCAACCGTCTTTCACAGTGTGCCATCTCTCAAAGATACTCGAACAGAGGCTGGGGATCCCTTCCTCCCTTCTGCGGCTCCTCTTTGCAGGTAAGCAGCTTGATAATAATCAACCTCTTTCCTTTTATAATATTGAAAGAAATGCCACAGTGATCCTACCACTTCGACTAAGGGGAGGTGCAGTTGGGCAATCCTCTGCCTCCAAAGGTTTTTCCTATAAAGATGCAGTACATGCACAACCTGCCAAGAAGTCTGCCCAATCTGCCGAGGCTCCCAAACATTTCTTGGTGGACAAAATGAAGGAAACCCCTGCCATTCAAATCTCTCATCCATCTTTGGATGATCAATACTAGACATTTGCAGAAACAGCCGTCATCTGCAGATTTAATGGCCTATGGCCCCGCACTGCTGATCTATACCAGTGGATCCATTCCAATTGGACCAACAACTGCAAAGTCTTCCTCTGCTCGAAAGGCTTCTTTATTGTAGCCTTTGCCTTCAACGAAGATTACCAGAAAGCCTTAACAGGAGGCCCCTGGTTCTGGGGATCAGCTGGACTCTTCCTCTCCCCCTGGTTCCCAGACTTTGACCCCTCCACTGCGGTCATCTCCAAGCTTCCTATCTGGGTCAGGCTTCCAAATCTCCCTGCGCATCTATGGCATTTTGCTGTCTTTCAAGGAATCGGGGACACCCTAGGCCGCTTCCTGGCTACAGATACCTCAAGGGCGGAGAAAGGAATATATACCTTTGGCAGAATTTGTGCAGAAATAGACATTAATAAAGGGTTGCCAGATCAGATCATCCTCAAAGTCGAGGAATTCCATTGGATGCAAACTTTGGACTATGAGAACACAGCCTTCAGGTGTCGCCATTGCCATCAGACGGGGCATCTCCAGAACACATGTGCATCATTCTTCGACAAAAAGAAGAATTTCACTCGTAAATCCAAATCCAAGAGTTGGAAACCTTGTGATATACCCCCTATGGATGACATAGAGTCCTCTAGCTCTGATGAGGAGGACATTGAAGTGGAAGAGGAAAA
The DNA here is from genome assembly GCA_031772625.1 of Pinus tabuliformis. Classification (NCBI taxonomy): domain Eukaryota; kingdom Viridiplantae; phylum Streptophyta; class Pinopsida; order Pinales; family Pinaceae; genus Pinus; species Pinus tabuliformis. Next base: position 66,050,627 of record CM062818.1, read on the forward strand.
GGTGGAGCAACCGAAGGACACGCCCTCAGCCCGCGCTGAGGATCCTTCTGCGCCTCTGTTCTCGCAGAAACGTTATCATGAGTCTTCGCCTTCTGATTCAGACAAGGAGTCTCCTCCTTTAGCACAGAACAGTCTGCAAGTAGTTCTGGCCCAGCCAGATCAAAATGGTTGGGTCAAAGTCAGTAAAAAGAAAGGTAAAAAATGTAGATTGGAAGATTCTGCCCATGCTGGGTAGACTCCCTAGTCCAGCTCGTTCTTTCTGTCCTCTCTGTCATCTTTTGCTTAGGCCGTGGTTACTCTTTGGGACCGAGGTTGATAACATATCATTTCCGGCTCCCTTGCTCTTTAGCTTCGCTTCTCTGAAAGCTCTGTTTGTACCATATGTCTTCTCTTAATAGAATTAGTCTTATTCAGGAAATATATATATATATATATATATTTAATAGATTTAAATATGTTTGTAACCCAATCTCTAAAGAATTTGGAAGCCAAACCTTTCAAACAAAACCTTTGCACGACAGAGAACTCAGTGTGTGTGAGTCGACATTTTAACGCCGACAGACTAACAACTGGACACTGTAGCAAAGTAGAGATAGATTTGTACCGAGAGATAAAAAAGAGTTGTAAATTATTAAATCTCTATTGGAATGAATAATATAGTTTTAGTGCAGGTTCTATAACCAAGAAGTTTGATCCAGGTGGATGTTGGTGGCCACCCACCTATCCCATTTGGACCCCCACAACTGTCTCTTTCAGTTTTTCGGTTTCCTTAATTATAGTGCAGTTTACTATTTTTAGCAGTTTTTTGGGTCCTAAACTTCCGGAGCCGTTTTGAGGCCCTAAACGACGTTTTTATCCCATTTGGACCCCCACAACTGTCTCTTTCAGTTTTTCGGTTTCCTTAATTATAGTGCAGTTTACTATTTTTAGCAGTTTTTTGGGTCCTAAACTTCCGGAGCCGTTTTGAGGCCCTAAACGACGTTTTTTGGGAAATCTACCTTCACGATTTTTTAAGTATCGTCTTTTCCGTCGTAGTCCTCGGAGAGATCTTTCCAACGGGCTATCATGCGCGTCAAACGGAGATAATACGACCAATTTGCGACCCCGGGAAGTTGGCTGTCCAACTCACCCCAAAACGGGGCCCACAATTTGGTGTTTCATCTTCTAGGGTTAGGTTTTGGGATGTGAAGGGTTTTCCATTGTTTCTCAATAATAAATAGGCCTTTGAGCCTCATTGTAAGACAGTTCGGAATAGTTCAGAGGCATGTAGCCAACACATCTCTTCTCAGAGATAAGCTACCATCGCCCTAGCTGGTTATTTCTATTTGTAAGCATATTTCAGTATTCTCCATTAATGAAATGAAGTATTATTTCCGCTACATCTCTGTTTTTATGGTTATCGCATCTCTGTATTTATGGTTATCTCTGTAATCTATTGCGTTCCTGTTTAAATCCAGATCAAAGTTTGAGTATGTTTAAAAAGTGGTCATTGATTAAATCTTGATTAACGATATCTAAGTTTTTCATGTTCATTAAATCAAAATCTATAGCTAGACACTATAGATGCAGACGAAGGGGACAAAACAAGATGGTTGATGTATGACCTCAGGCTTTGTAGCAGTGATGCCAACGACGACCATATGTCAGCGAAAAAAATTGGTATGGAGGCCTTTAACCCTAATGTGAACTTTGTAAAAGCTTAAAAAATCTCCAAAAAAAATTGTATGGTAAGCCTAATGTTGCAGTGGGATCACTATATGTCACTGCGTGAATGCAGTGACCTAAAAATGTGGGAAGACTTTCCAGGATAGACAACCTTTTTTCAAATGATATACATATATATGTTAAGGAATTTTTTGTTTGTTTGTTTGTTTGTTTGAAATCATCGATGTTTAGTGGGAAGTTGAACTTCTTCGTAAGTAGTTATGCTTAATTGGTAACTCAAGTAAGGCTTTTAAATTTTGGAAAAAAGTATGGCTTTTAAATAAACATTTGGTTTTAAAAATTATTTTAAAAGCAATTATAATTTTCAATTAAGAATGATATGAATTATTTTTTAAATTAAGGAAAATTTTTAAACAAAAATTTGGTATAAATTTTGCTAAAAATATATAATTTTTAAGAGATGGTAGGTGTGGTACTTTATGGTCTCGAGGAGGACAAAGTGTTCAATTACTCATGGAGTCTTGATCATATGACAAATAATCAAGCAGATGTTGAAAAATGCAACAACAAAAAACCTAATTTAATTTTGTCCTTGAATTGAATTAGGAATTAAATTCTAATTCTAATTCTCATAGTTCTAATAGTTAACTAAGTTAATTTGACTTAGTTGGCTCAGTTAATTCGAGTTGGGAGTCTATCTAGAGTCATGTAGAGTGGTTCCTAAATTTTAGGGGCCCAGGTTGAGTTCTTTTGAGTTGTAATTATTTAATTCAGTTTAACTGAGTTAAATTCAGTTAAACTAGTTCCAACTGATGGAGGAATTAGTGGGAGATCCAGTAGTGAGGTGTAACCAACATTGATCAACCAATAAACTGAAGATTCACTAATAATTAACTCATGCATGTCAGATCAGAGAAAGACTAAGTTGAAATTGGAATTCAAGACAATGTACTATCAGTTGTATAATCATTTGAATTGTACAGGTGGCACTTGCATGTTAGGTCCGTATAATACTAGTGATTCCCCCATTACTATAGTCATTGTAGCCCTTATTGTTATTGTTGTGCCCTTATATTATTATTGTTATGTCGGCTTTGATTATATTGTGACCCCTTAGACTCCTGTATATAGAAAGGACGTTTTGTCATTTGTAGCATCCAAGAATTGTTCATTTGTGTAATGCAAAGGAGGTTGCCCCCTCGAAGAGGCTAATTCTAAAGTCGTTGATCTATCTTTTCTATCTTTTTGTGAGTTGGTTTCTTAACATTTGGTATCAGAGGTTTGGATTCTAGGGTTCGTTGCTCCAAACAGGTCATCGTGGAATTTTGGCTATAACTTTTTGTCTACAAAGTTTTAGAAGCTAAAAAAGACCCATTTGAGCTAAAATCATTCTGAACCTAGGTTCCGAATTTCAGAGCTTGTCTTGCTATATTTTCGGAGATATGATTTAAGGAAATTAGGGTTTTTGCAGACTCCCGAATTACATTCCAAACAGGCGACCTTGGGAAAATCGTCATAACTTTCTCTCTGAGCATCAAATTGAAATTTTGTAAGAAGTTACAAAAATAGTATGGACTGTAGTTTTTTGTATATCTTTTTCAGATCCGAAGGTCAAAACAGTGACACTTGGCACATCGTACAAGTTCGCTCCACTGAAAAATTATATAATCAGGTCATTTTGGGAGATTGGGCATAATTCTTTCTTGGAGAATCCAATTTTGATCAGACTGGTGGCATTGGAAAGAGGAATCAGAGGGCTACAACAAGAAGCAATTTCAGACCTTGAAGATCCGTAATTACAGAGATACAACAGATTCAATTTCGAGTTTCTACAAAGCGAAAAAAGGTGTGTAGTCTTTTTAAAATTTTGCATAAGTTTGGGTTGAAAAAATAGTTTGAAGTTCAAAGGGCATAGTGAAACATAATTATCATTAATTAATGCCCCGAAGAAAGAAAATGGAAACACCTAGTAAGCAACCTGAAAGCTCTAGCATGACTCGTGAAGAAGAGGAAGAAATGCAACATGATATATCAAAATTACGAGACCAATTGCAACAAATTTCACTCTCACAAAAGGTAACAAAAGCTAAGATTGATGGTTTAAAGAAAGGCGTGGAAGCTAAGATGGATGGCATGGAAGCTAAGATGAATGGCATGGACGCTAAGATGGATGGTATAGAAGAAAAAATGAAAGGTGACATGAAAAATTTGAAGATATATTTGACTAAGTTGCTACAAGAAATGCTTACTAATGGTGAAAGGGTAGTAAATGAAACTCATGATGAGAACAAAAGAAATGTTAATCATGATTTCATAGACTCTAACATTGGATTGAAGACCCACCATGTTCCAAAGATCGATATGAGGAAGTCTGATGGCAAGGATCCCGTAGCATGGATACTACAGATGGAACAATATTTCGATCTCCATAATGTGAAAAACACACAAAAGGTACGCATTGCATCTTTATATTTGGACCTAAATCAGTTTGTATGGTATAGATGGATTGTCACTTGGGAAATTTTTATGGAAGAAATGATAGCACATTATGGGGATACAAAAAGCAACACTTTTTTTTGGCCAATTGATAAGCCTCAAACAAAAGGGTTTAATGATGGAGCACATTGAGGACTTCCAAAAATTGAATATAAGGCTAAAAGATATTACAGAGGAGCATAGGATTGATGTGTTCATAGTGAATTTAAAGGATAACATCCAACATGAGGTTCGCCTTTGGGAACTTGAATCAATGGAGAAGGCATTCAGGTTGGCAAGAAAAATGGAAAGAAAAATTATGGCAACAAGGAAGCCTACCACTCACAACTATAAGGATGGAAGTATTGTTTTCCCTAGCCTTCCAGAACCTACAAGGTTGACACCCCAACAATTGGAAGAAAAAAGAGCAAAAGGGCTTTGTTACAGTTGTGATAGCAAATACACTAAACGTCATAAGTGTGCCGAGAAGAAATTATTTTACATAGATTGTGAAAAGGAGGCAGAAAAGGAAGAAGAAACATCAAAAGAAGAAGATATACACCAGGAACAAAACCTAGAGAAAGAAGAAATGAATATGACCATATCTTGTAATGCATTGGTTGAATTACCACTCAAACTATCAAGATAGAAGGACATATCAAGAAGAAAAAGGTAATAGTGTTGATTGATTCGGGCAATACCCATAATTTTATTCATTGTAAGATAACCAAGGAATTGAATTGCTTCCTATATCCAACACCAGAGTGTCAAGTGATGGTTTCAAGTGGAGGAACCATAAATTGCTCTGGAAAGTGCCATAATATCAAGCTATCCATGGGAGAATATGTATTGAATAGCCCAATGCTTTCCATTCCAATGGGTGGTGCTGATGTTGTACAATAACTTTTGGTTTTCAAGAATTTTTCATGAAATTTTCTTTAGAAGGAAAGGAAGTTGAATGAAGAGGTACCGTAGGGAAACCAGGAAAGATAATAAACTCTAATGGAATGACAAAGATTCTAAAGAAAGAACAATGAGGCGTAATTGCACAATTATGTTCGCTAGCGGTTCCCACATCGAAATCATCTATTTCTCCATATCTCTAAAAAGTCTTAGACAACCATTCCAAGGTATTTGAGACTCCCAAAGGTCTCCCACCTATTCGTGATCATGATCATGCTATTCATTTGATTCCAGTAACTGTTCCTCCAAACATCAGGCCTTACAGATATCCCTATGCCCAAAAGAGTGAAATTGAACGCATGGTTACAGAAATGCTAGAGGCTGGTATAATTCAACCTAGTCAAAGTTCTCTATCTGCTCTAATAGTATTGGTGCACAAGAAGGATGGATCATGGCGCATGTTTCCGGATTATAGGGAGCTTAACAAACTCACTATTAAAGATAAATTTCCCAATCCTGTCATTGATGAACTATTGGATGAATTGCATGGATCAATTTACTTCACCAACTTGGATATTTGTTCAGGATATCATCAAATCAGAATGAAGACTGAAGACATTCCGAAAATAACATTTAGAACTCATGAGGGTCATTATGAATTTTTGGTCATGCCTTTTGGCCTTACCAATGCACCTTATACATTTCAAGGTTTGATGAATTCCATTTTCAAACTCTTAGAAATTTTGTGTTAGTATTTTTTGATAATATACTAATTTATAGCAAGTCTTGGAAGGATCATGTTCAACATGTTGACATGGTGCTCAAACTATTGGAGGAGAAACAATTATATGCAAAAAGCTCCAAATGTTTCTTTGGAGTATAAGAGGTGGAATATCTGGGTCATATTGTATCTCATGAAGGTGTTAAGATAGACCCTAGCAAAATTAAAGCCATTAAGGAATGGAAAATCCCCACATCCATAAAGCATCTGCGAGGATTTATCAGGTTGACAAGGTATTATTGCAAGTTTGATAAGAATTATGGGAGAATAATAGCACCTCTAACAACATTATTGAATAAAGATGCATTTTTATGGACTCCAGAAGCAACGAAGGCCTTTGAACATCTTAAAGAGGTAATGTGCCAAGCACCGGTCTTAGCTACGCCGGACTTTACAAAAACCTTTATTATGGAATGTTGTTTTAATGCAAGAAGAAAGACCCATTGCTTTTGAAAGTCATCCAATTAAAGGAAAGTATTTACACAAAGTTATTTATGAGAAGGAAATGTTGGCAATACTACATGCACTTAAGAAATGGCGACCCTACCTAATGGGAAGACACTTCAAGGTAAAAACGGATCATGATAGTCTTAAATACTTTTTAGAACAAAGATTATCTTCAGAAGAGCAACAAAAATGGGTCACAAAGATGTTGGGTTATGACTTTGAAATCATCTACAAAAAAGGGAAGCAAAATGTTGTGGCAAATGCACTCTCAAGAAAGGATGAGGATGTGGAAGCATTGCTTTGTGCCATTTCTATTATCCAACAAGGGATGAATGAAATAATGACGAAGAAGTGTGGGCACTCATTCAAAAGTTACAACAAGATCTCAGTACATCTGATACATTTAGCTGGAAAAATGATTCGTTATGGTACAAAGATCGCTTATACCTATGTCAAAATTCCCAACTCAAACAAAAGATTCTTATGGAATTTCACGCCTCTCCCTTAGGAGGGCACTTGGGATTTTTAAAAACTTACCACAGGGTTAAGAAGGAATTTTTTTGGGATGGCTTTAAATATGATATTCAAAAGTTTGTGGCAGAATGTTTGGTTTGCCAACAAAATAAAGTTGAAACAATTAAGACCCCAGGTCTATTAAAACCTTTATCCATTCCAAGTCAACGTTGGGAGGAGGTTTCAATGGATTTTATCACAGGTTTACCCAAGTCTGAAGGAAAGAGTGTCATCATGGTGGTAGTTGACAGACTTACCAAGTATGCACACTTTTGTGCATTATCTCATCCATTTAAAGCCAATACAGTTTCTACTGCATTTATGGAAACAATTCAAAAGCTACATGGAAACCCAAAGATTATTGTAAGCGACAGAGATCCCATTTTCACTAGAAATTTTTGGACAAAATTATTTTCTTGTCTTGGTACTCAGTTAGCTCATAGCTCATCTTATCATCCTTAATATGTTGGGCAAACTGAGATAGTAAACAAATGTTTGGAAGGATATATTCGTTGCTTTGTATATGATAAACAAACACAATGGGTCAAATGGTTGCCTCTGGCTGAATGGTGGTATAACACTTCCTTCCATACTGCAGCAAAAATGACCCCATTTATGGCACTTTATGGATATCACCCACCGTCCATCACATCATATTTAAGAGAAAATTCTAAGGTTCAAGCAGTGGAAGATCACATCGAGCATCAACAACAAGTTCTCCAACTCTTAAAGGATAACCTAACTTTGGCACAAAATAGAATGAAACAATATGCATATCAACATCGTAGTGAAAGAAGTTTTGATGTAGGTGACTGGGTATTTCTACGGTTACAACCATATAAACAAATGTACCTCAAGCAAGATAAGAAGGATAATAAATTATTCAAATGGGGTTGGGAAGGGGCACCAATAACTATGCCGAGCTCATTACTCTCAGACATCTCCTTCATTTTTCCTTAGAAAAACAATGCAGGACTATACAAATTTTTGGGGACTCAAAGATTGTTATCAACTGGATAAACAATACATCTACTTGTCATGCTTATACTCTGAGACCCATTCTGGAAGAGGCACACAGATTCATAGCACTTTTTGATCACTTTGTTTGTCGCCATATATATAGGGAACGCAACCAGATTTCTGATCAGCTTTCCAAGGAAGCTGTGAACCGGCCTCGAGGTACATGGATGATACAAGAGCAGAGGGATGATGATCACTATCAATACTACCACTGCCCATACATGGACTTCAGAGCATAATTTGGGCCCAGAGGGGCCTGTCTTTACATGGTTTTTATTTTTCAACCTAATTTATCAATACATATGTATATCTCGTTTATATTAGTTGTATATAAAGGCAGATTAAAAAACTATACTCCCTGCGTGGAGCATTTTTGAACTTTGAAGAATTTTTGAAAAATTGTACTCCCTGCATGGAGCCACATAGACCTATGATATATTTTTTGATGGGCGAATCACCTCACTATATAGCATATGCGACACAGCATCTACAATATGTAATTTTCTTACTATCAATGAAAATTATGATTTTTCCTTAGGGGAAAAAAGAAGGATAATATATTATCACCAAAGTATTATGGTTCATACAAGGTGTTGCAAAAGATTGGTACTATGGCATACAAATTGGAGCTTCCTGTAGCTTCCGAGTGAACCCAGTTTTCCATGTTTCATGCTTAAAGAAGGTTATTGGTGACAAGCTCCCAGTTCAAACAATATTGCCAGAACTTGGCGAGGAAGGAAAAATCATATTGGAACCTGAAGCAGTCACAAAAACAAGAACTCGACAGCTATGAAATCGATCAATTTCGGAGTATCTTGTCAAGTGGAAGAACTTACCCGTTGAAGATTCCACATGGGAGGATGATAATTTTATACAGAAGCATCCAAAACTACCCAAGCGTTGAGGAAAACACTTCTTTGAAGGAGAGGAGCATGTTAGTTCCCTATAATACTAGTGATTCCCCCATTACTATTGTCATTGCAGCCCTTATTGTTATTGTTGTGCCCCTATTGTCCCCATATTGTTATTATTGTGCCCCATAGAAGCCCAATATTGTTATTGTTGTGCCCTTATATTATTATTGTTATGTCGGCTTTGATTGTATTGTGACCCATTAGACTCCCATATATAGAAAGGAGGTTTTGTCATTTGTATCGTCCAAGAATTATTCATTTGTGTAATGTAAAGGAGGTTTCCCCCTTGAAGAGGCTAATTTTGACGTCGTTGATGTATCTTTTCTATCTTTTTGTGAGCTGGTTTCTTAACAATGCAATCAAAGGAAGGCCTATGATGGATTACGTAGTTATGGATGAGGAATTTCCTAATTAAATATGGATTAATTCCCTAGGAAATTGCACAAGGAAATAGGAGCTTGGCAGGAAGCAGAATTGGCTAAGTATTGGCAGGAGTTGGTTTGTGAAATAGTGAGAGATTGAGATAGTGCAGAGGTTGCTTGAGCTTGAGCAAAGCATTGTAATCTTCTCATATTTTCTGATTAATGCAATATACAGATAGCAGGGGTTTTTAGTTGTGGTTTTCCCCAAAAAATTATTGTGTTATATGTTATCACATTAACTATGTTTCTAAAAAATTTCAGAAAATGCTGACAATTTAAGTGTCAGCATTTTAGTTGTAATAAACAGGGAAATTATCGATAGCAGGGCTAGCAGTGTTCTAAGTGTTCTAATAATGTTTTTTGAATAAATTCGTTGGCAATGGGCTTATCAGTGTTTCGGAAAAATTGACAGGAAGATTGTCAGTGCCAAACACAAATTAAAAATTAAAAATTTGGAATTACGTTGACCACGTCAGCGTCAATGATGAGGTCTGCAAGTGTGCCATGGGTAAGTGTGATGTTAAATCATAGATTTGTCTGTCGCCATCAGTGTATGGTTTGTTGATTAATCATGGTTTAAAACGCGATTTCCCAAAATCATAATGATTCTCCCAAATCGTAATGATTCCCCTAAATTATAATGATTTCCATTTCATTTTGTAAATTCATGTTTTTATTTGTAAGTTTGGTTACACCCTTGTTAATTTGGTAATGACTCGCAAGATATCATTTGGTTTCTCCCGCAAATATCTAGGATCAAATCCTCGGGTTTTCAGTTTTCCAGCTAAATATTGTGATGGGGAAAGGTGGAAAAGCTAACCAGGCTGAGCCCAAAGCACCGGATTTGTTGGACTTTATCTCGATATCCAACAGTAGTTTCAACAGGCTGGTTGGAGTGAGTTCTTCCACCGTTGCACCGACTACCACGATGTCGTGGCTCGTTCATTCACTCAAAATTTCGATGGGAACCAGGTGGAAGTCAGTGGGCTCTCTTTCCTTATTATAGAGCAACTAATATTAGAGGCTACAACCTTGCCAACAGATGGGGAATGAGTTTTTAGAAGCCATGTGTTGGCAGGGGTTGATGTGCCCTTCTTTCTGAAGGAAGAATTCAAGAATCACAATTGGAGAACCAGGGTTCAGAGGGACTGGCTACAAGACAAATGACACGACCTTCTTCGCATTTCTCAACAGTATTTCACATGCAAAGGAAGATTCAACTGGGTAAACCTCTATCATTTCCATTTTCTTGCACATTTAGCTGGCTAGGTTAGGATGAACGCCTACTTCTATTTATTGGAGAGTCCCAGACATATGGCAGCTCGTTTTAGGGCCAGAATCGACCCTTGTCGCCATTTTGTATACCATAAAGCCCTCATTAAGCTGTTGATTGAAAACCAGTTGGCCAAGGCAGGAAGAACCTGGAGCCACTTCCTATTTTGGGGAGGTTTTCAACCTCAACCCCCTAAAAATCGAAGAGGAAGGCCAAAGACTGTTAAAAAGGGGAAAAAGACTCAAGAAACAACCCCTATTGAGCCAACTCCTAGCCAAAAAGACACATAGGTCCCTTCTACACCCTCTTTCCCTAAAATCACCAAAGTCTACCAAAGTGTAGAAATTTTGAATAATTAAGTACTTATTCACAGAGATTATCCCGATTATGCACTATTGCGGAATACATGCACAATACATAACCTCCTCTACGTTGATCATCAATTTAGCAGCATCAAAAACAATAAAACATCAATCGCATGCACACATTAACACAGTATGTAACTCGGGGAAAGCATACAGCTGAAAACCCCACACTATCTGTATATTATAATGATAGAGAACATGTAACAATACATAGTACAATACTCCTCACAAGTATTCAGTACTATCTCCACCTGTTACACACAAAACTAGCTCAGATCCAAACAAGTCACAGGTTCAAACCTCCACCACTGCTTTGCCTGCCTCCACTGCACAATCCCAAGTGAAAATCACGTGAGCACAGGCTACAATTGCCTTGGTATTGGCCCACACTGCGCAGTCCTCATTGGCATAAATCAATCCCATTGATTGTGCAAGATCTCATGCACAACTATAGTCACAACTGATAGCAATCTCAACCTCTAACACCTGTCTCCACTGAACTGTCCATGCACTGAATTAACTGATGTATTCTTTAGTTGCTTTATGAGTTAATAATTAGTGAATTAATAAATATTTAATTCACACAAATCATCACTAGAGTATTCTTTAGTTAGACTAAAATACAACTAGTTCAACCAAGTCAAACTGAACACAACTCCATCAACTCCACAATCAACTCCACCAAACTCAACCACATGAGTTCTAATTGAAGTCCTGCATGCAATAGCTCAACTGACCCACAAAGAAAGTGTATTTCCTTCTGATAGCTACATGTGCCACATCTGTAGCTCAAACTGAAGTGCTCCAAGGGGATAAGATAATGTTTATAGTCCAAATATTATTATGAGACAATAATATTCGACTGTTCTATTTTTAGCCTGGCAATCTAAAAATAGAAACCTGCCCATATGTCTAAAAATAGAAATCCATCTATTTTTACCGACATGACCAATCATCCAAAAATAACATACTGCAACTCATAGACCATGATCCATATGTCTAAAAATAGACATAGTCTAAAAATAGACTTTGCGCCAAAAATAGCCTGCGGGCCCACTTAGTGAAGGTGACTCCTTTCCACTAAGCTCCATCATCTTGTTGCATTTTCAACACTCCCTCTCAACAAGATATGGATTATCTGCAACCCCTATCCTGCAACTCTGGAATGTTCTGCATGCAACACATTTGCCCGGTCCACTTTGCTCCAACAACACTTGGAACAAAAACACTCCCAACTGACCACTCTGTTGGGCTAGGAACATACTTTGATGCTGAAGCTCTACCTACTGTTGACAAGTGCTCCCTCTCTGACATCTGCCTACTGTTGACAAGTGCTCCCTCTCTGACATCTGCACTACTGCAACATCTCCATGCATCTCGCACCATTGCACACTTCTCTGTGCCACCTAGCACTGTGCAAAACACTTGTGCCTCTCGCATTGCTGCAGCTTGCTAGCTATGCGCTGTCTTGGGATTCCCTACACTGTCGCTCTCTCTGTTGCTCCATCCGCATCTGTCTCTACCCATTTAGTCAGTTCCTGCTACTCCACATTGGGGCTCCCGTAGCAAGGTCTCATCCAAGGGGTTGGGTACCTCAAGGATCCTGCCCCTCCTCCTTGGGACGATCAATCCACATCACCCCACCTCCTACCTGGAGGTATGACTGCATGTGATCCCTCAACCCACCTGGCTTGAAGTTTCCCCCTACTGGAGGTCTCTGCATGAGTATATGTCTCTACTCGATCTCCTCTCAGCTTCCCTTGTTGTGGCTACTCCACAACCTCCTGAAGCTGCTACACCAATCGTGGCTCCTCCACAATCGTCTGAGACTTCTTCTGGCTCTGCATGTTGAGCGGTAATATATGCTCCCTCTCAACCACCAAGTCTCCATCAGTTGCCTCGTTGCTCAAGGCTTTGCATGCATCTTGAACCTCAAGAGCATACAGGTTCTTGACCCATGAACCAATCTGCTTCACCTGTCTAGTGATGATGTGTCTAAGGAAAACCTTTCCCTTACTGAAGACTACATCATAGCCTACGTCTTCCAGCATCGCAATCGACACCAAGTTTCTCTTCAGTCCTAGTACATACTTGACATCGGTCAAGGTAAGGCGAGCTCCATGCTCCCTTTGAAAAAAAACCGTGCCTCCACCTGAGATACTATACTTCTCATCATTACCCATCGCTATGAGTATTTGGAGATCTTTCTCCTCCAAAGTACTGAACAGACTCTTGTCACTGGTCATGTGGAAAGAAGCTCCACTGTCAAGAAACCAACCACTTCCCACCATGGATGAAACCATGCATGCGAAGAGTGTGAAATCCAACTCAAACTGTGAAGCAAGTGCCTCACCTTCAGATCCTTCCCCGGATCCCTTCTTGGATTTCCTCTTTGGGAAATTAGTAGCATAATGGCCCAACTCATGACAATGAAAGCATCGCACTTTCGATTTGTCAACCTTCTTCCCATCATTGGAAGAACTGGATTCGGAAAGAGAACCCTTCTCCTTCCCCTTCTTCACCTTACTCGCTAAGGCATAGTTCTCCTCATCATGCATGCATGAAGAACTGTCTCTGGTGCTCCGCCTGATCTCCTCTTGCACAAGATCCGACCAAAGTCTCTCCCATCCTGGCAATTTATCTCGACCATTGACAGAGTCCTGATAGGAATGCCAACTCTTCGGAAGACCAAGGAGAGCCAAGCTCACCAAGTCCTCATCATCGACAGTCACCCCCACACTTCCCAGCTCATCCCGGCATTGGGTGAACTTCGTGAGATACTTGGGCATACTGTCTCCATTCTCACACTTAATGTTTCTGAGTTTATCCTTGAGCACCAGCTTCCTCTGATTGCTCTTGCTTTGGAATAGATCTGTCAACGCTTTCCACATCAAGTATGGAGAAGCCTTTCCATGCAGGCTGGACACAATGTGATCCTTCACGCCCTCCAACAGAATCCTTAGACACTTTGCTGTCTTCTTTTGCCAAGCATCAACTTGCAGAATATCAGTAGGCTTTGGGACCTCAACCTCTATGAAATCCTTCAGCCCATTATCATCTAACACCGCCTCCATCCTGTCCTTCCATGCAATATAGTTCGAGCTGCCCTCAAGAGCATACTCAGATCACAATCTGTTGAAAGACATTGCAATGTTGATACCAAGAAAACACTGCTGCAAATTCGAATTCCACCAGCTCAAAACTCAACCGCCTCTGATCTAAAATTTGTGAGAACAAAGTATTTCTCGTACAGAGATTGACTGTATGGGCTTTTATTGGATATCTCACCTTCCAAAGGAAGGATGAATCCAAAGGCTACCTAGCCCGATTACAGACTCTGCCTGAAGAAATAAAATGTAAACACTTTCTGAATAATAGATCTGATGATCAACTGCTCTGATACCATGTAGAAATTTTGAATAATTAAGTACTTATTCACAGAGATTATCCCGATTATGCACTATTGCGAAATACATGCACAATACATAACCTCCTCTACGTTGATCATCAATTTAGCAGCATCAAAAACAATGAAACATCAATCGCATGCACACATTAACACAGTATGTAACCCGGGGAAAGCATACAGCTGAAAACCCCACACTATTTGTATATTATAATGATAGAGAACATGTAACAATACATAGTACAATACTCCTCACAAGTACTCAGTACTATCTCCACCTGTTACACACAAAACTAGCTCAGATCCGAACAAGTCACAGGTTCAAATCTCCACCGCTGCTTTGCCTGCCTCCACTGCACAATCCCAAGTGAAAATCAGGTGAGCACAGGCTACAATTGCCTTGGTATTGGCCCACACTGCACAATCCTCATTGGCATAACTCAATCCCATTGATTGTGCAAGATCTCATGCACAACTATAGTCACAACTGATAGCAATCTCAACCTCTAACACCTGTCTCCACTGAACTGTCCATGCACTGAGTTAACTGATGTATTCTTTAGTTGTTTCATGAGTTAATAATTAGTGAATTAATTAATATTTAATTCACACAACTCATCACTAGAGTATTCTTTAGTTAGACTAAAATACAACTAGTTCAACCAAGTCAAACTGAACACAACTCCATCAACTCCACAATCAACTCCACCAAACTCAACCACATGAGTTCTAACTGAAGTCCTGCATGCAATAGCTCAACTGACCCACAAAGAAAGCGTATTTCCTTCTGACAGCTACATGTGCCACATCTGTAGCTCAAACTGAAGTGCTCCAAGAGGATAAGATAATGTTTATAGTCCAAATATTATTATGAGACAATAATATTTGACTGTTCTATTTTTAGCCTGGCAGTCTAAAAATAGAAACCTGCCCATATGTCTAAAAATAGAAGTCCATCTATTTTTACCGACATGACCAATCATCCACAAATAACATACTGCAACTCATAGACCATGATCCATATGTCTAAAAATAGACTTTGTGCCAAAAATAGCCTGCGGGCCCACTTAGTGAAGGCGACTCCTTTCCACTAAGCTCCATCATCTTGTTGCATTTTCAACACAAAGAAAGAATGGCAGATTTAGTAAACTAGACCCTGCATCTCTTGTAAACTTACCTTATGTTATCAGTTCTCCCCAGGTTATGAGTTCACTTGTTGAAGCCTCCCCTACAGACACAACTACACCAGAAATTATTAAAGGCAAAGAGGTCGAAGTTGAGACCCAAGATGAGGAAACATTGTTTGAAACTTTTAAAGGAGGCAAAAGACCCCATACAAGGCCAACAAACAAATTAAGGTTTAAAATTAAACTAAGAAACAACCCAGATTTGGCCAAGGAGGTAATTGATGTGGATAATCTGTCATTGAAGGACCTTATCATCAACAGAAAGAAGACTGTAAGCTCTAAGAAGAGAAAAGACAAAGAAGCTAAAAGAAAAGGTCATATGGAGACAAGACAAAGCAAGAAATAGAGGTTGGAGAGGTGGTTGTACTTCTAAAAGAAGCCAACACCCATGGCTAGGAGGCTTGGGGTCATTTTGAAAATTTGGTTATGAACTTAAGAAACAATATTTTTTCCTTTATCGTTGACAATATGCTTAACAACATTTTTATATACAACAGAGCAAGAAGGAGCTGACATTCCCACTGTTAGCAATTTTGAAAGAAGCAGGGAGCGCTGACATCTCCGTTGTCAGTGAAATTTTGACAAGTGAAAATGCTGACATTCCCACTGTTAGCGAATTCTAAAAACAGGTAGAAATAAAATGCTAACAATCAGTCTGTCAGTGAAATCTTCAATTCAGAAAAACAAAGAAGTTGACAGCGACAGTATCAACAAATTTCACGAGGAAGCCCAAGGGAAAAGAATGATAATAGAAAAGCAGTTTTGGTGAAAGATTGAACATGTTTATAGAGGGACCTGTTTTCTAGCAAGGATTCGGTTCTATCAGTTAGGGACCTATTTCTATTTTCGAGGAAGATATTCTAAAGATATTTTTCTTTGCCTATATGTTAGCATATATTCCAACAGATATTTTATTTTAGAAAAACTTTATGTAATTAAAGATATTTTCCATATGCATGAACTTAGAATATTTTGATATTTTTGGATTATTGTAATTAAGATTGAAACTATAATCCTGTGATTAGTTGATGTAATGTCTATAAAGACAATTTCTGAAGAAGGGAAAAAGGTTGGTTTTTATTGTAAAAACATTAGCATTCTGGTGTATTTGAGAAGATCTTAAATATATTACAGTTTGATGAGCATTTGTAGAAAATTCATGTGTTGTAGTTCCCTATCCGTTATTTCTCTGTTTATGAAACATCTTCTTCATGTTTGGAAAATTTTAGTATCTGAGATTGGGATTCATTCATGCTCCTTTCTCGTATTTCTCAGTCATTAGTACTTGTTTCTTCTGTTAGCTATAATTTTTTTTTATTTTCAGTCTTCTTCTTCTAAATTTCTCAAATTGTCAAAGGAGTTATTACTACCCTACTTTTTGTTTCCTGCTCATTAGATCTATAGCATCATTTGATAAAATTGGACTCCATGCCTAATGGTGTGTTTTATATACAACCCAACCAAATTTCATCCTACAAACTAAATATAGCCATAGAGCTTAAAGTGTAAAGCCTACTACTACAGTGACCTAGAGTAGTTGTGTTTTAGGGAGAGATCCCTCTTTAGGTTGAAAGGCCAACTTTCAACCTCAAAGAGGTTTAAGGTTACCTTAGAGGTTTTCCCACAACTGGGTTTCCTCTAAGTGATAACATTTTGGTGTTGTTTCCAGGGAATGAAAGGCATATTTTTTCCCCAAACGATTTTATTGTTGAAGATCAAATCTCTGAGGGAAAACAAAGATTTGTATATCAGTTTGGCTGCAAGATGTTTGCTCTAGCGACTCCACATTACAATCTGAAGTGTTCTTATTGACGTAGTTCTAGCTCATACATGCATTTATACTTGGAGGAACCCTGATCCAAATCCACCCCAGATTTTGTCAAGCCCAGAAAAGTTATTCAGGAAAAAAGCTCCTAAGGAAACAGGTATAGTCAATTTAGAAAGGTCTTTTTCTCTACCTACAAAGATTGAAGCTTTTGAAGACTTGGTGTTAGATATTAAATTTGAAAGTAATTTACTCAGATCTAAGTTCAAAAGTAGTCTATCAGATACTGTTCTTGATCCAACAGATCTTAATACCTTTACCCCTAGGCCCTCTATCCCAGAAGTAGAGCTATTACCACAAGATTTTGAGATTTGGTCTCATTTTCAGAAATTAGAACATAGAGTCCAGGAACTTCAAGAAGTTGTTGCTAGATCTCCAAATTTTCCTTATTTCATCCCATCTTTATTTGCCTCAACTACTCATATGTCCTCTATGGGTGTCCAAAATCCTATTCCATCAACTGTTATCACAATAGTGTCAGTGCCTCTGACATCTGTTGTCCTAACTCTTGTTGTTAGTGTAGTTTCACATCCCAGCCCTATGGCTGCCTGATATGCACCTTTGGATCTTGGAGGTTAGATACATGAACTCCCTTTAAATTATAGACAACATCCGATTAAGTTTGATGGTATTAGGTATTATACATCTCAACAGGATGTAGACAAACTTAATGTTAGGTCCCTATAATACTAGTGATTCCCCCATTATTATTGTCATTGTAGCCCTTATTGTTATTATTGTGCCCCTATTGTCCCCATATTTTTATTAGTGTGCCCGATAAAAGACCATTATTTTTATTGTTTTGCCCTTATATTATTATTGTTAGGTCAGCTTTGATTATATTGTGACCCCTTAGACTCCCATATATAGAAAGTAGGTTTAGTCATTTGAATCATCCGATAATTGTTCATTTGTGTAATGTAAAGGAGGTTTCCCCTTTGAAGAGGCTGATTTTGAAGTCATTGATCTATCTTTTCTATCTTTTTATGAAGCTGGTTCATAACATTTGGTATCAGAGCTTTGGATTCTAGGGTTTCGCTACTCCAAACAGGTCATCGTATCATTTTCGCTATAAAAAATTATGTGATGTTTCAGATGCTAAAAAAAAACACATTTGAGCCTAAATTATGACGATCCTTAGGTCCGAATTTCAAATTTTGTCTCGCTATATTTTGGAGATATCATCTAAGGAAGTTAGGGTTTTTGCAGGCTCCCGAATTACATTAGGTGACCTTGGGAAAATCATCATAACTTTCTCTCTGAGTATCAGATTGAAATTTCGGAAGAAGTTATAGAAAGTAGACAGATTGTAGTTTTATGTGCATCGTTTTTAGGTCCAAAGGTTGAAATAGTGACACGTGGAACTTTGTACAAGTTTGCTCTACTGAAAAAGTGTATAATCAGGTCATCTTGGGAGATTGGGCATAACTCTTTCTTGGAGAATCCAATTTCGATCAGACTGGTGGAGTTCGAAAGAGGACTTAGAGGGCTATCACAGTTCGTAATTTCAGACCTTGGAGATCCGAAGTTTCAGAGATACATCAGATTCAATATTGAGCTCCTACAAAGCGAAAAAAAGTGTGTAGGTTTTTTTTTTTATTTTTTTTCATAAGTTTGGTTTGAAAAATTAGTTTGAAGGAATTCAAAGTGAATAGTGAAGCATACTTATCATTAATTGATTCCCCGAAGAAAGAAAATGAAAAAACCTAGTAAGAAACCTGAAATCTCTAGCATGACTCATGAAGAAGAGGAAGAAATGCAACATGATATATCAAAATTACGAGACCAAGTGCAACAAAATTCACTCTCACAAAAAGTAATAGAAGCTAAGATGGATGGTTTAAATAAAGGCGTGGAAGCTAAGATGGATGGTGTGGAAGATAAATGGATGGTTTAAAGAACATCATGGAAGCTAAGATGAATGACGTGGAAGATAAGATGGATGGTTTGAAAGCTAAGATGAATGACGTGGAAATAAGATGGAAGGCAAAATGGACGATTTGAAGACAGATTTGACAAAGTTGCTACAAGAAATGTTTACTAATGGTGAAAGGGTAGTAAAGGAAACTCATGATGAGAAACAATGTAAACTTTGAAACGAGAACTATAAACTCAAAACGGGAACTCTGGCCCAAAAACTCCAAAAAAACCACAAAAACAGTGCTCAAAACGAAAAGTGTGTATACTGGAACGATGTTTTTTTTTTTTAGGTGTCAATTTTGCGGCTGTTTTAAAAATGCCGGTGAAAACCAATTTTTTGCGCAAAAATTATCCAAAAAACACCCTCAAAATGAAAAGGGTTGATTCTGGAAGAAGACTTTTTTTTTCAAAAGCTAAATTTCAACATCTCGAAATAATGGCATGAATAAAAAAAAAAAAAAATTATCATGACCCCGAAAAAACATTAAATTTAAAAAAATAATGAAAACATAAAATAAAAAATAAAAATAAAAATTAAAACAATGAAAAAACAGAAAAAAATAAAAATAAAAAACCAAAAAAACAAAACATAGATTAAAATATCTATTAAAAGAAAAATATAAAACAAAAATAAAAAATGAAAAAAAAAAATCAATCATAAAATGTAAAAAGAACGAAATTAATGATAAGAACTAAAAATAAAAAAATAAAAAAATTATAAACAATTAAATAGTAAAAAAAATATTTTAAAAAAATGGGGGAAAAAATGAGTAATCTTGTAAACCAAAAAAAATTGGCAAAATAAAATATATATGGAAAAAAAAAAACATTTAAAAGAAACAAAAAATTTAGTGGGTGAAAATAGAAAATAAAAAAAAAATAAAAACAAAAAAAACAAAAAAATTAAAAATTAAAATTAAAAACAAACTAAATTTAAAAAAAAAAATAGAAAATTAAAAAAAAAAAATTATAAGCTACTAAAATTAAGATTAAAATGTTAATTACTTAAAAAACAAATATAAAAATATATATAAAAGACAAAAATAAAAAAACAAAAAATGTTAAAAAAATTATCTCACAAACCATAAAAGGATTTGGAAAACAAAAAAAACACAAAATTAATATATATATATATATTAAGTAAGTAAAAATAGAGAAATAAAAAAAAAAAACATTAGAAAAAACCCGGAAAAAATAAAAATAAAAAATTAAAAACAAACTAGTTAAAAAAAAAATAGAAATTAATGAAAAAAATTTAAAAACTAATAAAATTAATATTAAAAAAGAACAAAAAAAATTTCAAATTATCAAAAAAAAAAAAAACAAAAAAAGTGTATTTTTTATTTAAAAAAAAAAAAATGTAATTAATTTTTATTAAAAATAGATATTTTGTTTAAAAAAATATCAAAATCTAATTTAAAAAAAAAAAAAAAAAAAACCATTTTTTATTATTAAAAACAAATTTTAGTTTTATTTCTACTTTTTATTTAAAAATAAAACTATTCAACAGATATTTTATATTTAAAAAAAAAAATAAAGCTATATTTTATATTATAAAAAAAAAAATTAATTTAAAAAAATAAATATCGTATTTTTTTTTTATATTATAAATTTTTTTAATTTTTTTTTTTTTTAATTAATTAAAAAAAAAAAATTTTGGGTCCCCGCCACGGGCCGCGGGCCGCCGGGTGGCCGGTCGTCGATTCCGGGAATCGACGGCTGGCCGCCGGGCAGCCCGGGGCGGAAGGTCTGCGTGCAGGCCCTTCGCCCCGGGCTGGGCGGGGACCCATTTTTTTTTTTTTTTTTTTTTTAATTAAAAAAAAAAAAAAAAAAAAAAAAAAAAAAATGATATTTCTTTTTTTTTAATTTTAATTTTTTAAATTTTATTTAATTTTTAAAATTTTGAAATGTTTAATTAAAAAAAAAAAAAAAAAAAAAGATTTCATTTTTAAATTTGTAATTTTTTTTTAATACTTTTTAAAATTTAAAAAAAATAAAAAAAATAAAATGGTTTAAAAAAAAAACTATTCTTAATTATAACCAAAAAAAAAAATCCATTATCTATTTTTAATAAAAATTAATTACATTTTTTTTATTTTTATTTTTATTTTTTTAATTTGAATTTTTTTTTGTTCTTTTTTAATATTAATTTTATTAATTTTTAAATTTTTTTAATTAATTTCTATTTTTTTTTAAACTAGTTTGTTTTTAATTTTTTTTTCCCCGATTTTTTTATTTTTTATTTTTTTCCTCTATTTTTACTTACTTAATATATATATATATATTTTAATTTTGTATTTTTTTTTTTTGTTTTCCAAATCCTTTTATGGTTTGTGAGATAATTTTTTTAACATTTTTTTTTTAAATATTAATTTTACTATTTTTTAAATTTTTTTCATTAATATATATATATATATATATATATATATTTTTTTAGTTTGTTTTTTAATTTTTTTTCCCTAGTTTTTGTTCATGTTTCTTTTTCTCTGAATTTTTACTGACTTATATATATCTATATTAATTTTGTTTTTTATTTCCAAATTGTTTTATGGTTTATAAGATATATTCTTTTAACATTTTTTATTTTTTATTTTTGTCTTTTTTTATATATAATTTTTTATTTGTTTTTTAGAGAGAATTATTTCATTTGGATTGAAAATTTAATTAACGATGTATAAATATGTAAAATATCGAAAATGAAAAATATCGACCTTCTTCTTTAAATATGCAAATCAATAAAAACCTCACTACAAAAAAAAAAAAAAAAAAAAAACTATGAAGAGGAAGACCACTTCCAAAATTATTAAATTTACAAAATAATTGTTTACATTTCATACATTAGAAAAGTTAAAGTCAAGAAAACAGGCTTTTTAAAAAAAGGGTCTGATGCAGAATAACCACTTTTTTAAATCGGCATGAAAATCATTACCATTCTAAAACGCAATGTACATAACAAGAATTTAAAAAAATTAAAGTTCCAAAAACCATGTTCTAAAAAAAACATGTGTATTCTGCATCACCACTTTTGAAAATCGGGTCATTTTTTTGCCACCTCTACGAAACGGGTAACAGTATCAGTTCCCGTTTCAAAGTTTACATTGTTGAGAACAAAAGAAATGTTAATCATGATTTCATAGACTCTAATGTTGGATTGAAGACCCACCATGTTCCAAAGATCGATATGAGGAAGTTTGATGGCAAGGATCCCGTAACATGGATACTATAGATGGAGCAATATTTCGATCTCCATAATGTGAAAAACACACAAAAGGTACGCATTGCAACTTTATATTTGGAACCAAATCAGTTTGTATGGTATTGATGGCTTTGCTCTCGTAAACAAATTGTCACTTGGGAAATTTTTACGGAAGAAATGATAGCACATTATGAGGATACAAAAAGCAACACCTTTTTTAGCCAATTGATAAATCTCAAACAAAAGGGTTCAATGATGGAGCACATTGAGGACTTCCAAAAATTGAATATAAAGGTAAAAGATATTCCAAAGGAGCATAGGATTGATGTGTTCATAGGGACTTTAAAGGATAACATCCAACATGAGGTTCGCCTTTGAGAACATGATTCATTGGAGAAGGCATTTAGGTTGGCAAGAAAAATGGAAAGAAAAATTATGGCAACCAGGAAGCCTACCACTCACAACTATAAAGATGGAAGTGTTGTTTCCCCTAGCCTTCCACAACCTACAAGGTTGACACCACAACAATTAGAAGAAAAAAGAGCAAAAGGGCTTTGTTACAATTGTGATAGAAAATACACTGAAGGTCATAAGTGTGTTGAGAAGAAATTATTTTACATAGATTGTAAAGAGGACACTACAAGAAAAAAAGACATTGGCGAGGGGCGAAAAATGTCACCATAAGCTCATTGGTGACAGTAAAAAGAGCCTTCATAACCAAAAATTGAATGTCACCAAAGGTGGCATCACCAAAATTATAGGTGTTTTTGACATTCAAAATCCGTCACTAATAATGATCTATAATGACGGATAGCGACCGCCACCATTTCATATAAGAAATGGTGATGAACCATAGCCTCTGTCACCAAAAACTGAATGTCACCAAAGGTGGCGTCGCCAAAATTATAGGTGTTGTAGTGACATTCAAAGTCCGTCACTAATAATGGTTTATAATGACGGATAGCGACCATCACCATTTCATATAAGAAATGGTGACGGACCATAGCCTCTGTCTCCAAAAACTGAATGTCACCAAAGGTGGCGTCGCCAAAAGTATAGGTGTTGTAGTGACATTCAAAATCCGTCACTAATAATGATTTATAATGATGGATAGCGACCGTCACCATTTCATATGAGCAATGGTGAAGGACCATAGTCTTCGTCACCAAAAACTGAACGTCACCAAAGGTGGCGTTGCCAAAAGTATAGGTGTTATGGTGACATTTAAGGTTCGTCACGAATTTTGATTATAATGACGAATGGTGACCGTCACCATTTCATATGAACAACAACGATTTATTGTGATGGATCTTTCATGACCGTCATTATTGATGAATATATATGGTGACATTTGTTGACTGTCACCAAAAGCCACATTGCTAGAAGTACAGGTGTTGTGGTGACATTCAAGATCCGTCACGAATAATGACTATAATAACGGATAATGACCTTCACCATTTCGTATCAACAACAATGATTTATGGTTACAGACCTTTGAAGGTCGTCACTATTGATGCGTATATATGGTGGCGTTCGTTGACCGTCAGCATTTCATATTTTGGTGAGGCTCGAAAAATGTCACCAAAGCTTATTGTTGATGGTTAAAAGAGCCTCCGTCACCAAAAATTGATCGTTGCTTTTCCATATGGATGTCAGGGCACGATGGAATCCAACCACCAACCTCCTACTTGTAAAGCAGGTGCTCTTCCATTGAGCTATCACCCTTTAAAGAATTAGAATTTTAAAAATTAGACCGTGAAAATTCATAAATTGTAAATTCTACAACTTTCAATAAATTAAAGTCTCGGCAGCTGCAGGTCCCTACCTAATGGTTATGGAAGTTATGAAAAGTGGGTGGAGGGAAAAATAATTATGTATAAGAGAATCAATATGTTCAGTTGAATACTCAATTAGAAGTGAAACTCTAAAGACATTTATAATCTATAAATGACCTATAACTAGCAAATGCACCAAATATTGCAAAGGAAATGTCATAAGTGGATAGCATATGGAAGAAGAACATTGATGAAGACAGATGCAATATGTTATAGGTTGAGTGAAAGAAAAATCTCAATGTTGTTGTTGTTTGGTGTTTAGATATCTGAATGATATCTAAACTTCTGTGCAAATGTAACACGGATCTCCAGAAACCATGAACGACATATGATAATATATATATATATATATATACATTTCCCCTTTACATAAACCAACAAGCAATTTGGAATTTCACAAGTCCGCACTCAAAACATGAGAGCAACCAACAAATAAAAGAATTTGACTTGGACAAAAAGCAATAGCTTCACCGTCATTCTTGACTGCTTTTGTTTATTTGAATTTGACTTGTGACATTCTTTATCTGACACGGAATCAAATCCATCACTAGTATTAAATTCATCCTACACGGACTTTGGAGATCCCACTTACATCTGCGTTTTTGTTGCCATACCTGAAAACCATGGAGATCCGTGTCGATTGTAGAATAAAATGTGTGTCTGCTGCTCAAGAACACATTCCTTATTAACCATTTTTACCTGACAGAAACCAAAGAGACAACACAATATCAACGTACACAAAATCCCCTATCGAAATATAATCATAACTTAGCTAAGAAGTCTAAAAGATGTTCTTAATTAATAAACTTTGTATTTGGAAATTTTGTTTCTTTAGATTTAAAAAAGACTATGTTGTACAACACTTCTATCTATTTATCCAGGCAATTATATCATAGCATATGTCACACAGTAGCAATCTACAGTACCTAAAGTAAAAAGACAAATTTTCTCAAGAAAATAGATTTAGAAAAGAGCTTTGAAAACTATATGTTTGTCATCAAAGCTTTAATTAGTTTAACAACAAACTAGTTGGAGTTTGAAAATCAAAATCATTCATAGGAAACGAATAAGACAATGGCCAAAGTCGCTTTCATACAAATAAAGCTAGAGTCACTATTGTCATTGCAGATAACTGAAATTTGGGCAGTGGTCTAACAGTTAGAGCTTATTTGTAGGGAAGACTCGTCAATACCATCATTTTTTTTCCACGGTCTGTTGTGTCTCTAGATCTAGATCAGATAGCTTGTTATTCTCAAGTTCTACCTTTCAAGTGTTGATTTCTGGCTCACCCTTTAAAACACAATTCTACCACTCCATTTGATTTTGTTTTGTCAAGAGAATTGGTAGGACCTTCCCATCCTCTGTTTTACATCAATCAATAACCATCCATCAATGATATAAAGAATAACAGATACACAACAAAGGCCAAAGATGCACTTGTTGTATACCTATGTTCTAGGAATCATCTGACCTTACTGGTGCAAAGAGCTCACCTTGAAAAAATAGCATCCACGTGGAATTTACAAAACTTTTTTAAATCAAGCTCCAAGTAAACCAATCAAAATATGAACATCCTTTTAATCAATAAAATCTCTGACTTAAAATAAAAGTGGCCTAGAATTGAATGTTATATCAACCATGTCAAGTAACTAACATCGGGTGAGAAATACAGGCCATGAATATTGGATAAGCGAAATAGTTGATGTGATAAAGCTCAAAATCAAATAGTTGACTTACTGCTAAGAAACACAAATAAATGACTTACAACTAAGACATGAGGTTGCCCTTTCAACCCTATCGTTAAATAACTCTTCTTTATGTGACAAACCATTAAACTTTTTTTGATACGAGGTGGAAGTGGTATTGTAACATTAACCTCTAATAGAGTATGTGTTCGCGACTACTTCTCAAGATTCGCTCCATTACCAACATTTAGGGCTAGATAAGATACATGCAAAAACCATCAACTTAAAAATGAAATCTACATCCTTGTAAAAAAATGGGAGGAAAAAAAATCCACATATTGAAACAGACTGTAGGATAGCTCATTCCTACAACATGGTTATCTTGTCATGAATAATAAAAATAAAAAAAGAAATAAGGAGAAATGTAATTTTTGCCATATTTTGACAATCATTTCCTTTTGCATATTCTATGAGAAATTGATGAAAAAAGTCATCTAAAGCTTGTCAACATCAAGATTATAGTAAAACATAAAGGAATCGCTCCAACACATATAATTCTAAACATAAGTATCTATACATATAAGTATTTATTGAGGACATTGTATTTTGTGAAAATATGGAAGTCAAATATTTGAAATAACACAATTTATGGTACCACTTCCTTATGAAGTCCATTCATTCGAGTATTTATGAAGTCCATTCAGGAATTTCTTCAAAGTTCAAAGTTCAAACAATTAACATGTAGCCTAAAAAAACTCAGATTTGAAAAGGAGATAACCCAAAGATGTAGAGTATATATCTCACATTTATATATCCTAATTTCTAGACATTGAAATGACACTTTTTAGCATACTATTGTGAATTCAACCCAAAATGCTAGAAACAAATATTGATGGTTATTTTTGTTAAAAATGGAAACTAGGTCTAAATTCCACTTTGAACATATCCTTTAGGATATATAATTGTGGAATTGAATTCCTATTTTCGAGAGGACCAAAATCGATCTAAAGATCGTCAAATTTGGATAAGTAGAAGTGGAATTTTGAATTTATGTTTCTCTCATGTAAATTATTTAGGTTGGCCTCAACTATATGTCAGCTTAAGAAGATCAAAAGTCACGTCCCCTCAACTCCACTGAATTGTATATATAGAGGAGCATTCTCTCTCATTTGGGACACATCAATCAAAAGAAAAAGATATCTCTGTGGCAATGAAGATTAAGGAGGATAAATTCTGGTTATTGTTGGGATTGTTTTGGTTAGGGGTTTTTCATAACAGGTCCAAGTTTGGAAGCAGTGCTTTGCTATGGTTAAGGACAATCTTATATATGGGTTGTGAATTGTTTCGTATGGGACTTCTTCCTGGAGATATCTATCTAAGATATATCGAATACTTTAGATAACAAGTATAGGCTTGCATTCATTCTATCATTACTTTTGAAGCTGAGATTCTTTCCTAAGAAGTTACAGTCCTGGACATCGATCAAGAGTACCAAATCCTAGACCAAAACATATTTCAGAAGGGTCTCAGAATCTAAAATTCCTCCATCAAATTCAGAGCATGATCACCATGATCATTTATTAGTATCAATTGTTCAACACCTATTCTCTCTATCAGTGCCTTTGGTTTTGGAAGGATATTTCGCTTTGAAGATAGAAATTTTCTGTGATAGGGTCAAGCCACTATGATGCCTTACTTGAAGGATCAAATCATCTAACTTGCTATAGGAATAAGGCCGAGGGATTGTGTAAGAGAAAAGTTAAAGAAGGATCATATTGATCTCAAGAGACATATTAT
This sequence comes from Pinus tabuliformis, assembly GCA_031772625.1. Lineage (NCBI taxonomy): Eukaryota > Viridiplantae > Streptophyta > Pinopsida > Pinales > Pinaceae > Pinus > Pinus tabuliformis. The sequence continues at coordinate 66,078,256 of CM062818.1, forward strand.
GGTTATGTTGGAGGTATCCCTAAAACAAGGTTATCGATAATCTGAGCACAGGAAGGTTTGATTAGTCAACACTTGGAACTCAATGGTCATTTTACACAATCTCTCAGCCTCCTTGAAGGTCATTGTTGCAGTGAAATTATAATATATTCCTGTTGGTGAAATCTGCAGTAACTAGCAGACTTGGTTATTATTAGCATATTGAACTTGCTCGCTGACTGAAGCATGATAACCTTGTCATTAACATAACTCTGTGGCCTCCTTGAGAGAGAACTGATTCATTATACCATCCTACAACTCACAAGTTGATTGGCTATTAACTTTAGATATATGTGAGCATGAAAGTTTAAATAAGTCATCTTTGTCAAGATTTTGATAGAGGTAAACTGTAGCAGCAAGACCAAGATGACTCTATCTGATGGAAAACAATAACACAAATGAGACTAAATGAACACAGTCCACATAAAAATGGTTTTAAACTTTTATTGTTGAATATCTTACAATTGTGATAATTATCATCAACACATGTATCTATTGTCCTTTGATAACACTACAGTTTGATAACTTAAAAGCAATACAACTGAAACACAAACAAAAAATTTACTACATGTAGAATTGCTTGCCAAGGCTCTCATCAGATTTGTAGTCATGCGTTTGTGCTTTATTGTTGTGACACTCACTATTTCCAAACTAAGGAAAACATGGACAAAGATAAAAATAACTTGGCAAAGTTGAAGGCTCTATTTTCCTTATTAACATCTTCCTTTGACAAGGATATTGGTCATCTATAGGTCTTTGGGCACTCAGCACTGGATGTTAATTGGATGAATGCACAAGGTCAGATTCAGGATACTTCCTTATCTCCCTTAGCTACTCAGATGAAAGAGCTCTCTAGGCAGTTCCAAATGATCAAAACCTCTCATGTGTTCAGAGAACTTAATAGGACAACATATACTCTCTGAAAGGAAGGACTGCAGTTATAGGAGAACTAAGTTCTGGAGAAGGAATTCATTGGTGGTCATTTATCTTATTTAAGAGAAAAACATAATAGGTTCCACAACATGGAGACCTTCCTTCAGAGAATTCATATCAAACTACAGTTGTTTAACATTTTTAATTTGCAGTAAGCAAAGAAAGGTAATTTTATTGATGTCCAACAAATGACAAAAAAATATGCCAATGAGACTAGAATGTACAATCAATAATTACCAATCTGTAGGGGTGTCTTGGGCTACCCTAAAAGCATAAAGAGAAACTTGTTTAGTTTTGTTAGAGTGCACTTGTGCCAAAGTTTTAATTCTAAATTTGGTTTCTCTTTATAGACAACTTCCACACAAGTCTCCCTGAGATCCCACTTTTATCAATAAATGATACCCACATTTAGTGCAAAAACCACTAGTGGAGTTTTAAGGCCTCCTAGTCATTAGGGAAGTTGATTATTAGGATTACTTGTGACATCCTATGTATTTTTCAAATGCCAATACACCATATATAATTCTTATGTATTTTAGAAACTCCAATACAAAATCAATATTACTAGGAGTCATCAAGGCCAACAAATATATCTTCAACCATATAGTTGGCCTTGATGACTCCTAGTAATATTGTTGCCTTCACTAAATGTATATGTAAGATGAATTCTACTCACATCCAAATATATGCTTCTAAGAAATAGCTTGCAGGTTATTAAGGATCATTTAAGAGGTAATGTCCAAATCATGCAGGTTAATTGTGTGTGCAAGTGTTGTAAAATTTAAATATACCTGGCTCTAGTGTGCAGTGCTCTATTTACATTTTCCTAAAGGCAGATAGCATCATGTACCTCATGTGGAGTGCTCTATTTACTTTGTCCTAAAGGCAGATAACATTGACTAGAAGTGGTGAGGTATACTCATCTGGACAATTGAAAAAAGCTATTTTGTTTACTGTCATGTCTTGAGGCTCCACTTCTCAACATACCACAAACACTTGAAACAATGTTGGTGGAAAGGCATGACAACATGGAAAAGGTTGTACCACACCTGTCAATGAACTTGTATGAATCTGAAGCTTCTGGAATTCCTAGAAACTATTTTTATTGATGTTGTTGCTTACCCTTCCCTTTCTTCTTAGAACACTAAGAAGCATAGTGGCCATCCATACTCGAAGCTTCTACAATTCTTGCAAACTATTTTACTGTTATTGTTGCTTACCCTTCCCCTACTTCTCAAGATACTGAGAAGCATATTGGCCATGCTTCTTGCACTTGATATGGCTCAAATTATTCTTTTGTTGGTTAGAAGAGCTTGAATCTTCCTTCTTCTTCTAACCCTTCACAAATCCTATTTTATTTCCTCCTTTCCTCACCCTCCCAATGAGGGCTAGCTCTAGTACATCCTCATCACTGGCTGAAACCATCTCCAATCTCATTTCCTCCTCAATAAATGCATCCCACAAACTTTCGATTGAGGGTAGCTTCTCACAAGCACATACAAACTGTACAAAATGGTGCCAAGATGGACCAAAGCCATTCAAACTGATCCAAATTAGTCCATTCTCTTCTACCTTGTCATCAAGTGTAGCTCGTTGATCTCTCAACTCTTGATCTTTATCAAATAGATAACTATTGTAGTAGTGTTTCTCATGCAAGTAATGGATGATTTCTTCATTAAGAGAATTCTCCTAGACATGTTCTCACTCCAATACAATGTAATCAAGGTAATATGCATTTCCCTATCAATATTTTTCTCTACAATGAAAGGGGTTAGATGATTCTTCACCAAATCAAAAACTATTCATTCCAATTTGACCAATTTCTAATCATGCTCAGCCAACTCCTTGGTATCTGTTGAAAGTAAAATCTCCTTCTCCACGAGGTACCACAATTCAACCTCTTCCAAGAGATGTTGCATCCTGAACTATAATAGAGTTGGAAGTGCCCTCCAACATGTGACAATCCTAAAGACCCTAACTACTTGTGATTACAACTCTTTAAACAAACATGAAAACATATCGAGAACTAAGAATCAAACCTACAACCTCTTATAGGTGGAGGCCACCTTTTGCAAACACGCAAAATAACACTCCAATCCCTGGAGCAACTGGGACATCACACCCCATGGGCCACAACCTTTAACCAGTCGAAATCTGCTTCACTTGCTAAAACTCGGGCATCCCACCCTTGAAACCCTTCAACAACTCCCTCTAACAAGTTGCAATCCTATCCATGCACAACTTCCTATTAGTTTCAGTGAAAGTGCTTCAATACCATGTAATCTAGACAATAGTAAGTAAATTTTTCACTAAAAGAATATTCCTAAGATCCTAGGTAATTTAAAGCCTTTGATGTGTATATTAGAATCTATAAAAACACACTGCAGAAAAATAATAAGAGCATGTACCCATATCTGAACTCTTAATCACATCTATCTTCTATTGAATGCAGAGCAAAGAAAATAAAATGCAATACCTCAAAACCAAAATCTTGCTAACCAACACAGAAGTGTTCACTACATCTCCTTTATAGAATAGGAAGATGAGAAAAGATACAAAGTATCTGGTCACATGCATGAAGCACTCAAGGTGACTCAGTCAAATGATAGCCACAGTTTAATCATCTAGTGTACCCTTGCTGCATGGATAAGTGTGCCAAGTAAGTGCATCTCAACTGGAAGACAAACAGAAGCGCACTACAACAAAATAAGCAATTTGCGCCAGATTTAGCACCAGATTTTAATGCATTTTTTTCTTAATTGGGATGAGCAACCTGGCGCTAAATATGGATCTATTGTACAATTTTTAAAGTGTCATTTTTTGCGCCAAATTTTGCATCTTTTTTTACTCCAAATTTTGCATTCTTTTTTGCATCATATTTTGCACCAAGATTTGCATTTGGTTTTACAATAGGTTTTGCTTATAGTTTTGTGCCATTTTTTGCTTCCTGTTTTGTGTCATTCTTTGCTTCTAGTTTTGTGTCATAATTTTCATCGAGTTTTACACCATTTTTTGCATCTGATTTAGTGCCTTTTTTTGCATCCAGTTTGTGCCAGTTTTTGTAGTTAGTCTTATGCCATTTTTTGCTTCTAGTTTTGTACTTAATTTTACATTTATTTTTGTGCCAGTTTTTTTGCCTTTTTTTACACCATTTTTTGCATACAATTTTTCACCATATGTTGAATCTGATTTAGTGCCAAATTTTGCATCCATTTTTGTACCATTTTTTGCATCCACTTTTGCGTTTTATTTGTCTCCCTTTTTTGCATCCTATTTTGCACCATATTTTGCATCATTTGTTGCATGCAATTTAGCATCATTTTTAACACCATTTTTTGCATCCAATTTTGCCTCCTTTTGAACATCTAAATTTGCATCCATGTTGAACCATGTGTTGTGTCCATCATTGTATCCCATTTTGTGTCTAATTTTACGTTCAATTTTGAGCCATTTTTTTTAGTCTACTTTTGCATTTGTTTTTGCACCAAGTCTTGAATCATTTGTTGCACCTCATTTTGCATCCAAATTTGAACCATTTTATGCCCATTTTTGCACAATTTTTTCTACTTTTGTGTCCAATTTTGCACCATTTTTTATGTCTAATTGTTATAGACATTTTTGTGCCTTACAGCTCTAAGCATGAAATGTCCATAATCCAAGGGATCCTAAGTCCCTAAATGTGTTGTTCCTACCCCTAGAGGAACAAGGTCAACCAATTACAGCTTCTCCCAGAAGTTCTCCACCAGAAACTATTCAGAATCAGTCAAATCAGGATCATTTCAGCTGCTCCACTAGCTAGCTGCGTTGCATAGCACCCCAGTACACTAGCTAGGTGCGTTGCAACGCACCTAAATGCACTACCAGGGTGCGCTGAGCGGGAAATGACAAATGGCAGTGTCATTCCGTGAGGTGGACAGACAATGGAAGCTTCCAGAATCTTCCCCAATGACACTTGCCTCACTGAGTTCGACCAAGGATGAGTAAGAGGCTCTCAGTCTCCAAGTGGAAGCAAGAACTGACAGAGAGAGGCCACAAGTCAAATGATAAGCTGACTCATCCTCTTTGCATACATCTATATATGGATCCCTCATCCCAGAGATCCAGAGGCTGGAATTTTGTACTTTGCAAAGAATTGTTGTTGGTTTTGAGATAGAGATCAGTGCATTGGGTGATTTATGCTTTGTTGGAGGTGAAGAGGGGATTCCTTTGCTGGGGGGTTGATGTTGGATCAGGAATCATCGGTTGTAACTCCTCCTGGACCTTCTTGTTATATCAATAAAACTATTTGAGTTTCTCCTACATGCTTGTGTATCAATGATGTTTTTGTTATATTTGCATGTTTAGCTTAAATCTGATCCTAAGCTACTTATGAATGTAAATCCATGTCTTTGTGTAGTTTTCCTCTTCTGTGATCTTGCAGGAACTTGGTGAAGCTGGGCAAGTAAGTGAGCAGGTATTTGGAAGCTGTCAAAGAGGAGAGAGATTGGATCAAAGGACTAGCGCAAGACACAGGTTGGTTCATCCTATTCCTCTTTGTTTACAGTTCATAAAGAAGAATACGAAAGTAGTTTTCCTTGTTTGTTGCTAAGGTACTGTCACACCTTAGTGGGATAGGGGCGTTCTGAGTAGACACTTTTCCTATCAAAAAAATGGCGACTCCACTGGGGATCGTGTCTAGTTAGTTTGTTTGTGTTTCTCTTGTTGTTTGTTTCATAAACACAGAAGTAGCAATCGAACTGCATTTGCCATTATCAAATGCAAAGTAGACACCTGCTACTTCAATCCTTTCACTGGATTTGTTTATGATTTGAACAGCTGATTCACAAATGATCTGATTACCCTTTGTGATAGCTCTTAGACCTCCTTTAAATCCACCCTCTGATTGTGCATTACTGATTGCTTTTACTCGGCCAAAATCCATAGATTAAATTGCAAACCGTGACCTAGAACCCGGATAGAAGTCTCGTTTCTGCCCCAGCGCAGGCACTGTGAAGAGACTCTGCATTTCAACGCAGTTCCCGAGAGGGCTACCTGCACTGCAATTCAGTTTCTCTGTGTAACAGGTGCGCTGATCAGCCTAGCCCTGTGCAGCTGAGGTTCTTTGCTTCATTTTTTCAGTTTTGTCTCTGATTTTGCAGCCCGTGATCAGTGTGTATCTGTTTAAAAACCCCTTTTCTTTGCCTTAATTCCACCTCCTTTGTACAAAAAGACTGTAGATGTTCTTTGTGTGTTTGTTACATCATTTACAGTTTTCCATTGAAAGAGTAGAATAGTCATACTGTCGTCCTTGGATTTAGATCTATCGTAAGTGTCAATTTTGATCTTAGGAGAAAGTTTGTTTGCTGTTGACAGTTGATTATGCTTTTACTTTTGCCTTTGGTTTGAATTTGTCTCTTTCTAGTGTCGAAACGAGTGTTTATTTCAAAATCATAAAGTGTCGTAATCTTCTCTACCTTTTGATTTCGAAAAGAAGCTTGTTTGTGTTTTTCACTTGAAAGCAAATTCAGATTTGTACATCAACTTTCTTTTTAGGCATCAATATTAAGAAAGTGAAAACAAATACATGCATATGTGCATTTGCATATTGATAGTCTGTTTGGCTTGATTTAGGAAAAGTGCATTTACAGTGTGCTCTTTGCTCTTTGAGAAAAGATTGTGTCTTTCTTTTCCCCTTGTAGCTAGGATTTTCATTGCTGAAAAGAGATAAAAGCTTGCTTATCATCTTTAGATTGCATTTTAGGAATTACATCTACATCTCGTGGTGATCCCAAAAGGCAAACTTCTAAGAAAGATCAACTTAAAATAAATTGAATGAATCTAACAACGCTTTGGAACTTAACGCACAAACATTTAGAGGTCTAGGCTAGAGACGTATTCCGGCGTCGTAAAGCCTGGTAACTGTTGTCCTCACTGATGGTTGGGTGATTCCTCCACTTTGAGACGATAAGTGCCAGTACGGACTTGTGCTCCCACGTACCGTCGAGTATATATTGGGAGACGCCTATAGGCTTAAAACCTTTTATCCATAGGAAGCCGTGTCGGCCGCCCTACTGATCGCAATGCACCGAACACAGCATTCGGGAAGATTGACTGCCGTACCGTAAAAATTATTCTGCAGTTTTGCGATTGGTTTGGTACTCCCTCTACCTAGATCTCCAGAGCAGTCCCTTTCGTTCCTTTTCAGACTCCTTAACGGAAAAGGTCCATCTGAGCACTTGTCACTTCAGGCTCATTAAAAATCGAAGGAGACTAGAGTCATCTTTTGTTTTTTCTCGACTCTTTAAAATTGAAAAAACAAGTTGTGTCCAAGCGTCTTAAAATTTATTTTAAACGGAATATTCATCCCCTTTTCCTACGTTGATCTTAGGTTGAGGAAATGGAGTCTACCAACCAAGGAATTCCCCTTGGTGGAAATCCTAGTCCCTTCTCCTCTTGGGGAGATGTTGGTGCACCCCATATGGCCACATTGTCGCTTCCAGGACTGACAATTGGCTTGCCGGTCTGGCTCTTCTCAACCAATGTCGTTCAGAACACCACTATTCCTGAACAATCGAATCAGCAACCAGATGAGTCCAGAGTTGCCCACCAACCTTCTACTTCCTCTAATTCTTCCTCTCCCCCTTCCTCTTCGCTTGATGGGGCTGGCAAAGCCAAAATTCAAGTTCCTAAGGAGAAGAAGGAGAAGAAGAAGAAAGAGAAGAAGAAGAAGGAGCCAAAGGCGAATGGGGGAAAACGAGTGTCGTCTAACGAAAATCCACACACTGCACCGACCAGGCCTAAATCGCCATGTGTCATTTGCAGAGGAGACCACTTTCACAGAGATTGTCCTTGCATCCCTCGGATACTAAGGGACTGGTCTCCTCGTTTGCACAATCCGGTGTCATCAACCTCTGATGATCATGTTGAAAGCACACCGTCAACTAGCGAAAGTGAAGCCTCAGGACAAAAAGGGAAAGCTAGATTTCCCTGTAAACTGTGCGAAGGCAATCATGCCGTCCACCGTTGTCCCTTCTTAGACGAAACGAAGAGAGTTTTGGATGATCGTCCGGTTTCACCGTTACGACTTCCTCCTGGATATAAAAAACTCTTGCCAAATCCGTCGCTAGTTGAGAATCCAGCTGGCCCGCTCAAGTGGTCGGCTGAAGCGCCTATCATCGAAGATAAACCATCTGAATCCATACCATATGAAAGTCAAAGGGTCGAGGCGGCAGTTGACCCGGTCTTGCCTTCAGAGGTTTTATCTTCGGATGATACAGTCACTGAAGAGAACAAGGATGACACCGTCCAAATTCTCTTCATCAACACAGACTCCGACGAACATGGGGGCAATCTACCCATTCCCTTACCGCAGGAGGGAAGTTCGTCAGAGCCATACCCGGTCGTCTACTCGGTCCTACCTCCAAGCAACCTAGTTGTCTCCTTCGACTGGAATCAACTAGGCAGACCCCGTTTACCAGCAAGCATACCATTCCGAATTATCGTTCAAATATATAGAATGGTCATGGCTGGTACCATCATAGATGAGGGGGCTTCTGTGAGTATCCTTTCCTCTATTGCTTGGAAAGCGCTTGGTTCGCCATCGCTGTTGCCTGAAATGAGAAATCTGACAGGCTTTGATAAAGGAACCAGTCGACCTTTAGGGATCCTTCCCAATGTACCCATAACATTGAGAGGGAAGACAGTTCAAATGAACGTAATGGTAGTTCAAGGACCCTTGGATTATAACCTACTCCTTGGATGAGACTATATTTATTGCATGGGAGCCATCGTCTCCTCACTCTTTAGAGTAATGTGTTTTCCGCACGAAGGAAGAGTGGTCAAGCTCGTGGACCAGCTTTCATTTCCCGGATCACGCATCGCAAATAGTCATATACCATCCCTAAATGGTCTCTTCACGCAAGAAATGTCTCAATCCCCGGTCCGT